>CM070876.1:117079309-117829309 GCA_036365515.1 Torymus aiolomorphi
TATGTAAAAAAGTTGCGATCAAAGTAGTTGAAAAACGATTTAGCAATTGTATACTCCAATGCGCAGACAAATACTTCTTACTCATTAATTTTCAAATACAATATGGTGTTCTTAGTAAGTCTTCGCTTCATGTGAAATTTCATAAATTATGTAAATTACAATCTTATAAATCATTAAGATCCATAATCCAATTATTTAATTGTAATTTACACTGAATAGTTTATGAAATTTCATGATGCGAAGGTTTAATAAGAAAACCATATTTTACTTGAAAATTATTGAGTAAGAAGTTCTTGTCTGGGCATTGAAATATACAATTGCTAAATTATTTTTCAACTACGTTGATTGCAACTTTTTTACATAGTAATTTACTTTTAGCTTTCGCACACATAATAATAGATTACTTATAAAATTCTGTTTCGAGTAGATATCAAGAATACATGTAGAGTTTATTAACAGTGTAAGCGGCTTCCATTGAAAATGTAGGAAAGTAAATATAAATTTTATTACTTACAAGCCTTTCAAAAATATTGTTGAAAATAGATATTTAATGTATTTTTCATTTTATGACAATATTCAGCAACAAAATCCTCAAACTTTGCAAATGGATCATAAAATAAATATAAACATATTCTACAAATAAAAAGCAAATTTTTTCCCAATGCTACAAATTACAAGCCACATTTTTAGTCAAAGCTAAAAGTAAATTAGTATAAAAAAGTTGCAATCAAAGTAGTTGAAAAACAATTTAGCAATTGTATACTCCATTACGCAGACAAATATTTCTTACTCAATAATTTTCAAATAAAATATGGTGCTCTTATTAAGCATTCGCTTCATGTGAAAATTCATAAATTATGTAATTTACAATCTTACAAATCATTAAGATCCATAAGTCAATTATTTAAGGGGATGTGCAACCCTAATTTCAATATTTTTTTAAATCAACATTCAAACATTTATTTGGAAAAAGACGGCTGTCAAGCGCTCCGTACACGCAAACACTATATGCAGATTTTTTTCTGGATAATTCTATTGATATTTGCGTGAGTTATGCTCGTTTGAAAAGTAGGTCAATTGTAGGTTCCTACTTACCGACAGTGCGGTTTTTATTTAATTCAATAAATTCTCATCATTTTTTTGGAAAAAGACGTCTGTCAAGCGCTCCGTACACGCAAACACTATATGCAGATTTTTTTCTGGATAATTCTATTGATATTTGCGTGAGTTATGCTCGTTTGAAAAATAACGTCGGTACTCACATCCCCTTAATTGTAGTTTACACTGAAAAGTTTATCAAATTTCATGATGCGAAGGTTTAGTAAGAAAACCATATTTTATTTGAAAATTATTGAGTAAGAAGTTCTGGTATGGGTATTGGAATATACAATTGCTAAATTATTTTTCAACTACTTTGATTGCAGCTTTTTTACATAGTAATTTACTTTTAGCTTCGGCACACATAATAATAGATTATTTATAAAATTCTGTTTCGAATAGATATCAAGAATACTTGTAGAGTTTATTAACAGTGTAAGCGGCTTCCATTGAAAATGTAGGAAAGTAAATATAAATTTTATTACTTACAAGCCTTTCAAAAATATTGTTGAAAATAGATATTTAATATATTTTTCATTTTATGACAATATTCAGCAACAAAATCCTCAATCTTTGCAAATAGATCATAAAATAAATATAAACATATTCTACAAATAAAAAGCAAATTTTTTCCTAATGCCACATTTTTTGCCAAAGCTAAAAGTAAATTACTGTAAAAAAGTTGCAATCAAAGTAGTTGAAAAACAATTTAGCAGTTGTATACTCCATTACACAGACAAATATTTTCTTACTCAATAATTTTCAAATAAAATGTGGTGCTCTTATTAAGCCCTCGCTTCATGTGAAAATTCATAAATTATGTAATTTACAATCTTACAAATCATTAAGATCCATAAGACAATTATTTAATTGTAGTTTACACTAAAAAGTTTATCAAATTTCATGATGCGAAGGTTTAGTAAGAAAACCATATTTTATTTGAAAATTATTGAGAAAAAGTTCTTGTGTGGGTATTAGAATATACAATTGCTAAATTGTTTTTCAACTACTTTGATTGCAACTTTTTTACATAGTAATTTACTTTTAGCTTTCGCACACATAATAATAGATATTACTTATAAGATTCAGGTTTGAGTAGATATCAAGAATACATATAGAGTTTATTAACAGTGTAAGCCGCTGAATAAGTTAAAATTCATGTATGTAAATTCTGATATTACTAGCTTATATGTTATACGTTCAAAATAAGCAATGAAGGGGCCAACCCGTTACCACACCACATCCACTGAAAGCGAAGGCCAGATCGAGGCACATATTGGTACTTAGTAGCACTACATACTGTTGAGAACATCCTCAGCCTGATGGTTGAGAATCATTCATCTCTTCTGCTGATTCAGATACCTCCAACAAGAGAAAAGTACAAACAGCCCACCCACCCATTAAAAAGGTTAGGAGTGAGAAAGAACTTACATAGTCTATGCTTTACCGCCGACTCCGCTGTCTTACTGTCTGAGAGGAGTCACCACCAAACGATGGACGTGAAGAAGGAACCAATTTACCCACCAGGACACCGTACTGCAGCAGCCGCTGTCATCGTTGCGAATGCCGAACAAGACACGTGCACGGCAGCGTCGGACAGCCTTTTTACGGACGAGACGATTATATCCCAAGCGGCCGGGAGCGCCAACAGCTGACTGACTTGTTTGTATAGGTAGACCAACGTCCGACGCTGCCGTACACGTGTCTTGTTCGACATTCGCAACGATATGACAGCGGCTGTTGCAGTACGGTGTCCTGGTGGGTGTTGGTTCATTCTTCGCGTCCATCGTTCGGTGGTGATTCATCTGAGACAATAAAACAACGCAGTCGGCGGTAAAGCATAGATTCTGTAAGTTCTTTCTCACTCCTAACCTCTTTAATGGGTGGGTGGGCTGTTTGTACTTTTCTCTTGTTGGAGGTACCTGAGGCAGCAGAAAAGATGAATGATTCTCAACCATCAGACTGAGGATGTTCTCAACAGTATGTAGTGCTACTAAGTACCAATATGTGCCTCGATCTGGCCTTGGCTTTCAATGGATGTGGTGTGGTAACGGGTTGGCCCCTTCATTGCTTATTTTGAACGTATAACATGTAAGTTAGTAATATCAGAATTTACATACATGAATTTTAACTTATTCAGCGGCTTACACTGTTATAAACTCTATATGTATTCTTGATATCTACTCAAACCTGAATCTTATAAGTAATCTATTATTATGTGTGCGAAAGCTAAAAGTAAATTACTATGTAAAAAAGTTGCAATCAAAGTAATTGAAAAACAATTTAGCAATTGTATATTCCAATACCCAGACAAGAACTTTTTCTCAATAATTTTCAAATAAAATATGGTTTTCTTACTTAACCTTTGCATCATGAAATTTGATAAACTTCTCAGTGTAAACTACAATTAAATAATTGACTTATGGATCTTAATGATTTGTAAGATTGTAAATTACATAATTTATGAATTTTCACATGAAGCGAAGGCTTAATAAGAGCACCATATTTTATTTGAAAATTATTGAGTAAGAAATATTTGTCTGCGTAATGGAGTATACAATTGCTAAATTGTTTTTCAACTACTTTGATTCCAAGTTTTTACACTAATTTACTTTTAGCTTTGGCAAAAAATGTGGCATTAGGAAAAAATTTGCTTTTTATTTGTAGAATATGTTTATATTTATTTTATGATCCATTTGCATAGTTTGAGGATTTTGTTGCTGAATATTGTCATAAAATGAAAAATACATTAAATATCTATTTTCAATAATATTTTTGAAAGGCTTGTAAGTAATAAAATTTATATTTACTTTCCTACATTTTCAATGGAAGCCGCTTACACTGTTAATAAACTCTACATGTATTCTTGATATCTACTCGAAACAGAATTTTATAAGTAATCTATTATTATGTGTGCCAAAGCTAAAAGTAAATTACTATGTAAAAAAGTTGCAAACAACGTAGTTGAAAAATAATTTAGCAATTGTATATTTCAATGCCCAGACAAGAACTTCTTACTCAATAATTTTCAAGTAAAATATGGTTTTCTTATTAAACCTTCGCATCATGAAATTTCATAAACTATTCAGTGTAAATTACAATTAAATAATTGGATTATGGATCTTAATGATTTATAAGATTGTAATTTACATAATTTATGAAATTTCACATGAAGCGAAGACTTACTAAGAACACCATATTGTATTTGAAAATTAATGAGTAAGAAGTATTTGTCTGCGCATTGGAGTATACAATTGCTAAATCGTTTTTCAACTACTTTGATTGCAACTTTTTACATATTAATTTACTTTTGGCTTTTGCACATATAATAATAGATTACTTATGAAATTGAATTTGGAATAGATATGAAGATTAGAAAGAGAGTTTATTAACAGTGTAAATGGCTCCCATTGGAAATTTAGGAAAGTAAATATAAGTGTTATTACTTATAAGTCTGTTGAAAATATTGTTGAAAATAGATGTTTAATGGATTTTTCATGCTTTGAGCAACTTTAGCGGCAAGATCCATAACATGAGATATATGAATAATATTATGATCTGAAATCCAGCGGGTTGACAAAAATACCAATTATTGGTTTATATTGATATTTAAAAAATATAGAATTCTTTTCAAGACGGTTTACCAATATTGTTCCTGCACACATTTTAAATAGTTTGTAATAAAGAATCAGAAACATTTTTGTTGAATAAAAATTATTATAGTTATAACTCACAAAGCCTAAAGGATTCAAAAATTTGATCTGCTGACCCCATGTGAAATATCTTCTCTGTTCTTTTAATATCAATATCATCGTCAAGATTTCGCCTCCTCGTAGTGTGGCCGACGTCGTCGCAACTGTTCATGGTAGTAGCTAATATCGAAGTACACGTGGGCGCGCTCGGCTCCGACCTCGTGTAAATTTGCTATATCACGGGTCGGTGTCGAGTAGCGCGAGCACGTGGCTCATTAAACATCATTTATCCTTTCTCCACATTAAGAACAATATCATTTATGATAATATTATTCCAATATACATGTATGTTACATGTCTTTATTTTTTAATTTTTAATTTACTTATTCGCACACCGAGTGATGAGAGCTTACGTAAGTTCTCACGTAAGAACTTACGAAATATTTTTATGTGGGCATGGTTATAATACATATGTTAATCATAGATAAAAGTTTAAAAATTTAATTAATTGCTTTGACTGCGAGAAAAACTCGATTTTTCATAGCAAAATGTAAAAACAATGTTATTTAAGAGATAATATCAACATGATTTTTAGGTGCTAATCACCTGATAATCAGGTGACGTTTTGGTATGATGTCCAGCTGAAATCAGCTAAATTTTTTCAGTATAATCTATAACTTTTGAAAGTAATTCGTTCTTATTAAAAGTAATTTTTATACATATTTTTGGTGTAATTGTTTTTATAAAAATTTTCCGATTAATCGCGCGATTAATAACACTTGAATAGTCCAATGGGATTCCAAGATTTTGAATTCACCCGGCACGTTCGGAAAGAATTAACTTCCCTCGGGTGTACATTAACACTGCAGTTACGCACTGATACATTTACAGTCATAATGTTTGTCAATTACGCAAGCACGTACACAGCTGTGGAAATAAAACTTATTTTTTAATGTTGAATTTCGGTTAACTCGCGCGATTATCGCACGATTATCGCGCCAGAAAATGGTCGATAAACTGGCACGATCATCGCGCGATTATTCGCGCGATTTATCGCACGATAATCGCGCGATATTTTTCAATAGGGTAATCGAGCATAGATAGCCTATTGATGAAGAAATTTATGATTAAAGCAAATAAAATCTTTGAATATATAACAAGTTAAATGTACAACGTTTATGCAAACCAATCACCGTCGCTCATCAAGTAACATTTCGATAGATTTTAATGTTTAGATTTAAACGTTATTACTAATTCTTGTAGCGAGACAGCGAGTATTAAATCCTGATTAAAATATTTAAATTGACTTGGTAAAAAAATGTTAATAATCTGCTATCCGTAGTACTGCTAAGCGCGTAAAAAAGTTCTATTTCAGACGAGCGCGTAAAAAGGTGTCATCTCTGCGATGCGTGTGAAAAGGTTTTAATTCAGCTGAGCGCGTAAAAATGTTCCATTTCAGCTAAGCGCATGAAAAGGTTCTATCTCAGCTGAGCGCATAAGAAGGTTCCATCTCGCGCGCTTCGATTTTTCATCGACGTTATTACGTTAAGAACCGCTGCAGAATTTAAACAAATCTCTTAATGATTTCCTTTTTGTGGTATAAATAGCTAATCAAATGCAATACTAGTATGTTGGTAATCTAGATAATAAACTGAAGGTATTTATTCATCGACGTAATAACGTCAATGAAAAATCGAAGCGCGCGAGATGGAACCTTCTTACGCACTCAACTGAGATTGAGACTTTTCCCGTGCTCAGCTGAAATAGAACCTTTTCATGCGTTTTGCCGAGATGGAACCTTTGTACGCTCTCTTCTGAAGAAATATAACCTTTTAACGGACTTCGCAGAGATAGAACCTTTTTCTTCCCACGCTACGTTATCATGTTTTAAACAAAATTAATTTTTTTCCAGGAGAGAGCACCATTTCTAAAATTCTCTAAAAAAACTTCTGACTGTTTCCAAATTCTTCTCCACTTATTTCAAGACAAAAATTATGTATGAATGTAATAGTGCTCAAAACATCCTCAATTACAGTTCTTATAAATAGAACGTTCCATGTAGATATAAATTATTAACATATTTATTTACCTAATTCATTTATATTTTATCCAGAATTCTGTACTAGTTTTTCCGAATTAAAAAACCGTGTCTTTAAAAAAGTTAGCGCTGAATATCACTAAAATTTATGATTCTATTCTTCCACACAGTGAACTAATTTAATAATTGATATAAATGAAGATTAAAGAAAGCTATTCCGAAAATTAAACTAGAAGAAGGGAATGTAATTATATTCTGGAGCTGGCGCACTATCATTGAATTAATATTAAGACTATCATTAAGGGGGTACTACAGTTAAAATTTGTTTTTTTGATTCACCTAGAAAATAAAAATTTTGATCAGTAATGATATTTACACACACACACACATACGCACACACACACACACACACATGCACACACACACACACACACACACACCCACACACACACACACACGCGCGCGCGCGCAATAACACAGTGCTAGTACCCTATCAAAGTGCACATTGCACCCTGCCAACTGAACGTCTCCGAACACGTTCTTCAGTGCTGCTCTCTCCGCTGCCTCGAAATCCGTCATGATCACTTTTAAGTTGGAGAATGCATGAATACTTCTTATTTTTGTAAAAATTGCCTCGTATGCTACCGTCGTTGCCCTTGACATTAACGCGAAAAACATAGGGACAGCCTATTAAAATAAATAAATAGAATTTTTTGCTTACTTCGAACTAAATTAATAAGAAATAAAATTTCTTACACAATCACTTATTACAGCCAACACATTTAAGAGTTGGCTGCAATGCTTGATTTTTGGTCGAGTCTGGTATGTTCCATCGACAAATATATGTTTAATATCTTTAAAGAATTCCTGTAATAAACTCTGATCATAAAAGAGGATATGACTGTAGCCTTCCTGATCTTGAACAGTTACAGCGGTTAATCGGTTGTGTTCATAATTGAGCAGCTTATTATATCCTCCAGTATCCAGCTGTTCTCCGAATTCTGCCAGAGTCTTTGGGTACGGTGGAAATGATTTTAATCGGTAAGGTTTTAGCAGCTCCCTTATTGTTTTTAGAGTAATCATTTTTGCTGCTTCTGGAAATCTAATAAATATAAATCTTGAAATATCGCTGTTGGCGACTACCGACTACTTGTAAATCTATTTTAATATTAATTTCAAACGATAAAACAAGAGTTCTTAGTTTTTTGTTACTACGTTAGCCAATAAAAAGGCCCTATCATGCCTTCGTTAAAAAAGATGTGGTGTTTAACACAGGAAGAAAAGCTATTTCAGACTCGGGTGAGATTTTTTCAGCACTCATCTCTGGCTCGGGCGCCTTCGGCGCCCTCGATTCCGAATCGTGCCGATCACTTCATCCTCGCTAGAAATAGCTTATTTTCTCCCCTTGTTGCACAATATACTATTAAATCACAGATTTAATGTTGGAAACTTAAAATATTTCTGAATATTGGCTTCCTCTATCAAGAAGTAATAACATAGTTTAAAACAATGGTACACATTATATAAAAATAAAAATTAAAAACCTTACTTTTCTGCAGCGTTGTACAGCTCCTCTATTTTCCATCACTTCTATTGAATCTCCTCTTTGCAGAATTCTCGGAATTCAATTTGCATGTCTATATCATTGTTCGCATGACAAAGAGACGAATGTGGTCTACTCCCTCTTATCTTAACGCATTCGCAATTCTCTTTACCACATTCTTTGACACACACTAGAGAGCGAAAAGCAGTGCCATAGCAATGCTTGGTAGCACAACGATAATGGCTAGAAATTAAATATATTTTTTAAAAGGTTTAAATCTTTACACTTTTCATAACAAGTTATAGAAAAGTAATCTTACATTTGTACACCCTTATCAACTTTATTGATTTGAAACGTTCGACCCTCAAATCTCCTCTCACTTGCTTTTTCGAAGTAATGTTTTTTCCGAGGGCGATGAGCCACTTCTTCCCTACCAGCCGTTGTACTTAAAAAAATTGATAAAAAATCATGAAAAAATGCTATGCAATTGAGTCAATGATTGAGCTAAAGCCATTTATGTTTTGGAAAGTACTGATTTTCATCTGTTAGATTTTGCATGAATTCTTTTTTATCGTAGAAAATAGTAATTCAATTAAAAATGTAACAAGTTTGATTTTATAATCTGCTAGGCAATACTTATGAGTGAGTACACCACAACTGCCCTTTTCATTTCCAGGATCTTTATTCAACGGGATATCGAAATCGATTCTAAAATTTTCGATGGTTAGTTACGTCAATAATTTTTCCATTGAAAATTTTAGAATCAATTTCGATATCTCGTTCTGTTGAATAAAGCCCCAGACCCTTAATTTCTTGTAGGAATCAATATATCGTCGCTTCCGAATAAAAAGCCCCTATCTTGGAATCCGGTTGATAAAGACCCTATCTCGGAATCTCGTTGGAAAATACCTTATCCCGCAATCGGGTATTCAAAAAGGCCCTATCTTGGAATCCGGTTGGAAAAGATCCTATCTCGAAATTCGGTTGAAAAATGTTCTATCTCGAAATCCAGAAATCGAAACGCATCGCTCACTTTGAGCGCGACATCGGAGCTCCACAGTCAGCAGCTCGCGGATCTCAACAGATCCAAGCATTTATTAATCCCCGAAAGGGGTAAGTATAAATATTTTCTACATATTTGTGGTGTATCGCTGGTGTAAACCAAGGGACTATTATAGTCGCAGTTGCGGGCCCAAAATCACAGCCAAGCTGTTTCCGCTATTGGCCAACTCGACAGGACGCCACCGCCTCGACCATTGTACGCTCCTCGACAGAAGCTGGGCACTATCAGAGCGAGGGTCAAACCTACAGAAATATAGTAAAGCAAAGGAGCTGTGAGCCGTCTACCCAGGTCGTATCACGCTACTACGGGAACTAGCTATTCGCCAGCTGACGCGCTAGTACTGTAAGCGATTTATACATGTATATGTATACATGTGGTGCGAGATGATACCGTCATTGCGCTTAAAACGTATCCGACCGATACAGAAAATTTTATATTGACGCACAGAACCTGTGGTTCTATCTTGACGTGGAATAAACCATAATTTTAGTTCCATACGTGACATAAAATCTTTCGTTTCTTTTTAATGTAAATATATTGGTGTGTATGGGCGCGCATGTATTATATATGTGTGGATCGTAGCCCAAAATAGTTATATATATAAAATAAAATAAATAAATAATTCGACAAAGGTTTTGCTTTGTGAACCGAGAAACTATATTAATAAAGGTTTATATCAATGTATCTTAGTTATCTTAGTTTGTAAGAAAGTATATTTGCAGTGATTTATCTAACTAATAAAATATAATCTTTACTTGCAATCTAATCTTATATTCTTTTTTATAGTATTTTTTAAATTAAATATTAAAAATTTTGGCAATGCTGCAAACTTATATCAGGGTAAAAAAAATTTGCGTGTGAGATAAAGCCTTCTTCAACTGGATTTCGAGATAGGACCTTTTTGAACCGGATTCCGAGATAGGGTCTTTTCCAACCGTATTCCAAATGATTCTTCGGAAAACAGGAACTAGAATTTCTCGGGAATATAATTACGAGCGAGGGAAATCAAACAAAACCGGAGCATGTTCATGCCATCGTGAATTCACTACCCCCGCGAAACAGCAAAGAATTACGACAATTTCTCGGAACGGGCTCAGAATTTATTCCTAAATTTTCAATAATTGCTCTACCGCTTACGGCACTATTATCTTCTACTCGCGCTTGATGTTCGACATATATGATAGCCAGAGTGCGTTTGAGGCGCTAAAAAGATTTTGGAGCGCAGTCGGTCTCCTCCTCGCGCCAGCGGAGGAATCGAGAACGCACCAGACTATAAGGAAGAATAATACATAGATTCTAAACAAAGAGAATAAAAATAAAAAACCGAGAGCTTTCATTAACTTTTTTCAGAATCAAAATATGTTAATTCCTTGGAAAATTATGCAAGTCTGAAAGTGACCATAAAATATTATGCCGATGTACAGAGTCTAGTCTTTCACGACGTTTATTATTTTGAAACATTTTTTAATCTCACCATCAGACTTATTTAACTATCGAAGGAATCAACAGTTTGATACTGAAAAAATTTAATGGAAGCTCTTGTTTTGTAGTTTTATCTTCTTTGTTTAGAATTTACTTTGTTTAGAAACGAGACATGGTCGAGCCGAGCTGAGTTTTGCCTACGCGGCTGCGATATCCCGCGGCGCTCGCACTCTGACAGAGAGAACGGACCGGTGCTGGAAGAAGTGAGACTACAGCGAGCTCATCGTACAGGGTGGGGGTAGGGGCGCGGCGATGTGCCCCCATATATTTACAAAAGTTTATCACAAACGCACGTTTGTCTATAGATATATAATTATGAAAACTGTTATAGAAACCCCATTTTCGTTTAACAATATAAAGATAATAATAGCAAATTAGTTGTGCGATATAAATATATATGTTAGAAAAAATAGAAAACAACATTCGAGAGCGTGTCGAATTTTACGACAGAGCGCTTTACAAAAGTCTCGCCGCGTGTATTTCGTTTTTACTTAACAAAAAAAGGAGAGCTTATTCTCAATCGTTATTATAAAATGTCGGTGATGCGTGCATAAGCATTCTCTAATTCTCTTTTTTTTCGTTGTTCGCACTCATATCCACGCGCTGACTCTCGTTTCGAAAGTATCTATGTGAGAAATTCAGAAAATTGACTGACGAATGCTTGAGGCGTGAATTGACTAAATTTAACACGTCTTTAAGTTGGCAGGTCACTTTCAGAAAATCGTCATTATTATTATTGGATAATTTGCCGCTAATTATCCGCAAATTATCCGTAAAAGCCAAAAATTTGCCGAAATCGCTGCCAATTCATTGGCAAGATGCTTCCTCAAACTAATTTATCGATTTCATTTTTTAAATTTAAAAAATAAAAGTAAAGTTTTTACAACAAAACTTTATTAATAAATAAAACTGTTTTCTTTGTGGTTCTTTGATGTTTGTTAAACAATTTGAGCGAATATAAAAAATGTCTTTTTTGTTTTTTGATTTATGTATCCTATACAAACAATTAGTTATTGTTATAAAAAATGTTAAAGAAATACATTAGTTTGAGAAAGAAAAGTAGGTATTGGCAATAATCTAATAAATATTTGTTTTGAAACAGGTATTTAACTACTATCCTGCTCGACTTAGTGGTTTAAAGTTAACCCATCATTGGAACAATCGTACAAATATAATAACTAAGTTATACTTCTTAACAAAAGACAATGAATCGTTTTGAAATTTAACAGAGAGGTAATTTTTTTCATATTTAAGAATCGATATTTTTATGAAATATTTTTATGAAATTTTTACGAAATTCATATTTTGAAAGTCAATTATTATCGTTGTCCTAGTACACGTTGCCGCGGGACTCAATCTGAAATTACTTTCTCGGGGATATATGCCCTAGTACACAATAATTATTTTATTTATATATGATATACAAATTAAATAGCATATTTTGCTCTAAAACTTTATATTTGTGTTTTGGGGCTAATTTGAAATGACTAAAAAAATTTTGACCAACATAACCTCTTGAAATTTTAACACAATGTTGTACTCGATAAGTGTAATAAGTGGTAAAAATTTGGAGTCAGTCAATCGAATATTCTTTTTAAAAATGCAAATATAAGAAATTTATAAAAAAAATTTAACCTCAAATATCTTTGGTCACAACGGTCAGATTTTTTTCGGCAAAGAACTGAATCCTTAGATATAAAAAAGCTAATTCTTTGCCAAATTTAAAAAAAAAACGATTCATTGACTTTTACTCCTGATATCGTTAACGAATGAAAACGCACTTATTTTCAAAAATAATTTTTTTCTCAGAAACAAATCAACATAACCTCTTGAAATTTTAATTTCAAGAGCCTTCGGCTCGGGTGGCAATTTACGTGACCTGTGGACTGTCTTCATCCCACGGTGCGTAATCTACTAATACTCAAGATACTGGTTAGTTTCTTCTTTTTCTTACCAAACGTCGGTGACCCTTGTTGATAATAGTACATTTCGACACGGGTGGGGAAGTCGATTATTTAGCTGGTGTGAGTTTTTGCACGAGCTTCGCTCGTGCAAAAAGTCACACCACCTAAATAATCGACTTACGCACTAGTTTCGAACGGTATTTTATACCACGAGCGCCGAAAAATCATATCAAAGTTGTGATTTTGAGGTTAGAGTGGTATAAAAGATTTTATAGTAATTGCTGTGAAGTTATAAATATGGGCATCAATATTTTTAGTCCTTTTTTTAATAATGATAAAATAAATTGTTATAATTATGAAATAGAATGAGCTTTGGTCGCACCATTATAAAAATACAATCATTTATTCGTCGAAATAGTACATTACGTAACAAGGGAAAAAAGTAAATTTGTGGGAAAAGGTTAAAGAAACAAGTATACTATACTTTGACCCCGTTTTTCAGGGAAAAAGTGTCGATTTTAGTTAAGATGAGAATAAAATCACGGTCGTGCCGCGATGCAACCGAAAAAATTAAACTAAATTCGTAGGAGCGACAAACCGATACGCTACACTTAATGTTGTAAATATAAAAGTGCATCGCCGCCCTCCTCTCCCGCCATACTGATTGTCGTGAGACTAACTCACTAAAATTGCAGAATATCAGGGAAAATGAGAGTTTTCCTTTTTTGTTTTTTATATTATTTAACCATGTGAGGACGCGATTGTTGGTTTGTAATGTACATTTTTCCGCCTTCCAACTAGTTGGCCGAGCGAAGCGAGCCTTGAAGTTATTTTAAATCTATTAGTGAAAAAATATTTGGTTTAGTTATAAAAAAATTAATTTACTTGAATCTCAGAAACGATTTCAGTTATTAGTCTAAAAATATAATCGATATAAGGAATAGAAATAAATAAATATGATGATAGATGATAAATATTAATGACAATCTATCATCCTATTTATTTATTTATTTATATTCCTTATATCGATTGTATTTTTAGACTAACAACTGAAATCGTTTCTAAGATTCAAGTAAATTAATTTTTTTATAACTAAACCAAATATTCTTTCACTAATAGATTTAAAATAACTTCAAGACTCGCTTCGCTCGGGCAACTAGTTGGAAGGCGGAAAAATGTACACTACAAACCAACAATCGCGTCTTCACATGGTTAAATAATATAAAAACAATAAAGGAAAACTACACCGAAAAGACATTTGAAAAGAAACCACACTGAAAAGAAATTTTCAGCTACGACGCGGATACGGACGCGCTATATAGAAACCTTACCGAAAGAACCGTGTCGCGGCGCGAAGTTATTCTTGTTTCGACTATACGCAAGAGTAGCGAGCGCGCCGTGTACGCCGATGTGGGGCAGCGTGTATGGTCGTGCGTTAGGACAGCGTCGCGGCGGAGAATATCCGCGTGACGGCGGCGCCGACGAAGACCATTTCGTGGAAAAGGGGAGAGGGCAAGAAAGCGCAAATGCGTTTTTATGTAGCTTTTAAAATTACCTTTCGAGGGAATCCATTGTCTCCGGTGCTGGTGTTACTGCTGCTGGTGTTACTGATTCTGGTGTTGCTGGTGTTGCTGCTGCTGGTACTGCTACTGTTGGTGTTGCTGCTGCTGATTTCTCAGGTGTCGTGTTGCCTCGTGCTTCTGCTGCTGCTCTTCCAGGCGTCCTGATTCCTTGTGCCGCTGCTGCTGCTCCCCCAGGTGTCGTGGTTCCTCGTGCTGCTGCTACTCCCCCAGCTGACATCGATTCCATCCCGGCTGCATCCCCTGCAGCCGCCGCCTCCATCCTGGCTGTCTCTCTCTCTCTCTCTCTCTCTCTCTCTCACGCACACACTCACTCTTACTCTTTATCTCTCTCTCTTTCACGCACACACTCACTCATACTCTTTATTTCTCTCTCTCTCTCACGCACACACTCACTCTCTCCCTCTTTCACGCGCACACTCACTCTCTCTCTCTCTCTCACGCACACACGCACGCACACTTACTCTTTATCACTCTCACTCTCTTTTTCTCTCACTTTTTCACTCACTTTCACACACGCTTACACATGCACGTACACTCAAAAACAATGAAAACTACACTGATTGCACTGACAAATTGCTGCTCTCTTCAATTTTGCGTGCGCACGGGTGCTCTGTACTTGAGCGAATGACTCGCGAGGACGCGTTAGCAAGTCGCGTTCGGTCCTGCGCTGGGAGGGCGCTATAGTGCCAACATCAGTATTATAACTTAGATTGCCTCAAATGGAACCGCGAATCGTGAGCGCGTGTGGATGGAGAGGGGAGAGGAGGGAGAAGAAAGCAGAAAAACGCATTTCACAGAAGAGTTAAGTACTTTTGTTGAAAAGCGAGCCACGTCAATTGTTAATCGGCAGTATGTATGAAGTAGGCATTGGACAATGCGCATGTCGACGTATTTTCAAATCATTTACACGTTTTTGACTCTCGAAAATCACTAATGCAACGTGCATTATTAAATCCTTTTAATAATACGTCACAAGACGTAACATTATATATCATATCCCCCTAGGTAAAAAACTTCTATAAAGTTTTTGTAAAGTTTTATAAAAAATTACTTTTTATAAAATTTTCCATGTAAAAAAATTTTCTGAAATTTTTATGAAAATTAGCCTTATAAAATCTTTATAAAAAATCACTCTTTAAAAAGTTTTATACAATGTTATTTTATATAACGTTATTTTTCATGTCTTGTGCAGCATCAGAGAATGCATCACTCCAAAGGAGAGGAACTCGTGGGACACGAGGCCCATTTCCATGGTCAGATCTAACCTTCTCGTTGCCATTGACGCCGTCGTTTTCATCGTTGTCACCACGCGTCGACCGCGGCCGTCATCCCCGCCGAGCAACCAGCCTTTCCTTTTGCCTTTGTAAAAGTAAATAACTCACACAGAATTTCTTCTTACTACCTACAACTAGATGATAATTATTTTTAGAAAATTTGAACATATCTAATAATTTTTCAAAAAATGAATTTGAAGTTCCTCGTGAATTTCACCATAAGTAATTCTTAACCAAAACACATCGCAAACTGTCGAGAAGTTTAAACAACCTGAAATCAGTTAAACATTCTTTGTTTTCAATATATAGATATAATATTTGGAATAACAACATAGTAACGACTTCGAGTTGCTTGGACAGATTGGACTTCTCGACAGTTTGCGATGTGTTTTGGTTAAGAATTACTTATGGTGAATTTCACGAGGAACCACTTTTTGAAAAATTATTAGATATGTTCAAATTTTCTAGAAATAATTATCATCTAGTTGTAGGTAGTAAGAAGAAATTCTTTGTGAGTTATTTACTTTTACAGAGGAAAAAAGAAAGACTGGTTGCTCGGCGGGGATGACGGCTGCGGTCGACTTGTGGTGACAACGATGAAAACGGCGGCGTCGACGGTAATAAGAAGGTTAGATCTGATCATAGAGATGAGCCTCGTGCCCCACTAGTTCCTCTTCCTTTGGAATGATGCGTTCTCTGATGCTGCACATGCCGCGAGATCGTGTAGACGAAATTGAGGTGGACCTCGAAAGAATTACATTGTATCTTTCTATCTTGCGGCGTAAAGTTTTGTATTTATTTCGTGACTTCTGTGAATGAAACTCCACGTTCTCTTATACACCCAGAGAATACCACGCACATACTCGTTTGTCTTTATTCCCTTGGTGCTTAATATACTAGTTTTCCAAAATTTATATGGAGTCCTTTTTGAGTGGCTTTTAAAGTATAGCTGTTTTTAATGATTTTTTAAAAATCAAATTATTGACGACAAAAAATGATACCATTCAATTGAGAGTGTACATATTTCTTTCAACGTCCTGTAACATTTTTTTATAGAATAGCTCATATCTAAAAATATATTTTCGCTAGACCAAAAAAGGCTATAGGATTCCTTAGGCTATTTTAAATAAAAAATGTTCTTACGAGTTTTGCGCTAAAATGCATTGCAAGGCACAAAAAATTCTGAAAATTGAAAAAAAACACGAGTTCTCGAAATTTCTACAGATGTATCATGGTTTAACTTGTTCGTGCAATCGTGTACGTTAAGCCTATAATGGTTTTCAAAGTAATTTCCTTATCTTTCAGTCGTTAAAGTATGCACTGATTACGCGCGCGCGTGTGAGCCAGTCGGCAGGGGCGGTAGCAGCACATTTCATTAACGGTGCCCCTTTATGATTTGGTATCCAAGAAATTCAGATTCAACAGGTCAAAATACGTAAGAAAAACTTGGATAGATAAAAGCAAGAATCTAAATCGACCACAAATCATAGAGGTCTGTCGTTAGACTATAAAAGGAATTAGAAAGGTGTGTGCGCAAAATAATCACTCGCGCACTTCTAAGTAGAGAAAATATACTTTATTGCCGCGTACTCCGTGAAAGCATAGGTACAAAAATTCTGGTGCGCCACGCTCGCTCGCTACGTGCGCACACAAAAACCAACGTTGCTCTAGTCAATTCGACTAGAGAGGGAAATTTGAAGTTAAAAATGTGAGATGTATAATAATATAATAAAAGAGATATTACATGTATATAGGATATTTCATAAGAAGTAAGCAGGTCAAAATTTTAAAATAGCTTAAAATTTTCTTACATTTAGTTTTTTATGAAAAAAAAAATATGTTTCTAAAATTGTAGATCGATATTTGCACAAATAAAAAAGTTATGCAACATTGAAAATTCAAATTTTTTGCAATTTTTGGTTAAAATCCAAATTTTGTCATTTTTTTACGCAAAATCTTGAAACGTTTTACATAGAACATTGATTGGAAAAAAGTTTGCAATTTTGTTGTAGAAAGTATTAGTATTTTTTAATAAATGAAATTTGCATGTCTCTGATTAGTTGGTTTTTATTATACCTTCATCGAAGAATATTGAGACTGCGCCTTAAAATTTTTTGTTCGACAAATTTTTTTTTAATTCTACTTTTAAAACTCTTCAAAATTCTTTTTTAACCAAAGTTGCCCAAGCTAATTCAAAAAAGTTATTATTTTTTGAGATATCAAGAAAAACCAATAATTATCATTTTTTGATAATATGGTTGATTTAGAAACTTAATATTATTCATACATCTTATCTAATGGATAAAAACACTGAATTTTGTTAGAGCATCGAATAGAACATGAAACATCTATTTTTAATAATATTAAGTTTGTACAATAAGCCTTATGTAATTATCAATTATAAATTACATTCACTTTTAATTTTCTGAATATTGGGTAAAAGTCACTCTCTTTACTAATACACATTTCATACCTGCTTAAAATTGCATTTCATAATTATAATCTATTATTATGTGTGCATAAATTAGGTGACAGACAGTTTTGCAATGTATACTCCAATACCAAGATAAATACTGCTTAATTATTTATAAATAAAATATGACTTTCTTGTTAGGATTACGCTTCATATAATTTTTATTATGTACGTACTTAACTATTTGATCTATAATTTAATCAATAAATTATTGAAATCTATAATATATTTATTCTTAATTTCAAGCGAAAAAGGTACCCAAAGGTTTACTTTGTTAAAATATACATAAATTATGCAAAATATACAATAATCAAGTTCAATGGTTCATTAAAACAAAATATATTACCTGAATACCATGCCTATATGTAACACTATTTTGTTTTTTTAACATCACAGCACACAATTATTTTTTAGTTATATGCTGATACATTGAGCTCCTTCTATCCAAAATCAAATTGAAAATTATTATACTCTATAACGAGGTGTGATACAGCGCTAGCCGGCGCAAGAGTAGGGCCCTGTGTTACCGGCACCTGCGGTTAGCACACCAGATAGAGGGCCAGGGAGCAGTGCGTTGGTAGTCTCGCGGTAGAGACACTCGCCTCCGGTCCGGACGGCTCGGGTTCGATTCCCGATGCCGGCGCGTATTTTTTACTCTTCTCCTCCGTATCCACCCCGTTACATGGCCCCCAACGAAATAATCCACGTTTCCTTTGGAACTCCACGATCCGAAAGAAGTCCGATCGAAATTCTTCCTTCCACCCACACGCGCGACTTGAGTCGCAAGAACCGAGCGGGATTTTTCGCTCAAGTCTGATCGCGCGAGGGCCACATGTTTTCAGTCAAAGAAATGAGAGGATTTCTCTTGTACTGATCCATCCTCCACGTAGAAGAGAGTCTACGAGACTTCCGCAGAAGCATTCAGTTGAGATTACTCCTGAATGGCGGTTGAGCATGGAGAAGCCTTCTTAGGGTATAACACTCGCTTGAGGATGTTAACGCTCGCAATTTGGGTGGGGGATATAACGAGGTGTGATACAGCGCTAGCCGGCGCAAGAGTAGGGCCCTGTGTTACCGGCACCTGCGGTTAGCACACCAGATAGAGGGCCAGGGAGCAGTGCGTTGGTAGTCTCGCGGTAGAGACACTCGCCTGCGGTCCGGACGGCTCGGGTTCTATTCCCGATGCCGGCGCGTATTTTTTACTCTTCTCCTCCGTATTCACCCCATTACAACTCATATTACAAAAAATAATTGTGTCCGGCGATGTTGAAATAAAAAATAAAAACAAAATAATGTTACATATAGGCATGGTATTCAGGTAATATATATTTTTTTTAATAAACCTTTTAACTTGATTATTGTATATTTTACATAATTTATGTATTGTATATTTTAACAAAGTAAACCTTTGGGTACCTTTTTCGCTTGAAATTAAGAATAAATATATTATAGATTTCAATAATTTATTGATTAAATTATAGATCAAATAGTTAAGTACGTACATAATAAAAATTATATAAAGCGTAATCCTAACAAGAAAGTCATATTTTATTTATAAATAATTAAGCAGTATTTATCTTGGTATTGGAGTATACATTGCAAAACTGTCTGTCACCTAATTTATGCACACATAATAATAGATTATAATTATGAAATAAAATTTTAAGCAGGTATGAAATGTGTATTAGTAAAGAGAGTGGCTTTTATCCAATATTCAGAAAATTAAAAGTGAATGTAATTTATAACTGATAATTACATAAGGCTTATTGTACAAACTTAATATTATTAAAAATAGATGTTTCATGTTCTATTCGATGCTCTAACAAAATTCAGTGTTTTTATCCATTAGATAAGAGTATGAATAATATTAAGTTTCTAAATCAACCATATTATCAAAAAATGATAATTATTGGTTTTTCTTGATATCTCAAAAAATAATAACTTTTTTGAATTAGCTTGGCCAACTTTGGTTAAAAAAGTATTTTGAAGAGTTTTAAAAGTAGAATTCAAAAAAATTTTGTTGAACAAAAAACTTTAAGGCGCAGTCCCAATATTCTTCGATGAAGATATAATAAAAACCAACCAATCAGAGACATGCAAATTTCATTTATTAACAAATACTAGTACTTTGACGTCGGCAACGTAATTGCGAACTTTATTTTTACTTTTTTTTCTTTTTGGTTTGGGGAATTAGTCTACCGCTCTTTTGCCACCGCGGTGCGGTAAACCAATCGGCCTGCGCGAACGCTCACCCCCGACCCGCACCGAGGTATTCTTTTGCGCTCTGATTTTTCGGAGCACACTCGCTCTCCGCGCTCCGCCGGAGAATGGGACTCCTCTCGTTAGGCTCTCGCACCAGGTAGCCTCGCTTTTACTCCCGCCAACAGCGACTCTGTCGCTATGGGCATAAGGAGTGTCCTTACCCTTGCCAAGTGCCGACGTATGTTCCGTTTATGTTTATCTTCCCCCCTTCATGCTTGAGGTACAATTTACATTTTGGGTTTTGTAGTTTTGTTTTCAATTTCGTTCCTTTGTGTGTAAGTTAAAAATTTCGGCCGAACGGTGACCGCCCGGCCACTCGGCAATTATCGGACTGGTCAAGGAAATAAACAGTCCCGAGAAGCGCGTGGTGCGCTGGACACTCGAGCATACACGCACGTTCAGTACACGCGTACCGAGCGCAGCTGTCTTCTTGGCTGCTTCCCCCGTTCAGGCGCTAGCCGTGAGAGGCAGTAGCGCGTCGTGTGCACATAGCTGCCTCACTTTTGTCGTTGGTGCCGGCAATCTATTCAGGTATCTCTAGTCAGACCTCCCACTATATCTGCATCGCTCTTCTCTCCCAGGCCTGGCTATCTTGCCCCCGCACAAGATCACGGGCTTCGTTTAATCGTGACGTATCGCAGTGTTGAAGCTTCTATGATTAAACGTTCGGCCTTGATACGTTGCAATTTCGAATATGCGCTTCCCGCCACACCTTACGAAATTGCAATCGTTTCAAATAGATAATGTAATAAAGTATAAAAATAACCGCTCACTGCTCTCCTCACTTCAGGTTCGTGCATCTTCTGTGTACACTTGCTGTAAAAATTATTAACTCTATATTATGTATAAAGTTTATTTTCATCAACGTAATTCATGAAGAATTATTTTTAAAAATAAGGCGGATGAATTAAAAATTGTATCACCAAATTTTGTGTTGTTTATTAAAAAGATAAATTTAAAAGATCTATAGAAAAAATCATTTTAAATTCAAATAATTTTATACTCATGCAATTCTAGAGGCATCATTAATGTAAGCATAATAATATTAGTATACATTCATAATATTCAATTTATTTGTCAAACATTACAAAAAACTAAATTTTTCAAACTTTGTTCGCATGCAATTGAATAAGAATTAAAACACTTCGTCTCCCATTCAGTGGTTTTGCTTCATTAAAAATGAATGATAAATTTCAGGAGGCTGGTGCAGTGAAAGGTTTACGGAACATTGACTGCAGTAATTTTATAAGAGGCAATATGGAATTTTTTTTGCAGGATTAGCGGAAATTTTAATTTATCGAGGCAAATTATTGTAATCATTCTGTAGAATATGTCGCAAAATAACAAATTAATCCGCGGCAGCGCCCTACTTGGCTAGTATAAGGAACGAAGTGACAAACGAGCGAGCAAAGCGACCACGCACCCTTTATTCTTTGATTTGAACTTTTAAGGTTGTATTGGCTACATATGCATATTTTACACATTAAAAATTTGTTGCTGGGAGCGATATTTTTCAATACAATAAAGAAAAACAGCTAAAAATATTTTTCTAAAGTTTATTTTCGCTTATCATTCGACAGGATTTGACTTACAACAATTATAAATACAAAAGTTGTTATCATATAAAATTTTCATGTACAATCAATTTCTAATGAACTGGGCCTATAAAAACAATTTTTAACCCCTAAATACATCTAAATAGTCGATTTTCGGTTATAATTCAGCAGGATTTTATTTCTTAAATACAAAAGTGATTTTTGGAAGCATGGTGTTATAAATAATATATTAGTATTTGGAATGTAACAGTTTTTTGCAATTTGTGAAGATATAAGGTTCTCGTGGGTAGTAGCGGTACACGTAAGAACGAAGTTTTTGCATAGACAGCGGAGGTGGGCGCATCGATCGAAGCGAGGTGCGCAGAGGGGGTACAGCCCCCTAGTTCATACTACAAGAAATATCTATGAATTTCAATAACATGTCTTTTCTTCGAAAATAGTGTACAGGTCACGAGCACCAGCTTCTTGGCATGCTATCTTAATTATTCTTAATATTTGTTTAACCGATTTTCGTAGGATTTATAGTATATTACAGTTTCGTAAACCTGGAACAATTGGAGCAATTAGAATATTTACAACAAAATTACCGTATCAGTCCGGTAAAAATTTCCATCCGCTTCAATTGTTCCAGATTTACCAAACCCGTTGTTGCGAAAAATAGTATACGCAACACGGGAATGAAGACTGGGTAATTCTTGACTTCCCTAGTCGTACCTGAAAAAAATGGCGTAGGAAAATTTACTAAAAAATCTAAGAAAAATTACTATGTTTTATAGCAACGCTGGGATATACTCAAATTATAGAAAATTTGGATATAGTTATAGAAATATTTCCAACGCATTTAAAAAATTTCACTACTTTATATAGTAAAAAGTGCCCTATACATATGGTACTTACTTGCGTGCACGCCGAGAGTACGTGTCCGATTGAGGTTATGTTTCTCCCGTAATTGAGATTATATTGCTTTTAAGTTAGCAAAAAAATCGACAATGTCCATCCAATCGTTTTATTCTTTCGTTATACAAGTGCCTTATAAGTTATTTTCTAATAGAATCTTTGTTATCTATTGCCATCAAATATAATCATCAAAGTTCTCTCGTAAACAAACGTACCCAATGTAAAGTTCCAAAATTACGTACTCAAGAAGCTCACGTGGGTAAGTGGTTAGCACGTCCGACACACTTTTGCGGAGGGCCCAGGATTCGAATACAACCGCCATAAAAAAACCGCTGCTAACTGCTTTAGCAGAATGCTTTCTCAAAGAGAATTAATAAATTATCTCAAATAATTTTTTTAAATGAATATTTTAATATAAAATTTCATTTTTTCTGCATATCTTATTTTCCATAAATACATTATTCAAAATAATTTATAAAATTATATTTAAAATAGTTGTGTAATAATTAAAAATTATTTATAATCCATAAAATTATTTAATTTTTGTAAAAATTTTCTACTTTTTCAAATCCGCATTTTTAAGTCAAAAATAACACGTGACTAATTTTAAAACACATAATTTAAAAGGAAATCGAATATAATTTAAGAATATCGGTCTTCATTTAAAATGCAATGCTAAAAAAGTAATTTATAATTCATAAAAGTATTTAAATTTTTTCTGAAAAATCGCTACTTTTTCAAATCCGCATTTTTAAGTCAGAAAAAACGTGTGAGTAGTTTTAAAATACATAATTTAGAAGAAAATCAAATGTACTTTGAGAATATCAGTCTCCATTTGGCATATATTCAAAAAAATTGAAAAAAAAAAAATTATTTTAAAAAAAAAATTTTTGCAAAGTTGTTATTTTTAAAAAAATAAGACCTTTAAGACATCCATTTGACTCCAAAATTTAATCAGTTCTAAGTTTTTTAAGAAACTGTGTTTATATTATCTTCATCTTCGAGATGTAATGCCAAAAAAGTAATTGATAATTTACAAAATTAGTTAATTTTTCTAAAAAGTAGCTATTTTTTCAAATCCGCGATTTTAAATCAAAAAAATAACTCGTAATTATTTTTAAAATACATAATTTAGAAGAAAATAAAATGTACTTTAAGAATATCGGTCTCCATTTTGCATATATTTCGAACAAATTGAAAAAAAAAAATTTTTGCAAAATTGTTATTTTGAACAAAATAAGACCTTGAAGTCATCCGTTTGACTCCAAAGTTTAATCAGTTCTAAGTTGAGACATGCCCACGGTGCATGTGAAAGATCAGCTGATTCAATTCCATCCGTTCAAAAGTTATGACGGGGCCAAAATTTGGTTTCATACATACATACATACATACATACATACATACATACATACATACATACATTCATACATACTTACATACATATATACATACATACATACATACATACATACATACATACATACATTTTCTAAAGCCTATTATTCTGACTCAGGAACCTCAAAAGCATCGAAATTCATCAAAATCTGTGATTCGAAAATTTTCACCGTTACAAAGCTTTCTCTTGAGAAAGCAAAAGCAAAATCAGACAAACCAAGACTAGAGACGTATTACTACAGCTGAAGAAGGGCAGCAACATGAAGGACATTACAGTGGCAGTAGCGATCGTTACGGAAGCTACAGTCCTATCGCTTTCACAACAAGTAGCATTTGACGTGAGAGACTTGGACTTAGATACAACCGAGGTCAGAATTCAAAATATGACACTTTATAATAGAGAAAGCAAAATAAGACTTTTAAATCATCTGTTTGACTCCAAAATTCAATCAGTTCTAAGTTTCTTAAGAATTTGTGTTTATATTATATTCATCTTCGAGATGTAATGCCAAAAAAGTTATTTAGAATTCGTAAAATTAGTTAATTTTTCTAAAAAGTTCTTACTTTTTCAAATTTGCATTTTTAAGTCAATAATAACTCGTGATTAGTTTTAAAATACATAATTTAGAAGGCAATCAACTTTATACTTTGAGAATATCGGTCTTCATTTTTCATATCTTTCAAACACATAGAAAAAAAAAATTAGTTTTGAAAAAAAAATTTTCCAAAATTGTTATTTTTTTAAAAATAAGGCCTCAAAGTCATCCTTTCGACTCCAAAATTTAAACAGTTCTAAGTTGAAACATACCTGAGGTGCACGCGAAAGTTCAGCCAATTCCGTCATCCGTTCAAGAGTTATGACCGGGACAAAATTTGGTTTCACACATACATACATACATACATACATACATACATATATGCATACATACATACGTACATTTTCTAAAAACCTATTATTCTGACTCAGGAACCTCAAAAACATCGAAATTCATCAAAATCTGTGATTCGAAAATTTTCACCGTTACAAAGCTTTTTCTTTGAGAAAGCAAAATTTTTATTTCCTTATTTATTTATTGTATAATAAAATCATATAAATTGTCGGTATTCTGTAGAGATATAAAATCATGAAAATTAATATTTTTTAAGCTTGAGCTCGGCTTTAAAAATTACTATATTAGTTAGCAAAAATGCCTATACTTTGCTTATATCCCAGCATTGCTACAAAATATAGTCATTTCTCTTAGTTTTTTAATAAATTTTTCATCATACCCTGGCCGAAAGTGCCACTTTCGCTCCCGGCTCCGAAACGCGAATGTGGTATTTTCGACCTGGGTACGGTAAGAATAGTATACGCTCCACGGAAGTAAAATTGGCCAGCCCACATCTCGTGTTTGCCACCCTCCCCTTCGGCTCTGGTGGCAATTTACACGGGATATGAACTGTTCACGTTAATTCCTTCCTATAGGTGCGTAATATACTATTCGTACGACATTTTTCTCAGTGTAGTACACTATTACTCCCGTGGTGCGTATACTATCTTTTTGTGGCTGAAAATACAATTTTCGCGATTGGGAGCCAGGAGAAAAAGTGCTACTTTCAGCCCGCCAGGCAAAAAACAATGTTTTTTCAAGTATAAAGTACTAAAGTAATATAAAAATCATGTCTCCGCATATATTGAATAATAACTTTTACAGAAACCAAGTTTCGGCATTTTTCCCCATCGTTGTTCTCGTTGTCGGCATTTTTCCCCGTAGGCGTTTGTCGTTGTCGGCATTTTTCCCCATCGGCGTTTGTCGTTGTCTGCATTTTTTCCCATCGCTGTTCTCGTTGTCGGTATTTTTTATTTCGATATTTTTATTTCTGAAATTTCACTTTCGATATTTTGGACATTCGTTAGAAAAATTTTCGGAACATTTCATTTCTATAATTATACTTTCGCCATTTTCCCTGCTCGGTGAAAATTCTTTCTGAAATTTCAACGGTTGGTGCAGTTGCTTGTTGCGATTTTACCCGATCGGTGGAATTCACTGTCTCAATATTTACCTTTCGCTAAAATCGCCTATCGGGATTTTCCCTGTCGGTGGTTTCCCCTGTCGGGATTTATAACTACCCCAACGTACCTACGAGAATGTGCCTAGGAGTGAGAGCGGTGAGGTCCTGAGGGTCGCTACTGAGTGGACTGAGAGGTCTCGAGTTCAAGCATGCTTCCACTTGCGCGCAGAAGGTCGAGAACTCTTCAAACGTCAGCTTCGCTTCACCAACGACTCTCTTCAGATTGTGTTTGAAGGCCTTGACTGCGGCCTTCCAGAGACCTCCAAAGTGTGGGGCCCGAGGGGGGATGAAAGTCCACGCCACGCCGTCCTGAGTCACGGACGCTGCTACATCTTGGCTGAACTCCGAAGTCTACTGAAATAAGCGACGCAGCTCGGCCGCCGCACCTTGAAACGTCGTACCATTGTCGCTGTAAACCGTATGGTAGAGACCGCGTCGAGAGACAAAACGCCGAAAGGTGAGCAGGAAGGTGGCAGTCGAGTAGTCAGAGACTACCTCGATGTGCACGAGTAGTATACCCCTCGCTATGGGCCGTCACAGCAAACCTGACCTTGACAGCAGGCGCCAGCTGGGGTCAAGGTCAAGAAATCACATACAGACGTGTGTATGCGTGTGTAAACGTGTTTCAGTCGGTTATTTGATATACATACGTAATCAAATTACGTATTGCGTCAGCAAATTAAAATATTTATGAGTATCTAATTTCAACTAATTTTTTATTCTTTCAATTAAATAATTTAAAAATACTTATTCAAAAAATATTCAAATGCAAACTAGCTTAATTTCGTGAAATAAAATTTAATTTATATAAGTTACAATTTAGAAATGTAAATTAAAAATTAACGGTTTTAAAAATATAATAAGTTGGGATTAAGAGGAAGGCAAGGAAGACAAAAAGAAGTACATAGTAAGTATATTCAAATTTTTCTATTTATTATCAAATAATATAGTATTTAATACATCAACAATTCTTGGCATGTGTAATGATACAATCTGATACAAAACATCAGCAACGTCGCGCTTAGGTAGAGACGCTTGATCTTTTTCTTTACATTGCTTTTCTACACTAGAGGTTATTTCGTCTATTACATCATCATCAATTAAATTTACAACGTCTTTTACAATACTAGGTGTATATAGTTGTACTTGTGCTTCATGCATGAGACTACTTTTAGTTTTAATAAACTCCATAACGTCGCATGTAAGATATTGTACACTACTCGCAATAGAATTTAAATATTTAAGACGAGTATCGACACACTTTACAATAAATTCTTGGAGACAATCAAAAGTAACTTTTTTCATTACCAAACTATGGCAAAACTGCTTGATTCGACCAACACCAGGCCTCCTGTCTTCTTCAATTTCGATTGCTTTTTCCTGGTGACTTGTGGTGAATTTTAAAGTCCAGCTGTTTCCGTAAATTTTCTGGTCCTTTAAACTATTATCAAGTCCACGAAAATATTTATCAATGTCGTCGAAACTTGTTTTGAATTCTTCCCAGTCGTTGTATAAAAATGCAACACCTTCAAAGTCATTCGATAATAGTCGAACCACAGGTTTGTAGCACTCATCGTCGAACTTGTCGACGAGCTCGTCATATTCCAAACCAACAATTACCTTCTTGGTGAACGATTTATTTAAGGCGTACAACGTATAAAAGACTTGATGTGGGTGTTGTGCAGCTCGTGGTAGGGTCGCCATGGCGATCCGCGTATCTTTACGAGTAGAAAGCGACTGGTGCTAAACACTCTGAAGTGATCCTTTAAATACAGCTTTTCAAACTATGCACACGGTTAAAAAAGTGCAGACGTTTGAGAAGTAAAGAATGAGATGAGCAAGGTTAAACAATGACGCGCATGTAGTTGAAACGGTTAAATTTCCATGACACACGTTGTATCGCCTTACATCAAAACTTCTTTCGCGTGATAATAGAAATGCTGACAATTATAACAAAGACATTTTAGAGCGAGAGTTTTGCAAACATCTGACGAAGCATCCACCGTTGTCAATGAAATTTCTGTCAGCTTTTTTATAGCGCACATAGCGTCTAACTACGTTATCATTTTTCTCCAAGTTGACAGAAAAATTATCCAGAAACTTCTTGAAACCTAAACCATTACTCATATAGCTTAAAAACATAATACAATATTGACCACATACATCGGATGCGTCATTTTGAAGTTGTATTGCGTTCCAACAAAATGTTTTACAATTTTTTCACAAACGGCTTATGTGATCGGGTATTATAGGTGGTAATTCAAAACTATCAAAGTATAGACCGTTAGAAGATCTATTGACGTAGAACGCAACCCAATGCATGCCAGGCTTGGTATGGTCGTCAGTGTTAACGATGAACGCCGTCGGCTTGGTCCACACCCGCGGGATTTGATCGGCTGGGAATACACCTACAGTATGCGACTGGATTGGTGAAAGGATCTTCAATATTCGAAGGCTGTCCATTATGAAGATCGATTAAATTTTTATTTAGATAACCAAGGCGTGAAGATAAGTAGCCTTTCAAACGATAAGCGTGATTTAACGCACATCGATATTTATGACCCGAAAATTTTAAAGCGTGATGCATACAATATACATTAGATGATAACTTATCGAACGGAGGACAATCTACATCATACTCCAAATTGATGATTTCGTTTGCTATAATTTTATTAAGCATCAACCACTTTTCACTACCTCTAACGTAAATTTTTCGAGCACTTTTTGATAAATCTTGCAGAGTTTTATGAAACACTTTCAAATCAACTTCACCTTCCAAGTAATTAATGCCGTGGCAATGCTGAGTTAACCAATTATTTTGTCTTCTAATTTCAGCGTTCAAATCATCTACACAAGCCGTCGGAGCCACTAACCAATGACCGTGAAAATCACCATTAAGAGCAACAACAGCGATTTCCTTTGGTGCATTGCTATTGTCAGTATCTTTGAGACACTGGATATCTATAACAAAATCCATCGTTTTTATGTAGCTTGCAATGACGATCACGACTCGAAACGTACTGGCCATCAAGAAACAAATCTTCCACGTATATGTAGTACAACAACGTCATCTGTACTTTGTTATTTTTACCACTAAAGTCTACAATAGCTTGACGCGATGCATCTACTTCCAAAATATTATCGTACTCAGCATAGACAATACAATTTATAGTATTGGCTATTGCTTCAGCGAATCATACATCTAATCTGACGCTACCGTGCTTAATCAAATTCCAATGAGTGCATTCGTTAGCCGATAGGTCGGGAGTTAAATCAAATGCGAAAAGACAATAGCCATTAGGATATGATTCACGCGAGATTTGTTTACCCTCGTTAAGAAAATGTACGCCTGTTCCAGAAAATAACGTATGATAAGCATCAATGTATAATTTGCTAGCTCCAAAATTAGGTTGTAGTGGTTTAGAAGGAATTTGTACACCGTCATCGTATAAGCATAGAAAATTTATATTAAAATGTTCAAAGTTAAATGGATTTAGAGCTCGATCGCCATTGAAATCCTTATTGTCAACAAACCCGATTATATAGAATATGAGTAAAATATCGCACTCCCAAATTTTTTCTAAGAAGCCAGTGAGTAAGTCGATCTGACGAAGGCGAGGATTAGAAATAAAAAATTCAACGATTTCATTAGAAAAGGCAACGTTTCGTTGGCTTGGTCTGCCAACCTCTTCAGGCAACAATTTTTTATTAAACAGAAAAAAACAATTAATACAATGTAATTAATAGAAACTAAAAACACTCGCGTAATACAATAATTAATACCTTAAATTATAACGTGTGTTACGTAGTACACATGAAGTCGATGTTAACGTAAAACATGAGATTGGTCAGTATTTATAGTATACACAGTAAAGGGTTGGTGTCTGTGTTTACAAACAAAACGCAGATACATATAGAAAGAAAAATCGAACGACAACAAATTTAATTTAAAAGTCTCAATAAAGGAAAATAAGACGTATTTAAAAATTTAACGTCTTCTTTCTTATTTATGTTATTACTGTTGCACTTAATGTGGATCATTTCTGACAATATACGTTTTTTGTAATTAGCTTCCTGATCTAGAATTTTGGTATTGTCCCAGTTAAAATCATGGAGAAATTTATTCCTATGTTGTGGAACTACTGATTCTATGTTGTTATTTTTTTGATGTTCGTTAATTCTGATTTTTATTGTACGTTTAGTTTCTCCTACATATGACGCAGGACACGATTTACAAAAGAACTTATAAACTACGTTGGTCTTATCCCACTTTTTTGTAGGGTCTTTACCTAATTTTATTACACAACTTAGACTCTTATTAACAAGAGGCAAAACACGGAAGTTATAAGGTTTGAGAATGGTTACAATTTTATCAAAAATGTCATTGAACGGTAATGGAATATGGGATACAAATTCGTTTTGTACAATATTGTCTTTTTGGTTGTTCTCATATTTAATTTTGTAAAATCTTTTGTATGCATATTGTTTGATGAATCTCCGAGGGTAATTATTATTTTTGAGTAATGTAGTAACAATATTTAGATTTTTCCTATGAAATTTTTTATTTGATAATAAAATTGCTCTGTCAACAAGGTTGTACACAATATTGATCTTCTGTTGTGGTGGATCATAGGAATGATAATTAATAAGTCTGCCGGAAGAAGTGGGTTTATTATACCAATCTGTAATAATCGTATTATTATGGTGGATTAAAAGAATATCTAGAAAATTGATTTTTTTGTCCTGTTCTAATTCATAAGTAAATTGTAACTTGTTATTATAGGAATTGAACGTATTTATTACGGTATTGATATGTTTTTTGTCGATACACATAATCGTGTCATCAACGTAGCGGAAATAAAAAAGTGGAAGAATATCATGGTTTTCTTTCAAAATTTTTAGACAGTCAGTTTCCAAATCGTCCATCACAATATCTGCAAATAATGGCAATATCGGGGAACCCATAGATGTACCATCAATTTGTCTATAAAATTTGTTATTGAAAGAAAAAAAGGTATTCGAAAATAGAAATTTTATACATGTAATAATTTCGTTGAATGGGATTTTGCATCTATTATGTATGGAATCAAATCTTCGATCTATACTGTCTAATACTAGTTGTAGTGGAATGTTTGTAAAAGAGAAATAACGTCTAAAGAGAGTAATACATAGTCATCTAGTATGATAACTGAATTTAATTTTTGTTTCAAATGAAAACTGTTGTCGATATGCGACTCTGGGATTTTTATGGATTTGATTTCATTGTAAATAATTTTAGCTAAAAAGTGGCTCGGACTATTGACTAATGAGATTATGGGACGGAATGGTATATCTTTTTTATGTATTTTTGGAAGACCGTAACATTTTGCCAGTGTAGTATTTGATCAAGTAAGAGAGTTATTATGAAACTTTGTGCGCAAATAGTTATTATTATTTAAGTTCTTAAGAATCGTCGACGTGTCAGATTGTAATTTTTTTAGGGGATTCTTTTTAATATTTTCATAAACAGTTGTGTCAGATAGTAACAAGTGCATTTTTGAGTTGTATTCAGTCTTGCTTAAGCAGACGGTGACATTTCCCTTGTCAGAAGTTGTAAACCATATATCTGGATTATTTTTAATAAACTTGTTTGTATTAGTTAATTTCCTTTTAAACATTTTTTCTTGTGGCTTTTCATGTTTTTCTTTCATAAACGCTGTTGTTAGATTTGATACAATTCTTTCCCTGATTTCAGATTGTTTTGATGTCGATAGTTCAGAATTCATTAAACTAAACTCAACATTTTTAACTGTGTCCACGATGTCTTTTTTATCACACCTTTTGTTGATACTAAATTTTGGCCCTAATGAGACTACGTCTATTATGTCGTCAGGTATATGTACCTCTGTCAAGTTTTTGAAGAATTGTTCTTGATTGATGGGGTATTCTTCGCTTGTAATTTTTGTTTTTTCGATATACATTCAAATTTTTTAATTAAATTTTTGTTGTGTTTTTCTCTAATCAATTTGGCTTTTTTGTTAGTATATGTAAAGAAATTATTAATAGTTAAATGATCAATGTTGAGTTCTGAAATTAGGTTTTTAAGAGAAGATAATGATTTATTTAAAAAATTCATATGAAAATTGATATCACGGATTTCCAGATTTAAAAGTTTTAAGGAGATATGTTTTTCCATATCAACGACTCTTAGTTTGCAAAATTCACTGTGAAACGAAAAAGTACGAAAACGCTTACTTAAATTTAACATATGTTGAGGAAAGATGTTATTGGATCTGCACCTCAAAAGAAACCAGCGTTGCGGAATTGATACGGCGAGTTGATAGTTTAAATTAATCCATCGTTTCAGATGTCGTTTAACTTGTGGACCGTGTATATTTTCGATGTAGTTGAAAAACGTCTGTCCTTGAAGTTGAGTGTGTGAGTCCACATCTGATCTAAGCTCTTCTATTGTGTAGAATATGAGTAAAATATCGCACTCCCAAATTTCTTCTAAGAAGCTAGTGACTCTCTTTAGACGTTATTTCTCTTTTACAAACATTCCACTACAACTAGTATTAGACAGTATAGATCGAAGATTTGATTCCATACATAATAGATGCAAAATCCCATTCAACGAAATTATTACATGTATAAAATTTCTATTTTCGAATACCTTTTTTTCTTTCAATAACAAATTTTATAGACAAATTGATGGTACATCTATGGGTTCCCCGATATCGCCATTATTTGCAGATATTGTGATGGACGATTTGGAAACTGACTGTCTAAAAATTTTGAAAGAAAACCATGATATTCTTCCACTTTTTTATTTCCGCTACCTTGATGACACCATTATGTGTATCGACAAAAAACATATCAATACCATAATAAATACGTTCAATTCCTATAATAACAAGTTACAATTTACTTATGAATTAGAACAGGACAAAAAAATCAATTTTCTAGATATTCTTTTAATCCACCATAATAATACGATTATTACAGATTGGTATAATAAACCCACTTCTTCCGGCAGACTTATTAATTATCATTCCTATGATCCACCACAACAGAAGATCAATATTGTGTACAACTTTGTTGACAGAGCAATTTTATTATCAAATAAAAAATTTCATAGGAAAAATCTAAATATTGTTACTACATTACTCAAAAATAATAATTATCCTCGGAGATTCATCAAACAATATGCATACAAAAGATTTTACAAAATTAAATATGAAAACAATCAAAAAGACAATATTGTACAAAACGAATTTGTATCCCATATTTCATTACCGTTCAATGACATTTTTGAAAAAATTGTAACCATTCTCAAACCTTATAACTTCCGTGTTTTGCCTCTTGTTAATAAGAGTCTAAGTTGTGTAATAAAATTAGGTAAAGACCCTACAAAAAAGTGGGATAAGACCAACGTAGTTTATAAGTTCTTTTGTAAATCGTGTCCTGCGTCATATGTAGGAGAAACTAAACGTACAATAAAAATCAGAATTAACGAACATCAAAAAAATAACAACATAGAATCAGTAGTTCCACAACATAGGAATAAATTTCTCCATGATTTTGACTGGGAAAATACCAAAATTCTAGATCAGGAAGCTAATTACAAAAAACGTATATTGTCAGAAATGATCCACATTAAGTGCAACAGTAATAACATAAATAAGAAAGAAGACGTTAAATTTTTAAATACGTCTTATTTTCCTTTATTGAGACTTTTAAATTAAATTTGTTGTCGTTTGATTTTTCTTTCTATATGTATCTCCGTTTTGTTTGTAAACACAGACCCTTTACTGTGTATACTATAAATACTGACCAATCTCATGTTTTGCGTTAACATCGACTTCATGTGTACTACGTAACACACGTTATAATTTAAGGTATTAATTATTGTATTACGCGAGTGTTTTTAGTTTCTATTAATTACATTGTATTAATTGTTTTTTTCTGTTTAATAAAAAATTGTAGCCTGAAGAGGTTGGCAGACCATCGTTGAATTTTTCGCAACAATCGCGATTGAACGTCACCTATTACGTAAAGTTCGCAAATATCGCTATAAATCATAAGCATGGATGGAAGCCCATTGGAGAGATGAGCAGGTCTATCACTTACTACTGATTCTTCATCTCTTATAAAAATACTATTCATGCGTTCGAATCCCAAAATTTTTCGCAACTTCTTGGATAAAAAAAGTTGGTGACTGAATTCAGAGTAAGTTATCTTTGTACAAACTCTGTAGACTGTCACGTAACCACCGGGATCGACACCGAATTCCAAATGGCTCTCTATACAGTTTAAATTATTTAGCTCGCTTATTATAATGTTTATATCTCTGTAAATTCCTGGACGAACCAGCGACACTGTAGTACTAACATTTTTTGCCGTTGTCTCTAGATTCGAGGGTGGAATGAGATTAAGCGAAACTGTCCTATCTGGTTGCTCGGAAGACACGCGTTGAAACGTCAACGGAATTTGAACCTCCGTAAGCGCGACTGACCACGAACCTTGAAGACGTATCTGCTGAGGGAGTTGCGTGATGAAACGTGTCGTGGTATTTTCCGCAAAATAATTCATGCTGCTGTTGCTCGGCAACACAATATAAAACTGATCTTTCATTTTAAAAATTTTTTATATATTCGTCAATTTATTCGCTCTAACCCAGGAATTGAACTTATCGCTGTATCCTTTCCACTTTACAAAATATTCTTTAGACGAACCTTTGCCTCTAGTTTTCAAAATTTCATCAATTTCAAAAACGTCTGTAGTTAAATATTTACGTACTCTGCACAATTCTTCGGCGTAGAAAAAACCGTCAATTTCCTCACCTGCCAAGTCATTCTAAATAATAAACTGCAGGCGGACGCGTCGTTGAGATTCGTGTAATTTTAAAAATCTCTAGTGTCCAGCCACTCTTATATCCTTTAGCGAAAACGTTCTTTGCACGACTGACGCGCACCAAGTCACCGACGCCGTATTTAAGACTTTTAAAAACACGATTACCATATCGACGTTGTAAATTTTCACGAGCTTTGGCTGCATTGTACAGTGTTACGACTGCTGGTACCATTTTTGTGGCCGAATGTTTGGTATGATTGTACGCCTCTACGATATTCTGCAAAACATCAACATACCTTCGAGTATTTTTGTGAGTAAAATACCGCCATATTCTTTCTTTTATAGTTCTTATGAATCTTTCCACAATGGCCGCTTTTACATCTGGACTGCGTACCACTCTAAACGCTATACCGTGCTTTGAGAGATCCCTCTGCAACGCCCCGCCGATAAATTCTTTACCTTTATCAATTTGAAGACATATTGGTTTCCGTCCGTTACTTCTCGACAAAATACGCAGAAAAGCATCAGCGACATTTTTCGAAGTTTTGTCCTTGACAGGTTCAGCCCATGCGTATTTGCTGAGAACATCGATAACGGTTAAAACGTAGTTGTAGCCATTGTTGTAAGATTTTATAGATCTCATGTCCATCAAATCAGCTTCCCACACGTCGTCGAAATTGTGCACATTATAATTACGTCTAGGAAAACAATGTCGAACAGGTCTATGCAAGTTATAAGCGTCTTGACTCTCAAGCCATTCAATAACATTTTCTTGATCATATTTTTTACACGTAGCTCGCAAAAGTTTATCAGCACCAGTTTACGCCGAAGGCCGATGTGCTTCGTAATATAGTTTTTCAAACGTTTTATTCATTGTTCGTGATTATTATTTTGTCTATTTTCTTCTTATCCTTTGATTTCTGTTCCTTCGTCTTCTTATCCTTTTTTATTTGTCCACGCTTTGGTTTTTTATCTTTCTTGTCTCGTTTCCTGATAACATTCTTGATACGCGAAAAAAATTTTTCAAAAGTTATCTTGCTAACCATGCAGCAAGCTGTCATCATCGCGACTGTTCTTTCGTCAGACGGCGTTTCCTCGGCGAGCATGCGAGAGAAGCCATATCGCGCTAAAACTCGGTCGGCTTGACGACGGTCACTGTTCGAGTCAGCATAAGCTAGATCATGCTGTCGGCAGGCCTCATCTAACGGATTGATTCCAACGTCACCACGTTCGATACGCTCTGCTAGCTTAGTTCCAAGTCCGCAAAATTTGTAATGCGGTACATGCATTTCAAACGGTAATAAATCAACGAGTGCATCTAGAACGCTGTTTTTTTCTTGTTCTTCTTCTTGAGAATTTATTAGCGCAGCCCGAATGTCTTGCTCATTCCGCGCCATGACAGTATTTCAGAGTGTGGTGGTGAGACCTTCTTTCTTTTCAGCTGACTTCTTTTTTCTTCTTTTTTCGGGTTGCGTTGGATCTGATTCATCAACGGCGCTGTCGCTGCTACTCTGAACTCTCAAAATAGGAACGGAAGGCGGTGTAGTAAAAGCACTGTTTTCTAAATGCTCACTGGTCGGCAAGGATCTGATAACGTCGTTCCAAACACGTTTGTTACCTATAAACTCTCGGGGTACAGTTGTTTGGCTAAGAGCGACAGCGAACTGAAGATGACCAGGGGGAGCGCTCCTTTTTGTATCTCTCATTGCGTCATTCACCAATTCGACAATGTTGGCTCCGGGCACAATCGTGCCATCTATCGTTACAGCTCCGTTGGCATCCCAAACTACTTTACCACCAGCTCGCAAGCATCGCACGAGCTGTTTGGCTTTCGTTTTGTACTTTTTCGGGACGGTATAGATAATGTTTGCGTCAATGAGCTCATCGGTTTCCTCCTCCTCCTCCTCCTCCTCCTCCTCCTCGTCCTCCTCCTCCTCCTCCTCCTCCTCCTCCTCCTCCTCCTCCTCCTCCTCCTCTTGCTGCTCATTATCGTCCACCGTATTAGATTCGCTGACACTGTCATTCTTTTGTTCTTTTTTATACTTATCTCCTCCTTCGGTTCCTTTAAAGTGAAGATATCACTGTAAAACATGACAGTAGAGAGTCCACTTTTCACGATCGCCTTTGTATGATGGTGAGTTTAATATTTCGCTCATTTCAGCATCGAGTCTACTCGTCACCGATCCCGGTGTTTGCACAGATTTTATATTATCTTTTCCAAGCGTGGTTTGCAAACGTTCAAGGCTCTCTTGCGGTAGGAGAATCATCTTTCTCGCGTGTTCCATCTTTATTTATTCACGAGATTAGCAAGAAGCGTGCCAATCAGAGGTGCTAGCAGAGCAGACAAAAAACCACCACGTTGCACTATAATGTTTCTTCTTCGTTGTAAAGTGATATCCGGTGATGCTAGCTTTCGCAGAACTTTTGCATGCTTACGCAGCCGACCCTTGTGACCTTTACTTAACGGAACGTTACCTATCAATACGTTTAAAGCGCACTCGCAAATACGACGAACCAATTTTGCATCAGCTTTCTGTAAAACTGCTTTCCGCTGTTCTTTGTTAAAATGGTACAATGCCGCCAAGACGGTAGCATCTTTTCGACCAAAAGGATAACGCGTTTTTGTAGTCATTACAACGCCACGATTGGAACTTGATTTTCACTGTTTGTCAGTTGTTTTCGCGGTACGTAAACATCCTGGTACTTATCATCGGGGAAAATACACGTTCGAAATCGACAGTTATCCAATGTGATTTGCTTCAGATCCAACAAGAGGTAGCCAAAAGCTTGCGAGGTTGCGTCCCGGTAGGCTTCTTCTAAAAATCGAGGATTTTCAGGATATACTTGCCTGACAAGATGACGTATCTGGGCACGATCTCGCAAATTCCTAAAGATTACAATGTACTGAGCGTTCAAAGATATGTCGCGCTGACCTTTGCCTTGATGGAAGATGTTTTGAGTGATAAAAATCGCGTTCAAGTTGTGATGACTGCCTTTCGTAAAGAGATTCGCTATGGCTCCTCCAGAGGACGATTCGCGTATGAGGTCGTCGATGATTATCAACTTAGGTTTTGGATCGTTAAGCCAATCGATGTTTTGCGGTAGACCTTCGCGAAATTCAACGTCTTTATCCAGATCTCTATATCCCAATTGCCATTCACCGTAATAAAGAATAATGCGCTCGAAGCGAGTGTCGCTCAAACGGTCAATGTATTTCAGAAATTTTTTAACAAATACTGTTTTACCGCAACCGGTGGGGCCACTCAACGTACACGTCCACGGATGTTTCCAGCGCGTGTCAATAATTCACACTGACTGGGCACTCTAAAACACTTCTCTCGAAGAGCTTGAAACCGCGCCCCAGGGCCCCCCGCGCGCGGCCGCTCACGAGTCCGCGAGCCTTGTGGTGGGGCTAGCTCCGCAATAAAGCAGCTCTTTCGCCGGCGCAGCGGTGGCCAATGAGCTCTTAACCGCTGCGCCTTCCGCGGCCGCTAAATCAGCTTATTGGGGCGCACCAGTAGGCAATGAGGTCTCTTCTGGTGCACCACCGTCATTTGGGGACACACACCAGCAACCAATGAGCTCTTTTTTGGTGCGCCGCTGCCGCTTGGAGGCGCACCAGCAGCCAATGAGCTCTCTTCTGGTGCGCCGCCACCGCTAATCACGACGATGGAGACACAGCGGTAGCCAATGAGCTGTTTTTATACTGTAGCGCCACCGATCACGAGTGCGCTCCTTGCGTTGCTACACCAACGTCACTAGGTTTCCAGCGTGTGGTCCTCTGATGCGTCAGTAGTAGGCGGACCGCGAATGTAGCCGTATGGATAACTTTTACTTAACGCGACGAATCTTCTCTTTCCGTACACGGTTTTACACGTCTTTATTTCATTTTGCGTTATTACCTCGTGGAATACTGTTCGTCGAATAGCAAAATTAGATAGCAATATCTCACTACCCGGTGAAGTGATCATCTCGCGAAGAGTGTCAAAATTTATTTGTAGTCTATTGGAGTAATTTAGCTTTATGCCTTTTACTTTACACACGTACTCTTCATTTCCGTCCGGTTTTTTAAATTTGTACGCGTAAAATTTTGGACCTCCGGATAAAAACGAGGTTATGTATGTACCGTTTCCGTTACTAGCCAATTCGTCCGTGAGTTCACCTAGAGCTATATCTGTTGGTAAATCGCGCTCGGCACTAGCCTCTCCGCTAACATAAAAAACAGAATCCGTTTCGTAGTAGAGAGGTCGGGGCCCCAAAGCGTGCAAGTACTTGAATAGCTCCAGTCGGGCCTGTGCTGTTGTAAAGGCGGCAATCACAACACTTGTCGTTGGAGATGACAGCAGAGCTTCGTTTTTGTAACACCAGTTGGCATAGAGTGTTTCGTCATTGACTGGTATAATTCCGTTAACGTCTATTTCTGGGCTGGTAAGTAACTCTGTCAATCTTTCTGGTTTAGTAATGACTTCTGTTTGTGTCATGTTTTCACGTTGACCAAATTTATCCCATAAAGAGTTTAGGCATAGTTTTGCGACTGATCTTAGACCGGCGTTGTACTGTATCGCGTCTTTATTTAAACTAATACCTTCATTGACCTCCAATTCTTTTACTTATTCGTCTTTATCTTGGTTGTTCAGACAAGCAGGTGGAAAACCAGACACCAAAGTTTTTTCCGCGAAAAACTCATTGATATATTCGACAAATATTCCACCTTTGCCTTCTTTTTGATTATATTGCGTCATCTCGTATTGCCAGATCTCGTAAACGCGTTGAATTGTATACCCCAGTTTGACAGCCTCTTTAACTTCCTCAGACACCCACGTTCCCCGTAAAATTCGATCATTTGGGTCTTGATGCGGGCAATCTTCTTGGATCATTTGTTCACTACACGTGCGACATAAGGGAAATATTAGTTTACCATGCATTCTTGCCGGTAATAAGGGGTGGTCCAGGTTTTGCGGTGGAAGCACGTCACACATTAGTAAACCGTTCACTCGAGAGATGTCTTTGTATGTTCCTAAGAACTGACGACAATCTTCTTCGCCGACGTATATGTTGGGATGACCAACGGGAAATTTACCTCGTTTGCAGATATACGGATACAACGAGCATACATCGACGTACTTTATTTTTTCTTCACCTTTGCAATCGAACATTTTAACGGTGTTACCTGTTCGTCCACCGAAAAAAGCATCTCGCGCATCCAAAGGTTTTCGTTTCACGTTATCGACGTTTTCTTGAACAAAGCGCTGAAGCTGATCATCTTGGGAGAGTTCAGTGTTAAACTCGCATTCCCATTTCTCAATTAATTTATAATTGTTTGACCTTATCTTATCGCTAATAGCTACTGTTCTTTCATATCTAGCGTCCATTGAATCACCACTCATCAAAACTGTATCTTTATTAATCCTGAAACAGCGAGGGCATCCGTGCCAAAAACAACCGTGAAATTGAAGTACTATGCCTCTGCAATTTTCGTAGGGCCGCGGTTGACTGTAGCCATCTACAATCAGACCGTCGGGTAGCCTTCTCTCTCTCGAATGTCCTGCATGTTCGATAAAGCGACAAAGTATACGCTTTTCCATCCAGCACAGCCAATACACCGCTTTTTGAGACTGATTGTCGCACCATCTATAACCGCGAGGTGGAACGATACCTATTTGATTCTTTTTTAAGAATTTTTTGCGAAACACGCGCATACAAGTCGAAGCTATAGTGGTGCATTCGGCAAATGGATCCACGCCAAATTTCGTAAAAGTTTTTCGAAAGGCTAAACAAGTTAATCTTAAAATTGTCACATCCTGTTTACAATACCTCACAATTTCGTTTTGAAAGTTGAACACACACTCGTTTGTTGATTGCTCATTATACCACTCCAAAAAACGTTCTCTTTCCTTGATGCTCATACTGCCTGGTGAGTACACGTCCAAAGGAGGGAGTGGTCCTTCGTACAATTGGTTTTCAGGTGTATTAAACAAATGTGGAAAAACACCTTTTTCGATTTCATGTAATCCGTAGGCTTTTGGTAAACTACTTAATGGCATGTGAAAATAATTTAGACTGTCTATAAATTTTACATTCGCAATCTCCATTAAGATAATCTTCGACCCATTCATTATGACGGTTGGATCCACGTGTATACCTCTGTATTGTTCGACAATGTATTTGAATATAAACTGCGCGTCAAAACCTTGCGCATTGTGAGCGATGCAAACTATTTTTTTAAATTGTTGTCTTGGAGCTAAAGCAAGATCAATCAACTGCTTCACTGGTTCATCTTTAAACACGTATTCACGAACTCCACAATGATCGCATCTAATAGAAACGTCATTGATGTCAAGACAATGAGTACACGTTTGCTGCACAACGCACAAATTTGGAACATGGATTTTTCTTTCTTCGTCACCTAACACAGGCATCGCCTGTTGAGTCTCAAAATCGTAGAATAAGAATAAAACATCTCTCACTGTTAATAGGTTGAATGTAACACAGATGTCCAAGTGGTAATCTTAATTTGCATGTGTCACAATATGATACACCACACTCATGTTTTACACTTCGACGATTTTTTTCGAGAACAATTTTAAAACACTTTTGGCATAATTTTATTTTATCACGCACACTATTATTCTTGTTATACGAGCCTTTCTTTAAATGATTTTGAAAACAATCTTCACTGAAAAAGGTCCTACAGCACAAGGTACACTTTCTAATATTTCCGAATGCAGTGCACGGTGGTGACATCAAACATTTGGAACACTTATTTGTGCATCGATGGTCTTCGACATACCAGTAACTTTTATTACACGGTATGCAGTAACCACGGGTTCCGCTAGCACCAACCAAATTCAGAATAGGTTGATAGTGATTGGAATGTTCGTAGTACATAATTCGTGAAGTGTTGGTAATACATCTTTGTATGCCCATAACAAAACGTGTGCCATCGTAGAGAGGTGGATATCCGCGGGCAAAATTTCTAAGAGTACACGACTAGAGCTGTAGAGCGTGTGGCAAAAAAGATTTGAAAACGATAAATTTCTTCGAGACCGCAACCTCTTGTTGGAATCTGAACATTTGTTAAGTTTAAAAGCTCCTCGGCTGCTCCCTTTTGAACGGATCCATTGCTTCGACGAATAAGGTCCAATATTCGTGCAATCTTCCCGTTCGTATTTGGCTTCTGATGACATAAGCATAGGCGGTGGCCAAGCTTCGTGGCAAACAAAGATTGTCGTCATTTTTAATAGATAAAATGGACTTTTTCTTGACATTTTCATGAGTTAGCTGTGTCCAACCACGTCCTGCTACACCTCTCACAACTGCACAGCTAACTGACAATTTATCGCTAATATTAAAATTATTTGCACATTGAATTGCACTTGATAACAGATTCCAAAGGTCTTCTACATTGAACTCTTTAATCGGTCTAAACGAATGCCATAAAGGTCCATGATTAAATCTTTCACTATTTATCGTTACTCCTATAAAGTCGGTAGCCTCCCCGCGACTACAGAGTTGTCTATGTAAATCCTTTAAGCAAATTTCGAGCCACATATAAATGTTAGCATTTGCCGGTGGGTCAGCTAGTCTTCCTCGTATCTCTCGTCCTTTATAACGAAAACGGTGATAGCGCCGTGCTGTTTCGCTTTCTACGATAAAGCATGGTCTTGATCCTTCACCATGCTGTAAATAATTAGCTGTAAAATAATTATTTTCATTTTTTATTTTTATTTTTATTTTTATTTTGAAAATTATTAAAAATATTATACATCCTTACTTTCGTCATTTCTTTCTTCAGCTGTATCAGTTCGGCTAGTACTGCTACTGCTGCTGCTGGTAGTGCTACTGCTACTGCTACTGCTACTGCTACAGTCCGAATCATATCCTTCCCCGACATGTTGCGTCATCGTTGCAAGCGATGAATCAACTTCTGTAACTAAAGTATTGAAATGTATCAAAATGTATACATTGTAAAATATTATTATTTTATTTTAATACTTTCAATACTTACGATTACGTGTTTCCTCGTTTTCGTGATGTGCAGCGTAGGTTACTGGTTGTAAAGCTGAAATATTGAATCGTGCCTTAATAATATGAAAATTATTATAACAGATTCAATACTTACGATTTGCTATATCTTCATTATGACGATATAAATCGGCTGTTGAAGGACCAGGTTGTGGATCATCAGCTGCCGAAGGCCCTGGCTGTGCATCGTCTTGATATTGACACCGCATGATGAATTCGTCACCTTCCGTATCGTCGAGCATTTGATTGACTGCTGTGGGCAAAATCGATTTAATTTATTGAAGATAAAGAAAAATATTGATAATAAAAATGTGATACTTACAATGGCGTCGCATTATACACCCGGCTAGAGAATCGGTGTGCTCGTTACGTTGCTTTACGGCCTTCACAACGATTGATAGAATATCTCTATTATGAAATAAGCCGATACCGTACATGTAATTGATTGTAGATATTCGACAATGCAGTAAAAGGAAATGCAATTTTTTACATAACACATCTAAAGATAATCTTTCAAAATCACTGGACCACACAGGTCCACACATTGTACGAATGTGTGGTTCGCGATTTCTTGCGATGCGTAAAGCAAGTCGCAAAATTTTCACAAGGTGACTAACACTAGCTCTAACCATTTTTACTGGGTAATCACTTGTTGTCAACTAGCCAAAGCGTACTGACGAGTCAAGCCAGTATTCTCCTTAAATATACTGGCGCTACATATAATAATTTAATGAAAAAATGTACAGTTACACTTTGATGCGCCTCTCATACGTCACATTTCTCTCGAGTCAGCAAACACGTGTCTTTTAGCAATAAACAGTCCTTTAAGAGATTTTGCTGGTTTCACTAGCGTAGCGAAATTCTTTTCACGGTAATGTAATCTACACCTTGCCAAAATAATATGTCGTCTTAATTATACGGTAACCGCATACTCTCTATGTAACGTAATAAAGATGTTTTTAATGATTACGGTAAAGACAAAACTAAAGAAGTGCTGATGTTTTGTTTTATCTGACTCAGCTGTCAGCATTTCACGTGCGTGACTTTTTCTCACTTTTTTTCTTATTTTATAATCGCACATATTATTTGTAACATTAGACAGGCTGTGTCATAAAGAAATTTAATATATATCTTAACTTCTTAGACTAACGAAAATATGGGTGTTCCATTATACTGCAAGTCGCTGAGCCATCGGTACGTGACATTAGCAAAACACGTTGGGTGTATTACGAGATAAGTTACCACCAATGTAAAATAATATGCAAGTCTACGGCGTTGCATTTTTTTCTTCGTGATTATTTCTCTTAATCAACATTCACATTTATTATTTTCATGAAACATTTTAAAATTTATAATGATAAAATTCTAAATTTTTTAATTTTTAGTTTCGCAGAAATCATTCATTTTTCATCATTAATCGAATCTAAATTACGAAGTATAAATACATTTTAAATTTCAAGTCAATAACTTAAAAACAGAGAAAATAGTTATTTTCCTTTTTTTTACAAAAATTACGATTAATTGAAAATTCGGGATACTGAAATAAATAAAAGTTTGAAGAAGAAAACGGCATTTAAATTGCTTGAGTTGTGTGCGATAAACCGTCTTAGACAGTGTCGCACTATCTTATCATCTTCGCCGCGATAAAATTACAAAATCCAAAATTTCTCAATTTTGGTTTTTCGGGTAATTATTTATTCTTAACGTATTTGTCGTGTTTAAATACGTCTATGTTCAAAAAATGAGTCTGATTGGAATGATTTATATTGGGCGAAATGCTATTTACAAAATGTCATACTGGTCGGCTCTATTACGCTACAGCCTAAACAAGCAGATTCCGCACGAAGCTGCGAAAAGCATAATGCATCGGTCATTGGGCCGTACACCTCCAAGTAACCTTCGTGTATTTTTCCTGTAAAAGGACTGATTCAGGAGTTTAAGACAAGCGCTAGTTGCATTGTACATCCTCGCGATTAGTTTCCCCGTCAGTGTCCCCACGACTCTCCTGCTATAATGAGGGTCGTGGCTAAATCTTGTGCGGGTGAGAATAATACCTCACTCATTAATCGCGCGTGTGAGTATATCGGTAAATTTCGTGGATTTCAAGAAAACGAAAGATTCGACGATGGTGCGGTAATTTTAAATAAAGTGATTAGCGATTTAGAAGAGAAATTGAAGTTAAATAATTTACGTGGTGCGCTAAAAAAAAGACGTGAAACGCAGAAAAAAATACATAAAAACGTTAAAAAGGGCTCGCGAACATTTGAATAAATTACGGTTTTTAGACAATAAAATTGAGACATTGCGCAGCCGATCATTACGTTTAAGGAAATATTAAAACTATAAATAACGAGGTGAAGTGTGTGTGTGTAGTTAATTTTAAAATGTTACCAGATAGTGGAGCTCTGGAGTTGAATGTAGCCGAGGAAACTGCGGAGGGTGCTGCTGAGGGTGCTGCGGAGGGTGCGGAAGCAAACATTCCATTAGAAAATGCTTCGCAACCTATTGACCCGGCCTTCGAAAGACTTATGAGAATTAGAAGAGTGCGTCACTTTCCGATCTCGTTCGCGGCAAATATGGTTTTTAATTTTGGTGTTGTGAGATTTTTAATGTGGCCTACACATTTCCGCTTATATAGTTGGGCTGTGATGCCCCTTGAAACAGCACTGGACATGTATAGTGTAACAAGGCGGGATTTTATATGGAGAACAGCAGACTCCAGTTATATAAAAGTGGGTGCTAATATGAGAGAACCACAGTTTGTGATAATATATTACGCCGACAGGATTTGGACAATGATCTACAAGAACACCATACGTGGAGAGGAACGTCGTCGGCGAATGCGTTTCATATACTAGGTAAGTTTAAATAAATATTAAATTACAAATCTCTCTCTGTCACATGTAAATTTGCCATGATACAGAGAGGATACACACAAAAGTTATAAAATTTCTCTCTCTCTCTCTCTCTCTCTCTCTCTCTCTCACTCTTACACACACATAAAAGTTTTGATGTGCCAAAGTGTAGCCATAACTACTGTTGTCGTGTCAAAGCGAACCGGTCTTGAAGACATAACTTATCTTGGGACACCGCAGCGCTGCGCACACACACGCACACACACGCACACACACACACATACATACACATGTGTATGTGAAGCTACTTTCGGGGACATTTTTGCGTATAAGAACACACTTTCGAGGACATTCTCCATTTTTGGGGACAGTCCTCGAAAAAAGAACGAATAAGAACCCACTTATGGGGACGGTCCTCGGAAGTGGCTGTCTGTGTAAACGTACTTTTGAGGACATTTACTCCAATACGAGTAAAAAAACACTTTCGGGGACATCAAAATAAAAAATATGAAAATACAATATTATAAATTTATAGGAACATAGCTCCAAAGTTTAGTGAGTGGAAAAATTTGTTGACGACATTTTATCAAATACGAGTAAAAAGGCCCATTTGGGGAAAAAAAATGAAAAATATTATAATATAATTTTATTCATTTCTGGGAACGTACCTCAAACGTTTAGTGAGGGTGAAAATACTTTTGAGGACATTTTCTCAAATACGAGTATCAGCGCACTTTCGTAGACAAAAAAATGACAATGAATTAAATACAAATTTTTCGATTATGGAAAGGGTTCTCATAAGTGCTGGTGAGTGTAACAATACTTTTAAGGACATGTTTTCAAATACGAGTAGAAAGGCTCTTCTCGGGAAATAAAAATCGAAAATATTAAAATGCAATATTGAAAATTATGAAACTGGCCCTTAGAAGTACTGGTGAGTGTAACAATACTTACGAGGACATTTTCTGAAATGGGCGTAAAAGTGACCTTGAGCTAGTAAAAGTGCAGATGCGAGTAATAGGGCACTTTTGGGAACACAAAAATGAGAAATATTAGAAGAAAACTTGATAAATTTATGGTAACGTAGCTCAAAAGTTTAATGAATCTGAAAATACTTTTGAGGACACTTTCAACAACACGAGCGACAAGGCACTTTCGAGGACATAAAAATAGAAAATATTAAAATACAATTATATAAATTTATAGGAACGCCGCTCAAAAGTTTAGTGAGTGGATGAATACTTTTGAAGACATTTTATCAAATACGAGTAAAAAGGCCCATTTGGGGACAAAAAAATGAAAAATATTATAATATAATTTTATTAATCTATGAGAAAGTACCTCAAAAGTTTAATGAATTTGAAAATACTTTTGAGGACATTTTCTCGAATACGAATGAAAAGGAACTTTTGGGGACATATTAAAATACAATTATATGAATTTACGGGAACTTCGCTCAAAAGTTTAGTGAGTGGAAGAATACTTTTGAGGATATTTTCTCAAATACGAGCATAAGCGCACTTTCGTTGACAAAAAAATGAAAATTAATAAAATACAATTTGTTACGCTTATAGAAACGGCTCTCATAAGTGCTGGTGAGTGTAACAATACTTTTAAGGACATGTTTTTTAATACGAGTAAAAAGGCTCTTCTCCGGAAATAAAAATCGAAAATATTAAAATGCAATATCGTAAATTATGCAACTGGCCCGTAGAAGTATTGGTGAGTGTAACAATACTTTCGAGGACATTTTCGGAGATACGAGTAAGAGCACACTTTTGGGGACACAAAAATGAAAAGTATTAAAAGAAAACTTGATAAATTTATGGTAACGTAGCTCAAAAGTTTAATGAATGTGAAAATACTTTTGAGGACATTTTCTCCAATACGAGTGAAAAGGCACATTTGGGGACAGGAAAATATAAAATATTAAAATACAATTATATGAATTTAGGGGAACATCGCTCAAAAGTTTAGTGAGTGGAAGAATAGTTTTGAGGACATTTTCTCAAATACGAGCATAAGCGCACTTTCGTTAACAAATAAATGAAAATTAATAAAATACAATTTCTTACGCTTATGGAAACGGCTCTCATAAGTATTGGTGAGTGTAACAATACTTTCGAGGGTATTTTCGGAGTTGCGAGTAAGAGCGCACTTCTGGGGACACAAAAATGAAAAATATTATAATATAATTTTATTAATTTGTGGGAAAGTACCTCAAAAGTTTAATGAATTTGAAAATACTTTTGAGGACATTTTCTCGAATACGAATGAAAAGGAACTTTTGGGGACATATTAAAATACAATTATATGAATTTACGGGAACTTCGCTCAAAAGTTTAGTGAGTGGAAGAATACTTTTGAGGACATTTTCTCAAATACGAGCATAAGCGCACTTTCGTTGACAAAAAAATGAAAATTAATAAAATACAATTTGTTACGCTTATGGAAACGGCTCTTATAAGTGCTGGTGAGTTAACAATACTTTTAAGGACATGTTTTTTAATACGAGTAAAAAGGCTCTTCTTCGGACATAAAAATCGAAAATATTAAAATGCAATATCGTAAATTATACAACTGGCCCTTAGAAGTATTGGTGAGTGTAACAATACTTTCGAGGATATTTTCGGAGATACGAGTAAGAGCGCACTTTTGGGGACACAAAAATGAAAAATATTAAAAGAAAACTTGATAAATTTATGGTAACGTAGCTCAAAAGTTTAATGAATGTGAAAATACTTTTGAGGACATTTTCTCCAATACGAGTGAAAAGGCACTTTTGGGGACAGGAAAATATAAAATATTAAAATACAATTATATGAATTTAGGGGAACATCGCTCAAAAGTTTAGTGAGTGGAAGAATACTTTTGAGGACATTTTCTCAAATACGAGCATAAGCCCACTTTCGTTGACAAATAAATGAAAATTAATAAAATACAATTTCTTACGCTTATGGAAACGGCTCTCATAAGTATTGGTGAGTGTAACAATACTTTCGTGGACATTTTCGGAGTTGCGAGTAAGAGCGCACTTTTGGGGACACAAAAATGAAAAATATTAAAAGAAAACTTAGTAAATTTATGAGAACGTCGCTCAAAAGTTTAATGAATCTGAAAATACTTTTGAGGACATTTTGAATACTTTTGAAGACATTTTATCAAATACGAGTAAAAAGGCCCATTTGGGGACAAAAAAATGAAAAATATTATAATATAATTTTATTAATTTATGGGAACGTACCTCTAAAGTTTAATGAATGTGAAAATACTTTTGAGGACATTTTCTCGAATACAAATGCAAAGGCACTTTTGGGGACATGAAAATAAAAAATATTAAAATACAATTATATAAATTTAGGGAATTTCGCTCAAAAGTTTAGTGAGTGGAAGAATACTTTTGACGACATTTTATTAAATACAAGTAAAAAGGTCTATTTGGGGACATAACAATGAAAAATATTAAAATATAATTTTACTGATTTATGGGAACGTACCTTAAATGTTAAGTGAGGGCAAAAATACAATTGAGGACATTTTCTTAAATACGTATAAAAAGGTACTTTACGGGACATAAAAATATAAAATATGAAAATACAATATTACAAATTTATAGGAACATAGCTCCAAAGTTTAGTGAGTGGAAGAATTTTTTTGACGACATTTTATCAAATACGAGTAAAAAGGCCCATTTGGGGGAAAAAAATGAAAAATATTATAATATAATTTTATTCATTTATGGGAACGTACCTCAAACGTTTAGTGAGGGTGAAAATACTTTTGAGGACATTTTCTCAAATACGAGTATCAGCGCACTTTCGTAGACAAAAAAATGACAATGAATAAAATACAAATTTTTCGATTATGGAAAGGGCTCTCAGAAGTGCTGGTGAGTGTAACAAAACTTTTAAGGACATGTTTCCAAATACGAGTAGAAAGGCTCTTCTCGGGAAATAAAAATCGAAAATATTAAAATGCAATATCGAAAATTATGAAACTGGCCCTTAGAAGTACTGGTGAGTGTAACAATACTTACGAGGACATTTTCTGAAATGCGCGTAAAAGTGCCCTTGAGCTAGTAAAAGTGCAGATGCGAGTAATAGGGCACTTTTGGGAACACAAAAATGAAAAATATTAGAAGAAAACTGAATAAATTTATAGGAACGTTGCTCAAAAGTTTAATGAATGTGAAAATAGTTTTGAGGACATTTTCTCCAATACGAGTGAAAAGGCACTTTTGGAAACATAAAAATAGAAAATATTAAAATACAATTATATGAATTTATGAGAACGTCACTCAAAAGTTTAGTGAATGGAAGAGTACTTTTGAGGACATTTTCTCGAATACGAGTGAAGAGGCACTCTCCGGGACATAAAAATAAAAAATATTAAAATACAATTATATAAATTTAGGGGAATTTCGCTCAAAAGTTTAGTGAGTGGAAGAATACTTTTGACGACATTTTATTCAATACAAGTAAAAAAGCCTATTTGGGGACATAACAATGAAAAATATTATAATATAATTTTATTGATTTATGGGAACGCACCTTAAATCTTTAGTGAGGGTAAAAATACTTTTGAGGACAGTTTCTCAAATACGTATAAAAAGGTACTTTACGGGACATAAAAATAAAAAATATGAAAATACAATATTATAAATTTATAGGAACATAGCTCCAAAGTTTAGTGAGTGGAAAAATTTTTTGACGACATTTTATCAAATACGAGTAAAAAGGCCCATTTGGGGAAAAAAAATAAAAAATATTATAATATAATTTTGTTCATTTATGGGAACGTACCTCAAACATTTAGTGAGGGTGAAAATACTTTTGAGGACATTTTCCAAATACGAGTATCAGCGCACTTTCGTAGACAAAAAAATGACAATGAATAAAATACAAATTTTTCGATTATGGAAAGGGCTCTCATAAGTGCTGGTGAGTGTAACAATACTTTTAAGGACATGTTTTCAAATACGAGTAGAAAGGCTCTTCTCGGGAAATAAAAATCAAAAATATTAAAATGCAATAACGAAAATTATGAAACTGGCCCTTAGAAGTACTGGTGAGTGTAACAATACTTACGAGGACATTTTCTGAAATGCGCCTAAAAGTGCCCTAGTAAAAGTGCAGATGCGAGTAATAGGGCACTTTTGGGAACACAAAAATGAAAAATATTAGAAGAAAACTGAATAAATATAAATTTATTATAAAGGACTATAAAGGAACGTCACTCAAAAGTTTAATGAATGTGAAAATACTTTTGAGGACATTTTCTCCAATACGAGTGAAAAGGCACTTTTGGGAATATGAAAATAAAAAATATGAAAATACAATTATATAAATTTAGGGGAACTTCTCTCAATAGTTTAGTGAGTGGAAGAATACTTTTGAGATCATTTTCTCAAATGCGACCATAAGCGCACTTTCGTTGACAAAAAAATGAAAATTAATTAAATACGAAACGGCTCTCATAAGTGCTGGTTAGTGTAACAATACTTTCGAGGACATTTTTGGAGATACGAGTAAGAGCACACTTTTGGGGACACAAAAATGAAAACTATTAAAAGAAAACTTAGTAAATTTATGGGAACGTCGCTCAAAAACTTAATGAATCTGAAAATACTCTTGAGGTCATTTTGAATACTTTTGAAGACATTTTAGCAAATACGAGTAAAAAGGCCCATTTGGGGACAAACAAATGAAAAATATTATGATATAATTTTATTAATTTATGGGAACGTACCTCAAAAGTTTAATGAATGTGAAAATACTTTTGAGGACATTTTCTCGAATACCGATGAAAAGGCCCTTTTGGGGACATAAAATAGAAAATATTAAAATACAATTATATGAATTTATGAGAACGTCGCTCAAAAGTTTAGTGAGTGGTAGAGTACTTTTGAGGACATTTTCTCCAATACGAGTGATAACGCACTTTCGAGGACATAAAAATAGAAAATATTAAAATACAATTATATGAATTTAGGAGAACTTCGCTCAAAAGAGTAGTGAGTGGAAGAATACTTTTGAGGACATTTATCAAATACGAGTGAGAAGGCACTTTCCGGGACATAAAAATAAAAAATATTAAATTACAATTATATAAATTTAGGTGAACCTTGCTCAAAAGATTAGTGAGTGGAAGAATACTTTTGACGACTTTTTATTAAATACAAGTAAAAAGCCCTAATTGGGGACATAACAATGAAAAATATTATAATATAATTTTATTCGTTTATGGGAACGTACCTCAAACGTTTAGTGAGGGTGAAAATACATTTGAGGACATTTTCTCAAATACGAGTATCAGCGCACTTTCGTAGACAAAAAAATGACAATGAATAAAATACAAATTTTTCGATTATGGAAAGGGTTCTCATAAGTGCTGGTGAGTGTAACAATACTTTTAAGGACATGTTTTCAAATACGGGTAGATAGGCTCTTCTCGGGAAATAAAAATCGAAAATATTAAAATGCAATATTGAAAATTATGAAACTGGCCCTTAGAAGTACTGGTGAGTGCAACAATACTTACGGGGACATTTTCTGCAATGCGCGTAAAAATGCCCTTGAGCTAGTAAAAGTGCAGATGCTAGTAATAGGGCACTTTTGGGAACACAAAAATGAGAAATATTAGAAGAAAACTTGATAAATTTATGGTAACGTAGCTCAAAAGTTTAATGAATCTGAAAATACTTTTGAGGACACTTTCACCAATACGAGTGAAAAGGCACTTTCGAGGACATAAAAATAGAAAATATTAAAATATAATTATATAAATTTATAGGAACGCCGCTCAAAAGTTTAGTGAGTGGATGAATACTTTTGAAGACATTTTATCAAATACGAGTAAAAAGGCCCATTTGGGGACAAAAAAATGAAAAATATTAGAATATAATTTTATTAATTTATGGGAAAGTACCTCAAAAGTTTAATGAATGTGAAAATACTTTTGAGGACATTTTCTCGAATACGAGTGAAAAGGAACTTTTGGGGACATATTAAAATACAATTATATGAATTTACGGGAACTTCGCTCAAAAGTTTAGTGAGTGGAAGAATACTTTCGAGGACATTTTCTCAAATACGAGCATAAGCACACTTTCGTTGACAAAAAAATGAAAATTAATACAATACAATTTGTTACGCTTATGGAAACGGCTCTCATAAGTGCTGGTGAGTGTAACAATACTTTCGTGGACATTTTCGGAGTTGCGAGTAAGAGCGCACTTTTGGGGACACAAAAATGAAAAATATTAAAAGAAAACTTAGTAAATTTATGAGAACGTCGCTCAAAAGTTTAATGAATCTGAAAATACTTTTGAGGACATTTTGAATACTTTTGAAGACATTTTATCAAATACGAGTAAAAAGGCCCATTTGGGGACATAAAAATGAAAAATATTATAATGCAATATCGTAAATTATGCAACTGGCCCTTAGAAGTATTGGTGAGTGTAACAATACTTTCGAGAACATTTTCGAAGATACGAGTAAGAGCGCACTTTTGGGGACACAAAAATGAAAAATATTAAAAGAAAACTTGATAAATTTATGGTAACGTAGCTCAGAGTTTAATGAATGTGAAAATACTTTTGAGGACATTTTCTCCAATACGAGTGAAAAGGCTCTTTTGGGGACAGGAAAATATAAAATATTAAAATACAATTATATGAATTTAGGGGAACGTACCTCAAACGTTTAGTGAGGGTGAAAATACTTTTGAGGACATTTTCTCAAATACGAGTATCAGCGCACTTCGTAGACAAAAAAATGACAATGAATAAAATACAAATTTTTCGATTATGGAAAGGGCTCTCATAAATGCTGGTGAGTGTAACAATACTTTTAAGGACATGTTTTCAAATACGAGTAGAAAGGCTCTTTTCGGGAAATAAAAATCGAAAATATTAAAATGCAATATCGAAAATTATGAAACTGGCCCTTAGAAGTACTGGTGAGTGTAACAATACTTACGAGGACATTTTCTGAAATGCGCGTAAAAGTGCCCTTGAGCTAGTAAAAGTGCAGATGCGAGTAATAGGGCACTTTTGGGAACACAAAAATGAAAAATATTAGAAGAAAACTGAATAAATTTATAGGAACGTTGCTCAAAAGTTTAATGAATGTGAAAATACTTTTGAGGACATTTTCTCCAATACGAGTGAGAAGGCACTTTTGGAAACATAAAAATAGAAACTATTAAAATACAATTATATGAATTTATGAGAACGTCGCTCAAAAGTTTAGTGAGTGGAAGAGTACTTTTGAGGACATTTTCTCCAATACGAGTGAAAACGCACTTTCGAGGACATAAAAATAGAGAATATTAAAATACAATTATATAAATTTATGAGAACGTCACTCAAAAGTTTAGTAAGTGGTAGAGTGCTTTTGAGCACATTTTCTCGAATACGAGTGAAGAGGCACTTTCCGGGACATAAAAATAAAAAATATTAAAATACAATTATATAAATTTAGGGGAATTCCGCTCAAAAGTTTAGTGAGTGGAAGAATACTTTTGACGACATTTTATTAAATACAAGTAAAAAAGCCTATTTGGGGACATAACAATGAAAAATATTAAAATATAATTTTATTGATTTATGGGAACGCACCTTAAATCATTAGTGAGGGTAAAAATACTTTTGAGGACATTTTCTCAAATACGTATAAAAAGGTACTTTACGGGACATAAAAATAAAAAATATGAAAATACAATATTATACATTTATAGGAACATAGCTCCAAAGTTTAGTGAGTGGAAAAATTTTTTGACAACATTTTATCAAATACGAGTAAAAAGGCCCATTTGGGGAAAAAAATGAAAAATATTATAATATAATTTTATTCATTTATGGGAACGTACCTCAAACGTTTAGTGAGGGTAAAAATACTTTTGAGGACATTTTCTCAAATACGAGTATCAGCGCACTTTCGTAGACAAAAAAATGACAATGAATAAAATACAAATTTTTCGATTATAGAAAGGGCTCTCATAAGTGCTGGTGAGTGTAACAATACTTTTAAGGACATGTTTTCAAATACGAGTAGAAAGGCTCTTCGCGGAAAATAAAAATCGAAAATATTAAAATGCAATATCGAAAATTATGAAACTGGCCCTTAGAAGTACTGGTGAGTGTAACAATACTTACGAGGACATTTTCTGAAATGCGCGTAAAAGTGCCCTTGAGCTAGTAAAAGTGCAGATGCGAGTAATAGGGCAATTTTGGGAACACAAAAATGGTAAATATTAGAAGAAAACTGAATAAATTTATAGGAACGTTGTTCAAAAGTTTAATAAATGTGAAAATACTTTTAAGGACATTTTCTCCAATACAAGTGAAAAGGCACTTTTGGAAACATGAAAATAAAAAATATTAAAATACAATTATATGAATTTTGAGGAACTTCGCTCAAAAGTTTAGTGAGTGGAATAATACTTTTGAGGTCATTTTCGCAAATACGTCCATAAGCGCACTTTCGTTGACAAAAAAATGAAAATTAATTAAATACGAAAGGGCTCTCATAAGCGCTGGCCCTATTGAAAAATATCGCGCGATTATCGTGCGATAAATCGGGCGAATAATCGCGCGAATAATCGCGCGAATAATCGCGCGATGATCGTGCCAGTTTATCGACCATTTTCTGGCGCGATAATCGTGCGATAATCGCGCGAGTTAACCGAAATTCAACATTAAAAAATAAGTTTTATTTCCACAGCTGTGTACGTGCTTGCGTAATTGACAAACATTATGACTGTAAATGTATCAGTGCGTAACTGCAGTGTTAATGTACACCCGAGGGAAGTTAATTCTTTCCGAACGTGCCGGGTGAATTCAAAATCTTGGAATCCCATTGGAGTATTCAAGTGTTATTAATCGCGCGATTAATCGGAAAATTTTTATAAAAACAATTACACCAAAAATATGTATAAAAATTACTTTTAATAAGAACGAATTACTTTCAAAAGTTATAGATTATACTGAAAAAATTTAGCTGATTTCAGCTGGACATCATGCCAAAACGTCACCTGATTATCAGGTGATTAGCACCTAAAAATCATGTTGATATTATCTCTTAAATAACATTGTTTTTACATTTTGCTATGAAAAATCGAGTTTTTCTCGCAGTCAAAGCAATTAATTAAATTTTTAAACTTTTATCTATGATTAACATATGTATTATAACCATGCCCACATAAAAATATTTCGTAAGTTCTTACGTGAGAACTTACGTAAGCTCTCATCACTCGGTGTGCGAATAAGTAAATTAAAAATTAAAAAATAAAGACATGTAACATACATGTATATTGGAATAATATTATCATAAATGATATTGTTCTTAATGTGGAGACAGGATAAATGATGTTTAATGAGCCACGTGCTCGCGCTACTCGACACCGACCCGTGATATAGCAAATTTACACGAGGTCGGAGCCGAGCGCGCCCACGTGTACTTCGATATTAGCTGCTACCATGAACAGTTGCGACGACGTCGGCCACACTACGAGGAGGCGAAATCTTGACGATGATATTGATATTAAAAGAACAGAGAAGATATTTCACATGGGGTCAGCAGATCAAATTTTTGAATCCTTTAGGCTTTGTGAGTTATAACTATAATAATTTTTATTCAACAAAAATGTTTCTGATTCTTTATTACAAACTATTTAAAATGTGTGCAGGAACAATATTGGTAAACCGTCTTGAAAAGAATTCTATATTTTTTAAATATCAATATAAACCAATAATTGGTATTTTTGTCAACCCGCTGGATTTCAGATCATAATATTATTCATATATCTCATGTTATGGATCTTGCCGCTAAAGTTGCTCAAAGCATGAAAAATCCATTAAACATCTATTTTCAACAATATTTTCAACAGACTTATAAGTAATAACACTTATATTTACTTTCCTAAATTTCCAATGGGAGCCATTTACACTGTTAATAAACTCTCTTTCTAATCTTCATATCTATTCCAAATTCAATTTCATAAGTAATCTATTATTATATGTGCAAAAGCCAAAAGTAAATTAATATGTAAAAAAGTTGCAATCAAAGTAGTTGAAAAACGATTTAGCAATTGTATACTCCAATGCGCAGACAAATACTTCTTACTCATTAATTTTCAAATACAATATGGTGTTCTTAGTAAGTCTTCGCTTCATGTGAAATTTCATAAATTATGTAAATTACAATCTTATAAATCATTAAGATCCATAATCCAATTATTTAATTGTAATTTACACTGAATAGTTTATGAAATTTCATGATGCGAAGGTTTAATAAGAAAACCATATTTTACTTGAAAATTATTGAGTAAGAAGTTCTTGTCTGGGCATTGAAATATACAATTGCTAAATTATTTTTCAACTACGTTGTTTGCAACTTTTTTACATAGTAATTTACTTTTAGCTTTGGCACACATAATAATAGATTACTTATAAAATTCTGTTTCGAGTAGATATCAAGAATACATGTAGAGTTTATTAACAGTGTAAGCGGCTTCCATTGAAAATGTAGGAAAGTAAATATAAATTTTATTACTTACAAGCCTTTCAAAAATATTATTGAAAATAGATATTTAATGTATTTTTCATTTTATGACAATATTCAGCAACAAAATCCTCAAACTATGCAAATGGATCATAAAATAAATATAAACATATTCTACAAATAAAAAGCAAATTTTTTCCTAATGCCACATTTTTTGCCAAAGCTAAAAGTAAATTAGTGTAAAAAAGTTGGAATCAAAGTAGTTGAAAAACAATTTAGCAATTGTATACTCCATTACGCAGACAAATATTTCTTACTCAATAATTTTCAAATAAAATATGGTGCTCTTATTAAGCCTTCGCTTCATGTGAAAATTCATAAATTATGTAATTTACAATCTTACAAATCATTAAGATCCATAAGTCAATTATTTAATTGTAGTTTACACTGAGAAGTTTATCAAATTTCATGATGCAAAGGTTAAGTAAGAAAACCATATTTTATTTGAAAATTATTGAGAAAAAGTTCTTGTCTGGGTATTGGAATATACAATTGCTAAATTGTTTTTCAATTACTTTGATTGCAACTTTTTTACATAGTAATTTACTTTTAGCTTTCGCACACATAATAATAGATTACTTATAAGATTCAGGTTTGAGTAGATATCAAGAATACATATAGAGTTTATTAACAGTGTAAGCCGCTGAATAAGTTAAAATTCATGTATGTAAATTCTGATATTACTAACTTACATGTTATACGTTCAAAATAAGCAATGAAGGGGCCAACCCGTTACCACACCACATCCATTGAAAGCCAAGGCCAGATCGAGGCACATATTGGTACTTAGTAGCACTACATACTGTTGAGAACATCCTCAGTCTGATGGTTGAGAATCATTCATCTTTTCTGCTGCCTCAGGTACCTCCAACAAGAGAAAAGTACAAACAGCCCACCCACCCATTAAAGAGGTTAGGAGTGAGAAAGAACTTACAGAATCTATGCTTTACCGCCGACTGCGTTGTTTTATTGTCTCAGATGAATCACCACCGAACGATGGACGCGAAGAATGAACCAACACCCACCAGGACACCGTACTGCAGCAGCCGCTGTCATATCGTTGCGAATGTCGAACAAGACACGTGTACGGCAGCGTCGGACGTTGGTCTACCTATACAAACAATTCAGTCAGCTGTTGGCGCTCCCGGCCGCTTGGGATATAATCGTCTGGTCCCTGAAAAGGCTGTCCGACGCTGCCGTGCACGTGTCTTGTTCGGCATTCGCAACGATGACAGCGGCTGCTGCAGTACGGTGTCCTGGTGGGTAAATTGGTTCCTTCTTCACGTCCATCGTTTGGTGGTGACTCCTCTCAGACAGTAAGACAGCGGAGTCGGCGGTAAAGCATAGACTATGTAAGTTCTTTCTCACTCCTAACCTTTTTAATGGGTGGGTGGGCTGTTTGTACTTTTCTCTTGTTGGAGGTATCTGAATCAGCAGAAGAGATGAATGATTCTCAACCATCAGGCTGAGGATGTTCTCAACAGTATGTAGTGCTACTAAGTACCAATATGTGCCTCGATCTGGCCTTCGCTTTCAGTGGATGTGGTGTGGTAACGGGTTGGCCCCTTCATTGCTTATTTTGAACGTATAACATGTAAGCTAGTAATATCAGAATTTACATACATGAATTTTAACTTATTCAGCGGCTTACACTGTTAATAAACTCTATATGTATTCTTGATATCTACTCAAACCTGAATCTTATAAGTAATATCTATTATTATGTGTGCGAAAGCTAAAAGTAAATTACTATGTAAAAAAGTTGCAATCAAAGTAGTTGAAAAACAATTTAGCAATTGTATATTCTAATACCCACACAAGAACTTTTTCTCAATAATTTTCAAATAAAATATGGTTTTCTTACTAAACCTTCGCATCATGAAATTTGATAAACTTTTTAGTGTAAACTACAATTAAATAATTGTCTTATGGATCTTAATGATTTGTAAGATTGTAAATTACATAATTTATGAATTTTCACATGAAGCGAGGGCTTAATAAGAGCACCACATTTTATTTGAAAATTATTGAGTAAGAAATATTTGTCTGTGTAATGGAGTATACAACTGCTAAATTGTTTTTCAACTACTTTGATTGCAACTTTTTTACAGTAATTTACTTTTAGCTTTGGCAAAAAATGTGGCATTAGGAAAAAATTTGCTTTTTATTTGTAGAATATGTTTATATTTATTTTATGATCTATTTGCAAAGATTGAGGATTTTGTTGCTGAATATTGTCATAAAATGAAAAATACATTAAATATCTATTTTCAACAATATTTTTGAAAGGCTTGTAAGTAATAAAATTTATATTTACTTTCCTACATTTTCAATGGAAGCCGCTTACACTGTTAATAAACTCTACAAGTATTCTTGATATCTATTCGAAACAGAATTTTATAAATAATCTATTATTATGTGTGCCGAAGCTAAAAGTAAATTACTATGTAAAAAGCTGCAATCAAAGTAGTTGAAAAATAATTTAGCAATTGTATATTCCAATACCCATACCAGAACTTCTTACTCAATAATTTTCAAATAAAATATGGTTTTCTTACTAAACCTTCGCATCATGAAATTTGATAAACTTTTCAGTGTAAACTACAATTAAATAATTGACTTATGGATCTTAATGATTTGTAAGATTGTAAATTACATAATTTATGAATTTTCACATGAAGCGAATGCTTAATAAGAGCACCATATTTTATTTGAAAATTATTGAGTAAGAAATATTTGTCTGTGTAATGGAGTATACAATTGCTAAATTGTTTTTCAACTACTTTGATTGCAACTTTTTTATACTAATTTACTTTTAGCTTTGACTAAAAATGTGGCTTGTAATTTGTAGCATTGGGAAAAAATTTGCTTTTTATTTGTAGAATATGTTTATATTTATTTTATGATCCATTTGTAAAGTTTGAGGATTTTGTTGCTGAATATTGTCATAAAATGAAAAATACATTAAATATCTATTTTCAACAATATTTTTGAAAGGCTTGTAAGTAATAAAATTTATATTTACTTTCCTACATTTTCAATGGAAGCCGCTTACACTGTTAATAAACTCTACATGTATTCTTGATATCTACTCGAAACAGAATTTTATTAAAAGTAAATTACTATGTAAAAAAGTTGCAATCAACGTGGTTGAAAAATAATTTAGCAATTGTATATTCCAATGCCCAGACAAGAACTTCTTACTCAATAATTTTCAAATAAAATATGGTTTTCTTACTAAACCTTCGCATCATGAAATTTGATAAACTTTTTAGTGTAAACTACAATTAAATAATTGACTTATGGATCTTAATGATTTGTAAGATTGTAAATTACATAATTTATGAATTTTCACATGAAGCGAATGCTTAATAAGAGCACCATATTTTATTTGAAAATTATTGAGTAAGAAGTATTTGTCTGCGCATTGGAGTATACAATTGCTAAATCGTTTTTCAACTACTTTGATCGCAACTTTTTTACATATTACTTTACTTTTGGCTTTTGCACATATAATAATAGATTACTTATGAAATTGAATTTGGAATAGATATGAAGATTACAAAGAGAGTTTATTAACAGTGTAAACGGCTCCCATTGGAAATTTAGAAAAGTAAATATAAGTGCTATTGCTTATAAGTCTGTTGAAAATATTGTTGAAAATAGATGTTTAATGGATTTTTCATGCTTTGAGAAACTTCAGCGGCAAGATCCATAACATGAGATATATGAATAATATTATGATCTGAAATTCAGCGGGTTGACAAAAATACCAATTATTGGTTTCTATTGATATTTAAAAAGTATAGAATTCTTTTCAAGAGGGTTTACCAATATTGTTCCTGGGCACATTTTAAATAGTTTTTAATAAAGAATCAGAAACATTTTTGTTGAATAAAAATTATTATAGTTATAACTCACAAAGCCTTAACGATTCTAAAATTTGATCTGCTGACCCCACGTGAAGTATCTTCTCTGTTCTTTTAATAGCAATATCATCGCCAAGATATCGCCTCCTGGCACTGTGGCCGACGTCATCGCAACTGTTCATGGTAGCAGCTAATATCTAGTACATGTGGGTGCGCTCGGCTCCGGCCTCGTGTAAATTTGCTATATCACGGGTCGGTGTCGAGTAGCGCGAGCACGTTGCTCATTAAACATCATTTATCCTTTCTCCACATTAAGAACAATATCATTTATGATAATATTATTCCAATATACAGGTATGGTACATGTCTTTATTTTTTAATTTTTAATTTACTTATTCGCACACCGAGTGATGAGAGCTTACGTAAGTTCTTACGTAAGAACTTATGAAATATTTTTATGTGGTCATGGTTTTAATACATATGTTAATCATAGATAAAAGTTTAAAAATTTAAGTAATTGCTTTGACTGCGAGAAAAACTCGATTTTTCATAGCAAAATGTAAAATCCATGTTATTTAAGAGATAATATCAACATGATTTTTAGGTGCTAATCACTTGATAATCAGGTGACGTTTTGGCATGATGTCCAGCTACAATCAGCTAAATTTTTTCAGTATAAACTATAACTTTTGAAGTAATTCGTTCTTATTAAAAGTAATTTTTATACATATTTTTGGTGTAATTGTTTTTATAAAAATTTTCCGATTAATCCCGCGATTAATAACACTTCAATAGTCCAATGGGATTGCAAGATTTTGAATTCACCCGGCACGTTCGGAAAGAATTAACTTCCCTCGGGTGTACATTAACACTGTAGTTACACACTAATACATTTACAGTCATAATGTTTGTCAATTACGCAAGCACGTACACAGTTGTGGAAATAAAACTTATTTTTTAATGTTGAATTTCGGTTAACTCGCGCGATTATCGCACGATTATCGCGCCAGAAAATGGTCGATAAACTGGCACGATTATCGCGTGATTAGTCGCGCGATTAATCGCGCGATTCATCGCACGATAATCGCGCGATATTTTTCAATAGGGGGTGAGTGTAACAATACTTTCGAGGACATTTTCGAAGATACGAGTAAGAGCGCACTTTTGGGGACACAAAAATGAAAAATATTAAAAGAAAACTTGATAAATTTATGGTAACGTAGCTCAGAGTTTAATGAATGTGAAAATACTTTTGAGGACATTTTCTCCAATACGAGTGAAAAGGCTCTTTTGGGGACAGGAAAATATAAAATATTAAAATACAATTATATGAATTTAGGGGAACGTACCTCAAACGTTTAGTGAGGGTGAAAATACTTTTGAGGACATTTTCTCAAATACGAGTATCAGCGCACTTTCGTAGACAAAAAAATGACAATGAATAAAATACAAATTTTTCGATTATGGAAAGGGCTCTCATAAGTGCTGGTGAGTGTAACAATACTTTTAAGGACATGTTTTCAAATACGAGTAGAAAGGCTCTTCTCGGGAAATAAAAATCGAAAATATTAAAATGCAATATCGAAAATTATGAAACTGGCCCTTAGAAGTACTGGTGAGTGTAACAATACTTACGAGGACATTTTCTGAAATGCGCGTAAAAGTGCCCTTGAGCTAGTAAAAGTGCAGATGCGAGTAATAGGGCACTTTTGGGAACACAAAAATGAAAAATATTAGAAGAAAACTGAATAAATTTATAGGAACGTTGCTCAAAAGTTTAATGAATGTGAAAATACTTTTGAGGACAATCTCTCCAATACGATTGAGAAGGCACTTTTGGAAACATAAAAATAGAAACTATTAAAATAAAATTATATGAATTTATGAGAACGTCGCTCAAAAGTTTAGTGAGTGGAAGAGTACTTTTGAGGACATTTTCTCCAATACGAGTGCAAACGCACTTTCGAGGACATAAAAATAGAGAATATTAAAATACAATTATATAAATTTATGAGAACGTCACTCAAAAGTTTAGTAAGTGGTAGAGTACTTTTGAGCACATTTTCTCGAATACGAGTGAAGAGGCACTTTCCGGGACATAAAAATAAAAAATATGAAAATACAATATTATACATTTATAGGAACATAGCTCCAAAGTTTAGTGAGTGGAAAAATTTTTTGACAACATTTTATCAAATACGAGTAAAAAGGCCCATTTGGGGAAAAAAATGAAAAATATTATAATATAATTTTATTCATTTATGGGAACGTACCTCAAACGTTTAGTGAGGGTGAAAATACTTTTGAGGACATTTTCTCAAATACGAGTATCAGCGCACTTTCGTAGACAAAAAAATGACAATGAATAAAATACAAATTTTTCGATTATAGAAAGGGCTCTCATAAGTGCTGGTGAGTGTAACAATACTTTTAAGGACATGTTTTCAAATACGAGTAGAAAGGCTCTTCTCGGAAAATAAAAATCGAAAATATTAAAATGCAATATCGAAAATTATGAAACTGGCCCTTAGAAGTACTGGTGAGTGTAACAATACTTACGAGGACATTTTCTGAAATGCGCGTAAAAGTGCCCTTGAGCTAGTAAAAGTGCAGATGCGAGTAATAGGGCAATTTTGGGAACACAAAAATGGTAAATATTAGAAGAAAACTGAATAAATTTATAGGAACGTTGTTCAAAAGTTTAATGAATGTGAAAATACTTTTAAGGACATTTTCTCCAATACAAGTGAAAAGGCACTTTTGGAAACATGAAAATAAAAAATATTAAAATACAATTATATGAATTTTGAGGAACTTCGCTCAAAAGTTTAGTGAGTGGAATAATACTTTTGAGGTCATTTTCTCAAATACGTCCATAAGCGCACTGTCGTTGACAAACAAATGAAAATTAATTAAATACGAAAGGGCTCTCATAAGCGCTGGTGAGTGTAACAATACTTTCGAGGACATTTTCGAAGATACGAGTAAGAGCGCACTTTTGGGGACACAAAAATGAAAAATATTAAAAGAAAACTTGATAAATTTATGGTAACGTAGCTCAGAGTTTAATGAATGTGAAAATACTTTTGAGGACATTTTCTCCAATACGAGTGAAAAGGCTCTTTTGGGGACAGGAAAATATAAAATATTAAAATACAATTATATGAATTTAGGGGAACGTACCTCAAACGTTTAGTGAGGGTGAAAATACTTTTGAGGACATTTTCTCAAATACGAGTATCAGCGCACTTTCGTAGACAAAAAATGACAATGAATAAAATACAAATTTTTCGATTATGGAAAGGGCTCTCATAAGTGCTGGTGAGTGTAACAATACTTTTAAGGACATGTTTTCAAATACGAGTAGAAAGGCTCTTCTCGGGAAATAAAAATCGAAAATATTAAAATGCAATATCGAAAATTATGAAACTGGCCCTTAGAAGTACTGGTGAGTGTAACAATACTTACGAGGACATTTTCTGAAATGCGCGTAAAAGTGCCCTTGAGCTAGTAAAAGTGCAGATGCGAGTAATAGGGCACTTTTGGGAACACAAAAATGAAAAATATTAGAAGAAAACTGAATAAATTTATAGGAACGTTGCTCAAAAGTTTAATGAATGTGAAAATACTTTTGAGGACAATCTCTCCAATACAATTGAGAAGGCACTTTTGGAAACATAAAAATAGAAACTATTAAAATAAAATTATATGAATTTATGAGAACGTCGCTCAAAAGTTTAGTGAGTGGAAGAGTACTTTTGAGGACATTTTCTCCAATACGAGTGCAAACGCACTTTCGAGGACATAAAAATAGAGAATATTAAAATACAATTATATAAATTTAGGGGAATTCCGCTCAAAAGTTTAGTGAGTGGAAGAATACTTTTGACGACATTTTATTAAATACAAGTAAAAAAGCCTATTTGGGGACATAACAATGAAAAATATTAAAATATAATTTTATTGATTTATGGGAACGCACCTTAAATCAAGTTGTGAGGGTAAAAATACTTTTGAGGACATTTTCTCAAATACGTATAAAAAGGTACTTTACGGGACATAAAAATAAAAAATATGAAAATACAATATTATACATTTATAGGAACATAGCTCCAAAGTTTAGTGAGTGGAAAAATTTTTTGACGACATTTTATCAAATACGAGTAAAAAGGCCCATTTGGGGAAAAAAAATGAAAAATATTATAATATAATTTTATTCATTTATGGGAACGTACCTCAAACGTTTAGTGAGGGTGAAAATACTTTTGAGGACATTTTCTCGAATACGGATGAAAAGGCACTTTTAGGGACATGAAAAAAAAAAATATTAAAATACAATTATATGAATTTAGGGGAACTTCGCTCAAAACTTTTGTGACTGGAAGAATACTTTTGAGGACATTTTCTCAAATACGAGTGAAAAGGCACTTTCCGGGACATAAAAATAAAAAATATTAAATTACAATTATATAAATTTAGGTGAACCTTGCTCAAAAGATTAATGAGTGGAAGAATACTTTTGACGACTTTCTATTAAATACAAGTAAAAAGCCCTAATTGGGGACATGACAAAGAAAAATATTAAAATCTAATTTTATTTATTTATGGGAACGTACCTTAAATGTTTAGTGAGGGTAAAAATATATTTGAGGACATTTTCTCAAATACGTATAAAAAGGTACTTTACGGGACATAAAATAGAAAATATTAAAATACAATTATATGAATTTATGAGAACGTCGCTCAAAAGTTTAGTGAGTGGTAGAGTACTTTTGAGGACATTTTCTCCAATACGAGTGATAACGCACTTTCGAGGACATAAAAATAGAAAATATTAAAATACAATTATATAAATTTATGAGAACGTCACTCAAAAGTTTAGTGAGTAGTAGAGTACTTTTGAGGACATTTTCTCGAATACGAGTGAAGAGGCACTTTCCGGGACATAAAAATAAAAAATATTAAAATACAATGATATAAATTTAGGGGAATTTCGCTCAAAAGTTTAGTGAGTGGAAGAATACTTTTGACGACATTTTATTAAATACAAGTAAAAAAGCCTATTTGGGGACACTGAAAGAAAATCTATTCAATTCCATTTATATGGACACGCCTACATTCAGGGTTACTAGTAATTCTTTTTATGGGTTACGATCAATTATTGATTAACTTGAATTGTGTCCAACATTTTAAATTTGGTGAAAGCTAAAATGCACATGTTTATTTCGTCTGTTGCATTGTCAATTGCTGTTACATCTAAAGTTCAGTTAAGTTCAGTGAAGTTCAGTCAAAACAAGAACAGTAAATCGGATTCCCGATGCAATCTATACAAATTTTAGTAAATATATCGCTCATAACAAAATGCCGACAGAGCAGCAATGCCTTGTTCTTGCGGCAGCACCTTCTTTACAAAAGTATTCCATCAAACAATTACAAAATCCTCTCTTAAAAAAGTGATGGAGGAAATCTGTCATCAGAATAAGACTGTTTTGATTGGTTGTTGCTGGCTCATTTGATTGGTCTACATAGAATAAGCGCCAAAATTGAATATATTAGAATTTTGAAGATTGGATTCTTGCCTTTGAGTATTTAAAACTGAATGATTAAAATAGTATAAGAAAAATTTCACCATTTTATTTATCAAACTTACGTTATTATCGTATAATTTAAACTATTTGAAACAAACTTTTAAAATGAAACTGACAAACTTGATCATGTTCATAACCTCAAAAATAAAAAACAGATAGAGAATTAATACGCGCGAAGCGCGTTCAATGTGTCTGGTTTAGTGAAAAAAGCAATGGACTTGTCAAGAGCCAAAGATATTGAACAAGATTCAAGTGATTCTAGTAATTAAGTGTAATAATGAAATCATCACTGTACCAAAAATTTCTAACTACAGATAAAGGGTTTGCTTTGCGAGGCTTATAATATGCCGTTGCTGTTCAATGTTATGATAATTATTCAATGAAACTTTTTTACGGAGTTAGAGCATGTCAGCGTATAGTTAGACTTGGTCCGAGTATTTCCGCCTTTGTCCGAGTAGTTCGATCGATTCGAGTAGTTCGATCTTGTTCGAGTAGTTCGATCTTGTTCGAGTAGTTCAATCGATTCGAATAGTTCGATCCGATCCCAGTAGTTCGAACTAATTCGAGTAGTTCGAACTAATTCGAGTAGTTCGATCTGTCTGAGTAGCTCGAGTTGGTCCGAGTAGTTCGAGTTGGTCCGAGTAGTTCGACCTGACTCGAGTAGTTCAAAGTATCGAATACTCGACTCGAGTTTGAAGAAAAAGTTCGATACAGTTCAAACACGCCGAGCCGAGTACTCGTGCACCCCTACACTGTGCGCGTTTTAAAGGACTACTTTTAATCATGATGCTTATGGGAATTTGATCGAGAATGAAAGTTAAATCGCGCGTATTCAAAGTAATAAAAAATGTGTTTTCAGTAAAGAAGTATGCGGTTATAGGATTCGAAACAGCGGCTTTGACGGTATAAAAAAAACGGTAGGTTAACATGCAATTTAGAGAGTAAATAACGTCAAAGTATGTGATTTTACTTTTTGAGGGCGGTTTTCATAGGGCGAAAATGAAAGTTTTTATTCTGTTATATTATTCCTGATAATTTTTTTACAAGTTATACGCATTTAAATCATTTCCCGTACGTTGCCCGTGTACTATTTTATTAGTATTAAATAATTCGTTCAGAATAAAAACTCAATTTCAAAAATTCAAATGTAGCGGAAGTAGCGAATTTTCGCGCCCATTCCTTACAGACCAATCAAAATCACTCTTTAAGTGCTTCACAACATCCGGCCATCATTTTTTTAAGAGAGGATTATACATATCGGTACTTGTGCGTTTATATTTCTTAAAAAAATATTAAAAGAGGAAAAAAAAGGTTTAGCTAGTATGAAATACTTTTAATTCAATGTGATTAAATATAGATTTAGTCTCTATAAATACATTTTTATGTAAATAAAATCTAATTACTAGAATCACTTGAATCTTGTTCAAAATCTTTGGCTCTTGACAAGTCCATTGCTTTTTTCACTAAACTAGATACATTGAACGCGTATTAATTCTCTATCTGTTTTTTATTTTTGAGGTTATGAACATGATCAAGTTTGTCAGTTTCATTTTAAAAGTTTGTTTCAAATAGTTTAAATTATACTATAATAACGTAAGTTTGATAAATAAAATGGTGAAATTTTTCTTATACTATTTTAATCATTCAGTTTTAAATACTCAAAGGCAAGAATCCAATCTTCAAAATTCTAATATATTCAATTTTGGCGCTTATTCTATGTAGACCAATCAAATGAGCGAGCAACCCTTACGAAAAAAAACTGCTGTTTAAACTACTGGCTGAACTGCTGTCTTAACTACTAGCTAAACTATTGGCTGAACTGCAGCCGAACCACTTGTCGTCAGTAGTATTTTCGGATACCCTCTTATGCGTTATTGGATAACTATAGTATAACCACTGATTTCCTGAGGTTATATTATTTCCTAATGATATATTTTCTCTATCCATTCGAACTACTGATTTACTACTGGTAAACTATTGTTTCTTTAGGAAATTTGTAAAACTATACGGAAACTACTGATTAACTACAGGCAAATATTTACATTTTTCGAATTCATCAAACTGTTGTCGAACTACTGATCAACTACAGATAAACTATTCTATTTTTAATATTTATAGAGATCTGATTCAACTATTGACCAACTACAGCTTAACTATTGTACCTTTCTGTAATTTATTAAACTGTACTGCAACTACTAGGTAACTACAGGCAAATATTTACATTTTTTGAATTCATTAAACTGTTGTTGAACTACTGATTAACTACTGATTAATTTTCTATTTTTAATATTAATAGAGATCTGATTCAACGGTTGACCAACTACAGCTTAACTATTGTATCATTGTGCAATTTATTAAACTGTACTGCAACTACTGATTAACTACAGGAAAATATTTACATTTTTCGAATTCATTAAACTGTTGTCGAACTACTGATCAACAACAGATAAACTATTCTATTTTTAATATTTATAGAGATCTGATTCAACTGTTGACCAACTACAGCTTAACTATTGTATCATTGTGCAATTTATTAAACTGTACTGCAACTACTGATTAATTACAGGCAAATATTTACATTTTTCGAATTCATTAAACTGTTGTCGAACTACTGATCAACTACAGATAAACTATTCTATTTTTAATATTTATAGATATCGGATTCAACTATTGACCAACTACAGCTTAACTATTCTATCTTTGTGTAATTTATTAAACTGTAGTGAAACTAATGAGTAACTACAGGCTGATATTTAAATATTTTAAATTCAATAAGCTGTTGTTGAACTACTGATCAACTGCAGGTTAACTATTGTATTTTCACAATTCATAGAATTCTTCTTTAACTATCGAGCAACTACAGGTAAATATTTGTATCTTTCTGGAATGCATTAAACTGTACTGAAACTACTGAGTAACTGCAGATGAATATGAAGGTTTTTAATGGGGTAGTGTGTCTTACTCGCAAGTTGAGAGCTTTGGTTCAAGTCCAGAGCCCGTCCCTGTTATTCATATAATCAAGAGTATGATAGTCTTCACGTAAAATAATACGGAATATTCACCACGTAAGACGCAACGCGAACCGAATTCGATCCCGCTAATATTTTCACATTTCGAATGGCTAGCGTTTCGTTCCGGGTCTGCCCACTGGACGCGTCAGTAAGTCATAGTGCGAAGAGACCCTGCTTTAGACGCTGACAAACGTATAAATTCCCATGCGCCCATTAATTCCACCTGAATCCCTCATGCATTGTGTTATGTAATAACTACAATTCCTTCAGTTATTCGATGAGGCCGGTCCTGTCCCACGATACGTATCTACTGGACCGTTGTCACGTGGCCATGATACGGGTGTGCAATGCGTTTTGAAGCCGGTGACTATTATCCGGTAGTGCATCATCGCTGTGATCTCATGGATCCCTACTGCGCAGCACCTGGATCGTCGTCATCGTCGGGTCCTAGTGACCCCACTACTGGCGCTGTCCGATCATCTCCTCGCAACACCTCCTATTCAAGAACCCATACCGCCCTTCTGTACTGGATCACGTATGAGCTCCCAACTACGATTACGTGTACCTTCCACGTGATCGTTGTTGACTCGACTGGAACACGAGCGCTACTGACGAGCGCAAGCGGCCCGCGTGTCTACGTGCGTCGCCTGCTCTCCCCACGTCCGGCGCGCTCCCCATTACGAGTGCACGCCACGCCGCTCGGGCGCTTTCAGGCTCTCCGTAGTGTGGGGGTGTTCTGCTGTGTATGTGGGGGTTTCCAATTTTTTTATAGCTTCCGCCAATAAAATTATTGGCGATCTCAAAAACGGCTAAATTAATATTTATTCCTTTTTCCGCCACGACAAAATGGGGTGTTACTTGGGAGTTTTTGTTGTTTTTTTATTTTGTTGCACTTTTACTGATTGATAACATAATTTTTGTTGCTGTAGAGTAGATTACGATAGAGCAGAAACCATAATTATTTTATAGTTTTGATTAGTTTTGATTTTCATTGGAGTCGCAACGTTGCAAACTTCAAACAAATCAAAGTTTACAATTCATTAAACTCTTCGGTAACTCACAATTGATATATTATAATTAAGTAATAGTATAATAAAAGTAGTCTTTAATAAAGGGTGTTAACTAATGTTATCTGCATCCACGTTATTGAAATTAATTTGCGACGGTGTACTTAGGCGATGAACGCCGAGCCCGAAAACCCGCAAATAAATTAATTGTTAATCTTATCTCTCTTCCTCTTGCTTTCTCTCAACTTACCGTTCAATAGGAGATTCCGCTGTGACGTCTTTTACCTGGGCACGTTACGATGCTGAAAAGGTTGGGAAGGGTAATCTCGCAAAAATTAATTCTCAAATACTAAGTCCCGTTAAACTCTCAATTAATTAAACTAAAACCCTAACTACAATTTTCTAAGATGACGTGCGCATGCAGACACTCCGTTCTCCGAGGCTACCCTCTTTCGCGCGTTCACACACTGAACGCCAGGAAGCGCAACGAATGACTTCACGCGCTGCGCTCAAATCACCGCCGCGCCCGCAACAAACACGACAAAAGCTTCGCGAACCCAATTACACGAACTCTGACTGCTCTAAAAACTCCTCGGGATCCTCCTCTCCACTAAACTTAATGCTCCAACTCTATAGTAATTTGACCGCACGGGCCTTTGGTTCTGATGCAGGTATCATTCTCCATCATCTTCTAGGCTCCACTTCTTCTATCCTCTGTCACGTCAACCACTGAACGTCGAGGGTGTCCCAATATACCCCAATCCAATTCGTCGCTATCCTCGCTACTGCTCGAGATGGTGATACTGCACACCCCTCGACTCTTCCTCTCTGGCCGCTTGGGTACCGCCTCATTCCGTACTCAATCCCGCACAGTCCGTTCTGCTTCAACAATAGGTTTTCCTTTAGTCGAGGGCTTCCTTCCGCCCCTCTTCTCTGCCTGAGGACGTGTGACAGGTAGTCGGCATTTCAGAATGACTAGCGGCGGTTGCCTGCCAAACCTCTGCCTCCCCGAGCGTACCGAAGTCGTCTCCATGCGAGTCTTCCACATTTGGATACGTGGTGCCATTCTCCATTTTCTCCGACGAAGTCAATCTGGACCGCTGTCTCTCCTATCCACAAAGTCCACCTCCTCCTCGCTCCACTCTCCGTCTCTGTCATCCCCGTTGTCCTTCATCTGACGAATTTCATCCCAATCCTGAGCGAGGGTATACCATTTGCGCCCCGGCAATGGTCTCCTCCTGGTCGGAGTAGTCGCATGCGAACCGGCCATTCCCTCTTCAGGTGTGACAACCGGCTGACTGCTCAGTCTCGACGTTGGCTTGGTAATCCCCGGTACAGTTTGGCGGAGTAGTACTCCCAGGACGCCGCCTGCGGTGGCACAAACCTACCACCGTTGAAGATTGCTGTAACCGTTGGTGCGCTCATCGTTGAAACCGTTGTTGTCAACGACTTTTGTCCTCCCGCTACCTTCACGGAAGTGTCTGGATTATTTCTCACCACCATCGACAAGCTTGTATTCGTCACCGCCGTAACCGTGGGTATCCTCATCGGATACACCATTGCTTCCACAGTCATCCTCTTTCGTCTGCTATCATCATCCGCCTCGCTCACTAGCCGTGAGCCTTCACTACTGGTTCCTTCTCTCGGAGGGACTTTTCTTCTCCTTCCGTCGTTTCCCCTTATTCGGCGGCTTCGCGCTCTCCACTTTCTTCTCCATTCCCACGCCGATAATATCCTCCAGTGCCCCTGCTCCCTCCTCATCACTAGCATACTACGGCATCTCGCTTATCGAAGCGTCTCACCGCAGTATATCCCGAAGTAAACGATCGCGGAAACTCGCGAGATTTCGGCTGCTATTTGCGCGACGCTCCTGTAGCTCCGCGACTATCGCTGCTGGAGGTAGCTGAGTCAGAATCCGAGTACACCGCCTCCCGGTAGCGGGTTAGCAATAGCTCTGCCATGATTGTCGCGTGCTCTTCCATGATTCGCACTACTTCCCGCTCGTCCTGCTGTTCTATAGTACTAGAGACTAGTAAAATGCTCTCTCACATTCACTTCGTCTACTCTCAATTCTATGAATTACTCCCGAACGCACAGCCTCTACCTGTGCAACTGGCAACTTCACCACCATCTCTCCACAAAATATTTTCAAATGTAGGAATTAATACAATATGGGGGAAACAGATAATTAAAATATTTAATATATATAATTATTATTCGTACGTTTCGTCTATCGCTACGCCGCAATGTTCTTTACGATCAGTCGGTAAAACAGAGCATCAGCAATTCCTGACATACAATCAGTCGGTAAAACAGAGTCTCGGTAATTCCTGCCCTACCATCAGTAGGCAAAACAGTGTTTCGGTATTGCCTGCTTTACCATCGGTCGGTAAAAAAAGGGGCATCGGTTAGTTGAGTTAATAGGTTGTTGCCAGCATACTGTTTTACCGACGGATGGTAACGTAGGATGCCAAGTTACCATAGGTGGCAAAGAAGAATACCAGTAAGTTACCATCAGTCGCAATGAAGATTTCTACATGGCCAACAGCCGGTACAGCAGAGAAACTGATTTATCACAGACTGGTTAAACATGTAATCTGACTTACCGTCAGTCAATAAAGAAGAAGTTCTGTTTTACCATCAGTCGATAAAGAAGTTCTGTTTTACTATCAGTCGGCTTTTTCTTCCAACATGCTAACGACCCACCCATAACGTAATATCCTAATAATCCGGACACCCAAGTTGGACAATAACTATTTGACCCCCACCTTAACCCAATCCAACAATCAAAATTTCTTTTTTTCTCGGCCCAACGTGCTAACCAGAGTACGGTCGACCCAACAACCGGACTTATCGACAATCTTCTTTACCGACCTTCTTTAACAATGTAATGTCATCTTCTTTACCAACTGATGGCAAAACAGAACTTCTTCCTTATCGACTTATGGCAAGGCAGATTCCCTGATTAACCGGCCGGTGATAAATCAGTTTCTCTACTGTACCGGCTGTTAGCCATGTAGAAATCTTCTTTGCCGACTGATGGTAACTTACCTGTGGTAAGGAAGGTCTCTATATGACCATCGGTCGGTAAAGAAGATTGCCGATAAGTCGGTTTACTGGGTTGACCGCACTCTGGTTAGCACGTTGGGCCGAGTAAAAAAGAAAATTTGATTGTTGGGTTAAGTTGGGGTCAAATAGTTATTCTCTAACTAGGGTGTCCGGATTATTATGTTATTACGTTATAGGTGACTCGCTAGGATATTGGAAGAAAATAGTTGGGTTAGTGGAATAAAGAAGAAGTTCTGTTTTACCATCACTCGGCTATTTTCTTCCAACATCCTAACGAGTCACCCATAACGTAATATCCTAATAATCCGGACACCCAAGTTTGACAATAACTATTTACTCCCCAACTTAATCCATTGATCCAATAGCCCAATCCGACAATCAAAATTTCTTTTCTTCTCGGCCCAACGTGCTAACCGGAGTGCGGCTGACACAGTAACCCAACAACCCGACTTATCGGCAATCTTCTTTACCGATCGATGGCCATATAGAGACCTTCTTCACCAATGTAATGTTATCTTCTTTACGACTGATGGTAAAACTGAACTTCTTCCTCCTCGACTTATGGTAAGGCAGATTCCCTGATTAACCGGCCGGTGATAAATCAGTTTCTCTACTTACCAGCTGTTAGCCATGTAGAAATCTTCTTTGCCGACTGATGGTAACTTATCGGTAGTAAAGAAGGTCTCTATATGACTATCGGTCGGTAAAGACGATTGTCGATAAGTCGGTTTACTTGGTCGACTGCACTCTGGTTAGCACGTTGGGCCGAGTAGAAAAAGAAAATTTGATTGTTGGGATAAGTTGGGGGTCAAATAGTTATTGTCCAACTTGGGTGTCCGGATTATCATGTTATTACGGTATGGGTGCCTCGTTAGGATGTTGGAAGAAAATAGTTGGGTTAATGGAAGAAAACAAAAGTTGTCATAAATTAGTTGGGTATTGTTAAAAAAATTGAGAAATTTCATAAAATTTTCAGTTTCGCTACGACTTCACCACAACACACACACTTACACTCACTTTCATTTCTCTACTCTACACACTTCGCAACCCTTGTCACAGCAGAGTCCCCACAAGTGATGCCAATTTGCGTCGGTGTACTTAGGCGATGAACGCCAAGCCCGAACACCCGCAAATAAATAAATTATTAATCTCCTCTTTCTTCCTCTCGCTTTCTCTCAACTTACCGTTCAAAAGGAAATTCCGCTCTGACGTCGTTCACCTGGGCAAGTCACGATGCTGAAAAAGGATGAGAAGGGTTATCTCGCAAAAATAAATACTCAAACACTAAGTCCCGTTAAACTTTCAATTTATTGAACTAAAACCCTGAATACAACTTTCTAAGTTCACGTACGCATGTACACACTCCGTTTTACCAGGATACCTCTTTCGCGCGTCCAAACATCGAATGCCAGGCAGCGCAACGAATGACTGCACGCGCGGCTCTCAAACCGCCGCCGCGGCCGCAACAAACACGACGACAGCTTCGCGAACCCGATTTCACGAACCGGTCACCAATCTCTTACTCTCTCTCATTCTCTCTCTCTCTCCCTCTCTCTCCACGGATGTCGACCTCACGCCCTCGGAGAATCGCCGCGGCGGGATTCCGAAAAACGCCGCGCGAATACGGTCTCACTCTCTCTGGACGTCGACGCGCAATGTTACCTTGCCCGCGCGCACCGAATTCCGCGAATCCCTCCTCGCGCTGCGACACTCATTCGACGAACCCGCGGCGCCTGCTCACACACTGAACTCTGTCACTCTCTCTACTCTGGGTGCGGCCTAATCACGAATACGCCGATTTTCACTCACTCACCTTCGTCTCAATTCCGGCGAAGCTCGTCTAGCGGGAATCGCCTCGCCTCCGCTGCTCTCTCTCTCCTCGTCCTCCGCTTCACGGCCAACTCCTCCTCCCTCTTACGCTCCACTTGACTCTCGCTTGCGTCCGATCTGGTCTCTCTCTATCCCTGGCACCGCTTCTCCTCATCTCCTGACCACCCTCGTTTCTCTCGCCTCGTTCTCTTTTTCACTCTCAATCTTCTTCCTTCTTCACGGCTTCGGACACGCACTTACTCACTGCCGCACAGTGGGACAAAATGGACAAAATTCTCTCGACAATTTTCTAAGGCAATAAGAACATTTAATTCATGGAAAATATCAATTTCTATTTTCTACAACCCGTAGAACTGCAACTTTTGCATTCCCAACGACAGAACAGTGTAGACATAGCCTAAATCCAAATATGAACTATTCAGAAATCCTTCCACCTCAAGCTCTACACCTATAAACCATAAACCTTGACTTTACAATTCCTAAACCTTGAACCCACAAGCCTAAACCTAAAACAGTAAAACCTAAACCTAAAGCCGTTAATATTCAAAACTTAATTATTAATTAAAAAATGACTAATTAAATATTTTTAGAACCTGGTTCAGGGTTTAAGAGTTCATGGACTTAGGGTTGAATGGCTTATCGGTTTAGGGTATAAGAGTTTAGGGTTTAGAGGTTAGGATTATTGGATTCAGAGGTTTGTAGGTTAGGGATTTTTAGGATTAGGTTTTACGGCTTTAGGTTTAGGTTTTACGGCTTTAGATTTTATGGTTTAAGTTTAGGCTTATGGATTCAAGGTTTAGGAATTATAAAGTCAAGGTTTATGGTCTTATGGTTTATAAGTGTAGAGTTTGAGGTGTAATGATTTCTAAATATTTTATTTTTTTATTTTGGGTATGCCTACACTGTTTTGTCGTTGGGTATGCAAAAGTTGGAGTTCTACGGGTTGTAGAAAATAGAAATTGATATTTTCCATGTATAGATTTTTGTTTTCTGGCCTTAGAAAAGTGGTGAGAGAATTTTGTCCATTTTGTCCCACTTTTGCAGCTTCGACACTGACGAACTCCCGCGCTCGCGCCGCAGCGCTTCGGGTTGCCACAGCCCCGCACGAGGGGCCTGCTACCGACTACGCCACTGCTGCCAGCGTGGCGTAGGTGCTACCACCACGCTCTCCGCCGCTACCTTAGTACCTGATTACCTTAGTCCTTCCTCTTGATGAGCTCGTAGACAGTCACTGCCTCTCGAGTTGACTCGCGCGTTGCATCAGAACCGGAAATAAATAATCACAAAAATTCCTCTTTTCAGATATTGGCTTTTAACCAACAAGTGACTGCCGTCTCAGACACGGCACTCGCGAGGCAAGCGAGAGGAAGAGGTCAATTGTGACCTCTCTCCCCCTTTCTCTCCCTCTCACTCTTTCTAGCTTTCTCTCGCTCTAGCTCTCTCTCTCTTTATTATTTAAAATCATCTTTTATGCTAAGCCATATATTTTTACATGCTTTTATTATGGTTTCATTTACAATAACAATTAATCGGTTTCTAAAATATTAACCAATGGTATTATACAAATCTTATTTGAAGAAATTGGTATATGTACACATTTACCACTGATAGATATAATTTTGATGCTAATCGTAGAATTTGTTGCTGTTGCTATAAATGAAAATAGTTTTGATGACTTATGTTGATAATTGCATATCTCTTCATCAACTAAATTTAGAAGTTTACCAATGATAATATAAACATCATCCGTAGTACCTATACGTTTCACTGCCATGAGATCAGTAATAGTAGCTATATTTTGTTCGGTAGTTATGATTGTCGAATTATTTCTTTTTTTTATACGTGCGTAATTGATGGTATGATACAAAGAATTTTTGTATATAAATCTATCGTAGGATGACGCTGATTCTTCGATACAGAAGCCTAAATCTTGTTCAATTATGGTTTTTGTATTTAATGATAATCTAACATGCGTAGGTTGTCCGAAAACTCTTAAATTATCACCATATTCGATGCAATTTTTAACTTTGCACTGTTTCATTAAATAAATAAAATGATTTCGTCCGTCCTCGGTGGCATTAGAATGTGAAAATACTTCTGATTGTTTTTTGATGTGTCGAAGTCGAGAATAAGATTTACAAATTTGAAGTGATATGGCTTGAGTACCATGATACAAATGATTGATGACACCATTAAAATGTTCTGGAGGAAATGCGGACCATGCCCAAAGAGATCCGTACATTTTTACATACTGTGGTAGGTGCAATAGTAAATGCACATTATATTTCATAAATTCCTTTCCATATAAATACTCTATATCAAAAACAAATTTGTATAAAGCTTGCTCGGCAAGTAAAAATTCTTCATCGCTCATTTTTTTTCTTAAGAAGATGTGCATGCTGTAGACGAATAAAAACCAATGTTCGAAGAATTTTTTAGGGATCAGATTTTGTAAACAAAGGAGAGAATAAAAAGCAAAAAATTTTTCCATTCACTTGCTTTATACTTCGAATCAGTGATTTTTCTTTGTACTCTTGTTAATTCTGACGGAGGTTTAGTCGACAGCATTATTTCGTTAAACTGGTCTTCTTGTAAGCCAAGGTACCACTCCTTTTCGCGATTTGTTGCATTGAACCACTCTCGTGCAAATAAACAAGTCACTCCTAATAAGCAGCCATGCATGTACTCAGGAGGAAAGGAATGAATAATATCAAAATTCGGTATTTTGAGGACGATAGACGGCCCTTTGACACCTTTAACACTAGTATTATTTTGCACCGCTAGTACAGCATGCTCTTTAAATTTATCATGGGTTCTTTGAATGGCAGCTCTACCCCTATAAACCCTTGGGAAACCGTTCCTCACCGCTACTCTTTCACCTTTATGGTAACAGTAGGAACATCCATAAATGCCGTTAAATTGTTTGATATTTTGGACTTGAGGTCTGGCCACCGAGTCAACAGACGACAGTATCGTATGTACTTTAATCTTAATCAGTTCATTGCTACCATGAGTGGTCGACTGAAAACCCACAAGAGACAACTCTCTTAACTCCTCTACAAAGGGTCTCAAATATATATTCATAGGGGGTTTATTGCCGTAAAACAATCCAACCAGTAAAGGATTATTTTTTCTTAATCTATAAGGTAACTCATTAATGAAAACTATTACAGGTGTCATTCCTCTTTGCGACGAATTGAATAGAGAAACTCCATCTGTATTCCATGTAATAGTTATATCATTTACAACTATAATTCCTTTTCTAATAAAATGTTGATATACTGACCCATTTACTATGTCATTTTCATCGCAGTGTTTTCTGAAAGATGAAAATAATGGAGAATTAACAATCTCCATTAATTGATCTTTTAAAGGTAAATAGAAAAAGAAAATCCCATCTTCTTTGAGCTTCCTTTTATCATAAATAGTACTACAAAATTCACATTGCGTCGCGATTAAACGCTCTTCAAAATTCAGAATTGAAGGACAGTCAGGGCAATAGTAATATTCTATAAATTTTGTTTTATCATCTATGCCTTTTAATAATCTGTACTTCGATTTAAATTGGTGAGACTCAGAAAAGTGATCCACAGTATGAAGGACCTTGTCTAACTGAGTATTGGAAAAGCTGCAGCTTAATGCTAAAGCAAGCATTATTAGCTCATTCTCGACTCGGGCAATTTCATCAATTTGCATGCAGAAATCCTGAAATCGATATATATTTTCAGCAAATATATTGTAAGTAATTTTCATAATACAATATTCCTATCTTAAAAGGCAAATAAGTATTAGAGCACAGTTATATTGCGTGATAAAAAATATAATTGTTTATAACGACAAACTTATTGCTAACTGGGTAGTGCTCGACTAGTAACAATAAAAACGATGTATGTAAGTAGTATGTAAGTGAGCAAGCGCGTGTGCACATGTATGCCTGCGTGGGTACTTACATAAGTTTGTGCGTACATATATCGATAAGTATACCGGTGTAAAAATAAGTTTTATATATATATATATATATATATATATATATATATGAAACAGGACTTATGTTGACATCGCGTGTTAATATTTATGTAAAATTAACATGTAAAAATTATGCGGACGTCCGCATAAGTACCGCAAAGTCAGCATAAGTCTCGCACCAGTTCAGAAAGTGTCTGCATAAGTCACGTTCCATATATATATATATATATATATATATATATATATATATATATATATATTTTATTCTAAGATTAAAAGAAATAGTTTAGATTATAATATAATCAATATTCAACAAAATTTAATCTTTTTTCGGAATTTTTTAACGCCATTTTGAATTTCAAAAATCTGATAGCAAGATCGTGATCAGTGGCCTCGAAATTCACTGCATACCGATTTTGAACCAAATCTAAATTTTCTCCGCATTTTTAACCACCATATTGAATCCGCCATTTTGATTTTCGATAGTCCAATAGCAAAATCTGGATCAGCGACCTCGAGTATCCCTGTATAACATAGGATCTGGCGCTCGGTCGGTAAGGTAGGGTGCTACCTTGGCGGCGGCCGGTATTGCAGGGAGGCCGCTACATTGACGGCGGCCGGTATTGCAGGGAGGGCGATACACCCTAACGGCCGAACGCTCTAACCTAGCGGCAGAACGCTCTACCTTACCGGTAGAACGATCTACCTTATCAACAGAGCCATATCATATGCACTGATAACTGATCTTGCGGCAGTTCCAATCTACCTTATCATCTGAGCTGGCAATCCGCCGGTAAGGTAGATCGCTTTCTTGTCCACGGTCGGCAATTACAGGGAGGGTGATAAGCCAAATCTGCCGGCAGAGCAGCCTACTTTACCGACGGAGTCATCTACCTTGCCTCTGGTCGAAAACCCCAACTCTACCTTACCGGCAGAGAAGTATACCTAGCAAACAGTCGGTAACCCAACTGTACATTACTGGCAGAGCCGTCTACCAAACTTTACGTTACTGCACCCAATTATTATTATTTTAATCTTTTATAATTGTCACGTCCAGGGATAGAATTTGTACACTGAGAGAAATTTGGCAGGGCGTTAGTACTACCACTACTGGCAAAGCGCTCTCGTGATTTAGCATTGTCGCGCTCTCGCATTGGGATCGTGGTGATCCCAAAACGAGAGTGCCACACCGCTAACCTCATGAGAGCGCTGTGCTACTCGCCTCGTGGCGTTCCTGCGATCTCAGTTTGGCACTGTGACGTTCTCACACCGAGAGCGCTGTCGGTCGCCTCCAACACTGACATCAGCCCAAACAGCGAGACCGCCAGCCCCGTCGCGTAAGGTGGCGCCGTTGTATGGGCACGTACGGTAGCGCTCCCAAATTTCTCTCAGTGTATTCGTGGAATACTTTTGAGAATTCTTTTTCCACTTCGTATCCTCTTTTTTCTCCTCTTCAATGAGAGGAGTATAATATCATGCATACTATCCCCACCGCCGCTCAATGGGGTTCGCTAATTCAAGTTCAAACCTGCATGGGATTCTTGGAAAAATGTTTTCAACAGGTCGAGACCTGCACGGTGCTCTCTGATTGGCTGATGCAAGTTCAGACCTGCATATAATTCTTGGAACAACGGCACGGAGCTCTATGATTGGACCAGCGTCGCCATCTCTATAAAAGAGAGATACGAAATTCTTGGAAATTTAGACGAGTTTCTTCACATCTCCGATGACTATATTATATACTAACCCTACCTTAATGGTAATTCTACCTTACCAACAGAGCTGATAACCTTAGATAACCATCGGTAATTGTAAAACATTAACTTTTAAGATGACATACAAAGAATGCCTATGTGAACTACATATACTGTCTATACTTCATATACTATGCATGCTACATGTACTATGTATACTACATATACTATGTGTACTACATGTACTATGTATACTACATATACTATATATACTGCATATACTATGTCTACATAGTAGTAGATCCCCAACCATCGCTCTCACCTGTGAGGTACAACCAGATTACCTCTATATTATTTATTAATATAGTTTATTCATGTATTTGGAGTAAAAATTTTTCAACAGCTTGACATTGTGCACACGCAGCTTTGTATGTTCCATTGTGATTGATGCAAACAGTCACCACCTTCTTAGGCTTGTCAAAGCCCGCATAGCCATACCTGATGACGTCGATAGCGTTGACCTTGAAGCGTCTCAACCACTCCTTCCTGATTTCACCCTGGACAAATACCTTCATCGCATCGTACAGACTATCTCGAATGATTTCTTCCACATCAGTGTAGAGAATGTCTCCAGATTTCCAGGCAAGACCGTGACAGCAATACTCCAACTAGGTAGTCTCACGTCTGTACTCGTCCGTGAGTCAACGCCACGGAAAGGTCGTATAAGTATGGAATATTTGAGCTAAGACAGATTCGTGAGAGGGAAACATACAAAAAAATGCGTTTTTCAAGTGACTGTATCTTTGCGTATTATTTATACGCATATACTGTACTCACATTCTTCTATACACACATGTGCTACTCGGATTTTTTAATGACTATGATGCATTAACTATAGTAGTGGACCCCTGCATCATTGTAGACCATATCCTAAGGACACAACTACCTTAAAGGAGTATGGCCCCAGCAACACCTTCTTCAAGCGCCAATTAGCGGCGCATGCCTCGACGGACTTTGGCGCATCTACCGCCCGCTCTATGTCTCGCTCTGTCTCTACGTCTCTGTATCTATGAGCCTGTCTCTACGGCTCTGTCTCGACTTCCCTGTCCCTACGTCTCTGCTTCTACGTTTCGTTTCGACCCTATCTCCACGTCACTGTCTCCACATCGCCGTCTCCACGTCTCTGTCTCCAACTCTGGGTCTCCACGTCTCTGTCTCCACTTCTCCGTCACCACGTCCCTGTCTCCACTTCTCCGTCTCCACGTCTCTGTCTCTGTCACCACGCCGCTTTCCCAACGTCTCTGTATCTACATCCCTGCCTCTACGTCGCTATCTCCATGGCTCTCTCTACACGTCTCTGCCTCATCTCTTTCTACATTTCTGCTACGACCTCTCTGTCTCTACGTCTCTGTCTCTACGTCTAGGTTTCTGCATCGATGTCTCTACTTTTCTGTTTCCACGCGCCTGTCTCCACGTCTCCGTATCTACATCCCTGCCTTTGCATCGCTGTCTCCACATCTCTATCTCCCCGACTCGGTCTCTATGTCTCTGTCTTTACGTCTCTGTCTCTACGCGCCTGTCTCTACTTCTCAGTCTCTATGGCTGTGTCTGGACTTCCCTGTCTCTACGTCTCTGACTCTACCTTTCGTTACGACTCTATCTCCAAATCACAATCTCCACGTAGCGGTATCCACGTCTCTGTCTCCAACTCTGGGTCTCCACATCTCTGTCTCCACGTCTCCGTCTTGATGTCTCTGTCTCAATGCGCCTGTCTCTTGGTCTCTGTCTCTACGTCTCTGTATCTACTCTCTGTCTCGACATCTCTGTGTCTAGGTTTCTGTTTCAACGTCTCTGTCTCCGCGTCTCTGACTCTCCGACTCTGTCTATATGTCTCTGTCTCTCCGGCTCTGTATCTACGCCCCCATATATACGAGGCTATCTCTGCGTACCTGTCTCCAGGTTCTTGATTCTACGTTTCGCGCTCTAATATGTTTTTCTCTCTCTCTCTCTCGCTTTCTCTCTTGAACTTTATAACATTGCCATTGTCGTTTACGGTGGAAGATATATGTGCTTTATTTTTACACTCATCTATTCCTCAAAAATATATTCGTAATATATAAGATAAGTGTTTATGTAGAACGATTGGCGAAAGATACCGACCATAAATAAAAATCCAACGCTTCTGTTAAGGTACATTTAAGGTGATGTAGAAAAGTATTTTTTCGTTACAATAAAAAAATGAGAATATTCGAGCAAACACCAACAAATTGGTGCAATGGAGTTATTGTATTTTTAAAAATATGCACATAACTCAAGTAGAAAGTAGGCATTGCAACAATTTACCAACATACAGCACAGTGATCAGTGAAGTTATTTTATCAGATAAGTTTTAGAATTGAGAGGGTCTGAGGGGGTCTGGGGGGGTCTGAGGGGGTCGCATTATTTGCACCAATCACAATGGAGCATACAAAGCTGCGTGTGCACTTCACAATGTCAAGCTGAATAAACTCTATTAATAAATAATGGAGAGGTAAAGTGGTGGTACCTCACAGGTGAGAGCGACGGTTGGAAATCTACTACTATGTAGACATAGTATATGCAGTATACGTAGTATATGCAGTATATATAGTATATGAAGTATACACAGTATATATTTCACATAGGCATTCTTTGTATGTCATCTTAAAAATTAATGTATTACAATTACCAATGGTTATCTAAGGTTATGAGCTCTGTCGATAAGGTAGAATTACCGTTAAGGTAGGGTTCGTATATAATATAGTGATCGGAGATGTGAAGAAACTCGCCTAAATTTCGTAAGAATTTCGTACGTCTCCTTTATAGGGATGGCGACGCTGGACCAATTATAGAACTCCGTGCCGCTTTTCCAAGAATTCCATGCAGGTTTGAACTTGCATTAGCGAACCCCATTGAGCGGCGGTGAGGATAGTATGCATGCTTTGTGTGTTATCGAGACATTTATATATGGATAGGGAGTAGATGCTTGTGTTCCTGACAACATGGGTCAAAATTCAAGTTCAAAAGCTATACTCCTCTCATTGAACAGGAGAAAAAAGAGGATCTGAAATGGAAAAAAAATTCTCTAAAGTATTCCACGAATACAAATTCTATGACTGAACGTGACAATTATAAAAGATTTAATTATAAAATAAAAGAAGTTCGGGTTATCAGGGTATAGTTGGGTTACCGACTGCTGGCAAGGTAGACTGCTCTGCCAGTAAGGTAGAGTTGGGGTTTCGACTCGTGCAAGGTAGACTGCTCTGTCGGTAATGTAGGCTGCCCTGTCGGCATATTTGGGTTATCAACCTCCCTGCAATTACCGACCGTGGACACTGAAGCTCTCGACCTTACCGAAGAAGCGCCATCTCAGAGGTAAGGATGATTGGCATTGCCGGCAAGGTGAGTTATCAGTGAATATGATACTGCTCTAGAGTTGGGTTATATAGTCTGCCAGTAGAACTGGGTAATAATGCAGTCTGCTCTCTTGATACGGTATATCGTTATACCGGTAAGATAGAGCGTTCAGCTTGTAGGGTACAGTTGGCGTGTTGCCCTCCCTGCAATACTGAACGCCGACAAAGTAGTGCCATACCTTACCGGCCAAGCGCCAGCTCTGATGGTAACTGCGCTCGAATCAGCCTAGCTCACCTACTATCCGCCATTTTCAAATTGGAAAGGCTAATGAAAAACCTTGATTTGCGATCTTGAGAACCCCTGTATATACCAAAGTTAAACAAAAGCTAAGCTTCCTCCGAATTTTTAACAGCCATATTGGATCCGCCATTTCGAATTTCGAAAGTGTAATAGAAAAACTTGATCAGAAACCACAAAACCCTTGTATACCATATTTCAGAATGATTTAAGCTTTTTCCGAATTTTAAACCCTAAAATTGGATCCACCATTTTGAATTTGGAGAATCTTGTAGCAAAATCGTGATCAATGTCCTCTAAAACTCCCGTATACAAACTTTAATCAAAATATAAGCTTCCTTCGAAAATTATGGCAGCCATATTGTATCCGCCATTTTGAATTTCGTAACTGTACTAGAAAAATTTCATCAGGAACGACGAAAATAACCCAGTAACCCCCGTATACCAATTTTCAGTGTAATCTAAGCTTATTCCGAACGTTAACCGTCAAATTGGATCCACCATTTTGAATTTGGAGAATCTTGTAGCAAAACCGTGATCAACAACCTCTAAAACTCCCGTATACAAACTATAAGTAAAATCTAAGCTTCATTCGAAAATTATGGTAGCCATATTGGATCCGCCATTTTGAATCTCAGAACTGTACTAGAAAAATTTGATCAGGAACCACGAAAATAACGCAGTAACCGCCGTATACCGATTTTCAGTGTAATCTAAGGTTATCCCGAACGTTTAACCGTCAAATTGGATCCACCATTGTGAATTTGGAGAATCTTGTCGCAAAACCGTGATTAACAACCTCTAAAATTTCCGTATACAAACTTTAAGAAAAATCTAAGTTACCTTCGAAAATTATGGCAGCCATATTAGAACCGCCATTTTGAATTTCGATACTGTACTAAAAAAACTTGATCAGGAACCACGAAAATAACCAAATAACCCTCGTATACCAATTTCCAGCTTAATCTAAAATTATCCCGAACGTTTAACCGTCAAATTGGATCCGCCATTTTGAATTTGGAGTCTTGTAACAAAATCGTGATCAGCAACCTCTAAAACCGTATATAGACTTGAAACAAAATCTAAGGTTCCTTCGAAAATTATGGCAGCCATATTGGATCTGCCATTTTTAATTTTGAAATTGTACCAGAAAAATTTGATCAAGAACCACGAAAATAACCCAATAACCGCCTTATGCCAATTTTCAACGTAATCTAAGCTTATTCCGAACGTTTAACCGTCAAATTGGATCCGCCATTTTGAATTTGGAACGTCTTGTATCGAACCGTAACCCACGACTTCGACCATCTGTATTCTAATTTTGAGAAAATCCGCCATATTGTATCAGCCATCTTAAATTTCAAAAGACTGGTACCTAAATCTTGATCAGCGGCCTCGAAATTCCCTGCCTACCAATTTTGAACCAAATCTAAATTTTCAACAAATTTTGAGCTGCCATATTGGACCCGACATTTTGATTTTATATAGTTCAATAGCAAAATCTTGATCAGCGACCTTAAATATCCCCGTATGCCAATTTTCAGCATATACTAGATTTACTCCGAACTTCTAACCGTCAAATTGGATCCGCCATTTTGAATTTGGAAAGTCTTGTAGCAAAATCATGATCAACGACCTCTAAAACTCGCGTATTCATCTTTGAGCAAAATCTAAGCTTCTTTTTGGAAAAATATGGCAGTCATATTGGATCCGCCAATTTGAATTTCAGAACTGTACTAGAAAAATTTGATCAGGAACCACGAAAATAACCCAGTAACCCCCGTATACCAATTTTCAGTGTAATCTAAGCTTATTCCGAACGTTTAACCGTCAAATTGGATCCACCATTTTGAATTTGGAGAATCTTGTAGCATAACCGTGATCAACGACCTCTAAAACTCCCGTATACAAACAATAAGTAAAATCTAAGCTGCATCCGAAAATTATGGTAGCCATATTGGATCCGCCATTTTGAATTGCAGAACTGTACTAGAAAAATTTGATCAGGAACCACGAAAATAACCCAGTAACCGCCGTATACCGATTTTCAGCGTAATCTAAAATTATCCCGAACGTTTAACCGTCAAATTGGATCCGCCATTTTGAATTTGGAGTCTTGTAACAAAATCGTGATCAGCGACCTCTAAAACTCCCGTATACAAACTTTAATCAAAATCTAAGCTTCCTTCGAAAATTATGGCAGCCATATTGTATCCACCATTTTGAATTTCGTAACTGTACTACAAAAATTTCATCAGGAACGACGAAAATAACCCAGTAACCCCCGTATACCAATTTTCAGTGTAATCTAAGCTTATTCCGAACGTTTAACCGTCAAATTGGATCCACCATTTTCAATTTGGAGAATCTTGTAGCAAAACCGTGATCAACGACCTCTAAAACTCCCGTATACAAACTATAAGTAAAATCTAAACTTCATCCGAAAATTATGGTAGCCATATTGTATCCACCATTTTGAATTTCGTAACTGTACTAGAAACATTTCATCAGGAACGACGAAAATAACCCAGTAACCCCCGTATACCAATTTTCAGTGTAATCTAAGCTTATTCCGAATGTTAACCGTCAAATTGGATCCACCATTTTGAATTTGGAGAATCTTGTCGCAAAACCGTGATTAACAACCTCTAAAATTTCCGTATACAAACTTTAAGAAAAATCTAAGTTATCTTCGAAAATTATGGCAGCCATATTAGAACCGCCATTTTGAATTTCGATACTGCACTAAAAAAACTTGATCAGGAACCACGAAAATAACCAAATAACCCTCGTATACCAATTTCCAGCTTAATCTAAGCTTATCCCGAGTGTTTAACCATCAAATTGGATCCGCCATTTTGAATTTGGAGTCTTGTAGCAAAATCGTTATCAGCGACCTCTAAAACCGTATATAGACTTGAAACAAAATCTAAGGTTCCTTCGAAAATTATGGCAGCCATATTGGATCTGCCATTTTTAATTTCGAAATTGTACTTGAAAAATTTGATCAAGAACCACGAAAATAACCCAATAACCCCCTTATACCAATTTTCAGCGTAATCTAAGCTTATTCCGAACATTTAACCGTCAAATTATATCCGCCATTTTGAATTTGGAACGTCTTGTATCAAACCGTAATCCACGACTTCGACCATCTGTATTCTAGTTTTGAAAAAATCCGCCATATTGCATCAGCCATCTTAAATTTCAAAAGACTGGTACCTAAATCTTGATCAGCGGCCTCGAAATTCCCTGCCTACCGATTTTGAACCAAATCTAAATTTTCAACACATTTTGAACTGCCATATTGGACGCGACATTTTGATTTTATATAGTTCAATAGCAAAATCTTGATCAGCGACCTTAAATATCCCCGTATACCAATTTTCAGCATATACTAAATTTACTCCGAACAACTAACCGTCAAATTGGATCCGCCATTTTGAATTTGGAAAGTATGTAGCAAAATCATGATTAACGACCTCTAAAATTCGCGTATTCATCTTTGAGCAAAATCTAAGTTTCTTTTTGGAAAATTATGGCAGTCATATTGGATCCGCCACTTTCAATTTCAGAACTGTACTAGAAAAATTTGATCAGGAACCACGAAAATAACCGAGTACCGCCATATTCCAATTTTCAGCGTAATCTAAGCTTATTCCGAACGTTTAACCGTCAAATTGGATCCACCATTTTGAATTTGGAGAATCTTGTAGCAAAATCGTGATCAATGACCTCTAAAACTCCCGTATACAAACTTTAATCAAAATCTAAGCTTCATCCGAAAATTATGGTAGCCATATTGGATCCGCCATTTTGAATTTCAGAACTGTACTAGAGAAATTTGATCAGGAACCACGAAAATAACCCAGTAACCCCCGTATACCAATTTTCAGTGTAATCTAAGCTTATTCCGAACGTTTAACCGTCAAATTGGATCCACCATTTTGAATTTGGAGAATCTTGTAGCAAAACCGTGATCAACGACCTCTAAAACTCCCGTATACAAACTATAAGTAAAATCTAAGCTGCATCCGAAAATTATGGTAGCCATATTGGATCCGCCATTTTGAATTTCAGAACTGTACTAGAAAAATTTGATCAGGATCCACGAAAATAACCCAGTAACCGCCGTATACCGATTTTCAGCGTAATCTAAAATTATCCCGAACGTTTAACCGTCAAATTGGATCCGCCATTTTGAATTTGGAGTCTTGTAACAAAATAGTGATCAGCGACCTCTAAAACTCCCGTATACAAACTTTAATCAAAATCTAAGCTTCCTTCGAAAATTATGGCAGCCATATTGTATCCACCATTTTGAATTTCGTAACTGTACTACAAAAATTTCATCAGGAACGACGAAAATAACCCAGTAACCCCCGTATACCAGTTTTCAGTGTAATCTAAGCTTATTCCGAACGTTTAACCGTGAAATTGGATCCACCATTTTGAATTTGGAGAATCTTGTAGCAAAACCGTGATCAACGACCTCTAAAACTCCCGTATACAAACTATAAGTAAAATCTAAACTTCATCCGAAAATTATGGTAGCCATATTGTATCCACCATTTTGAATTTCGTAACTGTACTACAAAAATTTCATCAGGAACGACGAAAACAACCCAGTAACCCCCGTATACCAATTTTCAGTGTAATCTAAGGTTATGCCGAACGTTTAACCGTCAAATTGGATCCACCATTTTGAATTTGGAGAATCTTGTCGCAAAACCATTATCAACAACCTCTAAAATTTCCGTATACAAACTTTAAGAAAAATCTAAGCTACCTTCGAAAATTATGGCAGGCATACTGGATCCGCCATTTTGAATTTCGATACTGTACAAAAAAAACTTGATCAGGAACCACGAAAATAACCAAATAACCCTCGTATACCAATTTCCAGCTTAATCTAAAATTATCCCGAACGTTTAACCGTCAAATTGGATCCGCCATTTTGAATTTGGAGTCTTGTAACAAAATCGTTATCAGCGACCTCTAAAACCGTATATAGACTTGAAACAAAATCTAAGGTTCCTTCGAAAATTATGGCAGCCATATTGGATCTGCCGTTTTTAATTTCGAAATTGTACTTGAAAAATTTGACCAAGAACCACGAAAATAACCCAATAACCCCCTTATACCAATTTTCAGCGTAATCTAAGCTTATTCCGAACATTTAACCGTCAAATTATATCCGCCATTTTGAATTTGGAACGTCTTGTATCAAACCGTAATCCACGACTTCGACCATCTGTATTCTAGTTTTGAAAAAATCCGCCATATTGCATCAGCCATCTTAAATTTCAAAAGACTGGTACCTAAATCTTGATCAGCGGCCTCGAAATTCCCTGCCTACCGATTTTGAACCAAATCTAAATTTTCAACAAATTTTGAACTGCCATATTGGACGCGACATTTTGATTTTATATAGTTCAATAGCAAAATCTTGATCAGCGACCTTAAATATCCCGGTATACCAATCTTCAGCATATACTAAGTTTATGTATTTTGTATTGACGAGGTAACGCCTAAGTTACTATGTATTTTTCGTAAATTTTTTTAAAGCCCTGATGAAGACAGTTAAAAACACTGTCGAAACGTCGGATTTGAATTCTCAAATCAATTAATAAATGGTTCGAAGTGATCGATCGAGTCAATTATTTTCCTAAAATATTTAACTCCAACCAACGAACGGTCAAATCTTCTACATTTTTGTATACTAAGTTTACTCCGAACTTTTAACCGTCAAATTGGATCCGCCATTTTGAATTTGGAAAGTCTTGTAGTGTTTGGGAATTCAGCAATTTGAATTCCCGCGGTTACACTCAGCTCGGCTCGACTCACGGCGCAGCGACGGCGCGGCAGCACCTCGCGGCGTCTCGGTGGAACAGCTGAGACGCTATACTGATTCGTGCAGTATAGTCGCGATATTGCTATCTCTCTCACACTCTCATATGCAAATATGAGAGATATTAATTTGATTAGGTTGTCGTGAGACAAATTTAAAGAAGAAGACGGAAGTAGATCAAGGACTCGCTCTCTCTTAAACCAGCCCTGCCACGAGGAACATCTCTCCGATGTGCACCTGCTATCGTTCATCGGAAAACTCTCAACGCAAATTCACTGGATCACTCACTTGGGACTCTCATCGCTTCTACATTCTCGCTCAACCATCACACATCAAAAGGCATCTGATTAATATAATCGCTGCTCCTGCCAGGTAACATCTCTCACTCCACACGAGGTCAGGTAGCAACCACGTGTTATTTTGAACTCCATTACTTCGTTGGCAAAACTCAAAGCAACAAATCAATAACATTTGTTTGCTGGTTTTTATACTAGTTCATCGTGCTGAGCCGAGAAAGAAGAACTTCATTGGACAGACTCACTCACAAAGATCGGACACACTCATCTCATTGAAATCATCGTAGAAAACTCAACAGGTTAGTAATCCCTCATATGGGATTCATACTATAATACAGTAATTACTTTACTGAATTACACTCACTAAGTGGACATGATTTAGCATTCATGTCAAAGTGTAATGAAACCAGTGAACAAAACTCAACAAACAGTGCTACGATAAACTCACCTTTTCTATTCATGAATAATCTCAACCAACCAGTTAGTCGCTTAGACTTCATTTAAGAAAATATAGTGAATTTAGAAATCATTTATAGTTCAAATTACCTTTATTCAATATTGTACTCGACTCTAGTCATCAAAATAGTTTATTTTTATATTCTTGTTATAACCATTGTAATTTAACGTAATTATTAAGGCCAAATATGACTGTGAAAAATATAACACGAAGTTTATATATAAATTGTGTTCGACTCAACTTATTTCATCACCCACAGCATGTTACTCATTTAAACTTATGGAATTCTCAATCATGTAGCAAAATCGTAATCTACGACCTCTAAAATTTCCGTATACAAACTTTAAGCAAAATCTAAGCTTCCTTCGAAAATTATGGCAGCCATATTGGATCCGCCATTTTGAATTTCGAAACTGTACTAGAAAAACTTGATCAGGAGCCACGAAAATAACCCAATAACCCTCGTATACCAATTTTCAGCATAATCTAAGCTTATTCCGAACGTTTTACCGTCAAATTGGATCCACCATTTTGAATTTGGAAAGTCTTGCAGCAAACCGTGATCAACGACTTCGAACTTCTGTATTCTAATTTTAAGATTTCAAGATTTCAAGCCGGCTCAGCGGGCGCACACTCCTAATACGACTACCAATGAGAGAAGCCAACGCGTGCGCTTGACCGCGATCGAACCCAAAAAATCTCACATGAGATCTCAAGTGATTTCTCACTTGAGATCTCACGTGAGATCTCACCTCAAAATCTCACGTGAGATTCTGCTCGAGGGGGCAGTAAAAATCTTGCATTAATTAAAAACGAGTATTCCACAACTGAGAACTACCTAATAGGTAGTTTTACCCCCCAAATGAATTCAAAAATACACCTTTCAAAGCGGTTCAGATAGTTTCACAATTTTTTAAAATTTCTCACGTGAGATCTCACGTGATTTCTCACATGGGTCTCACGTGAGATCTCACGTGAGAAATTGTTAAAAATTGTAAAATTATCTAAAACGCTTTCAAAGGTGTATTTTTGAATTCATTTGGGGGGTGAGACTACCTATTAGGCAGTTCTCAGTTGTGGAACACTCGTTTTTAATTAATGCAAGATTTTTACTGCCCCCTCGAGCAGAATCTCACGTGAGATTTTTCGGTAGGGGCAGACGAACGCGTTCGTACGCGTTTATGTGTTAAGGGCCTCATTGAACGAATTGAAACAATCGAATTGAATTCTGAAAAGCGGAATCAAGAATCTCTCTCAAAATCGATTTAATTTCAATCGATTTCAATTCATTTCAATCAACATTTTTTAGCAGGGTGTGAATTCCCTGCTAAAAATATACTATTATTAAAACCGCTTCAATGTATAATCAGTTTTAATTGGATTTCTTAATCCGGTATTACCGAATTAAAACCAATTGAAACTATTAAGTCCGATTCAAACCGATTATAAATATAAATACGTTCTAATCGGATTTAATCAATCATATTCTTAAACGAAACAACAAAAGCAAAATGCGGTCTGTTAAATCCGATTAGAATCGACTCATTTTTATTATCCGTCTGATTTGGACTTAATCGTATGAATTGGTTTTAATTCGGTAATAGCGTATTAAGAAATCAAATTAAAACCGATTATATTTTAAATCGGTTTTAATCGGTTATAATAGAATATTTTTAATAGGGAACAGGAACCTATGTTGGAGTGTACATACATAAATGTATACACATGATTTCACAGATGAATATATTTCTTCTTCTTAAAATGAATTCGCTTCATTTGTCCACTTTACAGTAAATGAATAATTTATAAAAATTGTATATGTTGTATATAGGATAGTATCCCTCTTTTACTTTGAGTCGACTACCATAATTATGTAATGTAAATCATAATGTAAATGCATTTGTTAATGATTCTGTTAATTGATTTTGTTGTGTTGTTAATTGTAGATGCATGGTACAACAAACCAATTATTTTACTTAGGTAATTACATGATGTATATGTAACTATTCATGATGTAACTGTATTCTGATTTACGTTATAACATAGAAATAAAGGCAAATAGATCTCGAATATGGCTGGTAGAGGAAATCATGGGAAATAAAAAGCATAGCTTTAGGAATGAGCCGACAGTAAATCTGGCTCTATAGCACGGATAGACCGTGTACTATTTACAATTAATGTATTTTATTTACTTAATGTAATATAATAAATCTAAAGTTAAATAGATAATAATATAAATAGTATAAATTCATGTTTGTCATTTATAATTAGACAATATAAAATAAAATGGTCATTTTTTACAAAAGACAAAATAATATCCCGTCACGCGTCTGCCCATCTCTCTTTTTCTCTTCTTTCCCTTCCTCTCTCTTACTACATTACTATTTTAAAATGAGTATATAGCTTGTTTCTAATGATTTATTTCGAAATATCTTTATTAAATCCTTTTTAAAATTCTATAAATGAAATTGATTGTTTTGAACAGTAGGTGAATTGTTACATTCTAAAATATGATTTACGTAATTTAGAATTTCGAAATTTTACACAATCTGCAGTACCTTGTATCTACAATAAATCTATATAGGTAGAGTTGACTTCAAATCTAAAGCAGATAATCTGAACTTTGGACCCCGCCCACACCCCTTCAATTATATTCCATATGTATTTAATATTTCTGGGTCAAATTGAATTCTGTTAACTAATATAACAAATAGACGAAAATTGACTATTTTGACTGTTTAAGATGGTTCTCCTCGGACTTCCTAGTCAAAGCAGTGCTAAATGTAGAAATTACCTAAAATTTAAAAAAACCATAGTGTAAATGTGATTTATTTATTTAAAATGATAGAGATAGTCAATGTACGTATTATAAATAAAGTGTATTTAACATGACTAAAATAACTTTTTTCACAAAATGGCGATATTCTAGAAACTAGACATTGTCACTACAAATAATTGTTGATAAATCACTGGAATCTTTTTTGTTTCTCAACCGATTTTAGTTTTCAAGGTCTCATTTTGTTCCTTAAGAAATTTCATGGGGACTTGCCGAAGGAACAATTCAAAATTATTCAAAACTCAGAAAGTTATAGCCAATTAAAAGAATATTTTGTTTTAACGACGTGCATGAATTTATGAACAATTATTTATAACTTTCTGAGTTTTGAATAATTTTGAATTGTTCCTTCGGCAAGTCCCCATGAAATTTCTTAAGGGAGTACCCTCGGTTTTGAAATAATGTTCAGAAAATTCTGAAATTTTGTATAGCAGAATGTTTTGATTCCAAACTGACTCATGTAAATTTTTGGATAGCTACACCAACTCGGAAAAATGTTATTAACAATTTTATGTTGACTTGATTAACACGTATCCTTATGGAAAATCATGTTTTCATCCAGATTAAATTAACTGCTATTGAGATTGAATTGAAAAAAATTTACAGTAATATAAAAATCAATGAAGAATATATTTCATGTTGAAAAATTAGGGTTCACTAACTTTGAGAGTTATAAAAAAATAAAAACTTCTAAAATGCTACAGTGTAATATATAGGTTAGGTATATCTATATACATAACATAAACTATAGTAAAGGCGACGAAAACGCGCTTTGACTAAAGTAGTACCGAGTGTACTCCCTTAAGTAACAAAATGAGACCTTGATAATTAAAATCGGTTAAGAAACAAAAAAGATTCCAGTGATTTATCAACAATTATTTGTAGTGACAATGTCTAGTTTCTAGAATATCGACATTTTGTGAAAAAAGTTATTTTAGTCATGTTAAATACACTTTATTTATAATACATTGACTATCTCTATCAGTTTAAATAAATAAATCACATTTACACTATGGTTTTTTTAAATTTTAGGTAATTTCTACATTTAGCACTGCTTTGACTAGGAAGTCCGAGGAGAACCACCTTAAAAGGTGGCTCTATATGATTATAGGTCTCATATGGTATATATGGGTAATTTCAGGTCAACTGTGAAGGCCAAAATTTTAAAATTGCTCAAAATTTTTTTACTAGTTCCAAATTAGCCCCAAAACACAACCCTAGAGTTTTAGAGCAAAATATTCAATCGTTCAAAAGTTAAAATTAATTGAAAATTTGAAAATTTTGAATTTTTTCATAAATCTTCAACATTCATGATTATTTAACTCAAAAACTTGAAAGTTTTTGTATAGCACATTAAATGGGTAAAAGTTTCAAAATTGTAAGTAGAATTGCTCAGAATTTTACCAGATCGATGCCAATTATTTTGCTAATTTATATTTAAAAGAACACCATTCAAAATATGATTAACCTTTAGAGGACGGGGATTTGGGTTTACTGTTTTCTCTCACTTTTCTATAGAAATCGAGTTTTTGTGATGTCTCACATCTCAAAACTAACACATGTAAAGGGTCGATCATGGGCATGGCCCGTATAGGGGCCATCCCGTCCTCTAAAGGTTAAGGCGAATGCGACATTATCAATATCCCTCACCAAAGGCTAAAAAGTTTCTAAAAAAGGTTACCTTTAAAATGCGACCTTGATGAAGATGGTGCTAGATCACAGAAAAAAGTTACGGGCAATTTAAACCGTCAAAACAGTGAAAAATACTATTATAGTACTATAACAGTACTATATAATAGTACTATATAATAGTACTATAACAGTACTATATAATAGTACTATATAATAGTACTATAACAGTACTATAATAGTATTTTTCACTGTTTTGACGGTTTAAATTGCCCGTAACTTTTTTCTGTGATCTAGCACCATCTTCATCAAGGTCGCATTTTAAAGGTAACCTTTTTTAGAAACTTTTTAGCCTTTGGTGAGGGATATTGATAATATCGCATTCGCCTTAATTATATTTTGAATGGTGTTCTTTTAAATATAAATTAGCAAAATAATTGGCATCGATCTGGTAAAATTCTGAGCAATTCTACTTACAATTTGGAAACTTTTTCCCATTTAATATGCTATACAAAAAGTTTCAAGTTTTTGAGTTAAAAAATCATGAATGTTGCAGATTTATGAAAAAATTCAAAATTTTCAAATTTTCAATTAATTCTAACTTTTGAACGATTGAATATTTTGCTCTAAAAAGATACCAATGATTTGTTGAATCATTATTTCAATTGTTGATATATATTTTATAAGTATTGAAATTTTGTTAAATAGTATATTACGATACGTGTGACTTCCCGGTCAAAAATATCCAGTTGGGAAATCCAACTGGATTTTCCAAGAGGGAAATCCAGCTGGGGAAGAGTGGATTCCAGCTGGATTTTGGTGGATTTCCCGTCGGATTCCCAGTTGATGATACCAAATATTCCCACCCATTTTTAACTGGATATTTAAGTGGATTCCCACCTAGATATAACAGGATTCCTATACATTATTAACTGGATTTCCATTGAATAGAAAAGCGAAAGTTAGATGGATTCCCATCTATATTAAACTGGATTTTTACATGGATTTCCGCCGTCACGCTGGGATTCCCATTTATTATTAAGTAGAATTTTGAGTGGATTCCCATTTAATAGAAATGCGAAAGTTAGGTGGATTCCCACCAACATTTAACTGGATTTTTATATGGATTTCCGCCTTCGCCCAGGAATTCCCATTTATTATAAGTGGATTTCCATTTAATCCAGTTAAAAATGGGTGGGAATATTTGATATCATCAACTGGGAATCCGACTGGAAATCCACCAAAATCCAGCTGGAATCCACTCTTCCCCAGCTGGATTTCCTTCTTGGAAAATCCAGTTGGATTTCCCAACTGGATATTTTTGACCGGGTTAAGTGGCCCATTATTGCACGGCGTGAGGTTAGCGCCGTGTAATAATGAGCCACTTAAGGGGATGCCTTACTTGTAGTCTGCACATGCATACCGACATTTATTGATTTTTCAAATATCTATCTCAATTTACATATTTTTGCTTATATTGAAGCTGACGCACATTCTTTGAATTATATAGATTGTGCGTGTGCTTCAATAATTTTGATAATATGAAAATTGGTTGAAAAATTTGAAAAATCAAGTGCAGAAATCTGCAGTTAGGTAAGGCTTTCCCTTAAGTCACGAGTATCGTATACTATTTTATAGCTCGTGTGACATAAATCCGCCATATTCTTATTTTATTTATTTGTGCTTATTTATAATGATAGTTGGAACTTGGAAGTGGGGCGGGAGAAGTGTGGGGCGGAGGGGGGGAGGGGGCCCGCCCTGAAAAAATTAATAAAACATTATTTAAATAATAGAATACCTGATATAGAATATGGTTACTATTGAATCTAGAATATTGAATATATACATAAAAAAATCATAAAACTAGATTCTTGGCAATTTGATTTGTATCTTTAACAATAAGTTGAAGTTTATGAAAGTGAAAGATTTGTATACGTTATATCATTAAAGAGAAAGACTTTTAAAACTAAAATCCATACAGTTTAATATTGAATATTTAAAAAGCGTGCGGTCTGCTATCCCATAGCAGATAAAACTAACCTATAATATAGACAAGCCTTATTATCATCATTTTTATTTATTCTTTGTGGTTTGTCAACTATTAACGAAGTTTTACTTCTTTTCCTGTTCATATATGTAAAATCGTATTTTTGAATAGTTTTGGTAATTGGCGTTAATTATGTGCCTGTGACTTAAGTAAATTCATTATTTCACAGTGTAATAATGGACTACTTAAGTCACAGCTAGCCGTGACTTAAGTGCGGAGTTAGGTCACACAGTGCTATAAAATAATTTTCTATGAATAATTGAAATACTTGTTTACTATACTATATCGTTTCTTACCATGCATTAAATGCACAATAAATTGAAAAAAATTTTATATTTCAGACCTATATTAATCATAGAGCCACCTTAGGACAAGAATAGATTTTTCACTGAAATTAATTTAGATATACAAGGAGAGTCCAGACATGCAATTGAAGACAGACACATCTTAGTTTTGTTCCTTGCATCTGTTCCTGTTTCTCATATTATAACCCATGCTTTATGGGGAAGAGAAACCTGCATTCATTATCAATGCTGTGTTATTAGTATATATGAACTGATGAGCTGAACAACTGCTTTTAACAAGCTCAAGTCTAGTCATAGCTTACATTTAATAATAAAAACAAAGGCATTTATATTAAAAAGAAAATATTGCATTTGTGTACAGTAATTTTTTACTCAAGAGGAACAACAAGCGTTAATAAGATTATACTTATATTTATAATATTTATTCCAATGTAAAATCATCAGATGTATTCAATAAGTTTTAATATTTACATTTTATACTTGGTTTAACATGTAGAAATTTATTTGTATTATATTTATTTATTTGTTTCAGATTTCTCATTTTTATATTACATTCTGAAATCAAGTTGTATATATTAAAGAGTTGAAAGCCGCTAACATCAGATAAGTTACTTTTCTCTATTTCAATAGCTTGATTTTATATCAAAAGGATTGATACTTTGTGTTTTTTACAGCTAGAACATTTTTTCCGAGTAGTACATGGCAATTCTCTTTAAACAAGTTTAATAAGTAAGTGTACAAACGTGTGTAAGTGTTAACGTGTGTCAACTTCAATGTACATATTTATCTGCTCAGAAATTATTTGTGTCTAATAATTGTGGTGAAAATCTTTAAATATATAAGAATAACTTTTTATAGAAATATCAGTGAAAAGCAGGGTGGGCAGACATGTCGGAGAAGTGAAATGAAAATTAAAGAAAATGGATAACGGCATTGGGATGAGGTGGCTCCTACTAGAAGAAAAATTTGTGAAAAGATTTATAAGAATGGCAAGGGAGACTAAATAAGGAAGGTTTATATCTGTGCAGTGGATGAGATTTTAGAGTACTTAGACTTACACGAGGAGAGGAGAGAGAGATTGGAGAAGATAGAATGAGAAAGAGAAGAGAAAGAAATTTCAGAGAGAAATGACATGGTAAAAAAGAGCTGGAGGAAATGAGAAAGTATGAGGTTAATATAAATAACTTGGAGAAAGAGAAAAAACAAGGAAACAAAAAGTGTAATAGGAGAAAGATGTTGAAAAAAAAGGGGACGAAGACAGACACAAATGGTGAAAAAGGTTCCTGAGTGCTAAGACAGTCACAAACAAACAAATAAAAAGAATCTGGTAGAGAAAAAGAAGGAGGAGCAATTATTAAGACAGCAAGAAGGAGTAGATGAAAGGGAAGAGAGATAGGCTGATAGGCAGAAAGGATCAAAGAAACACAAACAGACAAACTAACATGCATACACATTCTACACATTTTCACAACACAGGCTAATAAAAACAATTAAAAAAGAGTAAATCAAAGAAGCAAAGAAATGTATTTTTAGTTAGATGAAGCATAGCGGCATAAAGAAATGAATGAATTGATATATTTCTAAACAAAGTATTTAATACCTGAGCATCTTGATCATTCAGTTCATTATATATTATTTGCTCATCATTAAAATCATGATAAATTGAATCATCTGACTCACTCCCAGATTTTGCGTAAAAATTGTCGGATGTGATTGAAATATTTTCAAGGCTTTCTTTACCATCTGAATATTCACTTTCTGAACTGTTTGAATTTTCGTCACATCTATTATCTATCACATTGTCATTGCATCCATCAGATTCATTTATATTGGAGTCGTCAATATCAGAAATCTATAAAATAAATATAAATTTTAATTTTTTGTTCAATTTTAAAAAATAACTAGAATAATTAATTACTTACATGGTCATTTGGAGTTTCATTTTTTGTTCGATCAAACAATGTAGAATCAGGTATTTGTACACCAACATTTCTCAAATATTCCTTGTACCGAGAACCTCTTTTTTTTTTAGCTTTCGGCATTTTATTTTTGTCCAAAGATTTTCTTCAACTTGGTTAAATATATCTTTTAGATGAATGAGTGACTTATCACGTTAGTTCTCTTCAATTTGTTTTAATGGTTTCAATTGAAATATGGTATGAATACAGCTTCCAATTTCTTGAAGTTGCAACTGTCATACATATTCTTTTACAAACTGAATTTGCTTCCATAGCAACTCTTGTTACTTAGTTACTTGAAAAAATAAAAAACTGACAGAAAAAGGTTCTGTTGAGTAAAATTGTTTTTTTATAAAACACTTAATGGATAATCAAAAGTGTATCCTTGTTAATTTTATTAACACTGACTCAACTAGTGTTGGATACATATCTTGGCTAGGAGATAAAGACCAAAAAAATATCGACAAAATTATTTCTGAAAAAAAAGAAATAATTATAAATTGGCCAGATTGCGATGTAACATGATCGGTAAAATTTATGATGAAACGACTGGAAACAGCTACGTTCAAGAAACATGTAGTTCAAATTTTAGAAAAAGGGAGTAAGTATACTTTATCAAATAATTATTTGTTTATGAATTTAAGATACAAAAATAGAACTACGATATAGAATGCTGTATTTTTTTTACTCCATTTTTGTTAATCTAAAAAGGTCATTTTTCTATTAAATTTTGAGGGTTATTGAGGTCCTGAAATAAAGTTACTTTCTTTTCGTTACAATATTATTGTTTTTTTTTTTCTTTTCATTACAATATTTGGTTCACCAAACTTTTTAGGCTTTACAGATCAGAGAATAATCTCATTGTTTACAAGACGAGATTATTCTCTGATCTGTAAAGCCTAAAAAGATTAGCAAACCAAGCCAATAAAATGTTGTAACGAAAAGAAAGTCACATCGTTTCAAGACCTCAATAACCCTCAAAATTCAACAGAGAGACGAGCTTTATCAAATTTGTACATGTTAAACACTATTATGTATCGTTATCTGTTTATCTATTTTATTTACAGTTTGGGTTAATGTACGAGAAGCAGAAAAAAACTACAAGAAAGATGGTGTTGTTGAGGAAGGACAACCATAAAAAGGTAGTGGATGAAGAGTCCGATGGTATTCGAAAAAACAAACTTAAAAAAAAGGAAGAAAGCAAATTAAAAAAACAAAAAACAATAAATCAATCTTCTGCAGTGAAGAGTTTATTAGTGGAGACGATCACATCAAATGATAACGTAAGTAATGTAAGAAATAAAGTAACTAATGTAAGTACCTTTTTCATTGATTATAAAAATAATCTATTAATATAATTATATTTTATAGGTTAATAGGAATAATGCTGATACTATGAGCAATGAGAAAATATCAGAAGTAACTTCAGACAATGACAAAAATTTAGAAAGTAAGACCAAAGCAGATGAAAAAAAGGACAATGAAGATCCAGAAGAGGTGAATATTTATTTTCGATTTATTTTTTATACCAAAAAAACCTTGAATACTTTTTTGATAATCTTGTAGGTCAATAACGTGAATTTTTATAATATATTTCTTGTTTAGACTCAGAATACAATACTGCAATTAATTGAAAGGGCAAATACACTACTGCAATTATCAGAGAATCCTATTATAACACCACAATCATCCGAGCGAGATGATTACATATCAAGCTTGAAGCAAAGCCTTAAAGATTTAAAGCGACGCAATAAAGAATTGGAAGCTCAAACGTCAAGCAGCAGTTTATCACAAGTAATTTTTAAATCTGATTTAAAATCATTACAACTGATTCATCGCAAATTATGGGAGAAATAGTTATTCCAAGACTTATAAATATTATCTTAATATGTGAAATGAATAGGAAATTATTATTTTTTTTTTAAATAGTTTCTTCTACTTTTTTTTTTAAATAGTCTGCTACTTTTTAAAGTAGCATACTACTTTTTTCTCACTCGATTTGCAACAGTAAAGTTCATAAGAGACTATTTAAAAAAAAAATAATAATTTCCTATTTATTTGACATATCAAGAGAATATTCGTGAGTCACCCACTATGTATTGTCTATGAGCTTCAGAGTTACATATGTAAAGGTACTATAATTAGAATTTTTAATAAATAGCATGCATTAACAACATAAATTAACATTACCTTTTAAGAAAGATATAATTTAAACTTAATAACAGAACTCTTGCCGAGTAGTTATTTCTCTTGTGTTACCACATCATGATATTGACTTACAATACTTATTTAAATTTTGTTTTTTAAAACTAGATGTGGATACTTACACAAATTATCATAATTTTTCACTAGTTCACCAAATATTATTATTTCTTTCACTCACTTTTACTAAATAATATAACTTAATTAACTTTTTTATTTAACAATTCCTCTTATTTATAAAAAGCTTCCAAAGCACACTTTTTAATATAGAAATTCTTGAGACGTCAACTGCTTGGAAAGTTGTATAAATGACTATACATTGTAGCATGTAATAAACGGATTGCACCTCTATTGTAGGAAAAAATATTTGTCAGTCTTATTATACTTCTGTTTATCTTCATTATCGTTTTCTACTGGATAATTTTTAATTTTCAGCACCATAAACAATCTAAAAAATATTTCACAAAGAAAAAATTCTTTCTATATTTACAAATTGCAATAAAATTATTTGAAGTATACTTATCTAATTTTAGATTAATATTCTGTACGCCATAAATGATTTAAACACTTTCTAAATATTTAACTTAGGAAGGTTTATTATCTTTATAATGATGGTCATCATTAATAATCATCAATTGATAAATTACTTACTCATCATTCAAAAATGAGCGCAAAAACTGCAGCTCTGTTATGATAGGGTGCATCTACACTGGGTTGGTCTACATAAGACCCTATGGGCTATGGCCACATAAACGCGTACGACCGCCAACGACCCAGATACACGAATAACATGAGTAACTATATCTATATGTAGAGGAACAGTGAAGAACAAAGTCATTTGTATCTCACTGTCCTAGTATATATATATATATATATATATATATATATATATATATATATATATATATATATATATATATATATATATATCAGATATTCTAATGCCTCTACCACATAAGCGCGTACAACCGCGTTCGACTGCGTAAGAGCGCACGCGCTCGCTTCTCTCATTGGATGGGAGCGAGCTCAGGCCTTCGACGACCAATGAGAGAAGCCAGCGCGTGCGCTCTTATGCGGTCGAACGCGATTGTACGCGCTTATGTAGTAGAGGCATGACCCATGGTATTCGTGTAACTGTGTCTTTTGTACCTCTTTGTATCTTTTCTCATGTCAAGACCTTTAAGGGCCCATACACTTAAAAAAGAACAGAACATAGACATAAGAAATAGCATTGGTTATATATCTATATATACCTCTTGCTCCTCGCTGTTCCCGATATATATAGATATATCGGGATATAGATATATAACCAATGCTATTTCTTGTGTCTGTGCCACGGTCGTATACACAGGTCCGGAAACTCAGCGATATTTTTGGTGGTGGGGGAAGTAACCTTAGCGAAGTCAATTTTAGTGTGCGCGACGACCACTCGAAGCGTTGGCAACTAGACGACCACTGCAGGGGCCTTTCTACATATGTGTGTTCTGTGTGTTCTGTGTGTTCCCGACAAAGACAGATAGATCTGTTCCGTTTATGTGAGACAGAGACAGACATAGAGAGAAGTTGTCTAGAACAGACAGAACACACATATGTAGAAAGGGCCCTGCGTGCGCGCTTATTTTACCATCTCTCCCAACTCCTAATTCAAATAGTTACGCAGTACGCACGCGGTAAGATATAAAGTGCGCATGCGCGTCACTCAGTGGTCGCTAGCCTAGCAGCGCTGGTGGCTTGGCGGAGAACTATAAAATCGTGCTTCACTAAGCGTACACGCTCCGCGCGCTGAGTTTCCGGACCTGTGTATATGACCGTGGTCTGTGCTCTGTGTTTTTTCAACTGCACAGACCTTAACTACTATCGAGTTAAGGCACGTGTAAGGTGACCGCGAAGGGCCTTCGTACAGCTCTGAGTAACAGATATAAAGAACAAGAATAACATGGGTCAATATATCTATATATAAATACGAGGAACAGCGATATAGGCCCGTTATACGCAAAAAGGAACAGTGACAGATATAAGAATTAACATGGCTTAGTATATCTATATATACGAGGAACAGCGAGGAAAAAGCGCTGTTCCTCATTAATATAGATATACTAACCCATGTTATTTTTGTATCTGTTCCTTGAATTTTTTTGCGTGTAATAGGCCGTACACGAGAAAAAAGACTCTTGTTCCTCGTGTATCTCGCTGTTCCTTGTATATATAGATATACTAACCCATGTTATTCTTGTTCTTTATATCTGTTACTAGAGCTGTGCGAAGGCCCTAAGTCCCAACATTGATTTGCCACTGTTCGACGCTTTATTGAGCTATAACAATCACAAAATCAGACTGCATTACGTACATATTAGCAATCGGTTATGTGGTTTATGTTGGTTTATGTGGCCGTAGCCATAGGGCCTTATGTACAGGCTGCGTCCACATTCACGCGGCATGCGCGTACGTGCATCGTGCGCCGACCAAACATCCTTGCGCAGAGTTTTCGGTCTGCTCCGACGCACGCTATGACTGGTCGGCGGCTGATAATGCTTTCGAAATTCGAAATGGCTGATCCAATATGGCTGCAAAAGTTCGAAGGGAACTTAGATTTTATTAAAAAATGGTATATAGGAGTTTTAGTGGTCGCTGATCGCGATCTTGATATCAGACATTCGAAATTCAAAATGGCTATGATCCAAGGCGGCGGTTGAAGGTGAGAAAAAAAGCATATGTTTTTCTGAAAACTAGAATACTTACCGGGATTTTCGAGGTCGCTAATATCTATCTTGCTATAAGACTATCGAAATTCAAAATGGCGGATCCAATATGGCAGTTAAAAATTCGGAGAAAGCTTATTTTTATTGAAAATTAGTATACAGGGATTTTGAATGTAGCTGATCACGATTTACCTATTATGCTTTAGCAATTTAAAATGGCGGATCCCATATGGTGGTTAAAATTCGATAAAAGCTTAGGTTTTACTAAGAAATTTGAATTCGGAGGTTTCGAAGTCGCTGATCACGATTGTGCTATGAGACTTAAGAGATTCAAAATGGCGGATACAGTATGACAGTTAAAAGATAGGAAAAAGATTAGATTTTATTGAAAATTAGTATACAGGGATTTTGAAGGTAGCTGATCACGATTAAGCTATTATGCTTGCGAAATTCAAAATGGCGGATCCAATATGGCTATTAAAAATTCCGAGAAAGCTTTGATATGGTTCAAAATCGAAAAACAGGAGATTTCGAGGTCGCTGATGAAGATTGTGCTATTGGGCTTTATATATTCAAAATGGCGGATACAATATGACAGTTATAAGATCGGAAAAAAATTAGATTTTATTGAAAATTAGTATACAGGATTTTCAAGGTAGCTGATCACGATTAAGCTATTATGCTTTCGAAATTCTAAATGGCGGTTAAAAATTCGGAGAATGCTTAGATTTGGTTAAAAATCGAGAAACAGAAGATTCAGAGGTCGCTGATGAAGATTGTGCTATTGGGCTTTATATATTCAAAATGGCGGATACAATATGACAGTTAAAAGATCGGAAAAAGATTAGATTTTATTGAAAATTAGTGTACAGGATTTCCAAGGTAGCTGATCACGATTAAGCTATTATGCTTATTTGGAAAAGGCGGACATCAAACGAACCAATGAATAAGCGAATATTATTTTTTATTAGCCGACGTTTCGGGAGCGTTAGATATACTCCCCTCTTCAGGGCTACAAGATATGTAAAAATGGTAAATGTACAACGTCATGATATTTTTTTAAATAAGAAAAACAAGTCGGAGAATTCCATAAAATTTTTTACCATAAACAATTATTCAGTCATTATTAAAACATTCGGTCCTGCCGCACATACATCCACGAGAACTACACCAAACTTTGAGGAAAACGTTAAGAAAATTCAAAATTTAAAAAATAATATTGTATTGAATTAAGAATAAAATAGATATCAAACTGTAACTTACTACCAACTTATGCGTAATTCTCTCATGATTACTATCGGATAAGGCGAGTGCCATCTCCGATAAATAAACTAACAATGAGAGGCATATGTGACTTGTTAAACGTGGGAGCAATGGGCTACTTTGGAAAAACTGTTGGGGTTCAAGGGTAGGGAGGCAAGAGCTGGAAGTGGGAGAAACGGCACACGGAGCTGTTCGAGTGATATAGGAGAGCACGAAACGAGGAAGTGGGCAGAGCTAAGCCTATACAGCGAGAGAGTCCTCGCTAAGTAAACGTGCTCGTGTGTGCCACTTCCACGTTCACGTGCGCTCCCAATCATTCGGCAGGCTCATGGACGTATAGAATGGGGAAAAGGAGTATGGAAAGGCGAATGCACCGACACACAGCACCGAGCTAAGAATTGCAATGCAGTCTGATCAATTTCACAGTGTCTTTATATGATTTTTTTAGAAATTGGGTGTCTTCTATGCGGTTAAGAGTATTGCTGTGATAGTAGATGTTAAGCATTTCCGAAAAACAGCGTCTAAAAAAGTTAGATTCTTTGTCAAGGATTTTGGCTTTTTCGAAGTCTATATTGTGTCCTGTTTCTGACACATGCATGGCTAAGGCAGAAGTATTAACGCAATTTTTTACGTCTCTATTGTGTTCATTAATACGTAAATTCATTTTTCTTTTGCTCATTCCAATATAAGTTGAAGAGCAGTTATGGCAATCTATTTTATAAACAATACCACTGGTGTCAAGCTTACGGAGGTGGTCCTTTCCTAAGGTTATTATGCAGTTGAATTTATTAATGGTACTATTGATTGGGATAATATTATTTTGGAAAAGGATATGATTAATTTTAGGAGTCAGATGTTTAATAAACGGTAAAAGTATTTTTGGCTTTAACAAAGTAGCGCGTCAGATTCTATTAGTGATAGTGTTATTATTATGACTGTTACGGATGTATTCGAGTCTAATCCCGAAGTATTTGTTTATTATTTCGCGTGGATAGTTATTGCATAGAAGATAGTGGAAAGAAAGGTCGAGATTACTACGGTGGAATTGTGGGTCGGAGAGTTTTATGGACTTGTCAACAAGGTTGTAGATAATGGCTATTTTTTGAGAGTGGGGGTGGTGGGAAAAATAATTAATGTAGCGTCCGGATGCTGTGTTTTTTCTGTACCAGTTGGTGACGATTCTATTGTCGCGTGATCTTATTAATTCTATGTCCAAAAAACAGATGCTGTTGTTATGTTCGCGTTCGATGGTGAATTGGAGGTGACCATTATATCCATTAAAGGAGGAAAGAATCTCTTCCGTTTTGTCTTTTTTAGGAATAAGAATGCAATCGTCCACATATCTTCTATACAGCAATAACTCATTATTATAACTATTAAGACAGGTAGTTTCAAGTGACTCAAGAGTAATGTCAGCAAACCAAGGGCTAGTGCAAAAACCCATAGAGGTACCCATGATTTGTTTATAAATTCTATTATTGAACTGTAAATATGTTGAATCCAAAAGAAGTTTTATACCATGCATAAATTCTAATTTAGAGAGGTTGATCTTATTGTTCAAGTATATCCATTTTTTGGCGACAGCTTGTAAAACAAGATCAGCTGGGATGTTGGTAAACAAGGACACTACGTCAAAAGAAACTAACTCATACTCATCTGTAATTTTTAAATTGTCGGTTATTTCTTTTAATTCAAAGCTGTTTTTAATTGAGGATTTCGGGCGTGGAAAATATTTATTAAACAGAAGGGAGAGGCTTTTATCTAAGGCATAAGTAGGACTACCTACGGCTGACACAATGATTCTTATTGGATTGCCTTCTTTATGGATCTTTACTAAGGCGTAAGCTCTAGCAAGATTAGTGACGTTAATATCTGCCCGTAACACGTGTGAGAAACATTCGTCTGTATCTAAAACACCTTTGTTTTTCCAGTCTTTAATTAGAGTTTTGATATTTTTCTGTAGTGAATTTAGAGGGGATCTATTAATTTTGCAATAAAAATTTGTGTCAGATAGCGCCGATTCCACTTTCTCTATGTAGGCATCTTTTTCCATCACTACTGTAACATTACCCTTGTCCGCTTTCGTGACGAAAATACTGGGATTATTTTTTAAAAAACGTTTGGTTTTAATGAAATTATCTTTGATTATTCTATCACTGTGACTAAGATGTAAGCGTTTACTACCTTTGATAAAGTTATTAAAAGTAGAAGCAAGTTATCTCTGATTTCTTCTTTATTGTTCTCAAGATTTCTCAAATTGCTTTCTACTGCCTTAACATACTCGAACATAGAGCGTCTATCTAAATCCAAAGTGAAATTGAATTTGTCGCCAAGGTTGAGCGTCTCAATTGCAAAACTCGGTAACTGTGTGTGTGAGAGATTGACCAACCATCTATCCTTGGTGTTTGTAATGTTATTGTTTAGGGTAGTCAAACTAACGTTAGATTCTGAATTTCGAAAATCTGATCTAACCGTTACATTTTTGTCAGAAGCTTTTAACAGACTATTAAATTTATTAATGTGGATATGTGAAACTTTATCACTAATGATATCCAAGGTATTATTGTAAAATTGTAAGAATTTTTTAGCATATGTTTCAGAAGTTGCATTTGTGAAGTTAATTATGGACGCGTTGATTTGTGTAAGCAAAAACTGTAGATGAATGTTAAGGTCAGAGATTTCGATATTCAAAATCTTTTTCCGAACATACCTCGACAGATGGTTAGTCTTAGCACTCGCAAATTTACTGTTGAAGGAAATGTTTTTAAAGTACTTACACATGCTCTCAATGTGCTTAGGAAATTTAAAAATTACAGATGAGTATGAGTTAGTTTCTTTTGACGTAGTGTCCTTGTTTACCAACATCCCAGCTGATCTTGTTTTACAAGCTGTCGCCAAAAAATGGATATACTTGAACAATAAGATCAACCTCTCTAAATTAGAATTTATGCATGGTATAAAACTTCTTTTGGATTCAACATATTTACAGTTCAATAATAGAATTTATAAACAAATCATGGGTACCCCTATGGGTTTTTGCACTAGCCCTTGGTTTGCTGACATTACTCTTGAGTCACTTGAAACTACCTGTCTTAATAGTTATAATAATGAGTTATTGCTGTATAGAAGATATGTGGACGATTGCATTCTTATTCCTAAAAAAGACAAAACGGAAGAGATTCTTTCCTCCTTTAATGGATATAATGGTCACCTCCAATTCACCATCGAACGCGAACATAACAACAGCATCTGTTTTTTGGACATAGAATTAATAAGATCACGCGACAATAGAATCGTCACCAACTGGTACAGAAAAAACACAGCATCCGGACGCTACATTAATTATTTTTCCCACCACCCCCACTCTCAAAAAATAGCCATTATCTACAACCTTGTTGACAAGTCCATAAAACTCTCCGACCCACAATTCCACCGTAGTAATCTCGACCTTTCTTTCCACTATCTTCTATGCAATAACTATCCACGCGAAATAATAAACAAATACTTCGGGATTAGACTCGAATACATCCGTAACAGTCATAATAATAACACTATCACTAATAGAATCTCACGCGCTACTTTGTTAAAGCCAAAAATACTTTTACCGTTTATTAAACATCTGACTCCTAAAATTAATCATATCCTTTTCCAAAATAATATTATCCCAATCAATAGTACCATTAATAAATTCAACTGCATAATAACCTTAGGAAAGGACCACCTCCGTAAGCTTGACACCAGTGGTATTGTTTATAAAATAGATTGCCATAACTGCTCTTCAACTTATATTGGAATGAGCAAAAGAAAAATGAATTTACGTATTAATGAACACAATAGAGACGTAAAAAATTGCGTTAATACTTCTGCCTTAGCCATGCATGTGTCAGAAACAGGACACAATATAGACTTCGAAAAAGCAAAATCCTTGACAAAGAATCTAACTTTTTTAGACGCTCTTTTTCGGAAATGCTTAACATCTACTATCACAGCAATACTCTTAACCGCATAGAAGACACCCAATTTCTAAAAAAATCATATAAAGACACTGTGAAATTGATCAGACTGCATTGCAATTCTTAGCTCGGTGCTGTGTGTCGGTGCATTCGCCTTTCCATACTCCTTTTCCCCATTCTACACGTCCATGAGCCTGCCGAATGATTGGGAGCGCACGTGAACGTGGAAGTGGCACACACGAGCACGTTTACTTAGCGAGGACTCTCTCGCTGTATAGGCTTAGCTCTTCCCACTTCCTCGTTTCGTGCTCTCCTATATCACTCGAACAGCTCCGTGTGCCGTTTCTCCCACTTCCAGCTCTTGCCTCCCTACCCTTGAACCCCAACAGTTTTTCCAAAATCGCCTATTGTTCCCCCGTTTAACAAGTCACATATGCCTCTCATTGTTAGTTTATTTATCGGAGATGACACTCGCCTTATCCGATAGTAATCATGAGAGAATTACGCATAAGTTGGTAGTAAGTTACAGTTTGATATCTATTTTGTTCTTAATTCAATACAATATTATTTTTTAAATTTTGAATTTTCTTAACGTTTTCCTCAAAGTTTGGTGTAGTTCTCGTGGATGTATGTGCGGCAGGACCGAATGTTTTAATAATGACTGAATAATTGTTTATGGTAAAAAATTTTATGGAATTCTCCGACTTGTTTTTCTTATTTAAAAAAATATCATGACGTTGTACATTTACCATTTTTACATATCTTGTAGCCCTGAAGAGGGGAGTATATCTAACGCTCCCGAAACGTCGGCTAATAAAAAATAATATTCGCTTATTCATTGGTTCGTTTGATGTCCGCCTTTTCCAAATAAACTTAAATATCACGAACGTACTTTAACGATAAGCTATTATGCTATTGAAATTCAAAATGGCGGATCCAATATAGCGGTTAAAAATTCGGAGAAGGTTTCGATACTGTTCAAAATCGAAAAACAGGAGATTTCGAGGTCGCTGATATAGATTGTGCTATTGGGCATTATATATACAAAATGGCGGATACAATATGACAGTTAAAAGATCGGAAAAAGATTAGATTTTATTGAAAATTAGTATACAGGATTTCCAAGCTAGCTGATCACGATTAAGCTATTATGCTATCGAAATTCAAAATGGCGGATCCAATATAGCGGTTAAAAATTCGGAAAAAGTTTCGATATGTTTCAAAATCGAAAAACAGGAGATTTTGAAGAGGCTGATCGAAATTGTGCTATGGGTCTTTATATATTCAAAATGGCGGATTCAATATGACAGTTAATAGATCGAAAAAAGCTTAGATTTCATTTAAAATTAGTATAAAGTATTTTCAAGGTAGCTGATCACGATTAAACTATTGTGCTTTCGAAATTCAAAATGGCGGATCCAACATGGCCGTTAAAAATTCGGAAAAAGTTTCGATATGTTTCAAAATCGAAAAACAGGAGATTTTGAAGAGGCTGATCGAAATTGTGCTATGGGTCTTTATATATTCAAAATGGTGGAATCAATATGACAGTTAGAAGATCGGAAAAAGATTAGATTTTATTGAAAATTAGTATACAGGATTTTCAGGGGAGCTGATCACGATTAAGCTATTATGATATCGAAATTCAAAATGGCGGATCCAATATAGCGGTTAAAAATTCGGAGAGGGTATCGATGCTGTTCAAAATCGAAAAACGGGAGATTTCAAGGTCGCTGATCAACATTGTGCTATTGGGTTTTATATATTCAAAATGGCGGATTCAATATCACAGTTAATAAATCGAAAAAAGCTTAGATTTTATTTAAAATTAGTATACAGGATTTTCAAGGTAGCTGATAGCGATTAAACTATTATGCTTTCGAAATTCAAAATGGCGGATCCACCATGGCCGTTAAAAATTCGGAGAAAGCTTCGATATGGTTCAAAATCGAAAAACAGGAGATTCCGAGGTCGCTAATATATATTGTGCTATTGGGCTTTATATATTCAAAATGGTGGATACAATATAACAGTTAAAACATCGGAAAAAGATTAGTTTTTATTGAAAATTAGTATACAGGATTTTCAAGGTCGCTGATCGCGATTAAGCTATTATGCTTTGGAAATTCAAAATGGCGGATCCCATATGGTGGTTAAACTGCGATGAAAGTTTAGATTTTTCTCATAATTGGAATTCAGAGGTTTCGAAGTCGCTGATCACGATTGTGCTATGCGAATTTTGAGATTCAAAATGGCAAATCCATTATGGAGGTTAAAAATTCCGAGAAAGCTTAGATTTGGTTAAAAATCCAAAAACATGAGATTTCGAGGTCGCTGATCATGATTGTGCTATTGGGCTTCATACATTCAAAATGGCGGATCCAATATGACAGTTAAGAGATTGAAAAAAGCTTAGATTTTATTGAAAATTAGTATATAGGGATTTGGAAGGTACCTGATCAAGATTTTGCTACAGGGCTTTCGAAATTCAAAATGGCGGTTAAAAATTCGGAGAAAAATTAGATTTGTTAAAAATCGAAAAACAGGAGATTCCGTCGTCGATAATATAGATTGCGCTATTGGTCTTTATATATTCAAAATGGCGGATTCAATATGACAGTTAATAGATCGAAAAAAGCTTAGATTTCATTTAAAATTAGTATAAAGTATTTTCAAGATAGCTGATCACGATTAAACTATTGTGCTTTCGAAATTCAAAATGGCGGATCCAACATGGCCGTTAAAACTTCGAAAAAAGTTTCGATATGTTACAAAATCGAAAAACAGGAGATTTTGAAGAGGCTGATTGAAATTGTGCTATGGGTCTTTATATATTCAAAATGGCGGATTCAATATGACAGTTAGAAGATCGGAAAAAGATTAGATTTTATTGAAAATTAGTATACAGGATTTTCAGGGTAGCTGATCACGATTAAGCTATTATACTTTCGAAATTCAAAATGGCGGATCCAACATGGCCGTTAAAAATTCGAAAAAAGTTTCGATATTTTTCAAAATCGAAAAACCGGAGATTTTGAAGAGGCTGATCGAAATTGTGCTATGGATCTTTATATATTCAAAATGGCGGATTCAATATGACAGTTAGAAGATCGGAAAAAGATTAGATTTTATTGAAAATTAGTATACAGGATTTTCAGGGTAGCTGATCACGATTAAGCTATTGTACTTTCGAAATTCTAAATGGCGGATCCAATATGGCGGTTAAAAATTCGGAGAAAGCTTCGATATGGTTCAAAATCGAAAAACAGGAGATTCCGTGGTCGATAATATAGATTGTGCTATTGGGCTTTATATTAAAAATGGCGATACATATGATAGTTAAAAGATCGGAAAAAGATTAGATTTTATTGAAAATTAGTATACAGGATATTCAAGGTAGCTGATCACGATTAAACTATTGTGCGTTCGAAATTCAAAATGGCGGATCCAACATGGCCGTTAAAAATTCGAAAAAAGTTTCGATATTTTTCAAAATCGAAAAACCGGAGATTTTGAAGAGGCTGATCGAAATTGTGCTATGGGTCTTTATATATTCAAAATGGCGGATTCAATATGACAGTTAGAAGATCGGAAAAAGATTAGATTTTATTGAAAATTAGTATACAGGATTTTCAGGGTAGCTGATCACGATTAAGCTATTGTACTTTCGAAATTCTAAATGGCGGATCCAATATGGCGGTTAAAAATTCGGAGAAAGCTTCGATATGGTTCAAAATCGAAAAACAGGAGATTCCGTGGTCGATAATATAGATTGTGCTATTGGGCTTTATATTAAAAATGGCGATACATATGATAGTTAAAAGATCGGAAAAAGATTAGATTTTATTGAAAATTAGTATACAGGATATTCAAGGTAGCTGATCACGATTAAACTATTGTGCGTTCGAAATTCAAAATGGCGGATCCAACATGGCCGTTAAAAATTCGAAAAAAGTTTCGATATTTTTCAAAATCGAAAAACCGGAGATTTTGAAGAGGCTGATCGAAATTGTGCTATGGGTCTTTATATATTCAAAATGGCGGATTCAATATGACAGTTAGAAGATCGGAAAAAGATTAGATTTTATTGAAAATTAGTATACAGGATTTTCAGGGTAGCTGATCACGATTAAGCTATTGTACTTTCGAAATTCTAAATGGCGGATCCAATATGGCGGTTAAAAATTCGGAGAAAGCTTCGATATGGTTCAAAATCGAAAAACAGGAGATTCCGTGGTCGATAATATAGATTGTGCTATTGGGCTTTATATTAAAAATGGCGATACATATGATAGTTAAAAGATCGGAAAAAGATTAGATTTTATTGAAAATTAGTATACAGGATATTCAAGGTAGCTGATCACGATTAAACTATTGTGCGTTCGAAATTCAAAATGGCGGATCCAACATGGCCGTTAAAAATTCGAAAAAAGTTTCGATATGTTTCAAAATCGAAAAACCGGAGATTTTGAAGAGGCGGATCGAAATTGTGCTATGGGTCTTTATATATTCAAAATGGCGGATTCAATATGACAGTTACAAGATCGGAAAAAGATTAGATTTTATTGAAAATTAGTATACAGGATTTTCAGGGTAGCTGATCACGATTATGCTATTATGCTTTTGAAATTCAAAATGGGGTATCCAATATGGCTGGTAAGAATTCGGAGAAAGCTTCGATATGGTTCAAAAACGAAAAACAGGAGATTTCGAGGTCGCTAATATATATTGTGCTATTGGGCTTTATATATTCAAAATGGTGGATACAATATGACAGTTAAAACATCGGAAAAAGATTAGATTTCATTTAAAATTAGTATAAAGTATTTTCAAGGTAGATGATCACGATTAAATTATTATGCTTTCGAAATTGAAAATGGCGGATCCAACATGGCCGTTAAAAATTCGGAAAAAGTTTCGATATGTTTCAAAATCGAAAAACAGGAGATTTTGAAGAGGCTGATCGAAATTGTGCTATTGGGCTTTATATATTCAAAATGGCCGATTCAATATGACAGTTAAAAGATCGAAAAAATATTAGATTTTACTGAAAATTAGTATACAGGATTTTCAGGGTAGCTGATCACGATTATGCTATTATGTTTTCGAATTTCAAAATTGCGGATGCAATATGGCGGTTAAAAATTCGGAGAAAGTTTCGAGACGGTTCAGAATCGAAATACAGGAGATTTCGAGGTCGCTGATAAAGATTGTGATATTGGGCTTTATATATTAAAAATGGCGGATTCAATATGGCAGTTAAAAATTCGGCGAAAGCTTATTTTAATGAAAATTAGTATAGAGGATTTTCAAGGTATATGATTACGATTAAGCTATTATGCTTTCGAAATTCTAAATGGCGGTTTAAATTTCGGAGAAACCTTAGATTTGGTTAAAAATCGAGAAACAGAAGATTCCGACGTCGCTAATATAGATTGTGCTATTGTGCTTTATATATTCAAAATGGCCGATACAATATGACAGTTAAAATATCGAAAAAAGATTAGATTTTATTGAAAATTAGTATACAGGATTTTCAAGGTAGCTGATCACGATTAAGCTATTATGCTTTCGAAATTCAAAATGCCGGATCCCATATGGTTGTTAAACTGCGATTAAAGCTTAGATTTTTCTCATAATTGGAATTCAGAGGTTTCGAAGTCGCTGATAGCACGATTGTGCTATGCGAATTTTGAGATTCAAAATGGCAGATCCATTACGGAGGTTAAAAATTCCGAGAAAGCTTCGATATGGTTCAAAATCGAAAAGCAGGAGATTTCGAAGACGCTGATCGAGATTGTGCTATTGGTCTTTATATATTCAAAATGGCGGATTCAATATGACAGTTAATAGATCGAAAAAAGCTTAGATTTCATTTAAAATTAGTATAAAGTATTTTCAAGGTAGCTGATCACGATTAAATTATTATGCTTTCGAAATTCAAAATGGCGGATCCAACATGGCCGGTAAAAGTTTCGATATGTTTCAAAATCGAAAAACAGGAGATTTTGGAGAGGCTGATCGAAATTGTGCTATGGGTCTTTATATATTCAAAATGGCGGATTCAATATGACAGTTAGAACATCGAAAAAAGCTTCGATTTTATTGAAAATTAGTATACAGGATTTTCAAGGTAGCTGATCACGATTGCTATTATGTTTTCGAAATTCTAAATGGCAGATCCAATATGGCGGTTAAAAATTCGGAGAAAGCTTCGTTATGGTTCAAAATCGAAAAACAGGAGATTTCGAAGACGCTGATCGAGATTGTGCTATTGGTCTTTATATATTCAAAATGGCGGATCCAATATGACAGTTAAAACATCGAAAAAAGCTTCGATTTTATTGAAAATTAGTATACAGGATTTTCAAGGTAGCTGATCACGATTGCTATTATGTTTTCGAAATTCTAAATGGCAGATCCAATATGGCGGTTAAAAATTCGGAGAAAGCTTCGTTATGGTTCAAAATCGAAAAACAGGAGATTTCGTGATCGCTGATCATGATTGTGCTATTGGGCTTCATACATTCAAAATGGTGGATCCAATATGACAATTAAGAGATCGAAAAAATATTAGATTTTACTGAAAATTAGTATACAGGATTTTCAGCGTAGCTGATCACGATTATGCTATTATGTTTTCGAATTTCAAAATTGCGGATGCAATATGGCGGTTAAAAATTCGAAGAAAGTTTCGAGACGGTTCAAAATCGAAATACAGGAGATTTCGAGGTCGCTGATCAAGATTGTGCTATTGGGCTTTATATATTCAAAATGGCGGATTCAATATCAAAGTTAATTAATCGAAAAAAGCTTAGATTTTATTTAAAATTAGTATACAGGAGTTTCAAGGTAGCTGATCACGATTAAGCTATTATACTTTCGAAATACTAAATGGCGGATCCAATATGGCGGTTAAAAATTCGGAGAAAGCTTCGATATGGTTCAAAATCGAAAAGCAGGATATTTCGAAGACGCTGATCGAGATTGTGCTATTGGTCTTTATATATTCAAAATGGCCTATCCAATATGACAGTTAAAACATCGAAAAAAGCTTCGATTTTATTGAAAATTAGTATACAGGATTTTCAAGGTAGCTGATCACGATTGCTATTATGTTTTCGAAATTCTAAATGGCAGATCCAATATGGCGGTTAAAAATTCGGAGAAAGCTTCGTTATGGTTCAAAATCGAAAAACAGGAGATTTCGTGATCGCTGATCATGATTGTGCTATTGGGCTTCATACATTCAAAATGGTGGATCCAATATGACAGTTAAGAGATCGAAAGAAGCTTGTATTTTATTGAAAATTAGTATACAGGGATTTTGAAGGTACCTGATCAAGATTTTGCTACAGGGCTTTCGAAATTCAAAATGGCGGTTAAAAATTCGGAGAAAGCTTAGATTTGGTAAAAATCGAAAAACAGGAGATTCCGTGGTCAATAATATAGATTATGCTATTGTGCTTTATATATTCAAAATGGCGATACATATGATAGTTAAAAGGTCGGAAAAAGATGAGATTTTATTGAAAATTAGTATCAGGGTAGCTGATCACGATTATGCTATTATGTTTTCGAAATTCAAAATGGCGGATCCAATATGGCAGTCTAAAATTCGGAGAAAGCTTCCATATGGTTCAAAATCGAAAAACAGTATATTTCGAGGTCGCTGATCAAGATTGTGCTATTGGGCTTTATATATACAAAATGGGGGGTGTAACTAGCGCTAATTCTGGCTTCACGAAAACGGCCGATCTGGCCTTCTATACTTAAAAGATATTCTATATTTTCTGCCCAGACCTTTGATAAACCATAACCTAACAACTCCAAGATAAAAACTTCCCCGCAGTGACAGGTTAATACGATGATATATAATGCTCTACGACTTTTCAAGATAATTATAGCTAGATCAGTATGGTTAGATCGGTATCATTAAAAACTTATGATAACCATAACCTAAAACTTTCAATCGATTAGCTCACTATATTTTAAATTGAAAATAAAATAACTATAACATACTTTCCTCTATGAAGAGACGAAATTAACTTTGAACTAGATAAATTGCTCAATGTTAACTATTATCCACAAAAATATTGCATTTTGCAATTATTATTTTTCTAATTTTTTAGGTTATGGATTATGAATCTACAAACGAGTCATCAGGATCCCAGAGCGAAAAGCCCCATAAACATAAGAAACCAAAAGTAATTGAATAATTTCTATGGCGTGATAAATTATCGAAATATTCTCCTTTCACTAGTTTCCCAAAGAATATTAAAATTCTTAAATCTATATACAGACTGAATTAAATGATTTTGAGGAAGAGGGTATCGAAGTGGACATATCGAAGTTGAAACGGTGCTGTCGCTCCAGTGTAAAATCTTTTACGACCGATGTATTATCGTGCGTATTTACTGATAGAGAAATAGGAACCTCGTCTGTTTCGGGAAAGACAAGCAATTTAAACCCGAACTCTGAGGCAAAACCAGCACTTGATCCAAAAAGGCTCAACACTGTAGAAAGTAAGCATTATCTTTGTTGATATTATATATTATTATTATCTTTTTTTCCTAATGTTGCACATTTTCCAACCATTGACCTACTAACTTAACACTGCTAAAAAACGTTGATCCAAAAGAATTTAAATTGATTGAAATTCAATCGATTCTTGATACCGAATTAGAGATTTCAATTTGATAGGTTTCGAATAAAATCGATAGGAATCGATTTAAATTCAAATTCTGTAAAACTGATTTAATCGTTTTGAATCGATTTCTATCGATTTTAACTAGAAAACAATCAAATGGAATTATGAAAAGCGGTATCAAGAATCAGCCCGAAAATCGATTGAATGTCAATCGTTTCGAACTCATTTAAATCAACATTTTTTAGCAGGGAATATCCATGAAAAAGCATTGGTACATAAGACTACATTTTAAGTGGTCCCAAAATGCTGACATTTGATTTGACCTTGTACATTACCACAAAAAAATTATTATTAAGCTGTTATTTATATTATTTGATTTACCTAATCCGTGATCAAACATAGATGTTCCAATTTATTCTTTAGAGAGCCGGCCTGACCCCTTTAGGGGATAGCAAATAACGTAATAACGGCATCTGACTTGTTGCCACCTATCATGCCACCTCCTAGCACGTAAGATGGCGACAAAAAATTAGCAACTTTGCAAATAACCATGAACACCCACAACCACCCCAATCTACCCCTGAGTATTGTGAAACAAATCTAATTCAGCCGCTTTTGAGACCATTAAGAATTTTATTATAGAAGTACATTTTAAGAAATGCAAAGTATTGCATGCAGAGTAGGTAAAAACAATTGGCAAAGATGCAAGTACCGCGAAACATCCTTATCCACCCCAATTTTTTCCTGAAAATCGCAAAAAAAAATTGTAATTCAGCTGCTTTAGGAATAGATTTCTTAACATGCAGAATGTCTACAAAAAAATTGGCAACGCTAGAGATAACGGGCAATACCCTCAAACTATACCTATTTGTACCGTAAAGTCGCATGAAAATTCAAATTCACATTTCTTAGCATGCAGCGCTAGGGTAGTGGTCCGTATTAGTGTGCCTGTCCATATTTGTGTGCCCTATTATTAAAACATATCCTAGAAGTGAACGAGTAAAAATGTAACACTAAAATATTTTTTTTTCATAAAGTATAGTTAATTAAGTTTAAATATAATTAATTACTTAATTTGTTTTTATTTACTATAACATTAAAAAAGAACTTTAAAAAATATATTTCACGGTTTGCGGTATGTCACGGTGTTTCCTTGTTCAAACTTCCTAAGAAATGACATTTTTAAAAGTAACATTAAATAATGTTTCGGAAGGATTTTAATGTGGGATACAATTGATTATATCGTAAAATAATATCATGTTATATAATAAACCTTAATATAAAGGTTTTCAATTGATTTTAATATTTAATTAATGGTGTCTACTAATAGGGCAGTGAAAAACGACTTGTCCAGATTTGTGTGTGCACAAATACAATACGAGCATGCTCGTATCGGCGCTTGAACAGGAAAGTTAGGTTAGGTTGTCTCCGCACAAACGTTGTTTCATATCGCACTGACGACCTTCAGCAGTTTTTACCGTATTGGAATTAATTAACATTCAATGTAAACAAGGGTTAGAAATTGATTATAAATGCACTACAGTTAAAATAATTTTGTTGGCAATGATAATATTATCAAGACACACTAATGTGGGGCACACAAACGTGTACAGATCCACATTAATACGGGGCACACAAAAATGTACTTTGTTGTGTGCTAGGGCACACAAATGCGTACAAAAATTTTTTTTTTATATTGCTTGTAACTTTCGTAAATATTAATATTTTTTTATAAAAAAAATTGTTTCGTGTAGATTATTACTTTTATTATTATCTATATAAACCACCCGGAATCTCTGATACAGCTTAAATATTCTATTATTATGCGACAAAACTGAAGACTTTCTTAAACCTACACTAATACGGACATCTACCCTAGTGCCAAAAAAAAAAAATTGGCAACCACCTAAGTACCGCGGAACACCCTCAAACTACTCCTCTTTACACCGTGCAATCGCAAACAAATTTTTAAGTCAGCTATTTTTGATAACGGTAAGAATTTTATTTTTGGAATATACGTTTTAGCATCTAGGGCGGCTAGAAATAAATTGGGAACGACGCAACTACCGCGAAATACTCCCAAACTAAATCTACTTATGCCATAAAATAGCAAAAAAATTCTAATTCAGGGGCTTTTGATGATCGCCAATAATTAGGCACGACCGCTGCTCGGGAGAGCCTTATTTTATATTAGGAACACATTTATTAGCATACTGAGTGGTACGAAAAAATTGGCAACGCTGCAAGTACAGTGGCCAACCCCCAACCACCGCAATTAACGCTTTTATTTTCTTGCACTTTTACCTGTTCAGATCATTAATTTTTCTCGCTGTGAAATCGATTCCGAGTAGAAATAATAATTTTTTGGAACTTTCGTTGGAGTCGCAACGTTGCAACCTTCAACCACATTGGTTATATATATATATATATACATAAATCATAGCTTTAGAAAATATCGAATCTCAAAGGAAGAATGCCGGCCCTCTAAAAGTTAAAAAAACAGAACAAGATTTCGAAATCGTCGGATGTGAGCTGAAAGGAGAAAATTTGGCTGAGCACTAAGAAATCAGACAATTCGGCTGAGAGTTATAAAAAGCCAGACAATACATTTTTTCTCTTCTCATTCGATTTTTAATTATAGTTAACTCAGTACAGCGGTTCTCAGTATTACAAAAGCATATATGGCCGAATCCATCTCAAATCAGACAGCCCGCGTATGCCTATTTCACCTATCATGTTGAAATAAAAATATTTATGTTCTACTCGAAAAAATATTTTACACGTGTTTTTTTATTTTTTTGTTTCATCAAAATTTCATGCGTTCAGCGATGCCGAAAAATTCCGAGAAAATTCTTTCATTGAGAAAAAAAATTTTCAATGTGATTTTCAGACTGCTATTGTTTCAGCAGTTTTTCGAGCTTTTAAACGTGTAACACACAATTTCACTCAGTTTTGAGCCCTCTTTAACGGCCTTAATGTCATTTTCAAAAAAATAAAAAATCCACGAGCTATGCACTTTTTACTGAAAAATTCATTTTTAGGGAAGTGCCTTTTTCTCGAAAACCCCATGTTTTTTTTTGCACAATTTTTGTTGTCGTGATAGAGGACGGTAATGCCTAGCTAGACGTATTTGTGAGATTCGGTACTTTTTCCCTGGGATAGCGATCACTAATGAGATAACACACAAACAAATTTTTCACGCCTAATGCTTATATATAGTCAATGATATTAGAGTCAATGTAAAGGTATTTCTCTTTGTGTGTATGTAATATACAGGTACACATAACTATGTATTTATTTGTTATTTGCGTCTTTTTGATTTTTTATTTTTATACCTTTTTTTCATTTGTATACCTATTTTACTACCTTTGTTTTTCTGCTTCATTGTTCTTAATTCAGTAAGCGGACGATCAGCGGTCTTTGCTGTCAAACAATGTATTTTATCGTCACATGATTTTTTAACCCATATATGAGTTTTTTGAATTCCAGGATACTTTGGAGTTGTAAGCCAATCAATATTTTTTTCTTTTCTGAATTGTTCTATTTCAGCATCTTGTAAATGTATTATTTTAATAGCATCAGTATATTTTTGAACATGTATTGCAAAATCATTTGCGTTTTGAATAGCTTCTTCAAGGGGCTCTCGAAGATTATGCGAAGTAGCATAATGCTTTATAAGTCCACCCACACCATCTACAGCTCCTTTGCCGTGCCCAGTAGCAGAGAACAACCATTTTATATCACACGGTGCTCGTTTTAGTTCATCTAATTGAAAGCGATTTTTAAAGTGACTCGCAGCGCCGTCTGATACGATGGTAATTTTTTTAATTGAATCACAACAATTTTCTTTCAAGAATTTTATAATTTTTTGTACTGCTAGCAAAGCATACGCTGAATCATGTTTTCGGTCATCACTTATAACTGCGAAACTTTGTGTCGAATCCCCTTGATAAGAGACTGCTGTGAAAATAGAAATTTGATCATTAACCCAATGATTTCCTTGAACAGCTTTATTATGAATCACAGCCCAGTTTTCAGCGAAGTCTATTTGAAGAACTAAATGATGTGAGTCTTTTTTAGCACTTTCTCTTTCTGTTTTTATAGCTTTGCGTTGTATATTTTTTACATACATGTGAGTACTAACCCTCATGGTCCAAACCGAAAGTTCATCTTTAAAAGCAGAAATTGATAGTGTCTTTTTAATCAGGTTTCCATTATCCCACAAAGCATATGTAATTTCTTCTGTGCCTTCTACATCTTGCAGTTTTAAAACATGAAACGTAATTCCCTTAATCCCTGGACATAGTTTACATTCTTGTAAATAACATAAATCAGATGGCTCAGAACACATTGTTGCATTTATTATTTGTGACCGACTTTCATCCAACTCTGTGACGTTACTCCCTCTAAAATTAATTAAGCTCGTAAGAAATAAATCATAATTTGCGCAATAGATACAGAGACAAACTTCTTTGATGGGGCTAAGTAAGACATACTTTGGTCGCAAACTATAAAATTTCGATTTTCCAATTCTCAATTCTGGATAATCATTTTTAAATACTTTATACGTCTCTTTTAAACTTCGAGTAAGAAAACGCTTAACTTTTTTCTCTTTTTTATTGTTAACTTTAATTGTAACAACGTCACATTTATTAGGACTTTGTCTTGAACAATTAAAATCATCATTTAAATAATATTCCATAACAATTTTTTCCATGTTTTCATCAATCGGATGGCCTGAATATGCATCTGGTTCTGAATAAATTCCTTTTTCTTTAACAAGATTTCTCGATTTGTTGATCATATACATTGTTATTTCTGGAAATAAAGATAAAATTTCATGTTTTGTAAAGGATGAAGGTAGCAAAGTCAGAATTTTTATTTTTTCTGATACCGTAGAACACTTTTGCAAGGCTAGACCAAGATTTTGTATCCATTCTGTACAATGGCATACAGTTGATTCATTTGCTGTTATAGAAACGTTATAAACATTGTTCAACTTCACATCAAGGGTATTAGACAATGTTGAAAGTATTTTTTTTTTCTTCTTTGTTACGTAATTTTCAATTGATTTTTCATGTATAAGATTTTTTCTTTTAAGAGGCGATACAGAACCTAAGAAAGATGTACTTATTTCATTATTAAATTCTTCAATGCGTTCTGGAGTACTTGGTAAAAAATCTTCATCTCTATCAACTACGTTATCGGTAACTTCATTATCCGTTATAAATTCATTGTCAGTACTACTCACCAATTCTAAAGCACGATTGTAACAATGTTGACACAGATATGTAGAAGGTGTCAAAGGTAAATGAGGATAGAGGTGCTTCAATGGATGAGCAAGATTTGTAAATAATTTGTTTGTGTTTGTCTAAAAAGTCTGCACATTTGATTCTCTCTGTTGAGTAATATTGAGACATCGTAGTTGAGTTGATAAGGTGTAAATATGTAATAATTTTCCAAAAGATGATGGTTTTAAATAAGACGAGATGTGTGATATATAGCAGAAACCGAATTTTTCTTTGTAAATGTTAAGTCAAACCATATCCATCTAGCGGACAAATGTACTAGTACATATACTCCTATAAGTAGGCGCACGTACATGTATATTACATACGCACAAAGATAAATACCTTTACATTGACTCTAATATCATTGACTATATATAAGCGTTAAGCGTGAAAAATTTGTTTGTGTGTTATCTCATTAGTGATCGCTATCCCAGGGAAAAAGTACCGAATCTCACAAATACGTCTAGCTAGGCATTACCGTCCTCTATCACGACAACAAAAATTGTGCAAAAAAAACATGGGGTTTTCGAGAAAAAGGCACTTCTCTAAAAAATGAATTTTTCAGTAAAAAGTGCATAGCTCGTGGATTTTTTATTTTTTTTTGAAAATGACATTAAGGCCGTTAAAGAGGGCTCAAAACTGAGTGAAATTATGTGTTACACGTTTAAAGCTTGAAAAACTGCTGAAACAATAGCAGTCTGAAAATCACATTGAAAATTTTTTTTCTCAATGAAAGAATTTTCTCGGAATTTTTCGGTATCGCTGAACGCATGAAATTTTGATGAAACAAAAAAATAAAAAAACACGTGTAAAATATTTTTTCGAGTAGAACATAAATATTTTTATTTCAACATGATAGGTGAAATAGGCATACGCGGGCTGTCTGATTTGAGATGGATTCGGCCATATAAGGAACGACGGGTTTCAACTAAAGAGTGCGAATGGAAAAAGGAGCCCGCGAATTTTCTGGTTTCTTAGCTCTCGGCACTTGTTTGGTTTTTTAATGCTCGTCCGAATGCTCTGGTTTCTTAGTTCTCGACCGAATGGTCTGGTTTCTTAGCGCGAAACCAAGTTATCTGGTTTCTTAGCTCTCAGACAAATTATCTTCTTTCTTCCTCTCAGCCGACAAAATAGTCTTCAAAATGAACCTCAATTGGTCAAATACAAAGTCACAATTTGCAGTCCATTGAAAGTTATATAAGTTAATTGCTAATATCTAATACATTTTTTTCTTGCATTGTTTAAAGAAACTGATGTAAAATTCCACAGTGTGTTTTCTCAGATGGTTACAATATTTTTCTATTCGTTCATTTCCTGTGCTCTTGTCTTTGATAAAACTATTCATTCCTGCATTTTCATTATTATGGTAGTCTCGCAAACCCATGTGCAATAAATCTATTAAACTATTTTTAGTCCCTCTGTCTGATCTTATTATATTTGGTAATACATTAAATTCTTTGTTACATTGCAAGTAATAATATGCTATGACTTCAGGTTTGTTGTTAGTAGTTGAAACATGTAACCACATAACCTTTTTGGAGTAGACATCCACACGTCCATGGTTAGCAAAACCAAATTTTTTTAATTTATCAAATCCATCGATATGGTACATGTAATTTGGGCCTGGCACGCGGTACCTTCTTCTCTTCAGCCTATTGAACGTTCTTCCACACCTTGCGGATCAATCACCCTTAATATTTCTAAAACAGTTGATTGTTCTACATTTAATCTATATTTTTGTCTTAATCGGTGCCACATAAAGCGATATCCAAGATCCATTCCACAGTCATTTAATTCAGTCAATATAGCAGCAACAATGGCGTCTTTAGGACTTTCTAGTACATTTTTGCGTTTTAAATATTGTACTTTGTAATATCTACGTACTGCTCTAGAAGACATAAAATTGTACTTTTCTTTAAGTATTTCACTAATTTCTTCATAAGTGTGAGAAAGAAATACTTCTCTATTGCTTCACTAGTTGTTGTAGGTTTATCTGTAATAAATTAAATGTAATAAAAACATGAATATTGTGAATTGAAAGTAAAATATAATATTAAAATACCTTTTGGTAATAACAATTTTAATTCTTGAATATCTGCAGGTATTTGCAATCGATTATTTACCACATTTACAATTTTTACTTTTTCATTTTCTTCATAAATTAATCCTACTGCAAGTGGAAAGTATCTTTTTAAATTATTAAGGCTCAGTACTTAACTTTTGATCACGAAGTAAAAACTTTGCTTCCCTTCACTGACGATACAAATTTCTTTAAATATATTAGTTCTAGCCTAATGTAAAAATAAATGATTAAAAAAGATAAAATATTAAGATATATTTGAAAAACAAAAGCTGTGCCTTACTTGATCAATAGTAGATGTTAAGTGCATATTTATAAAAATACAGTGTACTTAGATCAAGATACACAGATGACAGTAATATAGATGAGGTTATGTTACATTCATTTGATTTTCACAGAAACGTCAATAATTAGCAAAAACAAAAAGGTAACAAAATTTATATAAGTAAATAAGTAATTTAATTTGCAAGTGAATGTATATATTTCGTGAAAATCGTGAGAACCGTGATAATCGTTGGAAATCCTGAGCATAGAAAGTTCCGCCCACCACAGCGTGCGTGTGCGCACTGCAGCGCCGCCAACAACGAGTGTGTGGCCGCTACAAGTTTCCGTACAGAGAGGTTCGTCTCCGATCCGCCGTTTGCCACGGGGTGCTTCCGTCGTTCGATAGCTTGTGACACTTTTGCACAATCATTTGCCCAACACTGCCTAATGCCTATAGGCTATAGGCCTCGAAACCGGCTTCAAGAGGATTCAGCTTTTCGCCACCAGAGGAACTGGCTCCTCCCATACCCTCTCGTCAACGGCTCAGGGTCCGCGTCAAGGGTATAAAGAAGAGCCCCGGGCCCCCGGGCCGCCAGAGTCAGTCGCTACCGAGCACATGAGACGCTTCATAGCTCTAGTCCTGGATCGTTACCAACTAGCTTGGTAGTCTGCTGCACTTGTGCATGTTGCGCCCAGAAGCTCTAACAATTGGCTTGCCAACTAGTCTGGTCCTTGTCTCCGTGTACGTTGCGTCGTTGAGCTTTTAGTCGAAAGTTATCAAGCACACTAAGGCTCGAATTCATAGACGCTGAGTCGGTCACAAATACGGTATATATAGATATACTAAAGAATGGCTTCAAATCTTACTTGAGCCCGTCTCACGTCTCACTTACGACTATGAATTCGGAGCTAAGCTTTGTAACAATATTGCATCAGTGCGCGTAATTTGGCTCTATCTTATTGTCAGATTGAGTTTATATAGTCACGAACACTTTAATTGAACAATTGTTAATTATTAACGTCATTACTTTCAATTACAAGTTATTTCAATAGATTACATCATTAACTTTAAATCTTCTCGTGAGTGTTTATTTCAATTTACCCGCAACTCCATGCGCTTTAGCGCTTAATTGAGCAACGTTCCCAAATTCTAATTGGCCAACCTGGCGACCATTGCAGAAGCGCCTTTCTGTTGTCAGACCTCGACTTGGATCATAATAACAGCGAATACAGGTAGTGTATGGTTAGCGTAACAGGTCTCTTCAGTTACGCACTTGTACTGTATACGTGTGTAATAAATTGTTAAAAAAAAAAATGGCGGCCGAGGTGAGGTGGCTAACACATCTTTTCTTTATTTTGCAAATTATTTATAGTATTTTTGCTGAATTACCACATCGTAGATTTGAATATAAATATTCTTTCAAGCCACCATATTTAGCACAAAAAGATGGAAGTGTTCCTTTTTGGGAATACGGTGGTAGTAAGTAAAAAATTAGAATAACCTTATTGCAACAAAAGAAAAAAGATAGATTGATATTGTTCTAAATGATTTTTTTAAGAAACAGTGAATCCCAACAAATTTTAATGATTAGTTGATGTCTATAAAAATATCTTTAATTAGTACTTTTTCATCATTCTTAATGCTGTTAAATATTTTAATCAATAATTCCCTTATTGTTTGTATTAAATGCTTTAACCAAATACTCTAAGTTTACAAGGAGAATGAATTGATTTATTTGGATACAAATAGTAAATTGTTTGCAATGGGGTTTCAAGTATGTACATCAAATTTTCAATTATATAGACTTATTTTTGATCCTCCATTTGTAATCTTTTAATTATTACACTGTTCCATTAAATCATAAATCTATTCAAATTTTAATGAGAAAATAAAACTAGAGAAAATAAGCTTTCATTTGCTTTTGCCAGAATTAAAAAATATTGATTCCTTACAGAGTAATGAAGAGTGTACTGTTAAACCCCTAAAATTAGCTGTTTGATTTCATGCATATTTTGATGCATTTAAGAAGAGCAATTTAGAAGTGCAAAAGTACCCGTATGGAAATAACAAATGTAAGAAAATGTAAGAAATCGTGAGAAACCATAAGAAACCGTATAAAACCATATAAAAGCATTGGTTTTCGGAGATTTTTTTTACGGTTTTATACACTTTATTACATTTTCTTACATTTTTATACATTTTCTTACAAATATGACTAATTTTGTCAAATTAGTCTGGAAAAACAAATTGTAAAAAAATGTAAGGAAATGTAAAAAAGTGTAAGAAAATATATGAAAACGTAAGAAAATGTATAAAAATTTAAAATATTACATATTCTTACATTTATATACACTTTTATAAACTTTTAAGCAGTTTTGTATATTTTTATACGTTTTCTTACATTTCATTAAAATTGGTACATATATAAGAAAATTTTCTGGAAAAAATTTTAATTTTTTTAAATGCATAAAAGTGTATATAACCATATAAATCGTTTCCCATAAAATGTCCGAAAACCAATGGTTTTATATGGTTTTATACAGTTTCTTACAGTTTTGTACAATTTCTTACGGTTTTCTACATTTTCGTACATTTCTTTTTTTCATTCGGGTAAGAGCAATTTAAGAATTGTTTTTGAAGAAGTTTAATAACAAACAAATCCTTATAATCATGATATTTTTGCAAACATTTGATGTAGCAATTATTTTTAATTAATCTCTTCAGGTTAGTACTTAATATTAACAAAATATGATCATTTGCAATCCACTTATGAAACATCTATGTTAAAATGTTTTCTTTGATTAGAAATAATTATAAAACTGCTGCAAGTAGTTTTAATCATAATTTATGTAACCGACAACATGTACATTACAAAGTATACATATAGAGCTTTATTTGGAATAAATCCATACATTAAATTATTACTTATAAACTAATACTAATCTTACATATTCAATACTTTTTCGCATTATTAAACAGAAAAAAATGTAACTTCAACCTTGGCTTAAGTATCTCTAAGCTTTGGCCATTCTTCTCTCAATTCCTTTTCTATTTGTTTGTGTATCATGTGACTTAAATAACTCATTTTAGTTTCTCTTTTATTATCTGTATGTTACATTATTTTATCACCTTTCTCCAGTGTTTAGCTGCAAAAAAAAAATCAAAAAACCAATTTACTTTAAATTTTGTGTGTGTGTGCGTGTGCATGTGTGCATGCGTGCATCCGTGCGTGCGTGTGTGTGTATTGGCCTGTCTTTCTCTCCCTCATCTTTTCTTGCTTTGATTACAAAGTATTAAATAAGTACCCAGGCGGAAATAAAACTTAGTAAATAATGATTAATAAGAACATATAATTTTTTATAATTTTAAAAAAAGTTTATAACTGTTAATAACTTTATAAAGTTAGAAGAGCTAAAAAAAGTTCATAACAGTAATAAACTTTTTTTTGAAGGAGTAAAAAACGGACTCGAGACGAACCAATTTGTTTTGATGAATTTATTACACCAATGTTTCAAAAGTGTTAACTTTCTCCATCAGGGCATAAAAACAATATTATCACATATTAAGTTCGATAATATTGTTTTTATGCTCTGATGAAGAAATTTAATAACACTTTCGAAACGTTGGTGTAATAAATTCATCAAAACAAATCGGTTCGTCTCGAGTCCGTATTTTACTCCTTCAAATAATTACAACCTACGAACGTATTGCAAACACTTCAAAAGTAATAAACTTTTATTTACTTTTTTGGACCACGGCGCATAACCATAAAATCAATCTATAAAAAGTTATCTGTTGTAAACTTTTTTTATTTAATAATAATAGTTATTAATAGTTTTAAAAAGTTTATTAATTATTCACTTTTTGTAAGAAAGAAATTTTATTAATATTGATATTCCAAAATACGAATGATTATAAAAGTTATTCAGTTACTAACTTGTTTTACTGATCAAAGATTCAAATTTTTACGACGATCCAAAAAACTTATAAAAGTAAATAACTATTTATAACTATTTATAACAGTTTTAAACTTTTATAAAAGTCTCAGATCCTGACTTTATAATCTGCTAATATCAGTTATAAACTTTTTTGAACTTTTATTATAAAAGATCATTTCCGTCTGAGTAAGTTTAAGTTTTCAACATATTGATTTTGATAAATTTGAACATTCAAAGCATGATAAAAAAGTGCCAGCAGTTAAAATTTTTAATTTAACCTGTTATGTCTATACGTGACATACATCTCACGTGAAAATTGAAAAATTGAGAGCCATAAAGTAATTCAAATAAGAGAAGAAAAAGTTGAAGGTTTAATGCCATCCATTGTTATTCAAAAATGTTATTGAGTACGATGTGTCGGAAGTATGACGGGTGGTCAAGGCGACCCGCCGGACAGGCTCTGGGAAAAGTACAAGTGTTGTGGCAAAAAGTGCTCAACTTTAACATGCATTGTTTGCGAAAGTAAGTGGCATTCCCGCTGCGTTAGTAGGATAAAAAAAGATTTTGTTAATATAAATGGCAGTTTACTTACCTGTGATGATCACGCGAGAAAGGACATAACCTCAAATATCAATGACGAAGATCTTAGTGAGCCATTAAGACTTTTGATTGCTCAAATAAAATTAAAGTCATCTGAACAATTAAGAAAGGAAATCTTAAGTGAGGTAGCCAACAAGACACAAGATTTGCACAATGCCACGATTTTTTCTAACGAGACTGAGTTTGAATTACTAAAGACAGAAAACATGTTGCAAAAGGAACTTATCAAGGAACTCCAAGAAAAAAACCAACTACAACGTGAATTACTAAATGAGAAAAAGAAAGTCGACAACGACATAAAATCTTATGCAGAAATAGCAAACTTCCCGAAACCGCAAGTAAAACGAATTCCAAAAATAATAATAAAGCCAAATACCAAAAATAATGTTGATAAAGCAAGAATCAAGCAAAACGTCACAACCTACATTACTAACCAAAAAACTATACAAACTAAAAATATACTAACGAAGAAAAATGATGAAATTGTAGTGACCTGTATGGATATGGACAGTGTTAAGTTTACGGAAGACCTGCTGAAAAGTAAACTTGGTGAAACTTGTCATATACAAAAGGAAGAATTGAATAATCCAAAGATAAAAATCGTTGGTATTGACAACTATACCAACATGGATCTGAATGAGATAGAAAATGACATTAACACAAGAAATTTCGACAAGTTTACAGACAAAGGAAAGGTTTTACACATTTTCAAGAATGAAAATAATCTCAGCACAGTTTTAATGGAAGTCACTGCTGATATCTACAAACATGTAAGAGAAAGCAAAAACAAACTTTTTGTAGGTTATCAAAATTGTAAAGTGTACGACTATGTGAATGTAAAGCCGTGCATTTCATGCTCTAGATTTGGACACAATAAAAATGCAAAAAATTGCAGAAATGATTTAGCATGTCTTAAGTGCTCTGGCCCTCATCATATTAGTGATTGTAATAGTGAAGTTAAGAAATGTGCAAATTGTACGTATAGCAACATAAAGTTTAGCACGAATTATAAATTAAACCATATGGCATCTGATGCGACATCTTGCGAGATTTTGAAGAGTAAAATAAAAAAATATATAGGCAGTACCGACTACAGTTTAAAACCTGTTTTACCATCAGTAGTGCATACATGGAATAAGACAAAATACGTACATAAAAGTGATGAAGATGAAGAGCAGATGGAAAATATACTAGAACAGCAACAACAACCAACTGATCTTCCCACTGAAGCAATAACAGAGAGAAGCTCCTAACACAGTAATAATAATATGCTTTATTAAACCTTAGTTTATATTATACAAAAAAATTTTCTACGTTATATACTTCTTGGCCGCTTGGTTTCTGTGTGTTTGTGTTCGTGTATGTGTTTGTGCGTGTGTGTCCCTCACTAAATTACTTTCATTTTTACTCTATTTTCAGTCAAAATTCCTTATACTCAAAGCAAAAATATATCAACAATAGACAAATCTGTTTTTATTTCTCATCTTCCTCTCTACTTAGTGTGCGTGTGTGTCTTCGTATGTTTGCGTCAGTATTCTTCTTTTTTCTTCTCCTCTCTTCTATTCTGTTTCTTCCTTGCTTTCCTCTATATCCTTCTCTGGTTTCTCGCCTTTTCCTCCTACTGTTTTTGCACTATCTCTCTGTTCTCTTTTCGTCTCTTTCCATCCTTTCCTTTTCATTCTCCTCCCATCTCCTCCTTCGTTCTTCTGTGCTTAGCACCTCGTCCACCGTATATACACCGTATATACCGTATTCCCTTCTCTATTTACTTTATCCTTCCTATGCCACATGTAATTTCTATTTTTTCCATCTTTTCACACTCCAATTTCCGGTGTCTACTTAACCTCTAAATCTCCCACGTGGACTTTAATTTCTTTGCTTTCCTATTCTGCTATCTTTTTGTCTGACTATCCATGTTTTTCTTTCCGTGTCCCTCTCTCTTCTTCCAGCTCATTCTACATTCCTCCCCTCTTTACTTCTCTTTGCCACCTTAAGGTCTTTCTACACTGTTGTCTCTTTTTCATCTGTTTTCGTTATTCTGCGTTTCTTCCGTTTCTTTCTCGATTTGTCTTTTTCTAATCCATCGTATTTGGTGCATTGTGGTTAGATTCTCCAACTTTCCGTCCAATCTTTCTTCCCATTTCTTTCCTTCTTTCTTCGTATATCTGCATTTTTCAAAAATATGTTCAAGTGTCTCTTCTCTTTTGCAGAGTCTACACAATTTCTCTTCCTCTTTCATCCAATATCTGCTGCTCCTGTTTTCCGCTCTCATCCTGAATCTTCCTGTTACTTCTAGTTCTCCTTTCTTGTTCTTTCTCTGGTTTCCTAGGTATTCCGGGGTTTCTTCTCCTACTATTATCTTTTTAACTTCCCTTGCATATCTTGATACTTCTATCTGTGCTCTGTTTTCTTGTTTTTCAATATCTCCTCCTCTTTCTGTCATTTCCCACCATATTTCCTCTCCCTCTTCCAGTCTTCTCTCCACTTCCATCCTCGACCATCCTCTCTTCTCGAAGAATTTTCTTCTCCAGTCTTCTTGTTCCAACTTGTTTTCCTTCTTTTTTAATATCTCCCAGCATTCTCTTCTTATCGAGCCTTCCCTGTTCTCTACTAGCTTTTGTTCATATTTCATTGCTATCTTTCCTGTTGACATTACCATCTTTCTCCTATTTGTCTCCTCATGCAGAATGTGTCCCGGCGTCGTCCTTTCTACCTTTAATACCCATTTTAAATATTTCTCCTGGACTCTCTACCTCTTTCCATTCTTTCCATCCCCAAATTTCGGCTCCATAGCACATTACACTCCTTACCAACGCGTTGAAGATTCTCATCCTTTTTTCCAGTCTTCCTTGAATTTTCTCTCTCCGAGACTCCATATCTTTCCTACCGCCGCATTTGCCTTTCCTGTTACATGTTTTATATGTTTTCCATCTCCGTTGTCTGTCTGCAGTTTATAACCTAAGTACATTGCTTCTCTTACTTCTTCTAACTTCTCTTCTTTCCATTTGAATTCCACCACCTTTCTCCTGCCACCTTTTTTCCTAAATTCCATTATCTTCGATTTCTCTACATTCAATTCCAAACCTTTCTTCTCTATATACTTCCTGAATCTTTTCAGCATCTCTCTCATCCCTGTGTCATTGTCTGCTACTAGTATTACGTCGTCTGCATACGATAGGGAATATATTTTTTTCCTTCCCAGTCTCACCCCTCCTTCTTGTGCTTTTTTCATCTCCTTTTCTACATCCGCAAAGGCTATATTGAATAAAGTTGGGCTGAGTGGGCAACCCTGTCTTACTCCTTTTTCTGTTCTGAATGCTCCTATTACCTTTTTCCCCTATCTCAATCTCACATCTCGTATCTTCGTATATCTCCTTTATTCTCTCTCTCAGTCCCTCTTCTATTTTCATTTCTTCCATCTTCCTCCAAATTTCTTCTCTTTTTAACTTATCGAAGGCTGCCTTCATGTCCGCCAGGAACCCCCATACTTTCCCTTTCTCTCTCGCTATCGCTCCTCCTATCATCTTTTTTAGTGTATACACGGCGTCCATCGTACCTTTCTTTTTTCGAAGTTTTTTGATCGCGTTTAATATTTCTTCTTCCTTTATTTCTCCTTCTAGTTTTTTTCTCCTTTTTGGTATTTCATTCGATTCATTTATTTCTATTTCTGTTCCTTCTAGCTGCTTTTTGAAGTATTCCATCCACACTTCTTCTTCTATTCTTTCGCCTATCTTGGATTTTTCCTTCCTTCCTTCATTCACTACTTTCCAGAAGTTCTTTTCGCTCTTATCTTTCTCTATATCTTCTAATATCTTTTCATTCCAATCACTCTTCTTTTTCTCTATCCAGTTTCTGTACGTCCTCTTCTCTCTTCTGTATTCTTCTATTTCTAGATTTCCACTCTTGCACCTTCTCAGCTTTTCTTTTATTTGTAACTTCTTTTCGTGACATGTCTTGTCCCACCACTTCTCTTTCTTTTTCCCATCTCTTCTTACCTCCTTCCATATTATTGCCTTTTGTATCTTTTCTTTCAGCTCCGTCCAATCTTTGCTTTTTCTCTCTTTTGTCAATTTCTCCTGGTATTCCTTTACCGCGTTTTCTGTCCAATCCATTGTGTACTCTTCCTGGTTCTCTTCCTTCCTGTTCGATTTTTTTTTTATCTTCACCATTAGAGGTTGGTGGTTTGACTCTATGTTCGTCCCTACTGTCATTTCCTCTATTATCTCATTCCCTTCTTCGTTCGTCAGTACATAATCTATGGCCGATTTACCTCCTCCTCCTATGTACGTGAATTCACCTATTCCTGTGTCTTTTGCTCCTCCGTTAACTATATATATTCCTATCTCTCTTATCTTTTCTAACATCTCCTCTCCCTCCTTATTTTTAATCTTGTCTTTACTTGTTCTGTCTAGGTTTATTTCTGTTAATCTACCTCCTTCTTCTGCTGTCCTTGCGTTGAAATCCCCTTCTATTATAACTGGTATCCCTCTGCATTTCTCTACCTCCTCTTCTATGCAAGTCCAATTTTCACTTCTTTTCTCTCTCATATATGTCGAGACAATTCTTATTTCCTCCCCTTCTATCTTCACTGTTTTTGTTAGTATCTCTGCTCCTAACACAGTATTAAAAGTTAAATTTCTAATCAAAACAATTTATTTTACTAGTATAATGGTTTGTAATTTTGATTTTTTAGATACAATAAAAAATGATACTATAACAATTGAAAAAACTTTTAATAATGTTAGAGCTCTAAATGAAGGTATAAACAGCAAGAATGACTTGATACTTTGTGTAAATATTAGAAGTATTAACAAAAACTTCGATAAATTAAAAATATTAATAGAGAGTTTAAAAAATAAACCGTCTATAGTAGTATGTACTAAAACTTGGATACAAGAAAATGTTGAGGGTTTTTTTAAACTAGATAACTATGAAAGCTACTCTATAATGAAAGTACGTTAAATCAAAATGACGGTGTAATAGTTTTTTGTAAAAAAGATATCGTACAGACTACTGAAACTATAGAGAGTGGTAGAATAAAAATAGTTAATACTCAAATAAAAATAGTTAATACTCAAATAAAAATAAATAATGGCAATTTTCTAAATTTAGACTCTGTATGTAGATATTTTTCTATACCAAAAAGTGAATTCATTCAGGATCTAAACATTTTTCTAAATAAAAACAGGAATGTCAAAAATTACTTGGTTCTTGGTGACTTTAAGATTGATTTAATGGATTTAGATATAACTAGTCAAGAATATTTATGTAATTTTCTAGATAAAGGTTATGTTCCAGGATTTATCAATATTACTAGGCCACCTATGGCAAATTGTAAAGGATCTTGTATTGACAATGTTTTTATTAAAATTGGAATTAAATATTGAAACTTACAAGCTAGTAAATTCCCTTCAGACCAGCCTGGCGGAAAATAGTTCTGCTTTTCTTTGTTTTTTTCTATTTTTTATAATTTTTTTTTGTTTTTTTCTGTTTTTTCTGCTTTTTTCTGTTTCTTTCTGTTTACCGTTGTTCTTCTCTATCTATTTTTATTCCAAGTTGTGTTTTTTTTTGCTTTTTTTAGTACGAATTGGAACAATAGGAATAGAAAAAAAACGAAAATAAACAGAAAAAAATTAAAATACACAGAAAAAAATTTGAATATATAGAAAAAAACTTTAATATATAGAAATAAACGAGAATTAATAATAAAAAATAGAAACTAACAGGAAAATATAACACATAATTTATGAAACAAATTTTAGTTAGTTAATTTTACTTCGAATAAATAAATTATATTTTTATATTTAAGAATTTTTTAGAAATAAATAAATCATTTTTTAAATAAACTAAGTATTTTATTCTTATAACGTTTTCATAATAACATTTATAAAGTTGTTTAATATGTTTAAATACATTAATCAATAGTATTTAATCAATCATAGTAATTTTTTAAAATGATTAAATTATTCTTGAACTATTAAAGTTACTTGAATACGTTTAAATACATTAATAAATGGTATTTAAGGCCATGTGATACTCCACAAAAATCATGTTGGGTTTAGTCGACAATGTAAGTGGAGCCAACTATTGTATATGGAACAGTAGATGGAACTTTTAGTTCCAAAAAATAGTCAGAGGGCATACATAATATAAGAGAAGTTGTAATTTAGTTTTTTGTACAAGATTCTTTTCTTGTAAACTTGATATTTTTTAAAATCCATTTTCAAACTGGAAATTTGTTTGCAAACAACATTATACATTTCAAACTATATAGAAACATTCTATCATGTACTGCAATTGCATACTAATAGTAATTCTTTGATACATAATAGTACTAAATAAGGCAACAATACATGCACTAGTATTATTAGACACAACTGTTTTACAACATGCATTATGAATTTTCTTATTTATAATATATCATACACTATTAATTTTCTTATTTCCTATAAATCATGCACTATTAATTTTGTTAGTTCCTATAAATCAAACATTATTAATCTTTAATATCATGCTTTGCTAATAGTGGTAAGCAATTGATCATGTTAGCGGAGACCATTGAATCGAAATTAGATTTATTAGGATATTACTAACTTATTCAGAGACAGGAATCTTGAAGAAAAATCTACTTAGTCTCTTTTGAATAATGAGTATATACAAAATAATTGTTTTTTTATAAAATTAATATTTTTTTAAATTCCCAAAACTGGAAATTTGGTTACAAACAAAACTTTACATTTCAAACTGTATAGAAACATTCTATAATGTAATGCAATACACATACTGATAGTAATGCTGCAGTATACATATACTGCAACTTTTTAAAACACGCAAAATCATAAAAACATTATTTCCATTGCAGATTCATAAAGGAATCCATATTACTATGGTGATAAATAATAGCATGCAAAATTATAATAATGGCATTTGATTGCAAGTCGATAAATACAAAAATACTTATATAAATAATGCGATATAATACATAAATAATATTATATTGCAGATCAGTAAAGAATTGATCAATTGCTGCAGATTAAATAATGTCATGCAAAATTATGAATACAATCTACGATAGCAAATTGATAAAGTAATTATCAATATTAAATAAAATCATGCAAATACAGTATTAAATAAAATTATGCCAATACAGTATTAAATAAAATCAAGCAAATTTACAACTACAGCATTCGATTGCAAATTGATGAAGTTACCAATTACTATAGATTGGTATCAAATCAATCAAAGGTTTATAACATGGCAAATGGCCATGTCCCAAAGAAAATCAATGCCAGCTGACTTTGTCAGACTTACAGCGTGGCAGAAAAACCTTAGCTAGGCAAGTCTCGCTGGGAAGTCTGCGGAATACACAATAATGTATTATTATTCAACAGATCCCCTGAGGCGAGTTCCCATACCCTGGTGAAAACTAGAAATTACTAAAACGAACTAAGCGATGGGTTGAATCTACCTATCCGCATCACCTCTAAACACACACCCTACAACTTTTAAGTTTCCCCCTACTTTCTCTACCTACCCCCTCACATTCTAAAGCACTGACACTCGAAGATCATTGAGGAAGCTGCAGAAGTAGCCCAGTGGGGTTGGATGGTCTAGGCTGGCTCTACCTCATGGACACCAGCCTGCTCACTACGATGATCAATCTGCTAGCAGCCCTCCGTTAAACGATCAGCTACATCAACTAGGAGAAAAGACGGACAAAGATCTTCAAGTCACATCATTATCTGGGACAGCCACAGCAGGGAAGTTGACATAGCCCAAACCGCAGAGCAGCTGATCATCTGGGAGCCACGCAGAGAGAGTAGAGCACCTAAAAACCACATATAGGTAATAAATAATCGACACTAACAACATTGCCAACTGGAGAGTACAGCTGACAGCTGTGGTGGTTGTTCGCTCCTCTCGCTGCCCCAGCAACCTGCAAGGAAACATCAGTACCATCAGCATACCTATCAGAGGTTAGGAACGTCAGAGGTGCTTACCAGGTCTGCTCTCGTCGTTGACCCCGCTGCCATGCTGTCCCCACCGAATCGCCACTAGCCAGCGGATACGAGGAGGAGAAATACACCTGCCGGAATACCGTATTTACTTCAATCGAAGCTGTCATCGCCGAGAAGGGCATATAACGCAGTCAACACCGGGAATCGGATGACACATGTGTTTATGCATACGGCACGCACGCACGGAAACTCCGAGCGTTGATACTACGGCGTTTGTACTCCACACGGCCGCGCAGATACGCGGCGCTAACGTCCAGGCGCGGCGGAAAGAAAGCAGCGCGAGCTCCGAAAGAACACTTAAACAAACATATGCAATTCTTTCGAAACCAACCAATCTCTTCTATAGCAGTTTGTATAGATATGGAAAGAGTATACGGTCTTGTGTGGCGCAACTACTAATAAATCATAAAGTGACAGACAATATTATGTTTCTGTTCAGTAGGAATTTCACAAACCGAACTACTGAATCGTATGCCTTGGCGCAAGGCACATTATGTAGACACTCCTTAAAGAAAATAAGAAACGAACAAAATTCAAAATATGTAACTATTTAATATCTTAAAACATATGATATAAAAAAAAATTTCCCCGTTGTCTTTCTGTATTTATTTTTGTTTTTCTTTATATGTTATTGTTTTTTTCTGTGTTTTTACTGTTTAATTTAATTATTTAATAAAATAGAGTTTGGTAATTTTGTCATTGTCTTTATTTGTTTTTGTTTTTCTTTATGTATTATTGTTTTTTCTGTTCATTTTTATTTTTTTTTGTTTTTTTCTGTTTATTTTCTATATCCAATGTTCCAATTCGTACAGAAGAAGACAGAATAAAACAGAAAAAAATTTTAAAAAATCGAAACAAATAAGAATAAACAGAGAAAAACAGAAAAAATAGAGCTATTTTCTGCCAGGGCATTATCCGTTATTTATAACTATTAATAAAATAGAAACAAGTGCTAAGAAACCTACTAAAATCCTAAATTACAATAAGTTAAGAAACTCAGCTAGTCATAAAAATTGGTTAGAAATAATGTCAATACAGGAACCTAATGTAGCTGCTGACCATCTTATTGATACAATAAAAGAATGCATTAACTCTGCAGAAACAGTACAAAAGGTCAAAGACAAAAAAAGAAAATGTTGGATCACTGATGCTATTATTAAGTCTACGGAAACTAAAGAATTTTATTATTACCTATGGAAGTCTGATCGTGATAACAATAAATTAGAAAAACAATATAAAGACTACAAAAAAATCCTGGATAAAGTGATATTAGATGCTAAAATTAAACATGATAAGGATATTGTTAAAAAAAATATAAATAATCCAAAAAAGCTATGGGATTTCATTATTAGTAAAATAGGAAAAGTAAAAAACAGATTTAAAGATACGAGGGTCATTTGATAAGTACCTAGCCTACAAAAGAAAACACCAAAATTTTACAAAAAATAAAATTTATTTTTCAATGTAGTCTCCTTTTAGTTGAATACACTTGGTCCAGCGGTGTTCCAATTTTTTTAACCCCGTTGAAAAAAATGTTTTCTCTTGGTTTGCAAAATAGGCCTCCTTGGCGGCGATTATTTCGTTATTGGAGTGGAATCTCTTCCCGGCGAGCGAATTTTTTAGGTTCGGAAACAAAAAAAAGTCGCACGGAGCCAAATCTGGAGAATATGGTGGATGGGGCAGCAGTTCGTAGCGTAATTCGACCAATTTAGCCGTGGCGAGTGCAGAAGTGTGAGCCGGTGCATTATCGTGGTGGAAAAGCACTTTCTTTTTAGACAAATGGGGCCGTTTTTCTTCTAACACGGCGTCAAATCGGCTCAATAGTTCGGCGTAGTACTGTCCTGTGACCGTTTTGCTCTTCTCTAGATAGTCAATAAAAATCACACCTTGAGAATCCCAGAAAACAGTGGCCATCACCTTTCCGGCCGACGGGACCGTCTTCGCTTTCTTCGGAGCAGGTTCACCGGGTAAGGTCCACTGTTTTGACTGCTCCTTGGTCTCTGGAGTGTAGTAGTGAATCCATGTTTCGTCGACGGTCACGTAACGACGCAAAAACTCTTTTGGATTGCGATTAAACAGCTCCAAACACTGCTCTGAACTGGTCACACGGATGCGCTTGTTGTCTACAGTCAACAAACGCGGCACCCACCTTGCTGACAGCTTCCTCATGCCTAAAATCTCATGTAGGATATGCCACACGCGTTCTTCTGAGATGCCTACTATCGCAGCTATCTCGTGCACCTTTAATCGGCGGTCTGACAAAACGATATCGTGTATTTTTGTCACGTTCTCCTCCGTAGTGGCTGTTTTCGGAGCACCTGGGCGTGGATCATCAAAAACCGACGTACGACCACGTTGAAACTCGTTATACCAAAATTTAACGGTCGCCATCGAAGGAGAAGCATCCCCATACACTGCATCCAAGCTTTCTTTAATTTCACTGCGCGATTTCCCTTCCAAAAACAAGAATCGAATCACCGACCGATATTGTTCTTTCTCCATTTTTTCAAAAATCAACGGACACATTTGCTTTCACACGCTCTCAAAAATAAACTACAACTCCGATCCGGCTGAAATTTCGTCTGTAACCGTTTACAGGAAGATACTGCACTGTAGTGTATTTCTGGTGCGATAGTGGCACCATCTGGCGGTGAGGCTAGGTACTTGTCAAATGACCCTCGTACTATAGATTACATTAAAATTGATAATAAGAAAATCTCAGATAAAATTGAAATAGTTAATACCATGAATAATTATTTCTGTGAGATAGGGCAAAAACTTAGTGACAAAATTGATATAACAGAGGAACATGTTGGACTACCAACTATGAGCAAGAATTCTATATTCATAAATGCAACAAACAAATATGAGGTTGCTAATGCAATAAATTCCTTAAAACTTAAAAATGGATGTGTAGACAAAATCAATGCCAAAACACTAAAAATTATTTGTAAATACAGAGCTGAGCCTCTCGCGCATATAATTAATCTATGTATTACTGTAGCTATATGGCCCGATGCATTAAGAAAAGCGGAAATTGTACCTATTTTTAAATCAGGAGATAAACATAATCCGGTAAACTACAGACCAACTTCTTTGACTTCCAATATTGCAAAAGTTTTTGAAAAAATATTATATAACAGAATATATGATTTCGTTATAAAAAATAATATAATATCTCAACAACAATTTGGCTTTTTGAAAAATATAGGTACCAGAGACGCTTTAAACTATCTAACAAATATCTTATATCAAAATTTAGACCGTAGTAAACCAACTCTTATAGCTTTTTTGGATTTGGCAAAGGCGTTTGACACAGTCAATCATAGATTATTAATTGATAAGCTTTACTGTATAGGTATTAGGGGTCAAGCCCTGGATTTACTGGATAGTTATCTTAGTGATAGATACCAAAAAGTTAGGTTAAATGAAAGTGAAAGTGACTACAGAAGAATTAATATTGGTGTTCCACAGGGAACGATCTTAGGACCGCTACTTTTTCTTATGTACATTAATGATATCTTAAAAGTTATCCAGACTGGCAAAATTACAGCGTATGCAGCCGATACTGCTATTATATCAACTTGTGATACATGGTATCAAACTGTTGAAGATATGAACAATAATTTATCTGTGATTGATAATTTCCTAGCTGCTAATAAACTACCTCTAAATATTGATAAGAGTGTCTATATGGCCGTGGGAAATTACTGTGATAGTGTCCCAAAACACACAGAAGTAAAAATTAGAGATAAGGATCTGAATAGAGTCGAAGTCTGTAAATATTTAGGGGTAATGTTTGATTATAATCTAAATTGGAACAAACATATTGAATATATTATTAAAAAAACTAAATATCTATTATATATCTTTTACAAAATTTACAAATCTATGTCTACTGAGACTATGAGAATGATTTATTATGCATTTTTTCATAGTATTATTAAGTATGGAATAATAGCATGGGGAGGTGCTTATAAAAATAATCTTTGCCTATTACAGAATTTACAAAACAGAATACTAAAATTCATCAATAAAAAAAAAATTTTTTGGGCACAAGATTATCCTATGAATATCAATCAGTTATTTACTTATGAATCTTTAAAGTACCACTATAAAACTCTTAGAAATCAATATGTTAAGTCAAAAAGTATTACCAGGAATAAAAATATAATTTTACCGAATAACAAAAAAAAGTAAGCAACAAAAACAGTTATATTAGGGCTATTATCACGTATAATAACCTACCTAACGATATGAAAACTTTAGATATAGATAAAAAGGCCAGTCAACTAAAATTAAAAAATCTGATAAAATCAGTCATCTGATCATACGAAAGTAGCAAAAATAATATATGCTTGTTAAAGTTGATAAAACTTTTATAGTTTATTTAACATATAATTTAGTTTATTTTAAGTTTGTATTTTAGTCTAAGTACTTTTCGAGTCCTGCGCACAGGTTAGCTTAGTCTACCTCTTTGTAGGGTTTTACAACCTTGTAAATCTAACTGGTCTGAGATAATAACGATCGTAGGAGGCAAAGATGTGAAAAGAAAACGACTTTTCTAATTATTGCAACGTTTTGTCGGCTATTTACGCCAACCTCATCAGGCCCTTAGCCTTATAGATCCAATATAATCCGTCGTCAATCAGATGTTATTTGATGAATGTCATCGAGAGAGGTGAATATAGGAGAGCAGGCAAGAGGAGAGAAGGAGGATAAGGCAAAAGAAGAAGTAAGGGAAGGAGCAGAAATGGCAAAGTTATAGAAAGAATGATATAGATAAAGGAGAAGAAGGAAGAAGGCGAGGAGGGAAATGAAAGCTATTGGAAGGAAGACGAATAACACTGACACAAACACACACAGACACAACACACTATTAAAGTTAAAAGAGAAATAGCATTGTTTTTGTTTGTGTTTTTTATAGTCTATGATTTTTTTAGTTGTATCTTTAGTTAAAACACGACACAAACATTAACACTGTCAAAAACACGAAGGCATTGCAAGAAGCCAAAAAAAAAAGAGAAAAGAGAGGAGATAAGTCAAAAGAGACAAAATGTAATATATTAAGAAATGTAATTTTGTAAAAAAATGGATTTTATATCTAATAAAGCATTTATATATATACACACACACACACACACACACACACACACACACACACACACACACACACACACACACACACACACACACACACACACACACACACACACACACACACACACACACGCACGCACGCACGCACGCACGCACGCACACACGCACGCACGCACACACACACACACACACACACACACACACACACACACACACACACACACACACATATATATATCTCAAATGAGGCTTTTGAGGATCTATGTCAGCACGGATTCGATACTTTGAGGATTTTTCGGACTTTTGAGGACATTCTCAAAATTCCTTCAGTATGAAACTGTACTTTTGAGGATTTATATTAATACCTTCAACGCAGAGAGGGAGTCATTTCTTTAGTGAAGCATATACGAACTCAGGAGAAAAGAACTATAGATCCTCAAAAGTACCGGTTTCCGCAAATATATATATATATATATATATATATATATATATATATATATATATATATATATATATATATATATATATATATATATATATATATATACATTATTCATACCCGTAACTTTGAGGATCTAGAGTTTCTTTCGCCAGAGTCTTGCGCGCTTGACTAAAGAAATAATCCCCTCTCTGGGTAGAAGGTACTAATATAAATCTAGGATAAATCCTCAAAGTGCCGAAAAATCCTCAAAGTATCGGTATGATGCTGAATAGAATCCTCAAAGGATGCAAATGATATATATATATATATATATATATATATATATATATATATATATATATATATATATATATATATATATATATATATATATATATGTATATATACACACGGTGACCCATTTTAATCGCCGCACCGGGATCCGGGATTTCTCGGAACCTAAGCCAGATAGAGAAAAATGGTTCAGACAAAAGTTATAGGGGACAAAGGGGGCCACATAATGGCGCTAACATCTTTGACCTTGAACTTGACCCTTGAGGTTATTTCAAGGTCAAAGTGGTTTTTTCATATGGAAACACCTAGTTTTGACCCCGGATTCGGAAAGAGCGGGAAATTTTACGTTCAAAATCATATTGAGAAATTTTTTCCAAGGTCATTTCAAGGTCAAATCTAGGTTAAACTCAGAAAAGTCTGTTTAAAATCGTTTTTTTCCATTAACCACAGGCTAAGCTGGTTCAAATTGACCGTAGGCTTAATAAAGGAACCCACGCACCCAAAAGTTACACATCCTAGTAAACAAAACTCAAACTCGCACATCCTAACCCCATACACTTCATGCCCTCACATATTGAACTGTTACACCACGGTCCCACAACCATACCCACACCCCCCAGTCCCACACATCCCTACCCCAAGCATGCTAATCCCATACAACTCAAACCCACACATCCTGAACCCTGAAATATTTTTCTCAACGGCAAAATGATTTTTTAACGGAAACTTTAAGATCGTTGAAGCTTCTGTTATAAATGTATTAACCTTACTTTTTGCGCTACCCAGAAACAACGACGTGGACGTAGTAAGGATTGTTTCCTTTGGGGTGCTTAATTAAAGTGAGTCCCCTTGCCTCTCACTGGTCGGGGTGCTTGATTATAGTGAGTCCCATTGCCTCTCGCTGTTCGGGGTGCTTGATTATAGTGAGTCCCCTCGCCTCTCACTAATGTAAATAAATTTTTATTTAATCTCGAAGTAAGTGTTCGAAATAACGAACATTTGCTTCAAGACACATAGTCAAACGCCTTTGAAAATGGCGAACTGTGTTCTGCAAAGTTTGTCTCGGAATAGCAGCGCATGCTCGACGAATCCTATCCTGCATATCTGCTCTTGTAGTGGGTTGTTGCTCAAATATAGCATTTTTCAAATACCCCCATAAACAAAAGTCTGATGGTGAAATATGGGATGAAGAAGCAAGCCATTTCACCGGACCTCCTTAACCAATCCATCTAATACTAAAGTGTTTATTAAAAAATGCTGTTATTATGAGCGTGAAATGTGGTGCTCCACTATCTTGCTAGAACCTGAAAAATAAATTTAAAAGAACCATTGACGGAACCTATTTTCTTCGTAGATGTGTTTTTAATGATTACATTATCAAAATTAGTATTTCTGAAATTCGAACGCTACTATTTACATAAAACAAAAAAATAAAAGGAAGTTTTAGTTTTATTTGCAATTAAAATAAGAAATAATGCTTTATTGAATTGAATACCTTTAATGTTTTAACGATTATTTTATTTTAAAATTTAAAATTAAAAAAGTGTGACAAACGAAGTATTTATGGCAATTACAGTTAGCTAATTAAAGTTACGGTAATTTTCCAACGTTTTTCCTTTTTAGGCGCTACCGTATACGGGCGAGCCTTATAGTTATTAATATTTTTGATACCATTTTACTATTTAAATTTAATAGTAATTAATAGCTGGCTCTGAAATGGCTGACTATCCGCCCAACGAGATCGTTGATATGATTTTGGTTTTAGGGGCAAGTCAAAATAATTATCGTGGTGCGGCAAGACTTTATGCTGAACGCTATCCTGACAGACGACATCCTGACGATAGAGCTATCAGACGTTTAACTCAAAGAGCTCGTGGTGGACACATGGTTCGCCAACGTAGACGCCATGAGTATGATGAAAATTATAATCGAGTTGTAACTATCCTTGCAATAATTCATCTTGACCCACACATTAGCGCTCGTCGAGTCGAAAGGGAAATTGGTATTCCAAGAAATACTTTTTTAAGAATTATGAAGGTGCTTCAACATCATGCGTATCATATTACTTTGGTTCAAGAGCTACAGTTTCAGCATTTCCAACAGCGTATTGTGTTTTGCCAATGGGCTTTACAAATGATAGAAAATGATCCAGACTTTTTTAACTTTGTTCTTTTTTCTGATGAGGCACAATTTCAAGGTGATGAGGAACTGAATAGGCATAATTGCCATTATTTGTCTGATGTGAATCCTCATTGGGTCAGAACTGTAAACCATCAAAGACGTTGGAGTATTATGGTATGGTGCGGGATTATCAATGGATATTTGATTGGCCCTTATTTTTTGGAAGCAAATGTAAATCAACATAACCTATTTGACGCTAATAAGAGATGAACTATCTGGATTGATGGAAGATGTTGATTTAGAAACGCGACGAAGAATGTGACTCCAGCAGAACGGCGCAGCACCACATTTCGCTCGAATTGTAAGGGCTTTTTTGAATGAGCACTATGGTAACAGATGGATTGGTCGAGGAGGTCCGGTTAACTGGCCTGCTTGCTCACCCGATCTTACATCACCACATTTCTATTTATGGGGGTATTTAAAAAATGCTGTTTTTGAGCAACGACCCACTAAAAGAGCAGATATGCAGGATAGGATTCGTCGAGCATGCGCTGCTATTCCGAGACAAACTTTGCAGAACGCAGTTCGCCATTTTCAAAGGCGTTTGACTATGTGTCTTGAAGCAAATGTTCGTCATTTCGAACACTTGCTTCGAGATTAAATAAAAATTTATTTACATTAGTGAGAGGCGAGGGGACTCACTATAATCAAGCACCCCGAACAGCGAGAGGCAATGGGACTCACTATAATCAAGCACCCCGACCAGTGAGAGGCAAGGGGACTCATTTTAATTAAGCACCCCAAAGGAAACAATCCTTACTACGTCCACGTCGTTGTTTCTGGGTAGCGCAAAAAGTAAGGTTAATACATTTATAACAGAAGCTTCAACGATCTTAAAGTTTCCGTTAAAAAATCATTTTGCCCTTGAGAAAAATTTTTCAGGGTTCAGGATGTGTGGGTTTGGGGTGTATGGGATTAGCATGCGTAGGGTAGGGATGTGTCGGACTGGGGGGTGTGGGGTATGGTTGTGGGACCGGGGTGTAACAGTTCAGCATGTGAGGGCATGAAGTGTATGGGGTTAGGATGTGCGAGTTTGAGTTTTGTTTACTAGGATGTGTAAGTTTTGGATGTGTGGGTTTGGGGTGTGTGGGTTCCTCTATTAAGCCTACGATCAATTTGAACCAGCTTAGCCTGTGGTTCATGGAAAAAAACGATTTTAAACGGACTTTTCTGAGTTTGACCTAGATTTGACCTTGAAATGACCTTGGAAAAAATTTCTCAATATGATTTTGAACGTAAAATTTCCCACTCTTTCCGAATCCGGGGTCAAAACTAGGTGTTTCCATATGAAAAAACCACTTTGACCTTGAAATAACCTCAAAGATCAAGTTCAAGGTTAAAGACGTTAGCGCCATTATGTGGCCCCCTTTGTCCCCTATAACTTTTGTTTGAACCATTTTTCTCTATCTGGCTTAGGTTCCGAGATATCCGGGTGCGGCGATTAAAATGGGTCATCGTGTACACACACACACACACACACACACACACACACACACACACACACACACACACACACACACACACAACACACACACACACACACACACACACAACACACACACACACACACACACACACACACACACACACACACACACACATATATATATAACTTAGTACACCGCTACCTTCCAGGAAACCTACAGGTTTTCTGCAATAGAAGTAGACATAAAACGTTAAACAGTGTATAAGTGACTAAAGAAATAATATCCCTCAGGGTGTTGACTAACACCACGACGCCTGCGGATTCCCCTTTCAGTTCCGCAGTATTTTACGTTGATTTCGGAAAAATTTTACGGAAAAAAACGTTGTGAAAGAAACCCTAAATGTCCTGAATAATACCAAAATGTCCTGACAGCTAGCGGTAAACATATTCCTAATTCAGTACAGTCCTGAAAACATGCAAATGTCCTGAAACATAGCGGTAAACCAATGAAAAGTCCTGAAACATAGCGGTAAACCAATGAAAAGTCCTGAAACATAGCGGTGGACAGAAATATATATATACATTTATGGAAATAGTCCACCTGTAAACTGCAAACCGTCGGGCCTGTCAAGTATGTATGGGAGAACAGAGGATTACTCCTGCTAGAGCAGCTCTAGACTTTTCTTCTCTTGTCCTCCCAAGATGCGTAATATTATACTATGGAAAGTTTAAAATTGAGAAAAAATAAGGAAAAATAGGGATGGTAACTATGTACCATTGTTTCGTAAAGGGTCCACAATATGTTTGCAAGAAAAAGGTTTTATGGAGATACATTGCGCTCACAACGACGAAATAGTATATTACGACACAAGGTCAGAAAGTTGGATTTCCGGCCGGCGCCATTTTGACGTCCGAGGCGAAGCCGAGGGCGTCGATGCGCGCCGGCCAGGGCATCCAACATTCTGGCCAAGTGTCGTATACTATTTTTCTTCATCTCCAGCCGGAAGTCCGTCCATATAGTTAATATTAATTAATAAAATAGCGTTGTTAGCTGCTAACTACGGCTCGGCCATATGTATAAGAGGCCTGCTTCGGCGCCACTTTACATATCGCGGAACATAAGGCTCGACTTCTGCTTTTTTTGATGCCCGCCCGACTTTTGCAAAACCGAGGCGAAGCCGAGGTTTTGCTGGTCGGGGCGGGCATCAAAAACACGAACAAAAGATGCTTGAAAAACATGATGGACCAAAAATATGTACATACTTAATCGCAGATGCTGATTTTAACTACCGCCCAACCTCTTAATGGTTCCTCTGTTTGTCCTTTTCTATCCCATACATTATAGAATGAAGAATGAAAGTCAAAAAGCTGTCATATATAAGTATATAGCTACACCATGTTTTGAAACTCAAAATGTAAACATCATGTCTCTATATATATATATATATATATATATATATATATATATATATATATATGTGTGTGTGTGTATAGAAGCTTTCTGACAGTATGTATTGAATATAAGAACATAATTGATTAATAGAGTTATAAATATATTGTTTAATATAATAATAATAACATAAAATTAATTTAATACACCTATATCTTTTCAATTTTCCGATTTTACAAATGATTTTCTTGTCATCACATTTGGAAGGGTTAGCATAGTTTAGGTTACAACACGTGCGCTGTCGCGGACGTTGCCATGCAACGATCAACAAAGAGCGGCCACAAGTCGCTCTTCCCAGCATGAAATCGAGCCGGGAAGGCCGTACTTTCGGCTAGGGGATGAAGAAATAGTACATTTCGGTACTAGTGCGAGAAGTGAGATTTTTGCACGCATCGTTTAACGCAGCGTGCGAGAAATCGAACTTCTCGCACGGAGTTTCAAAAAATAATTTTCGTACACCCGAGGTATGAAAAGTTCTATTATGTCAGTCAAGTTAACTTATGGATCCTTGATTACAACAAATTAATTTCAGTACTTTCTTGTGTTTAATTTGTATAGAAGGATGAACAAATTTGAATACATTTCTGAGAAAAGTCATACAGTTATTTTGTAGAGCTGTTTGCATTACTTGACTATCGATAATTGATTTCAAAACTTTTGATTGTTTAATTTGCAGTGAACAATGGGAATGTACTATATATACAATTTGTTGAGCATATATTGGCTCGAAGAAGTAAAAACTTTTTCACTAGTATTTGATTTCTTTTATAAAATCATAAATATTATTATCTTATAGATCTTAGCGTGGACATCAAAGCCCTCGCGAACTCTATTAGTCAGGGGTTTTCAGATACCAAAGTTAACTGTGAATAGCTAAGTGAGTAGATGACTTAGTGTAATAGCCGTATGCAGAACATTGAAGATAGATTAACTGTCCTTGACACCATCCAAGCGTCGGTAAGCAGCCTAATTTCCCGGGTTGATTCACTAGAGCTGAAAGTGCCAGACCCCACTTCCAATGCCATTAACTGCGCCAAAGAAGCAATGGATCAGATCGCCAGGGCCAATAATTTGATTCTCTATGGGTTTCCAGAGTCATCCCCGTATAACCTCCAAGAAGACCTGCAGAGCGTCAAGCAGTGTATGCGAACCCTCGACATTAGCACTGATATCTTGACTTTATGCAGAATGGGGAAGCAAAGCCTCACCTTGCCGCCCCAGGCCTACTATAGTTAAACTTGAGTCCAGCCGCGATGTCCTGAAGGTTTTACGAAACAAGAGGTTATTACCAGCGGATATATCGGCATCGTCTGACAAGACGCCTTTGCAGAGAGACCATCTGCAGCGGCTCTGCCAGTAGGTTGAGCTAAACAATGAGCAGCATCCCGATAACAAGCTCTGCATGAAACCCTATTGAAAAATATCGCGCGATTATCGCGCGACGAATCGCGTGATCGTGCCAGTTTATCGACCATTTTCTGGCGCGATAATCGCGCGATTATCGCACGAGTTAACAAAAATTCAACATTAAAACATTTTTTTATTTCCACAACTGTGTACGTACTTGCGTCTGACTGTATGTAATTAGACAGACATAACTGTATATATGTATCAGTGCGTGATTACAGTGTTAATATGCGTGTGATTATGTGACTATTTGTACGTACATAAGCATGTGTACGTATATCAGATCGTGCACGACTATGTATGTGTGATATAAATGAATTTTGACGAATAAGTAAATTACTACTCACACTCAGTGTATTAGCACTACTGAAGATAATCAGGTGAGAAATCAGGTGAGAAATCACCTGAGTTCTCACCTGAGTTCTCACCTGACTTCTCATGCCAAAATCTCAGGTGATTTTTCGGGACTTAGAAAATTTTTTCCCATCATATTTTTGAATCAAATAATTATCACAAATAATGATTAAAAACATGTTAATTCTAGAAAAAAAAACGAATTAAATGTAACAAAAGAAAGACGTTGTTCGTCTTTTTTGTGAGACAGTTGTTCGCGCAAAAACTAAGTCCCGAGTGGCGCGTCAAAATTACAAGTCCCGACCCGGAAAGAATTCACAAAAAAAATCTTGATGATATTGATGCTACTGCATCTTTATTATACTGATAGTTCTAGTAAAAATTGATTAGTATAAGCTTACACATTATGAGGCAGGAAATTGAAAAAATGGACATCGGACAAATTATATTGGATACGCTACTTTATTCCAGGCTAACACCAGGCTGGAATAAACTAGTGTACCCAATATAGTTCGTCTAATGTCCATTTTTTTCAATTTCCTTAATCATACTTATACGAACAATTCAAAACACACCGTACAAATTATGAGGAATTTTATAAACTCTAATTAAATGTTCTTATTATAACTAAATAATTTTCCATCAATCATTTCCAATTAAAATATGTCAAGTTGACATTCACTTTAATAAGATACTAGGCCAGGCAAGAAAAATTGTATAGTGATGATTAACCTATCATTCGTTAAACATAAATGTGGTATTGAAAGGACAGCAGCGATAGTGTTGTCTAGATCTAAAGTCATATGAAATGTCATATGAAATTTCAGTGTTCTTCCATACTGTTAACAAAAACAGATTGAATATTAGTTGATTCATTACATGAAGCAAAATTTATTTGTAAACTTTAACTTTTTATAAGAAAATCTATTACTTTTATAGAAGCGCTGGGACATAATACTCGACATGTGGGATTTATCCTGTTTTAAATATTAATTTTTATTATTTTTGTAGTAAATGTTACTATTTGAAATTAGTATATTATGCACCAAGGGAATAAAGTGGGCTGTGTGCTCCCTGCGCGAGAGTTCGTACAACCCACTATATTCACGAGTGCAATATACGACTTTTTAACACAACTATCATAAAGTTCGTACTCGTTTCCCGCCGAAAAGGGAAAAAAGGCTGCATATTGATTCCCTAACCTCACTCTCGTTTCCAGCGCAACGCACCAACGCACAGTTTGTGCCCGAGCCGAAGGCGAGGACACATGTGCGTGGCGCTTGGGACTAGAGTGAGGGTAGGGAATGAACGTAGCACTTTTTTCCCACTTCGGCGGGAATAAAATACGAACTTTATGATGGGGTGTGTTATAAAGTACTTTATTCCCATCTTTTAACAAATTTAACGTTTGCGAAAAATATGACGATATTTCCCGCAAAAGAGAGAAATATGGTCATATTTCCCGCAAAAAGAGGGAAATATGGCTATATTTCCCTCTTTTTGCCGGCCGCCGCCCATGTTTACAAACACTCCCCATATTTCCGTCGGTCCCATTTTCCAAATAAAAAAGTGGACATAATTGAGATGGGAATAAAGTACCATATGTAACTCGAGAGAAAAGTCGATGATTCCCTCGGGTGATCACTGAACCCACCCGCGGGAATCAAGAGCGACTTTTCTCCCTTGTTACATAATCTACTATTTTATGACTGCTGCAAAAATAATAAAAATACTGTTTCAGATAATAAAATTTGCTACAAATATAATAAAAATTATTATTTGAAAAATAAAATTTGCTATGAAAATTATAAAAATTACTATTTAAAACAGTAAAAATCGTACATGTCAAGTGTGTCTCAGCACTACTATGAAAATAATAAATTTTCTTATAAAAAGAGTAAAGTTTACAAATAAATTTTTCTCCGTATGCGAGAAAATTAAAAGCATATATTATTATGGCCAATTCACATATAGTTGTAAAATAATTTCACATATTAAAGATCATTGACATGTGTGTGCCTAAGTTACTGTGATATAACTTACAACGAAAGAAGAAACCCATATATTATTGCTAAATGCTAATTGATCATTAGAATATAGCTTACAGTTTGTTTACTAAATGCAGCAATACATTTAAAACAATATTATATTTATGACATAGCCTTTTACAAACTGTAAGCTGTGAAGGTAAGGTACAAATTATGAGGTAGGAAATTGAAAAAATTGGACATCAGACAAACTATATTGGATATGCTAATTTATTTCAGCCTAACACCAGGCTAGAATAAACTAGCGTATCCTATATAACGTGAGAGTTTTGTGGTTGCTGCAACTACGTCGAGGAAGACTTCTGCTGCTGTTCTCGCTCTTATTTCCAAGGTGGTGCCGAGTTTCGTGCTGACGTTGACGGTTGAGTATAGCTGTCATATTCGTGGTTATCTTTCTCATGTTTACATCTAGGTGAGACCAATGCACCAACACTTTCGTGTGTTTTTGCGTCTGTCTCATGTCTCTTCATTTTCCTATGATAGTTGTGCTACGAGGTCGCTGTTTATTACCTGGGGGAAGCTATTTCTTCGTTCTCTGTCAGTCGTGACAAATTCTTCTTCCTGATCTCTGCTCATACAATGTACTTGATGCTAGAGAATAATATTTTTATTCTCTATTCAAAATGTTATTCTCCGTCGATAATCTTCCACAGTTAAAGCTTGATTTAGAGTAATGTGGTAAGGATGGTAACGCGCATATCGTAAATATCTACTGACCGTAGATCTTGGAATACCCATTGTTAACTCGATTTCGCGTAAACTGACATGAACATTTAAATGTACCATGGCTAGAACAGCAAGAAAGCGAGGATTATTTTCATAATCGTGTTCATTCAGTGTCCTCCTTCTTCGAACGAAGTTTCCTTGTCGACCGCGCAGTTCAATGTCACGTATTATCGTATGATCAGGATGTTGTCGTTGAGGGAACCGAGCACGATACAATCTGCTTGCCTCTCGATAGTTTCGTGGACATTCTCCTAAAATAAGAAGAATGTCAACTATTTCATTAGCAGAATAGTCAGGCATTCTTTTTTAGTTGTAAATGCAATTATTTATCAAAACACACCACAAAAGAAATAATATGTTATTATACTATACAATATTTTAAAACGAAAAAGTTTAATTTTCTGTGCCAATATAAGTGTGCTCAATTTGAAAACAATTTGATGTAAACAGTAATAATTATTGACTATTGCCGATCAATGCTGAATACTACCGGTCACTATTGGATACAGGTGGTCAACACTTATTAACTTTTGTTATTATTTGATATAAGTGGTTAACCCTGGTAAATTTTGATAATAGTAAAAATAGTAAAATTTTCCGCTCTTTCCATCTACGAGGTCAAAAATAGGGATTCCCATTTGAAAAAATCGATTTGACCTTCAAATGACCTTGATCATTGACCTCAAGGTCATAACCAAGGTCACGATCAGTTGGGCCCCTCTGAACCCTACAACTTTTGTATTAAAAGTTTTTTTCCATCTCCCTTAGTGTTCGAGATATTTGCCTGGCGGTTTTAAAATGGGACACTCGATATATATATATATATATATATATATATATATATATATAGACATGTTTATCGGGGTTTATGAGGCCCAACCCTGTATATTAGTACCTACAGCCGAGAGTTCCCTATGGCAAGTGACTAAAGAAATAATGGACCCTGGGGTTATAGACTCTAGGTCGGGCCGCATAAACCCCTATATTTAGAAATATTATTAAACCCCTATATATAAAAAAACGGGCTTTATAAACCCCTTTAGAGATATGTATGTGTGTGTGTGTGTGTGTGTGTGTGTGTGTGTGTGTGTGTGTGTGTGTGTGTGTGTGTGTGTGTGTGTGTGTGTGTGTGTGTGTGTGTGTGTGTGTGTGTGTGTGTGTGTGTGTGTATATATATATATATATATATATATATATATATATATATATATATATATATATATATATATATATATATATATAGGTATATGTGTTGGTACTTTTGGGGTATATATACACCATAGATTGCTACTTTTGGGGACTTTTGTCCTTTTTGGGGACCGGCTTCAAAAATACGATGCATATATCGCTACTTTTGAGGTTCATAAGGCTTCGTCTACAATACATCTTAGGTTCTTTTCCGGGCTTTTGTTCCGGAATTTCGATACTAAAAGCGGGCGCCGCTGGCCCCCTGCGAATCACGGTACCCTTAGGGTTATTATTTCTTTAGTCAAGTGTATTTGTTCCGGTATTCCAATGTAAACTCTCAGAGTAAGAAACTCTAGGACCCCAATAGTACCGATGTGTGTGTGTGTATATATATGAAGGAACGCGGGAGCATTTCGAAGACAAGTATAGAAGAGCCTTAGGACGACTGCGTGATTATATACTTTGAAATCGATGTACGAGAAATTCAATGCGCTTATATACCTATTGCGTTAGTTTCAACTATATAACATATCCCTCTTAATCGAAAGCCATTTCATTGCTCTACTCAAATCAAAAGATTTTATTTAAAAAGATTATCTCGTTCAAAAAATATAGACAACTAAATTTTATGTTCGTTTTCCTTTCCCAATTTTAGTCTTTTTTGTCCGGCATCCGGTTTGCAGATTTGCAGCTTTGACGACACTTCCGGTATATATATATATATATGTATATATATATATACACACACACACACACACACACACACACACACACACACACACACACACACAAAAAAAAAAGTAGCCCAAAACCACCTCTGTTGGTCCAATTTTAAAGATTTTATAAGCTGCACTGGGCAAAACACATGTAGAAAAGGTATATATTCAGCTAGCATTCTGCGCAATGGCTTTCGGTAAATGCGTGCTAGTTCGAAGATAGAATAGAATAGTTTTTGTTTGTGCATTACGAAACAACTAAGTTACAGTCTACCATCCCGCATTCGCCCAGGCTTATGTCTGTGAGACGGGGAAAGCCTAATAGGCAAACCTCATGGGATAAATCTTATTAGGAAAATCCGACTCAGGATGGTTCAATGTTATTAAACATAATTAACATTTGTGCACAGTATATCGCAGTCGTATAATCATCACAAAATTGGTCAATGGCAGTCGCCTAGTCACAAAATATCACATAGTTGAACTTTCTCATTCATCAATCTAGCGCTTACAGATTGTGTTCATCACATTGCTTTGTTCATCCGATGTACGTCCGAAGATTAATCTCAGACTGATTTTATTAATATTATCAGAAATAGCAGTATACGTCTATATTATATTAATACATATATATAGTCGATATCACGTGACCTTTGTGCCAAGTGTTTCCTTATTGCTGTTTTAAATTTACTCGCTGAATAAACATTTTTAATATCGCGAGGAATCGAGTTCCAAAGACGCGTACTCTGGGGCCAGAACGAATTCAGCCCTACGTTATGCGGGAGGTTCTATCTTGGCACTTTTGAAATAAAGGAGCTAGGTACGCTGGCTGACCCAAATTCATAACTTTGTACATTAACACCGCTGCAAAATACTCTTCTCTCCCTTAAGTTAAGCCACTTTAGCTTATTCCTATGTGGACTGACGTGTTCATTTTTCTTAGCACCACTTACATGTCTCACGCATGAATTTTGTAACTTCTGCAGTTTCTTCTGAAGTTCACCCGACACGTCTCGGTGGTGCAGGATCGAAACCGTCTGAATCCGTATAGGGCTCTTTAACCCTTCGGCTAACTGCATCCACTTGCACTTTTCATGTTAGTTTCGAATCCATTACAACACCGAAATTAGTTACAGTGTCGACAAACAGGCCGAAGACGTTGCCCTGAATCTCAATGCCAGACAAATGCATACCCCTTAGTATGTTAATATTATGGTTAGATCCAAAAATAATAGCCTCGGTTTTTTTTACATTGAGACTGAGGGCACTGTCGGTGGCCCATGCTGACACTGCTCTACCTATAATCGACAAGCGTCGTATCCCCTCATTTAGTTTGTCTATGGTTGTCTGTGTGTAAACTTGTAGATCATTTGCATATAGCAGGTGCTCGACACCACTCATTTGAGAATTACTATTAAAATCTAAAAGAATGTTGTATATCATTTATATAAAGACTGAACATAAGGGGTTCCAGAATTGAGCCCTGTGGTACGCCGAGATTGGTTGTAAGCCAATCTGAGTCTCCATTTAGTTTCGTAATCACTTTTTGATTACGGCCTGTAATATACGACTTTATCCACCGGACTACCCCCCTGGAAAATCCCATTCTGATCAATTTATGCAATAATTTAGTTGGCGATATGGTGTCGAACGCCTTGCTAAAATCGAATAGCAAGAGAATGGTAAGTAGTTGTTTTTCGTTGTCTATTCCCGCTTTTATATCTTCCGTCAATTTTAATAGAGTTGTCTGCGTACTGTGACCCGGTCTAAATCCAGATTGTAAGGGATCGAGAATTTTCTTCGAAGATAAAAATCCTGATATCTGGTCATGTACAAGCTTCTCAAGAACTTTAGATAAAAAGCTCAGTAGTGTCACTGGACGAAAGTCCGTAACAGTCGAAGGAATAGCTGTCTTTTTAAGTGGCACCAAATGAACTTTCTTCCATGATTCGGGGAAAATTCCCTTTGAGAGGGAAGCATTGAAAATATCGACTAGATGATAACCAATAAGTGGAAGAGCTTTTGCTATCCTCGCCCTTAGCCTGCGAGGAGAAATGTGCAACGGCTAGAACCACTTCTGAAAAAGTAACTTTACTGAAGGTGAAACCCTCTTCACTAGCCGATGCCATAACTTCATTCAAATCTTCCTCGCGTTCTTCAGCCGAGATTGAGACTCCCGCAAAGTGCGTGTTTAATTCTTTTGGAGAAATCCCGTGAAGTTCCTCCCTAGCTCGATATTGTGGAAGTAGACCTAGACTTCTCAACTCTTTCCAGATATCCTTCCCGCTATCAAGTGCCCCGAAAATTTTGTTCTAAAAAAATGTATCTCGTCCTTCTTTTGAGCGTTGTTCTGCTAATAGCGCTAGAGATTGACATTCTTCCCAGAGATCGTGATTTCGCGTTTGTAAATATCTCCGACGTAAAGCGTCACGGTTAGCTCGAAGCTCCGCGTTAACCCACGGTGGTTGTTGTTTTCTATTCAGCCGAAATTCCTTAATCGGGGCTACTTCATCCAAAGCCTGCATGATATTTGCATTAAAATGTTCTAAGCGGGCGTCAATGTCTATATCCGCGCAAGTGACAGTCGACCAATCGCAATCATTCATGTAAGAAAGCAGTTGTTCTTGACGAATTGCCTTAACATTACGGTATGTAAAGCTCGCAAGTGGAGGATTTTGAGATACTGGAACGTCAATAACAACATCAATTATATTGTGACTATTGCGATGAGTCGCTGTAATATTGTCAGAATCGAGCACTACGTCATCATCATCCGTGAAGATTACATCGATTCAGGTGTGAGATTTGCTGTTATGATGATTAGTCGCGCCATGCTCAACAAGGTTTAGGTTGAGTTGACATGCAAGGTGTCTTACGAAAATCGTTTCTGTCTCCCTTACTAACATATTCGCGTTGAGATCTCCCATTACTATTCGATGCGCAAAACCCACGGAATGTTGTTCAAGAGCTTCAGCCAGATCGGAGTCGATAAGCTCCGCGTCTGGGGGCCTGTAAATAACTTTCACAAACACAGGGGGCGAAGAGCCCTGCTGTACACTACACATAATGTACTCTGAAACTCCCGGCTTTCCTTCGGCCACCATGGTCGACGATGTACATAAAATTTTAGCTTTACACAAATTGCTTACGTACAGCAGAACTTCTCCTCCCTGTGTATTCCTATCCTGCTAGATTATTGAGTAGCCTTCAATCTGGACGAAATCATCTCCTATATTAGGCCCGAGTCGCGACTCCGCAATGCCGAAGAGGTGGTAAGAGGGATGAGAGAGCAGGAATTGGCGAAAAGTTGTTATGTGCGCTTTCAAAGACGTCGCATTTAAGAATCCTGCTTTCAGCCCGACATACCGAACCTCTTTTGCACTATCAGTATCTAGTCATGTGGTCGCGTTAATAATCATACCGTTAGGCGTACCCGCGTTCGAGTTCTTATCCGATGTTTTAGTCTCAACACCATTTTTAGTATCAGTGACCCTATGTTTTGTCGTATCAGTTGAAATTGCAATCGCTTGCAGATCCGCCGCAGTCACGATCAGCTGTGACATTTCACCATCTCGCAACTTGGCCAGGAAACGGCCTTCTCTATGCCAAAAGTATTTAAACTGCAATCCACGAGCAACTGCCTTTAAGCTTCTGTATTGGACGAATTTATCTCTACTCAGCATTTCGTTAATAAATACATATTTTTGGCACCAAAATAAAGAAATTTACATTGTAATATTAGTCAAAAGCTGATCTTATTTTTTCTATTACTAATAAGTCATAAGTTACTTTTTATTTATTAAAAAACTTGTATTTTTAATGATTTTATGGTGGAACAGGAATTTAAAATTAAGGTGTAACCTAATAGTCTCAATGTAATTTTACAGTAAATATATTCTAGAAAATGAACCAAAAAAACCCAAACCCGTACATCAAAACTGGTTGCGCAAAACAACACAAACAATTACAAAAACTGATCATGCTTAAAAATGACTTTAAACATAAGCAAACATATTTTAATAAAAAATTATATAAATTATATATCAAAAAATTATTTACCGGTTAATGTTCACCAGCTCTGTAGTCTATACGCTTGGCTTGTTTCGCTTTCTCTGCGCAATAAAACTTCTTTGATATTTTGGAATATGCCAATACTTTCTTTGATCTGTTTCATTCTTCTTTATTAAAAAAGCACCATGATGAAGAACCCTTTGGACATCTGCTACAGGTCTTTGGTCTGTCGACAAACAATGGTATAAACTAGCTTGGATAGCATCTTGCATACTCTTTAAATCATACGTATTATTGACAATTGATCTTCTGTAATATTTCTGCAACTCATTAATTTTAGTAACTGTAAGCGCTCCATATGACTTTCCACCAAGCTTTTCTTTAGTAGCAAATTCTCTGAGGCCTTTAATAATTACCCATTCGCTTTTGTACATGGTTGATGCATTCTTCTTATTATATTAAAATAGATTTTCTATAGGGGGCCACTTCATTAATCTGAATCAAAGTTTTTGCATCTCCATCAGACAGAAGTGTTAAATACCTCATACCATTATTTCAAACCAAGCAACTCCAAATGTTTACAGCAGCCTGGACTTCCATACTACCAGAAGCACCTTCATAATTGACATTACACTCTTGACTACTCTTGTGAGCTTCAAACCAAAAGTTATATTCTGGATATCATTGGTAGATTCTACAGCTTTTCGGTTCACCACAAATGCTGCTTGTCTATTATTTGTAGATTCCATTCGTGCATTTGTAAAATTTTCTCTGATAACAGTTTCACAATTTTTACATTATAACACTAGTTTTACACACAATCCATTTCTCTCAGTTATTGAAGTACGATCACATTTTCTAGAACAAGCACTGCAAATTGTTTCTTTTTAAAAATTACAAAAGAAACTTGTGTGAACCAGAACGAATTCATCATTTTCACTTATATCAACAGGGCTGTTTAGTTTTGTTTTCACCGCTGTCTTTTCAGGGCCTCTACCGCTATCAATTTTTTCGATTATCCACCATCATTTGCATTTGTGTTTTTTTTCTTTTAGAAACATATTTGCTTCTTGGCACATGCCACTTACTGGATAAAATGTGCATTTTCAAAACAAAATTGAATATTTACAAGAAGCAAATGCTTTTTGTTGAGGTTATGTGGATGGTGGAAGCACGAAACGAGGATGTTCAATAAACACGCATACAAACGGAGTATTAATATAATACGTTTATTTGAACTCAGGTCACAACACTCTCTTATCACAATAATGATATATAAAAGACTCGGACGCGATGTCACTCGCTTCAGCTCTCGTAGAGCACTGACTGGCCCTTCGCACAGAGCCGTGCTCAGTATCTACAGGTGGCGCTAGAGTAGAGGTGAGATGGGGGAAGTGCGGCAGCGGCTTAAGAGAGCCCGCAATCTTAGCCCTTCCTCCCGGGCACCTTAAGCCGCGTTGTCCGCGAAATGCTTATTTGCTGTCTATAACATAGAAGAACATTATAAACAAGATGAAATAAAAATAATAAGTTTCAAATTAGTCCAGCTAATTTTTCATGTAATTCAAATTGCACATACAAGCTGTCGCTTAACGCATTCTTTCACATAATGCTCTATTACATCGGTCATATGTCGCAATTTATTACCGTCGCCCATTTTAACGTTTGATTTAGCTGATCGATTATCGCACCATAAAATAATTAGCGTAAACTCTCTGGATAGCACATTTTTAAGGAATTATGTATGGAGATCAATTCTTTACTACTGTCGCTCATTAATATAGATTCCACTAGACATGTGGATAACGCAACACATCACTGTTTGCGTGTCCTCCAAGCAGTGGCATCTCCAAGGAGTTTAATGATATAGCCGCTCGTTGTCAGAGATGTTTACCGTCACCAAAACTCGTATCCGAATAACTTTTGAAAATGTCGCTTTTGCCTAGATAATTCAAGCCTACAGATTTAGTACCCTCAAGGTATCTGAGCTTTCGCTTCACTCCTTGCCAGTCGCTGTCGGTAGGATGATTGGTGCCTGCTTAATACGTTAACTGCAAAAGCTATGTCGGATCTGCACCCATTTGCTCAGTACAAAATGTACCTATAGCTTTGCGATAGGGTATATTATCGTTATTTTCTGCCGTTATAAGCACAGCAATGTCTTCAGTCTTTTTTCGCTCTTTTCGATTTTGATTCGTAATCATGGGCCTTCGTGTGGATGCATGTCCTGAAAGCCAAATTTAATTATCATTTTTATGATATATCTTTCTTGGTTGATTTTCAATACTTTCGCTTCTCTGTCTTTTTTGATTTCCAGACCAAGCAAATATTTAGGCTCTCCTATATCAGTCATTTCAAAACTTCTATTAAGATTCTGTTTCATCTCGCGCATTTTCTCACTGTCGTTACATGCCAATAGTATGTCATTGATGTACAGAATCAAAATCAGTAATTCATTACCTTCACGGCAGGTAAACAGACATGGCTCGTTATTATCTGGTTTCAATCCAAATTTCGTTTCAATTTCAGTGAATTTCTCGTTCCAGCATTTTGGGCTCACTTTGAAGCCATACAAGGCCTTTTTCAGCTTGCATATTTTCTGTCGCTAGGAGTCAATAGTATATCATCAAGATATATAATCTGGTTTAGAAATTTATTTCTATCACATCAAGTGAAATGTCAAGAAAAGTTTATTATTGCCACGTTTTAATCAAAAACCAATCACTGCCTCTCTAAATTTCTCATTTTAATATTGTAGGAGGGCTAATACCTTCAATCCATACAGTGCCTTCTCCGACTTTCACACATTCAGTCGCTTTCATTCAGCAAAAAAAAATTTGATTCCCGCGAAATTAAATTCTAAGGACTATTATGATAAAAAAACAAATCCGAAAGAAATTAAAGTAGGTGATTTTGTATGGCTCCAAAGCGGGCCGAAACCGCATAAATTTGGTCTGGTAGAATGGAAACGTTAAAATTCTGATCAAAGAAAACAAAACCAAAGTTGTGCATAGTAACCGATTACGTTTATCGCATGTTAGACCGCAAGCACATCCTAAAAGCATAGACAAATGAAATAAAATTTAAAAAATTTTTTAAAAGCTAAAGTATTACTTTCATATTTGCAGATAAGAATTCTTCAAAATTTTACACACAATGGATGTTTCATTCTTAGCAGTTAAAATCTAGTTCATTTAACATTTTTTCAGTAACAAATTGTAATTTAAAGCAAGTAGTCATGGACATCAAACTATTAATCAAGGTCTGTGGATTTCTGCTGCGCATTGTAGTATCCGCGCAAGTGGATGTGCTACCTTACTATTATGCAATCGGCACCAATCCAGCACTAGTATTTGGAAATGCGTAAGAAGTTGTCTCTATCAAGTAAAATGATGTGTGCTGACTTCAACTCAAAAATGAGCAGAGAAAAATTACTGCAACTACAAGACGTGTATCAGCAGCTAAAGAATCCAACAGCTAGATAATATACGTAATAAATATTTTTAGACATTGAATTATGCAGTTTAGACGCCTTAACTAACAAAAAAAAAAGAAAAAGAAAAAGCGAGTTATTTTATGACCTTGCCGTTGTTCTAAGGAGGAGTATAACGTACTACCTATGTGTTAGAAAATTATAAAGAAATTAATAGGGCAATGCGGGCATTGCGAGATAACAAGGTCAAAATAATGCCAGGCGAAAGAGAAACTAAATGTATAATCAAAAACGATTGTACAGTGAGCGAGAGCTTGGCTATCGCACAGCAGTTTGAAAAATCCCTTATTAAAAAAGTGATGAGCGGTCATGTCGAAGCATCGAAAGGCTTGAGTTTGATTGATTTATATAGAATAGGCGTGAAGATTTGCTTTATGATTGTTTGAGATTGAGAGGTTTGAATTTTTAAAAAAGGACATTGATTTTTAGATAAAAAAAAATATAACTAAATCAAAATAGCATCGAAACATTTATTTTAAAATAAGAGAAACAAGCTGATTGGTCCAAATAAAACCCACAAAGTTTGGAAATATGAAATATTTAAACTAAAAATATAAGTCATAAATAGTATTAATGACTTAAAATTTGGTGTTGTATAACAAAAAGTATTTAAATCTTATCTGTAGTTAATAATGTAGAACTATGAATACTGTTCTGATTACAGTTAAATTTCTAACCTCCAAATTTTGGTATTGTAGGAATAAGGTATTGTAGAATATTTGATAAATTTGTTGATGTTAAAAAATAAAATAAATTTTTTAATTCAAAATATTTCAATATTAATTGTATAGGTATAAGCAAGGTAAATTAATTGTATAGGTATAAGCAGCTGACCTGACTGATTGGAAAAGAAAAAAAAAATTTTAAAGTTGTGCTGTGGGAAGAGTACAAATTGATACTAATCTTGACTTTATCCTAGAAAGTTTGTATACATTAATGTATATCGTTTGCAAAACTAAACAGCTTGTATCGGGGACATTGTGGTACCTAATGTTAAATTAAGCTTGTACAAAGAATTATCTATTAAACAAAACTTCGAAAAATGGCTTAATGTACACGCGATTGACATTCGAAATGAGATTTGAACAAAAGATTTGTTATATATGATATTTTATGTATTTCTTACTCTGATTATTGTTAGCTTTTTGGGGATATTTACTTATTTAGTCTTTCACTTACTTGAGAATAAAGGTACAAATAAAGGGTTGCGTTATGATTCTGTAGGAGTATCGCATTACTCTACTGTGTGTTGAAATTTTGTAGGAGTGCCGCATTACTCAGAATTAAAACCACCACTGCTACTGTAGGGCTAAAGAAAATAAGTATTGTATTGTTGGGAGTATATAAATTATGAATAGGGACTTTGTAAGCTTGGGCTTGGGTAGAGAAAATTTGTCAGTAAAGATAAGTCGATTAGGGTAAGATACTTTCCTTTCAATGTTCCTCTTCCTCAAAAATTTTCCCACCCCATCAGAATTGGAAACAAGTAGTCGAGGGAGAATGGCAGACCTGCGAGGGAGTATTCACTCGCCAGTCATCGTTCTATTTACATCGTGCCCAGGGCAACCTAGCGCCACTACACTTTGGCCGCCAACACTTAGTAATCGCCGATACAATGCTCCCGTACGACGCCATGCCGCCGCTCAGCCTGCGCACTATCATCGAACCTCCAAGCAGCGTAATGACATTGGACATCAATGACCAAAGGTGATACGCACTGAAGCGGAAGTTAAAGGGGATAACCAGGGCAACCGTCGGCAGTATCGTATCTGCTGCGAATTATTTAGCTGCTGTGCCCTGTGATACGACTCAAATATGTACCACAGTGAAGGAGGAGAACCAGGATTTAGCGGACTACAGGAGGTGTCAGCTCATAGCAAGGCAAGTGTTAATCTGTTCAAGGGAGGAGATGTCCGGAAACTACTGGACAATACTGACGTCTTTTCCACTGTTACTGCAAGAGGGGAAACCTCCATCGTCTAAACGAGCTTAATAAACACGATAAAGCTTTCAAATTTGACGAGGACGAGGAAGTTGCCGAGTGGAAAATAGACCACTACCTCGCTCGCTACGAAACCGATCAACGCAGAGCGATGGAAAGGGGCTACATCTTGTACCTAAAACTTGGAGAGCAAGACTTCGAAAACAACTAGACATACAGTGTATCTCAAAATTGTGACGTTTGGGCGAGGCGACAAATAGTGCTGCCCCGCAACGCTGGCCTTTGGGGGGGGGGGGGGTGTCACGTCGAGCACGACTGAACGACCTCTAGGCTAGTTCCTCTATCTCATTCCAACTCTCTATATCTTTTTTCCTTTCGTATCTTATGTGGGTACACTACCAACACTCGGTGAGTCACCAACAGTCAGAACATATTCAATACCCGGCTAACTCTAGCAAAGGATAAAGCCCACTACGTTCAACTTACCCTGTCTAACCTTACCCTAGACTATGAGTAATCCAATGTTCCCCTTATTCCAATCACCGGTATTCCCCACTCGCACTTTTATTACCCCAATACTATCGAATTCCCAAAAAACCACTCCCTTTGGTATCTGCCCTAATTAGGAGCGCGGGTATATAAGCAGTCACGCGCCTGCACTCGAGACAGAAGCTTTGTACTATTTTACCTTGTAGGGCGAAGCCCTTGTCCGTTGATTTGTCAAAATTAGCTTTGTTAACTTAAAATATTTTCGATTCTTGTACATTCTGACTTACAAGGAAGGTACCACAACCCGAACCCCCGAATTTCAATAATATTTGGATATATTGTAGTACTTTAAAAAGTAAGTGTCACGTATTTATTTTATCTGCTAATTCGTCGATTTGAGGGGTGAAAATCACCCTTAAAGTTTACCCCAAAAACAGTTTTTTTTTGTATATCTACGGAACGAATTGGAATTTTTTGATGAATCAAACGCCAGATTATTTGTTATAAAAAGGCGCTTATATGGACGTGAACTTTATGCTAAGGGGTTGCAACCCTTATTTTTTATAAGGGTGAATGCGATTTTTTTAACGTTTATTTCGGCATAGAAATTATTAAAGTTTCTGAAATTGATTAAAAGTTGTACTATTATCAAGTAAATTAAGGGGATCAGACACCTTTACAATTTTCTTCATAAAATGACCTGAAAAAAATTAATTTTCATAATTAGAAATATTTAGAAGTAATATCCCAAAAATATATTCAATTTATGATAAAATGAGACTCAAAAGAAAAATTTTGATCAATTTTAATCAATTATATGGCCATTTCAAAATTCTTGTCGACGGCAGAGCTCAAAATTTTACATTATGTAGAAAACAGCTTTAAAGATAAAATTACTAAAATACTTCTTTATTTCCTCTTTTTTATTTCTTAACTCCATCTCTGCCCTGAAATATAAAAAAGTATTGTTTTTAGCTCAAAATATTTTACATTTAGAACAAATATTCTGGTACCTCAGTATACGATCTATCAGATTTGTAAGCTATGAGCACACGTAACAGTCATATCCACATCAGTCAGTCAAGTTTGTTAAGTGGTTTAACATGTAGATCCTTTGGTGCTTTTAAATCCAAATGTTTTTAATAATCTTTATCAGATATATTAGATTCTTATACATGTACTGAGGTAAATAAAGAATATGTTGAGAAATCCAAAATCCTTTATGCATGTTATGAAGCCAGTAACGCCATAGCCAAATGCTTGAAAAAAATGTTTATAGCTGCAACACTCCTATATTGATCTTCTTTTAATGTCTGATAGGGTGAACTGCTTTACTTGTCCTTCATTATTCTTTTTCACATATAATATTATTACTTAATAAAGAGAATACGACTGATACATATTTATTGCAGTGCATAACTGTTTTTACTTCAGAAAAGAAAATGTCAATTATACCATAGTGAGATTCAGGCGATGGCTGATAATAGTAGCTTTCTGGCAGAAGCGAAGGTTCCATTTTTCTGCACAATAGCATATCTTTCGCTTCCTTTAAAAGTTGATTTAAATCTGTACACTAAATATTTTTTGTAATTGTCAGTATAGACTTAATTTTTCTTTAGTATCAATCCCTGTTATTTTAAGTATAAGTTTCCAATAAAAGTTCAAGTACTAAAAGCTATTTCTAAAACTTTAATTCACTGTCACTCGCATTATTCAAACACTTCTAAAAACTTATTTAAAATACCTTTACGTATTATAATAAACTAAATGTTTACTCCCAAATTCATTGGAAACAATGAAAATTAAGAACAACACTTTGTATAAAAAGGTGCTGATGTTTATATCACAGTGTTTATATGAAATGACAGCTGTGCATGTTTACATTGCTTGCGGACTTTTACATAGGTTAAAATCAGCTTACAACAAGGGAGTGCTTCTACAAGTGTTTTTTTAGTAAAATATGTAATAAAAAGAAAATTAATTTTTCGTCATTTTAAAGGTATCCGATCCCCTTAAGTGAAAAGTAAAAACTGTTATCTAAAGAAAACAAAAGGTTTTTTCATAAATAATTAAGCGACTGGCGCGATGCTAATGGATTAAACTCGGTAAGTGGAACACGAGGTAAAGTGCAATTATCGAGCACGTGGCAAATTTATAGGTTATACACATGTACAGATGAGTGACGAGGTAAAGTTAGAGAAAGAACACGAATCGGAAAATAAAACCGATGAATGGATTCAAATAAAAAATCAAATTCGAACAACATTTTTTAAGGAAATCAAGAAGATTACAGTCCTTAAAAATAAAGTATACAAGAATATAAGTGTAAAAGAAATCGAGATGGCTAATCAAGCAAAAATCGAAGATATTATGATACCTATTTTCGATGGTGTAAATTACTCAAATTGGAAGATACGATTAATGACTTTGCTAGAATATAAAGAATGCAAAGAACAAACAACAAGAATTATAAGTACTGAAGATAAACAAGTAGATGCCTGGATGAAAAAGGATTGAAAAGCGGGAACTATATTGATGAGTGCTGTCACAGATAAACAACTAGAATATATTGGAGAGTGTACGACAGCATATAAAATGATAAAAAAGTTTGATAAAATATATTTAACAAAACCCACAGCCATGCAAATAATACGCAGAGGAAAAATAGAAGAAGTTAAATTGAAAAATTATGACCGTGTAGAAGATTTCTTTGTGGATTTTGAAAAGGCTGTAAATGAATTTAAAACAGCTGGTGGAAAATTAGATGAAGCTGAAAAAATGACATATCTTATCAAAAGTATACCACCAAGTTATAGTCATATTGGAGACTTTATAGATGCAGACTTTATAGGTGGAGACTTTATAGATCCTGAGGAAGAGCGCACAGTCGAATGTGTTAAGTCAAAGATAAAAGAAAAGAACATGAATAATATGGATAATGACAAGAAAAGTAATGTAAGTACTTTTTCAACAAAAACTCAAGAAAAATGCTATACATGTGGAAGAGTTGGTCATCGCCAGAAGGACTGTTGGCAAAGCCAGCAAGGCAACAGGGGCAGAGGTGCACAATTCAACAGAGGTCCCACAGAGGCTTCAACCGAGGCGGACAACACCGAGTACGTTACCAGAGCAGAGGGACAGCCAGGTCAGGAGGCTAGTCCAAGTCAGCTGAAGCGGAGTCAACTGCAGCATGGGCAAGGCAGGTCTACGACCCCCAAGTAAATCAAGTAACAGGCAATGACTACACTGAAGATAGTGAAAGTGAATTAAATTGATTATTAGATAGCGGGTGTACAGATCATATAGTAAGAAGTGATAAATTCTTTGATAAATTTGTTAAGTTAGAAAATCCGATTGATGTAAAATTAGCAGATGGAAAATTGTTAAAAGAGACTAAAATAGGAACTATGAAATTGTATTTTAAAAATTATTACAATGTAACCAGCGTAGATTTAAGCAATGTATACTATGTCAAAGGTATTAAACAAAATCTGTTAAGTTTCTCGAAGATAGCAAAAAGTTGTACAATTATAGCGAAAAATGAAAATGCAAAAATTTACAATCATTCCAGAGATTTAATAACTGTTGCTAAAGAAATAGAAAATTTATATTATATGAAAAGTTATGTAACAAAAAAGAATAATAATGATACTTATGTAAATAGTGTCAAGTTAACTGATAAAGAAAAATGGCATAGGGCTTTAGGTCATGTAAATTTCCAATATCTATATAAATTAGTGAATAATAAATTAGTAGTAGGTTTGACAGATAAAATCGAGAGTATTGAAATGAAATGTACAAATTGCATACAGAGTAAAATGGCAAATGTACCATTTAAAAATAATAGATCAGAAACAAAGGAAATTTTACTGGATCATCACTGATGAGTCCAATCCAGTAGCCAGGACGAAACATTTCCTTTTTAAGACTCGGGACATTCACCGGAATTTGGTGGACGAGAGTCAATAATCAACAATAATTTTTTTTTTCTTTCAGTGAATTTTCACTGTAGAAGTATAGCTCATGTTTGCCCGATAATAACTTTCTTCCTACAACGATTATAGTTGAGCGATCAATTCTTTTCTTTAATTTTGGAATTAATTCACACTGATTTTAATGGGCCACACAAGACACTAGATTATGGTGGCGAAAAGTATTTTGTGACTTTTATTGATGATTAGAGCAAATGCACTAGAATTTTTTGTATGAAAAGTAAAGCTGAAACCGCGCGTTGTTTTATTGAATTTGTTAATCAAGTTGAAAATATTTTTAATAAAAGAGTTAAAAAATTACAATGTGATAACGGTAAAGAATATTTGAATCGAGAAATTTATGATTTTGTTAAAAGTAAAGGAATACAATTATTACCATGTCCACCCTACATCCACGAGTTAAACGGAGTAGTGGAAAGGTATAATAGGTCGGCTATAGACATTGGTAGATGCTTAATTAGAGAAGCTAGGATACATAGAAGGTACTGGCTAGAGATTATGAAAACAGTAACTTACTTAAATCGTACAATCGCGAATCAGGAGAATAAAACTCCCTATGAAATATTTTTTGGAACAAAACCTAATGTTGAACATCTAAAAGTCATTGTAAGAGTAGATGGCAGTAGAGTCTTTGTAAGAGTCCCAGAAGCTTTAAGAAAAAGTAAATGGGACGATAAGGCTAAAATAGGCGTATTAGTAGTTTTGATAAATAATAGAGTAATAAATGCCAGACATGTAAAAGTTGTTGAGGATGGATTGAAATTAATTTGCTTAGAAAAAGTCGATGATTAAAACGATAGAGAATATAATAAATCTGAAAATGAACATATACAAAATGAAATATATAAAAGTGAATCTGGAATAAACGAATATGATGTAGATGAAAATGAAACTAATCAATTATCTTGTATGTCGACTTGCGAGTCGAATAGAGATAATAAAACAAATTTTGATAATGTTATAAACGACAAAGTAAACGATAATGCAAACGACATAGAAAATAAAAGTAGAGAATTTAACGATTCGAAGAAAATCTAATAGAAAGAAAAGTCCGGTAAATAGATAAGGAAATCCTGTTACTCACTTTATATATGTCAATTATATGAATGTAAATGTACCAAATACATTGAAGGAGGCGATAAATTGTAATGAATTCAAAGAATGGAAAAAGGCAATGGATACAGAGATAGAAAGTCTAAAGAAAAATGATACTTGGCAAATAGTTGAAAAACCAAAAGATAAAAAGATTATAGATGTAAAATGGATTATTGAGAAAAATAATGATAATACGTATAAAGCTAGACTAGTTGTTAGAGGTTTCCAACAAAGAGATTATATCGAAAATGTATATTCACCAGTAGGTAAAATGCAAACTTTGAAAATTCTATTGGCATACTGTTGTAAAAATAATTTTTTTACAGATCAAATGGATGTAGAAACCGCATTGTTGAATGGTCATGTAAAATCTGAAGTATACATATATATGTTAATGAACCTAAAGGTTATGAAACAGATGATAATAAAGTTTACAAACTTAGAAAAGCACTCTATGGTTTAAGAGAAAGTGCGAGAGCATGGTATGATTGTTTTCACAAATTTATGGAGAAAATGAAATTTATAAGAAGTAACTATGATTATTGTTTATATGTAAACAACACAAGCAAAGATCCAATATACATACTAGTTTTTGTAGATGATCTTTTAATTTGCTGCAAAAATAAAAATAACGTAAATAAAGTAAAAACAAATTTAATGGAAAAATTTTCAATGAAAGATTTAGGAAAAATTGGAAGTTATATAGGCATAGATATTGATTACAGTGACGATAAAAGTAAAATGACTTTAAGTCAAACAAAATACATTGAATCTTTGGCTGTGAAAGATAATCTAGAAAACGCTAAGTTATATGATACTCCAATGGAAGCAAATTTAAAATTGGAACAAGCTAATGAAATAGATGAAAGATTAAAATACAGAAATTTAATCGGCGAATTATTATATATTAGTGCAGGCACAATGCCAGATATAGCATATAGTGTCAATTATTTAAGTCGATGTCAAAGTTACTATAACCAAATACATTATAAATATGCAATGAGAATTTTGAAATATTTATTTAAGACTAAAGATTTATAACTAACGTACTACGATAACGTGAACAGCGAAGTATTAGACAGTATGGTAGATTTTGATATGCAGAAGATAATGTTGATAGAAAATCAGGTTTTATAATTATAAAAAAAAAAAAAAATTTATAAAAAACAGGTTTTATAATTAGATTATATGGAAATTTAATTTTTTGGAAAACGCATAAACAAAATACCGTAACAAAATGTTCTACTTTTGTAGAATATACTGCTATGCCTGAAGCAGTGAGAGAAATCTTGTTCATTAGAAATTTATTATGCGAACCATTTAATGTAGAATTTGATAAACCAATTAAGATGTATAAAGATAACTCAGGTGCAATTGCGACTGCAAAATTCGGTAACTTTACAAAGAATTCGAAGCGCATTGAAGTGCAGTATCATTACATAAATGAAAACTATGAAAATGGCATAATCGACGTTGTAAAAATAGACAAACAATTTAATTTAGCAGATATATTAACAAAGAGTTTAGATAAGGCGAAGTTTTTGAAAAATAGAAAAGTTTTGAGAGTGATTTAAAATAAATGAAATCTATTAACGATGTAAAATTTGAAAATTATTGTATGACTAAATGAAGGAATGAACATTTAATTGTAATGTTGAAAATTCAAGGAGGCGTGTTGGAATATGTGAATGTTTCAATACCAAGTACACTGTATGCGAAAATACCTGCCGAGGGACGACGGACGAAACACACATCCGTGTCTCCCCACCCTTGCGTGTCTGTATGAGAGTTGCCTGAGACGCGAGAGCAGTGTAGCGCACTTAGAATGTTTCTTAGACTCTACTTTCTGACTGTGATGTAAGCAGACGTGCCGACTGGCTTTTGCCACTATCAAACTTTAAACTATTATTGCTAACAGTATTGTTTCTCACATTATTCACCCCGAAATCCCAACAGAAATTATATTTATATCATAAAAATGGGAATTATTCGTATTATAAGTAATAGATTAAAAACAAAAAATACTAAATCTTTATGGGAAAAATATGAAATTGGTGAAAATTACCCTTAAAATTCAGATCTCGAAACAGACTTTTTAGTACATTTTGTATTCTAATATTCTATCAATGTTTTATAATGAAAAGAATCGGAATTTCCATATAAAAATATGGACAATTTGTAAGTAGTTGAAATAAAGCGTAGCCGTTTTTAAATTTTATAACATTTTTATAAGGTTTATTTCTTATATCTTCCTACCTTCTGAACTATCTGAACAAATTACGTAAAAGACATAATATATAATTTATTATATATTAATTAATTCGTTATTTTTGAGTATGATAGGTTATATTGCATTTCGAGAAAAGAGAGATGGCACGAGATAAAGGTTTGAAAACTACATTCATAAAATGCAAATGATTACAAAGGCCAACAAAAAAAATGTATCTGGTTCCTGGGATGGAGGCTACTTTTTTCTTATGTATTCCGCTGAATCCGAATTCGTCATTAAGAATAGAGGTTCGGCCGTAAGTTTTTGAGATAACCTCAAAAAACTGTCGAAAAGCAGTGTCTCTGTGGTAAGAACTTGAGAAGAACAAAAACATTATTTCCTTCACATCGAAAACACTTTGTTTTTATGTACTTTGGCCTGTTGAATCCGAATTTGCTATGGAAAAAGAGGTTTGACCAACGGGTTTCGGAGGTAACCTCAAAATACTGCTCCAAAAATCTCATGCACAAGAATTAAATTGGCTTACTCTTGCGTATACGTTTGTCATCGAACGACCTATGCAAAGGATTTCTACGCCGCTTTTTGTTATTAGATTGTACATCTCTTTTTAGCATCCAGCAATAGTCCGCCATCATGTTCACGCTCCATTTTCCTTGCCACCTACGTTCAAATTCCTTCATGTCCTGATGAAATCTTTCACCTTGCTCTTCACTGAAGTCCCAAAGGTTTGGTGGAAATTCATCAACGTGCGAATCGAGAAAGTGGAGTTTCAAATTCATTAAGCAACCTAAACTTTTGAAGTTTTCTACCATAGTTTCTACGATGCTCTTATAGTTCTCATCTTTATTATTACCAAGAAATTTGGTTGTAACATCTTTGAAGCTCAACCAGGCTGCCTTCTCGATATCATTTATACTTTTAACAAACTTTTCGTCCCTGAACATTTTGCGAATTTGAGATCCATCAAACATACCTTCCTTCAATTTAACCAGAGTTACATTCTTAAAGATGCTTTCTAAGTATCTGAAGCAGCGCTCTTTTTTATCGAGAGCTTTAACAAATTGTTTCATCAGTCCTAATTTGATATGTAGAGGAGGTAAAAGAATTTTGCTAGGATCCACAAGAGGACGCTTGATGACATTGCTGGAACCTGAAGTGAGTGATGGCCTCGCTGGCCATACATTATAGTGTTTTGCTCTATCTCGACTGTCAAACATGTATAAATAGCATGGGTACTTGGTAAAACCTGATTGTTGACCTAGTATCATGGTCAATATTTTCAGGTCTCCGCAAATGAACCATTCGTGCTCACTATACTTTATTTTATTTAAAACCTTTTCGATGTTACAGTATCCTTCTTTGAGTTCAGTTGAATGGGCCAATGGCAACGGAGCAAGCACGTTCGTATTGTGAAGAAGATCTGCATTTAGGCTTCGCTTGGATGAATCGATGAATAACCTCCATTCTTCTGGCTTGTATAAATTTGGTTGGAATTCATCAATAAGTCCTTATACATCCGTACAGTACACTAGATCAGATTGGCCAGTGGAGTATTTCCGAAACGCTTCTTCTCGGTTTCGATAAAATATGACGTTTACGCCCTGTTCGAATACGTTATAAGACTTCAATTGTGAGGCCATTAATTCAGCTGCATCTTTCGCTAATCCTGCATTCCTAAACATGTCATTCAGTTGAGCTTCAGAGATCTTTTTTTGGATTTTCTCTTTACCGACCGGAACGTACTCCTCATCACTTTCCAAAGACAGTTCTTCACTTTCTGCTTTCGTTAATGATTCACTTTCATCAGTATCATATTCTCTGTGGATATTGAAATTTTCTACTTCTTCTTCTGTACCACCATCAACTTGCATACCATCCATTTCTTATATAAAGCTGTCTCGTGAAGCCTCATCTATCACATTTTTGACTAAATGTTTCTGTGGACGAACGACACTAAATACTGTTGCATACAATATTTTTTCTGTACGCACCTTATTTATCCCACTTACATTTGTTACGAAAAAGTAACAGTCATTTTTGTCCAATGGTTTTTTCAAAATAGCTGGTTTTACAAATTTTAATTTACTTTTACCTTCAGTTTTTTCGAATTTATCTAACATTTTGTAGCAATTAGCACATATAATATGCGGAATGAGGTTGAATTTTGCTGCGATATTTCTACTCCAAAGCATGCTTTGAATAAATCTTTAACTCTTTCAGTAATATGCTTCTTATGTTTTTTCCACACGTATTCCGCACAAATGTAGCAATAACTGTCGGAATCACCTTCACAGTCCTGATCAACCTGTTGGTTAGATCCCGAAGGAATGTTAATTTTATTGAAATTAGTTTTAGTATCCATAAATTCATTGAAAAACCCGCACGATAGAACTCCTGCTAGTCCTGGCGCAGCCCATAAGTTGCCGTGGGCCATTGATGTCCAAGGTTCCACCAGGGTTTTTCTTATGTATTTTGACCCCCTGAATCCGAATCAGCAAGGTGTTTTACGATAAAGTGGGACATTAATTAGTTATAAACAATTTTATCAATAATTACGCGAATTTCACATTTTCACATGAAGGTAAGTTTCTGTTGGGATATTGGTAGGTAGGAGTACGCAATAAAGAGGAACACAATACAATTTAAGTAAACTAGGACTTTATTCAATGCTTCGCAACTCTCTTCCACACACGTCTTCCTCTCACAACGGACCCAGTCCGACTGGCGGCGCGCTCGCCCGGCGCTCGCTTCAGCGCTCCGCGCCCCTCCACTCTCTACCAGAGATCGCAGTATAGAAAGGTGTTACTGCCTAAAATCCAACACTCCCTCTCAGTCACATCCTTTTATACATTAATAACGTACTCTGGTAACTACAAACATTCTCTAATAAATTTTAAATTAATAACTATCTTCTGTCTTATGTTTTGGCTGATCTCATCTTCCCTAATTTTCCCCACGGTGCTGTGAGACAAGTCACTCTTCGTCGTCCGATTTCTCTTTCTCTCCTGTAAACAGAACAAATTATTAAACATCATTCTTATTAAGTATTTTGAATATTAACCTTTAATGAAATTTTCTCGCTAAATCCTGTGTTGTCATATTATCCCTAGACGAAAACACATTCCTAGAATACCCATCTCATTTAACAATAGTTTCACTGAGTAGTGTAATGTCTTCGAATTTCGGCAAGTCCCACTCAACGCTACTATTCTGCTTTGTATGAGAACAGCGCAGCACTCGTCTATTGAATCGTTCTCCTTGCTACAGCGTCACCATAGGTGTTAGTTACAAACCACACGTTGTAATAATGTTTTGCTTTTTGTCAGACTCGCATCCGAATGAGTCACCAGTCCTTCCAACTCAGTCTCATATATTAACTCGTAATGTTTTGTCCCTGACAAATTCTGCATCACTCGTTCTCCCAAGGGTGCTGCTACTGAGTGAACATTTTCATCTCCTAATTTCTTAAGCATGTTTGTTGTATACTTTCCTTGAATCAATTTCAACTTTTGACAAATCTAATCTCGTTCTGTCTTAATTCCCAAGAATTCTTTTGGCGGACCCAGATTTTAACTACGAATGACTCACTTAATCTATTTAAGGTGTGTTCGAATTTACACTTATTATGTCCCTTCATCAACACTCATCAATTTACAATAATATAAACATCTAACTAATAGCAATCTAGAGACTGGCGAATATGTTTCTCTCAATTCATAATTGTTTCTGTCCTTAAACCCCCTCATGACTAATCTGGCTTTATATTTTGTATTACATGCTTCATCCTTTTTTATTTAAAAATCCACCTAGAATCTAGAATATTATTGTTAGCTTTGCCCCTTAACAAGTTTTCTCTTTTCACAACCTCAAACACTCCTTTATCTTCAATTGAATTTAATTCAGATTCTACAGCCCACTTCCTATTTTCTCCCTCTGCTGAGTTAATCGACTGTCGATAAGTTTGAGGATCTCCCGGTATTTTAGCTAACAATGCATGATACGTTATGTCTCTTTCATTCGCACCTGACTCTGTGTCACTATCCGAATCAGAAACTCCCTTTGATCTCCCTTTTTAATTTTCCTATACACTTTGTTTTCTAAAAATTTCACATGCCTAGTCTCATGTGCCTTTTCATTGTTTTGCTACTTTCTATCTCATCTGAATTTTCATCTCTGATCTCTTTAAGTTCTTCAAACTCCCAATCTTTTAATTCGAAATTTACTTATGAACTTTTCTATTATCTCCAGTGGACACTAGATCTAATTCTTTGACAATTTTACTTTCTTTCTCATTTATTTCTAACTTGCTTGGTTGACTCACTTTGTTCGAATTTAGTTTAGATTTACATCTAGTACTAACTAACACGCTTGATTTGTATCTTTCTTTTACCTCATCTTTGTTCTTAATTTCTTTCAATTTTATAATCCAGAAGGGATTTCTATAAACTCCTGATAATAATCTTTCTTTAGTAAATGGATCATAGATATTTATCTTTTGATTATCTAAATAGATCTGCAATCCCTGATCAACACATTGTCTCAGAGACAACAAATTTTCGGATAATTCTTTCGAATATACAACATTCTATAATGCAAACTATCCTCCTCTCTCTGTTTTGAATTTAACTGATCTCGAGCCTATTGTTCTTAAAGATTATCTTTATTGGTACATCTCACATTATCGTCTAACTTTTCAAAAATCAGTTCTGACCTACTCAAATTCTCTGACGCTCCAAAGTTAGCTATAAATTTCACTAATACATCGCTTTTATCTTTCTTAACTAAACACCAATCTAATGAGTTACCTTCGTCCTCATCTTCTCCTCCTTACTCGTCTCTCGCGTCTCTCATAGTCCTGTTGCGTGAGGCACGGCTGCCTCGACCTCTGCCTCCACAACTTCTGCTTCCAGAGCCTCGTGCGCTGGCTCTGCCACGTGCTGTAGAATTGGATGCACCTGTAGTGCGATTTTCTCCTTCGATTCGTTCGTTTTTCAGAGACTTCTTCACGTCGCTCTCCCTCTCTCTTTCGGTTCGTACAGTCTCTGGCCTCGTGGCCGGGTTTATGACAGACATAGCAGACCCGCTGCCCGGGTGTGGGACAGCTCCGAATCAAGTGACCAACAAGGCCACAGGAGTAGCATCTCGTCTCTGATGCATTGGTTTGGTTACGGTTAGCTCCTCTCATATCTCCACGGCCTGGACCGCCGTCTCTGTGATGACCTCGCCTCGCCTCGCAAACATGTCTGCCTTTGGTGCTTCTCTGGGCCTGATTGTATTTTCAACCTGTAACAAATAATCTTTTAGTTGCAAATAGGACACATCTTGCCGAGTTGTTTGTCTGTTAAGACTGTTGAAAACTTCAATGCCTGGCACTGCATCAACAATGGCATGCTTGAAAATATCTCTCTTTTCTTTTTCTGATATTTTACCAGCATCTTGAACATTCTCATATATTCGAACTTTACTCGATTTTGTCCCAGAACTTGGCAGCCATTTCTCTCTTAGGATTAAATCTCCTCTCATACAACTCTTTTCTAGCAGACACACTTGTAACTCTTGTCTCTAGTCTTTTATATTCTTTTAATTTAATTAGAATCTCTCTAGGCTCTTTTATATCAAGAATCTTTGCTTAATATTTCTCATCAATGCTCTTACTATCTTTCTCACCTTCTGTTTGTCGTCAACTACCTTAATTTTAGGTACATTATAAATTTGATTTATACCTGAGAATTTTTCAAACACATTTTTCTACTTGTATTTGTCTGTCAAATTTGCTCCTGAATTTGTGCTCTTGTTTACTTTACTGTGTTCTTTTAACAAACTATGTACTCTTTCCGAAACTTTCTGATCTATCAACGCTTTTACATTAATTTTTCCTGTCTCGTTTGTCTCACCTTTATTTTCATATTTGTTTTAATAAACAGATTTGTTTTACTCACCATTGTTCTGGTTTTCACCCGTCTCCTCAGTTTATCATCTTCCGTGTCCCAATCCTTCACACTATTTTGAATGCTAGGCAGTTTCATACTTCCACCTGTATTTGATGCCTGCAGCATCTGTCCAAGATTAGTAACCAGCCCCTTCATTAGCTGTTTATTCATCTCTCTCTGTTCTGCAATAATTTCGAAGTGGAATCGGTTGAGATCTTCCTGTATCTCCTGTTTAATCTCCTGCTTTTGTCTCTGAAGCATTCTCTGAACGGCCTCCATTATAACTGCATCTCCTCTCATCTCAGTTTCTTGTCCGTTCCCTGTTTCCTTCAACTGGGGAATTACAAACGGTACAACTTTTGTCTCTGTTGGCCAGATTGAGTCTACATAGAAATCTATATATGATCTATTCTTACGTTCTTTTGATCAGAGAACATGAAATGTAATGTTCTTTTGTTCCCTCTAGCAACAAAAACTTTCTCATTTCGATACTCCGAGTGCAGCTGCTCCTGTACCCACACCTCACCGAACACCCGTTGAACCTCGTCAATCCAACCTGTAAAATACACACATTTACTTTAGTTTATAATCATCATATTTTACTTAACTTTAGCTTTCTAACTTTAATTAATTCTTATCCCTCTCTTTCTCTTTCACACTTTTCAGTTTGCATATACAAGTTCTACTTAATTAATTGCATATATGTATATATACGTCTATATATACATATTTATATGCCTCCTTTATTTCTCCTCAGTCTCCTTTTGCGCGCGACTTTCACTGACTAAATTCTCATCTTTTCCTCATCTCTTATTTTTCATATAGCTATATTCGCATCTCTTTCTCATCTCTATCGATTCGAATCGTGATGTCTCTGACCTCTACGTCTGCGCCTTCACCAACAACACGGTTTTTAGCTGTTAAATATTTCGTCTCAATATTCAGCTTAACTCATCTCTACTCCTTTAAGGCGACTTACATTGTCTCCTCGAACTAGTTTTGACGTCTTGACCTTTATTTGCGCGACTTAATTACTCATCTTGGCGTGTGCACACTCGCGTCTCTCTCGTCTCACCCCCACTAGTTCCAGACCGTGTTGTTAAGCGACCTCCTCCCACGTTGACACGATGCCGCTGGCAAGCATCGGTCGTGTGTTTCAGAGGCGCTTTCTCTTCTCACGCACACATAGCTACGTATGTTGCGCGAGCACAACACACAGCCCCGCGCCGAAACATTCGGCGCGCCTGCCTGATGTGCTCTCTCTCATTTGCGCTGTGCACCGTACATGTGCGCGACAACTATCAGCGCGCCTCTCAGCACGCTGCTGCTCTCTTTCCCCCTCCGCGCACACCTACTATCTCTCTCTCACCGTGCGTGATGCCGTGCGCCGCGACTCTCTGCTGCTCCCATACAGCACACTATTTTCCCCCTACTTGTATCATGGCGCGCGACACTGTTCAGCACAACTACCGCACAGCACACTATTTTCCCCCTTTTTTCGCGCGCCTATCGAACGTTGCTGTGCGTGCTTGCTGTCGCACCCATTCTTCTGGCGGCTCTCTCTCCCCGTACATACGCACGGCCGTCGGCTCTCTCTTCATGCGCGCTGCCGCTGCGCGCGAGCCTCTTGACACGCGTCAATGCCATGAGCGCGCTCCCTCCCCTCCCGCCGCCCGGCTTGCCTTCTCTCCTCATGCATGGCGCTCTCTCGGCGGGAAGACGGAAGCCATGAGGCGACGCCATGACACTCGACGCCATGACACTCGACGCCATGACACTCGGTCCCTTGACTCTCTCTTTTTGCTGCGCGCGCACCAACTCGCGCCGTTTCCCGCGCTAACCTGTTGTGCGCGCCGTCCGGTTCCGGGAATTCAACAAACTTCCTTTCGCGTTTCCACGAAATTTTACATGTTTCGACTCGCGTTTTTCTGTTCTCACTTTCTGCGTGCCTTTCTACTCAAAATTTTACACTTTTCGGTTCGCGCTTTTCATTTCTATCTTTCCGCGCATCTCTACTCGAACTTTCCGTTTCGATTCGTGCTTTTCACTTCTAATTTTTCACGCGTCTCTACTCGAAACTTCACACGTTTCGATTCGCGCTTTTCATTTCTAACTGTCCGCGCGTTTTTCTTACTTTTCACGACTCCTAGTTTTCGCGCCTTTTCGACCGAATCCCTTTCGCACTTCACTTCTCACTATTCTTACATACCTTTGTCGGTCGTTTCACCTGGCCCACTAGCCGCCATTTTCGCCTCGATTAACCGCCCTGATACAGTCGCTGCTTCCTGGGGCTGCGTGGTGAAGTGAAATGCGAACAGGGAGATACTCTCTCCTGTTTTTGAGTCCTTTCTTCCGTCTCACTTCACGCACACACGCGAGTACCTCCCGTCTTAGCACTTCTCAAATCCAAAAGCATTTGCACAATGGAAGCGTTTCCTACCGGCCCATAACCTGTTAGGATACTGGTAGGTAGGAGTACGCAATAAAGAGGAACACAATACAATTTAAGTAAACTAGGAATTTATTCAATGCTTCGCACCTCTCTTACACACACAAGACTTCCTCTCACAACGGGCCCAGTCCGACTGGCGGCACGCTCGCCCGGCACTCGCTTCAGCGCTCCGCGCCCCTCCCCTCTCTACCAGAGTTCGCAGTATACAAAGGTATTACTGCCTAAAACCCTGTTTTATTGTAATTTTTTTGTAGTATTTTGAAGCATATTGTATCACAAAATATATACGTAATCTAAAATTAACAATAATAATAAATATAAAATACATAAACAATTGAGATATCATAAACAAGACAACTCTTATAATGATATGGAAATGTAAGCCGTAGCTTTAAAATATTAATTTTAAACAATGTTATGACTTTTTAAAATAATTTTAATAACAACAAATAAATATATAAATTAATTAAATAGTAAAAAAAAATTCTAATTTATGGAATTTTTATAAACTTTCTTTTTCAAACGTTTCAATACAGTGAATATTATATTTATTTTTACATGTTTTTGACACAATAGCACCTTTTTCTTGTGCAAACTTTACAATTACAGCTATGTACCATCTCATCTACTGGTGGCAATAATGCTATAACTGTAGCAGAGACTCGCAACATGTTTAGCGCGAATTACTCTTTAATTTGAATTTAAAAAATATTTATGTTAAGTAAATGCATAAAAGTTATTTACGTAAACTTACAAGTTAAAGTATTGACTCGTCCCGATAACTAATAAATTGAAATAATTTAAATTATATATATTACTTTATTTATTGGGTCCTTTAATAAGTTTTCTCTGTTTCCTGACAGATGGCGTTACCAGGACTAAGTGTATGTAATTTCAGATGCTAACGCATCTATAAGGAAGTACTGTCGGTAAGCTTGAACTTAAATGTATGTTAGTTCGCCATAGTGTAAATAGCGTTTTTTGTTCTTACTACTAAAAATGTCAAGTTCTGTGCCAAGTAAAGAGTATTTGCGGGGAATTTGATTGTACTATTTTATTAAAAAAAAATCTGCAGCTGAAGCGCACTAAATTCTTGTTGGAACTTACGGTAACCATGCTCTGTCGGAAACGACATGCAGAGACTGGTTTCGACGCTTCAAAAATAACGATTTTGATCTTAGAGATAAAGAACGTGCTGGTGTACCAAAAAAGTTTGAAGACGAAGAATTGGAGGAATTACTAAATGGAGACTCATGTCAGACGCTAGCTGACCTTGCAAAGTCATTACGAGTAGATGAGACAACAGTTTCGAAACGTTTGAAAACGTTAGAAATGATCCAGAAGCAAGGACATTGGGTGCCATATGAGTTGAAGCCGGGAGACGTCGAACGGCGTTTTCTCACGTGTGAAGTGCTGCTTCGACGGCAGAAAAGGAAAGTTTTTTTGCATCGTATCGTGACTGGCGATGAAAAGTGGATATAGTAGGATAATCCTAAGCGCAAAAAATCGTGGGGTAAGGCCGACCATGCATCAACATCGTCCGCAAAGCCAAATTCGAAGTTTCTCCTCTGCATTTGGTGGGATCAGCAGAGTGTAATTTATTATGAACTGCTGAAACCGAACGAACCTATCACGGGAGATCGTTATCGACTGCAATTGATGTGTTTGAGCCGAGCCCCAAAGGAAAGACGGCCGCTGTATGAGCAGACACGATAAGGTGATTTTGTTACATGACAATGCTCGGCCACAAGTTGAAAAACTCGTCAAAGAAACGTTGGAGGTGCTTCAATGGAATGCCCTACTTCACCCGCTGTATAGCCCAGACATTGCTCCTTCTGATTACCACTTGTTCCGGTCGATGGCTCATGGCTTGGCTGAGCAGGACTTCCGTTCTTATGAAGATGTCAAAAAATGGATCGATTCTTGGCTAGCTTCAGAAGACGAGCAGTTCTTCCGAGATGGAATCCGTAAATTGCCAGAAAGATGGGAGAAAGTAGTGACTAGTGATGGGTAATATTTTGAGTGACATGCTTTTCACTACATACTTTAAATAAAGTATCAATTTTCACAAAAAAACAGTGAGAACTTATTCAAGGTCCCAATATAATTATTAATAATTATTTATATTTTATAACTTTATTTAAATGTAATTTTTACTATCTCTAGAAAAAATCACCAAGAAATGACAATATCTGGTTTTCATTCATATATCTTTATTGAAGTTGTCTAATATTTTAATTGTTTATGAATTTTATATTAATTATTATTGTTACCTTTGTATTACTTATTTATTTTGTGGCACATTATGCCTCAAAATACTATAAAAATACTATTACAATGGCACTTACCTAGTTGTGAAAATCTGAAATTCTTGTAATTATTGATAAAATTGTTTATAACTAATTAATGTCCCACTTTATCGAAAAACACCTTGCGAATTCAGATTCAGACGGTTAAAATACATAAGAAAAACTTTGGTAGAGCCTTGGACATCGATGGCCCACGGCCACCATGGAGCTGCGCCAGGACTATGTCCCGATCGCAGGTGAGTCCGCCGTCCTAGGACTCTCGTATCTCCCCAGGCCTAAGTACGAGGGCTTTCCGACTTTGACGAGTACAGTGTCAATTCGTCGTCGGACACACTACGGGATCATCCTCGCGTTCTAGCGTTCCCCTGCAGGTCAGCGCGCCTCGCTGGCTTCGTTACCACGGAAGATTGGAAGCGAATCATTCTATACATCCCTTTCGGGCAGTTGGCATCGTTCCAGTATCTTCCGTGGCAGCAGCATCAGAGGGTACATATGAGCCGTTTCACGTCAACTGCCCCAGCGCGGTTTTTGAGATATAAGATGTTTTGTAGTTTTTGAAGGTGAAAATGGAAAATTTCGAAAAAAACTGCCTATATCATTGGAAAGCTGAGGAAAAAACACGTTGAAAACGCTTATCAAACAATTTTTTTTAAGTACATTTTAGTATCATAAACATGAGTTGGAAATAGCACGATTTGGCACTCGCGCTCCGATCTGGGGCAGTTGACGTGAAACGCCTCATATGCAGAATTCGGTAAATAAATTTTAAAGTTACTAAGTAACGGAAATAAAATATACGAGATAACCCAACAAATACATGAAGTGCATGCGATTCTTTCCATTTGAAGATTCAAGCCCTTATCAGACTGTATTGTTTTTTTCATTGACTTGCTTATCGCCAGATTTAACTCAACGTAATATCTATTCGAATATTCCCAGTTTTCAGTTCTTAGAAATACCAGATATCTTCAGATATCAAGTTATTTTCGTAGTCTGGATTCCAGAGAGTATATTTCTTACAAAATGTTAGATAAATTCGAAAAAACTGAAGGTAAAAGTAAATTAAAATTTCTAAAACCAGCTATTTGGAAAAAACCATTGGAAAAAAGTTACTTTTGCTTGACAAATGTAAGTGGGATAAATAAGGTGCGTTCAGAAAAAATATTGTATGCAACAGTAACTAGTGCCGTTCGTCCACAGAAGCATTTAGTCGAAAGTTTGATAGATGAGGTTTCACGAGACAGCTTCATACAAGGAATGGATGGTATGCAAGTTGATGGTGGTACAGAAGAAGAAGTAGAAAATCTCAATCTCCACAGAGAAGATTATACTGACAAAAGTGAATCATTGACGAAAGCAGAAAGTGGAACCGACGAGAGTGAAGAAAAACTGTCTTCGGACAGTGATGAAGAGTACGTTCCCGTCGGTAAAGAGAAAAGCCAAAAAAAGATCTCTCAAGCTTAACTGAATGACATGTTTAGGAATGCAGGATTAGCGAAAGACGCAGCTGAATTAATGGCCTCATAATTGAAGTCTTATAACGTATTAGAACAGGGCGTAAACGTCACATTTTAACGAAACCGAGAAGAAGCGTTTCGGAAATACTTCACTGGCGATTCTGATCTAGTGTACTGTACGGATGTACAAGGACTTATTGATGAATTCCAACCAAATTTACACAAGCCAGAAGAATGGAGGTTATTCATCGATTCATCCAAGCGAATCCTGAAGGCAGTTCTTCTTCACAATACGAACGTGCTGGCTCAGTTGCCATTGGCCCATTCAACTGAACTCAAAGAAGAATACTGTAACATGGAAAAGGTTTAAATAAAATAAAGTATAGTGAGAACGAATGGTTAATTTGCGGAGACCTGAAAATATTGACCATGATACTAGGTCAACAATCAGGTTTTACCAAGTACCCATGCTATTTATGTATGTTTGACAGTCGAGATAGAGCAAAACACTATAATGTAAAAGTATGGCCAGCGAGGCCATCACTCACTCCAGGTTCCAGCAATGTCATCAAGCATCCTCTTGTGGATTCAAGCAAAATTCTTTTACCTCCTCTACATATCAAATTAGGAATGATGAAACAATTTGTTAAAGCTCTTGATAAAGAAGAGCGCTGCCTTAGATACTTAGAAAGCATCTTTACGAATGTAACTCTGGTTAAATTGAAGGAAGGTATCTTTGATGGACCTCCAATTGGCCAAATGTTCAGTGACGAAGAATTTGTTAAAAGTATGAACGATATCGAGAAGACAGCCTGGTTGAGCTTCAATGATGTTGCAACCAAATTTCTTGGAAATAATAAAGATGAGAACTATAAGAGCATCGTAGAAACTATGGTAGAAGACTTCAAAAGTTTAGGTTGCTTAATGAATTTGAAACTCCACTTTCTCGATTTGCACATTGATGAATTTTTACTAAACCTTGGGGACTTCAGTGAAGAGTAAGGTGAAAGATTTCATCAGGACATGAAAGAATTTGAACGTAGGTGGCAAGGAAAATAGAGCGTGAACATGATGGCGGACTATTGCTGGATGCTAAAAAGAGATGTACAATCTAATAACAAAAAGCGGCGTAGAAATCCTTTGCATAGGTCTTTCGATGATAAACGTATACGCAAGTGTAATCCGATTTAGTTCTTGTGCATGAGATTCTTGAGCAGTTTTTTGAGGTTATCTCCGAAATCCGTCGGTCAAACCTCTTTTTCCATAGCAAATTCGGATTCAGCAGGCCAAAGTACATAAAAACAAAGTGTTTTTGATGCGAAGGAAATAATGCTTTTGTTCTTCTCAAGTTCTTACCACAGAACTTACCACAACTTTTCGACAGTTTTTTGAGGTTATCTTAAAAAATTACGGCCGGACCTCTATTTTTAATGACGAATTCGGATTCAGCGGAAAAAATACATAAGAAAAAAGTAGTTTCCATCCCAGAACCAGACACATTTTTTTTGTGGGCCTGTGTTATTATCGTCACGCTCTTTGTCTGCATATTTTAGTACTGCTTGGTTACATAATTATGAGAAATTATATGTAATAGCTACACATGTTAAATGTATTCCTATTATACATAATAAGTCTGGAGCAGCAAAGCATCGTATACAGGTAGTCAATGCTACCTGTGTATAGGTCTGGTTTATTCATTTACAAACTAACTTAATCTAACCTAAAACTAAGATATAAAATTTGACAATTTTAATAGATAAAACCATTTTTTTTTTGTATTAATAGTATATAAAACCAGTTCAAAACTTATGAATTTATTTATCTAGATTTCGGTAAAGAGATTTAGTAGTTTAAAAGATATAGCATCAATAGACTTAGTTCTAATATACATGTTGTCAATGCTCATGCCATTTACCATGTTGTCATTCGGTCTAGTTGTGTTTATAAAACCCGGAAAATATTCCTTTTCAAGCATATTATTTAGTAATTCCTGACTAAAAACATCTTCCTTCATAATGCTAATATTAAAATCACCGATGATTTGATGATTTTTTATATTTCTTTCGCTATTTAAATATGCTTTTAGCTTAGTTATAAATTCAAGAGAAGGAAGATCGTGGCATCTGTATACAGCTGATATTTCTAGAGTACTGTTATTATTCAAGGTTATACGTGAATTTAATATTTTTAGCCTACCGCTCTCAATGGTTTCTGTTATATCAGTTACGAAGTCTTTTATATATACGACAACTGCGCCGCTTCATGGGAATGGCATCTTGGTACCGAAAGTTCTTGAAAGACTTCGCCACAGTCGCCGAACCGCTCACGGCGCTAACGAAGAAGGATCGACCATACGAATGGGGCGACGCGCATGAAGAGGCTTTCGAAAAGATAAAAGCCATAGTGTCCTCGGCTCCTGTTCTCGCCAGACCCTCGTTCGATGTTCAGTTCGTCGTGCAGACAGACGCGAGCGACACTGGCATCGGCGCGGTGCGGTTGCATCGTTTTGATTTATCTTACTATCATTGTAGTATATTTTATAACCTTCTATTTGTAAAAATTGAGAATTTAATAAATTCCAAGTTTGATCTTTAAACTCTTAATGAAAACTTCCAATTTATCACGATTACAGTTTAAGCTTCTAATATTAACATGAAGTAGTAGACTATCATTTATATTTAAATTTCCATTAAAAGTTTTCAGATCTGTATAGGAAATTTCTTCGTTTATTTAATACACAGAAATATTTTTTTCTCATTCCATAAGATTATTTTGTAGTTCTTGTGAAAAAAACGTGTTTAAAAAAATAGATTTTTTAAAAATAATTTTTCACCCCATAAATGTGCTTATTAACAGATAAAAAAATACGTGTTACTTATTTTTTAATGTACTACAGCATTTCCAAAAATTATTGAAATCGGATAGATCTGGTTAGTCGCTCCCCCGCTCACTTGCTACAATCACGTAGTTTACAACACAGACTTACCGCAAATAGCCGCTCCCCCGCTCACTTGCTACAAATCACGTAGTTAACAACACGGACTTACTCGGGGCTGGCCAGCCATCGCCGCCATCTCTCTCTCTCTCTCTCTCTCTCTCTCTCTCTCTCTCTCTCTCTCTCTCTCTCTCTCTCTCTCTCTCTCTCTCTCTCTCTCTCTCGATCCGTCGTGTGTGGGTTGGAGTCGCTGCCCCTCTCTCGAGCGCTCTCTCTCGCGCGCTCTCTCTCTCTGTCTCTCTCGCCCAGCCACGTGCATCGGAGTCGCTGCCTCTCTCGCTCTCTCTGCTCCTCCTCGCGCGCTCTCTCCCTTTCTCTCTCTTGGTGGAGGCGCGGTGGCTCGAGTGGTTGCAGCGGTGGAGGCGCTGGGCACACGAACTCGCTCTCACTCTACAAAATACCCGGCGGGCTCCCGGACTCACTTCGCGTGTCACGGCGAGAAACAACAATGGCCGCAGCGTTGCTTTCGCGGCAGCACCGCGGCTTCTTCGTTTGCCTCATTAGCGCGCCGCGTGGCGCGCTATCCATCACGGTCCGTGCAAGCGCTTCAGATTCGAATCTCGCGACGCCATATCCGTGATTATTCGTTGCTTATATCGGCGCCCATTACAACAGTTATAAACTTTTTTTAAATTATATATTCTTATTAATAATTATTTGTGAACTTTTATTTCCGCCTGGGTTATTATAAATATTTGATAAGTAACACATGGATACTGATTTAATAACAAAGTATTAAAAAATCTCTCTCTCTCTCTTCCCCTCCCCTCTCTCTCCCTCTCTCTCAACTTCCGTGAAACTGAGTACCAAAAACTTTAATGAGAGCTTAAACATTTTTTTAAAACAATCAACACGTTTGTTAAAAGCAATTTTTTAAGTACGTTAAATTATAACAACACAATTTGTCCAGTTAGTTCTTCTATTTCTTTTAGTCTCATCTATTCAATAAGGACTCTCTACAAATGGTAATAATTTTTTTCATGACTGTATAAACTCTCTCCCTCCTTCTCTTTCCCACCTCACTCTCTCTCCCTCCCTCTCTCTCAACATCCGTCAACCTGAGTACCAAAAACTTTAATGACAGCTTAAATATTTTTTTTAAAACAATCAACATTAACAATCAACGTTTTTTAAACGCTAATTTTTAAGTACATTCTATAACTACATAATTTGTCTAGTCCTTTTAATTCTTCTACTCTCTTCTATTCAATAAGCACTCTTTACAAATGATAATAATTTTTTTCATGACTGTACAAATAATAATATTGCTAATATAAAACTTTCTACGAAAGTATAAAATAAGGCAAGAATAGACGTTTTTTCTGGATAATCTATAAAAAACAACACAATTTGTCTAGTCCTTTTATTTCTTCGAATCTCATCTATTCAATAAGCACTCTCTACAAATGGTAATAATTTTTTTCATGACTGTACAAATAATCTATAAAATAATAATATTTATGATTTTGTAAAAGAAATCAAATAAATACGAATGAAAAAGTCTTTTAATTCTTTGAGTCATTGTATGCTGAATAAATTATATGTAAGTAAGTACACCCATCCTTGAGGAATTATTGCCGAACGTGCCTCCTCTGTTTCAAAGTCCTGAAATCCCGTTGGCCGATTCCAATTGAAGGTTAATGGTTACACTCGAATTGTCCAATGGGATTGCAGAATTTTGAAAGTGAGCAGGCATATTCGGCAAGAATCCACAAAAGATGGGTGTACATTCAAATTGTTCACTGCAAATCAAACAAACGAAAGTTGTGAAATCAATTATCGATAGTCAAGTAATGCAAACAACTCTCGGAAACTACTGTATGACTGTTCTCAGAAATATATTCAAATTTGTTCATCTTTCTAAGCTATACAAATTAAACACAAGAAAGTACTGAAATCAATTTATTATTGTAGTCAAGTACCGGCCATAAGTTAACTTGACTGACATAATAGAACTTTTCGTATCTAGCGTGTAAAATTACATTTTACGCCCACGTTGTAACTTCAAAATTATTCAGCCAGCGGGCATAAAATACTACTTAGCGCCCAAGAGGCCCAATAGCTCACATACTCTTACAAAACTTTATAGAACCTACGCACTTTACGTCCGTGTGGGCGAAAATTATTTTAATTATATAACTATAATGCCTTCTCTTTATTTCTAAAATTCATAAGAATTTTTTTAGATATTTACGAAAAGTCAAAGCTTTATATAAAAAAATTACATAGTTACCAACACATCACTATTTTTCATGATTCTTTCTCAATTTTGAACTTTCTATAATATTATGCACCTTGGAAGGAAAAGAGAAGTCTAGAGCTGCTCTAGCAGGGGTGGTTCTCCGATCTCCCATACATACTTGGCGGGCCCGACGATTTGCAGTTCAAGGCGTAAGACATGGTCATTTTCATATAAATATTCATATGTTTAAAGATCAGATAAAATATATAAATGGGTTACTTCTACATATTAACTACTGATCCGTGAATCTATAACTCTGTTTTTAGGACGGACACAAAGAAAAATATTGTGGGTAATAAAAGTAAATCGTGATTCTGCAGATATAGGGATGTTGTACTTAACGGTACCAATTAAAAATTGAAGCCAATATAATTATTTATAGTAGACTTATGGTATAAATATTGTTAATGAATTTATGCAAAAATTTTGTATTCTATATTTAAGTAGCCCACCGGTAAACTGCAAATCGTCGGGCCCGCCAAGTATGTATGGGAGGTCGGAGGATCACCCCTGCTAGAGCAGCTCTAGACTTCTCTTTTCCTCCCTAGGTGCGTAATATTATAGAAAGTTCAAAATTGAGAAAGAATCATGAAAAATAGTGATGTGTTGGTAACTATGTAATTTTTTTTATAGGCTTTGACTTTTCGTAAATATCTAAAAAAATTCTTATGAATTTTAGAAATAAAGAGAAGGCATTATAGTTATATAATTAAAATAATTTTCGCCCACACGGGCGTAAAGTGCGTAGGTTCTATAAAGTTTTGTAAGAGTATGTGAGCTATTGGGCCTCTTGGGCGCTAAATAGTATTTTATGCCCGCTGGCTGAATAATTTTGAAGTTACAACGTGGGCGTAAAATGTAATTTTACACGCTAGATACGAAAAGTTCTATTATGTCAGTCAAGTTAACTTATGGCCGGTACTTGACTACAATAATAAATTGATTTCAGTACTTTCTTGTGTTTAATTTGTATAGCTCAGAAAGATGAACAAATTTGAATACATTTCTGAGAACACTCATACAATAGTTTCCGAGAGTTGTTTGCATTACTTGACTATCGATAATTGATTTCACAACTTTCGTTTTTTTGATTTGCAGTGAACAATTTGAATGTACACTCATCTTTTGTGGATTCTTGCCGAATATGCCTGCTCAGTTTCAAAATTCTGCAATCTCATTAGACAATTCGAGTGTAACCATTAACCTCAATTGGAATCGGCCAACGGGATTTCAGGATTTTGAAACAGAGGAGTCACGTTCGGTAAGAATTCCTCAAGGATGGGTGTACTTACTTACATATAATTTGTTCGGCATACAATAACTCAAAGAATTAAAAGACTTTTTCATTCGTATTTATTTGATTTCTTTTACAAAATCATAAATATTATTATTTTATAGATTATTTGTTCAGTCATGAAAAAAATTATTACCATTTGTAGAGAGTGCTTATTGAATAGATTAGATTCGAAGAAATAAAAGGACTAGACAAATTGTGTTGCTTTTATAGATTATCCAGAAAAAACGTCTATACTTGCCTTATTTTATACTTCCGTAGAAAGTTTTATATTAGCAATATTATTATTTGTACAGTCATGAAAAAAATTATTACTATTTGTAAAGAGTGCTTATTGAATAGAAGAGAGTAGAAGAATTAAAAGGACTAGACAAATTGTGTTGTTATAGAATGTACTTAAAAAATTAGCTTTTAAAAAACGTGTTGATTGTTTTAAAAAAAATATTTAAGCTCTCATTAAAGTTTTTGGTACTCAGGTTCACGGATGTTGAGAGAGAGGGAGGGAGGGAGAGAGATTGGGGTGGGAAAGAGAAGGAGGGTGAGAGTTTATACAGTCATGAAAAAAATTATTACCATTTGTAGAGAGTCCTTATTGAATAGATGAGACTAAAAGAAATAAAAGGACTATCTAGACAAATTGTGTTGTTAGAATTTAACGTACTTAAAAAATAGCTTTTAAAAAACGTGTTGATAGTTTTCAAAAAATATTTAAGCTCTCATTAAAGTTTTTGGTACTCAGTTTCACGGAAGTTCAGTGAGAAGGAGAGAGAGGGGAGGGGAAGAGAGAGAGAGAGAGTGTGATAAAGGGAGGGAGGGCGGAACAGACTAATACTTGTCTTAGTTTAAACTTTTGTAAAATGTTTTTTAGATATATTTCACAACTTTTTAAGAGAAAATAATAATTAAACAGTGTGATAACATTATGCGGGTTTATTATAGTATAGTATATTTTGTCACGGGGTGGATTTTCAGGCGAAGGCACGTTTCTCCTGCGTACCGTAGCGGTTCAATTCCGTATCTCTCGGTTCAACTCCCGGAGATTGAGTAGCCAGATTAGGTAACAGACGCTACAACGTCGTGCAATGTTAACCTAAACTAGTGACTTACCGTGCAACACGCAAGTCAAAGACTGCGCTTTGTTTCTCACCAGTGACTCGAACTCTCCTCTCGTTCACTGTTTCGTGTGCCGGCTGCTCAGATGAAACGAAACGTTTCTCTTACGTAACGACCGCGGAGGCGGCGGGGAGCGGGGAATGACTAAGGTCGCGAAATGATAACTCGAGTGGTTAAAGTTAATAACAAAAGACTATGGTTTATTAAATAAAAGAGGTTGTGGTTTGATAATAAATCAGAAATATAAAAGAATTGAATTTAAATTCGCGTCTTCTCTATCTAAATGGTGCGCCAGCACGTTACCTTTGACGTCAGCTGCCTCGGAGACTGACGTCACGCTCGCGGTAAATTACGCCGCGCACGTGAGGTATAATACGCCTCACGTGAGCGGTACTCTACGTGCGCGCTCACCGAGTAATGCGACGAAGTGTGAGAGCAGTCGCGATCGCCGCGCGACGCACACAAGTATAAGTGTGAGAGAGAGGGTAGACGGCGGTTTTACACGTGTGCGCACCTGTTGTGCGCACTCACCGGCTTTGAAAAAGCCGGTGGTTTGACCTCACGTTTGACCTTGATGAAGTGCGAACCCGATGCCTACACTCTCTCCTTGCACTTGCTCTCACCGCACGAGAACGCCTACTCGGAGCCGATGTCCAGGTACGACGAGCCTGGACAAACGGTTACGCGGAGCTAATACGCGGCGCGGAAGAATGCGTGCGCGCTTACATTTTCTATCGAAAACTAATAGCGCAGTCTATTTGGACTAGCAGCGAGCTCTCCCCTCTGTAGCAGTGGTTTGGCCGGTTCAGCTGTCTCGTAGCCGAGATTTCGCGACGATGAAGACTGTGCGGCAGGTTGATCCTGCCTGTCGCACGAATACTTGAAATCTCCTCGTCTAGTGGCACAAGTGTTCCTCGGCGAAAGATAAAAGCTTGCGGAAGGCTTCTGCGTACATGACACTATCACTCTCGAAACTTTTCGAGAGGTGAAACTAATACTTTCTTCTTAAAAAAAAAATAAAAGCGGAGCGTACTCGGGTGCGTGTTCTTTCTCTTTCCCGTCAACTATATGATGGCCGTCGCCGGCTCGCCGCGGTCTGCTAGTCATCACGTCGATGCAGCTCAGATTCTGCATCGACGCGCCATCTCGCGTTCGCGCGCATGAGTTACTTCAACTACGGCTTATCCGCGACGTCGGTACGGCAGGCCGTGACAATTTTTAATATCATTAGTAAATGATAGTATTGTTATTAACAAAAGTTTTAAATTTGAATGTTTCTTCATGGAGCTCGAAAAATGATTACATTAGTAAAATTTTTTAAAATAATATAATCAAACGCGTATATTCTTAGGTATGATGATAATTTAACAATACTATTAATTATTGTAAAGTCATATGAAAATATCATTCTTTTTATGTTTTCAGTTTGCAGGAAAAACTTACATACATACCTTATTTTATACTTTCAAAGATTATTATTAAGAAGACAAATTACATAAATACTAAAGGGATCGATATTTTTTTGAACAAATTAGATCTTAAAACGAAGCTTTTAGTTCATATTTTTATAATTTTTTTTCAGAGCATATTATAAGTATTTTCATTTTTTGGTACTAGAAATTGATTATTAAAGCCTTAAATTAGTTTTACTATAAGACTGCTATATGATAATATCATTAATTATTTTTGTAACTTCGCAATTAATTATTGGCACCATGAGCCAATAATTAATTATATTATTCTCAACACTTGGATTTGTTGAAATTATCACTAGAACCCGATCATAAATATCCAGCTAGGAAACCCAGTTGGATCTATGTCACATGGGAAATCCAGCTGGATCCGGGCGGATTTACACAGATTTCAGTAGATTAGATTAGACCACTTGTATTAATAACCCATCATTGCTACACGACTTGTAAAATGTGAGAAAAAAAGCTTTCTCGATATTCTTTTATAGTAGAGATATAAGTTCTTGAAATTATTATTGAAACTACTTAAATTAATAACCCATCATTGCCACACATAATCTTGTAAAATTAAAAATGCAACCAGTTTATCAACTAAGAATCACTGAGAATAAAAGCTTTTTTGACATTCTTCTATAGATAAAATTTTTTGAAATTATTATCTGAATCTTGTCTAGAAAAATATTTACTAAGAACTCTGAAACATTGTGACGTTTCCCATGGTGAGAAATCATATATTAGATTAACTGAGCACTTTTATTCGTTGAAATTTTCACAATAACATATCATTTTTACTTTTTTCGGTATTCCCATGTTCATTAGGTATAATCTTTTTATTGGCATTTGAATAAATATGTACAACAGCACAGCACTGATATCGACTAAGTTTTTTGAAGATGACAGGTGCTTTTTAAACCAAGGTTCAGACCAATATTTCAAATCGGCATCATAAATTATATTGTATATTTATAACCTCACATGTCACTCAACAATATTTTCTTCTATGCAAAAACTTATGAAACTTATGAGCCTCATAACACATAATTATTCAATAAACACTTGTTCTATTCTCAAAAGATTTGAAACTGATTTTTAATAGAAGTTTTAAAATTTGATTATAAACACTTCATGTAACTCGTCATACTATATTTTATTTATTATTACACACAACACTGAAAATTATATTGTATATTTATAACCTCGTGTATCACTCAGCAATATTTTCTTCTATGCAAAAGCGTATTATGAAGTTTATGAACCTCATAACACGTAATTACTTATTAATACATACTTGAGCTATTTTCAAAACATTTCTAACTGATTTTAAGTAGAAGTTTTAAAATTTGATAAAACACTTCATGCAACACATTTTACCGGTATTTTATTTTTTTATATTACGCAAAACACTGATTAGATGCCATTTTTTCATCACTATGTTATTTGTTATCTATAACATTTGATTATATGTGCACTTCATGCAACACATCATACCGGTATTTTATTTTATTTAACACAAAACACTGATTACATGCCATTTTTTAATCACTATGTTATTTGTTATCAATAAAATTTGATTATATATGCACTTCATGCAACACATCATATTGGTATTTTATTTTATTTATTACACAAAACACTGATTAGATGTCATTTTCTAATAATCACAACATTTTTATTATCAATATAATTTTCAACTAGATAGACGATCTATGAAAATCACAATTTTCTTTTCTTATTTTGAAAAACTTACTTCAAAACATAATACTTCTTTCGTATTTTGAGTCCAATACTGTCTAAATAAACATCTTAGTTGTTGTTTGTTTTATGTGTGATTCATTGAAAGCAATGAAATTGTCATTTTCTTCATTGACATCCACGTACTCTATTTGCCCTGTCAAATATGAAGACAAATTTTTAACATTCTTCTAAAATTATATCTCATATGAAAAATTTTCATGTTAAGAATATATAGATACATCTTGAAAAATATTGTGTCGTACTAAATAGTATTTGCCTGCTCTTCCATAATAATATTGGTTTGGTTTTTCTTTCTTGAGTAGTACTATATTCTTACTATCTTCTTTAATATAAATTATTCTATTCGTAAGCGCCTGTTCTTGTATTAAAATAACTTTTTCTTGTCCATTAATATTAAAATAACCACCAGGGTCATGAGGGCACTCGCTCATTTTTGCTAATTCAAAATTAGATTTTTCAGACAGTACACAATTAGAACTCAACATTATTGGCTATATTACATATATCTCCATATTTCCAAAATGAGTCGAAAAAATCTTCTGGTATAATATCTGTAAGATAATAATTAATGAATTCTTCTTTGTTAAAAACTATTTTTTAACAGTTATCTATTTACTTGGTAATATCCTTATATTTTCTGATATACTCTGTAAAAATAAAAACAAGATTTCACAAAGTAACAATACTTATTATAAACTTTATTGATTTAAAACTTGATAATAAAAGTTTGCTACTTATCTGATTATAATATATTGCTATTGCCCATTGATATTCACAGCTGCTTACATAGGTTATTTTCCAATCCACTTGAAGATTTAAAAATTTCTTGAGACTCATGGACATACAGAAGATTCGTTTAGCCTACCCTACTTTTTCGATGAACTTTAATAATTAATAATAATTAATGAACTCTTCTTTGTTAAAAACTATTTTTTAACAGCGATCGATTTACTTGGTAATAATCCTTACATTTTCTGATATACTCTGTAAAAATAAAAACAAGATTTCACAAAGTAACAACACTTATTATAAACTTTATTGATTTATAACTTTATAATAAAAGTTTGCTACTTATCTGATTATAACATATTGCTATTGCCCATTGATATTCACAGCTGCTTATATAGGTTATATTTTTCCAATAAAATCCATTCCAATTCATCCAAAATGAAATAATCTGTATATGTATCTGTATGTATATATATATAATAAGTACTTATCTAACTAATAAAAGTTATTTTCCCCGTTGATTGATACACATAATTCTTCTCATAATTAGTTGATTTCTTGAGATCTTTGAAATATATTATTATTAACTAACTCACTAAATGATAACATTTGTGTATAACAATACTGACATGTTATATGTAAGGTTAGGCGTCGACCAGATACGGGTGTGTATATGACTATATATATAAATATATATAGATATACAAGCGTAAAATAGACGACAACCGGAAGTGTCGTAAGAGCTGCAAACCGGATATCTGAACAAGGAGAAGAGAAGTTCGGAAAGGAAACAGCACATAAAAAATTCAGCTCTCTATATCTTTTGAACGAGATAATATTTTTAAATAAAATCTTTTGATTTGAGTAGAGTAATGAAATGGCTTTCGATTAAGAGGTATATGTTATATAGTAAAAACTAACGCAATATACGAAAAAGCGCATTGAATTTTTCGTACACCCATTTCAATGTATATGTAGCACGGGTCGCTCCTTTAGGCTGCTTCTATAACTTGCCTTCGGCGCGTTCCCGCGCTCCTTGATATTCTGCAAATTACAGCATTAATACGTAAGATTTCTAATTAAGACTTATTTCACAGAGTATTTATAAATCATATAAATAAAATACTACAATAATATTCAATATCAAATATTGAATTCATGTATTCAATGCTAATATTATCGATATTATTGTAAGCCTTAAACAATATGTCATAATATGAAAATGAAAGATGAATTGACCCATAATATGTATACCTATATACTTAGTGTAAGATTTTTTTAATTAAATTGAAAATATTTTATAGTAATATTTCTTTGAAAACATAATTTTTTACTTTATTATCAGTTTTCTCCGATCCTATTAATACTTTTCGTTCGTTCCAAGTACGTACTCGAGAAATAACTACGTATAATTGCTCATAAGTAAAAACATTCTTCCGCAAATCATAAACTGATTTACTATCTGTCAAAAAACTACCCGGAATTTTTAAATAAAACACACAATATTCAATTATTTATCAATATTTATTTTGTCGCCTTCAAAGTAAGCCACATTTGATGCAACACACATGTGCCAACGATTTTTCCAATCATCAAAACATTTTTATAAGCGTTTTCTGGGATGGCCTTCAGTTCCCTCAATGAATTTTGTTTTATGACTTCGATCGCTTCAAAACGTTTTCCACGGAGAGGTAATTTTAGTTTCGAGAACAGAAAAAAGTTACATGGGGCCAAATCTGGTGAATACGGTGGTTGCTCGATTGTATTTATTGAGTTTTTGGCCTTAAATTCGGTTACAACTGCGACTCTATGCGGTGGTGCATTATCGTCATGCAAAATCCACGAATTGTTCTTCCACAATTCTGGCCGTTTTTGACGGATTTTTTCACGCAAACGCTTCAAAACGCTCAAATAATACCTTAGAAAAAGTTTTACTTTGGGTCATAGCTAAAGCAGGTCTAACGGGAAACTGTCTTCTTTTAAAAGTAAAAGGATAGTCATTATTTGAATATAATGTGATACGATTTATAAACACTATGTCTCCGGCTTTATCGTCTGTTATAATTTTGCATTTCAATAAATTATCCGTTAAATCTGATATTCTTAATCGAGTTCCATTACATAAACCCTCATTAATAGTTATATTTCTAATGAGAATAATAATGCAATTTATTCTTAAATGTAATTCATAGGGAGGTAAACTTTGACGGTTTAAAGAGTTTAAATATTCAGGTAAAATTAATTCTCTCATCAAACTATTATCATCGCAATTATCTGCCGAGTCAACGCTTATATACATTCGCTTATTACGACTATCCAGTAACGATACTACCATTTTATTAATTTCATTCACATCAGCATTACGTGGAGAAAATATTACTGATGAACTTAGTTCATCATAAAGATGATTTCTTATTAAATCTCCATAAGTACAATCAATAAAATGATTATTTCTTATTATACAACGTTCAGGAATGCTAACATTATTATCATCATCGTTTAAATCTCCATTTCCAATATCCAGTACGAATCTCGATAATGCAATGTTTTCATCAGTTATTCTCATGTTTCGACACAACTTGAATTTGGTAAATGAATTCCATAATAAACTATTTTTTATTAATAAATTGATTAATTCACTTCGAGTTGCTCGAAGCCAATACTGGCAATAATTGATGAAAATCGCCACCTAAAATTACAATTTTCCCGCCAAATAATAAATTGTTATTCGTTATATCTTTTAACATTCTATCCATTATTTTTAGAGCATAACGTGGAGCCATCGGTGCCTCATCCGATATGAAATCATCTGTTTCCCGTAAAAATTGATCTTCTTTCGATTGTACTGAAATATTTGATGAAGAATTCGATAATAGTGGTACAGGTAAACCTAATACTTTATGAACAGTTTTTCCCGTTGTTAACAACATTGCCGCAATTCCAGTAAACGCCATACAACATACATTTTTACTTTGACTCTTTAATAGATTGTATATCCTTTTATAAAGAAATGTTTTTCCAGAACCTTCTGGACCATCAATATAGAAACATTTGCAACCATTGTAATTAATAATAGTAAATACTCACATAACTATATCAACAATTTCTTTCTGTTCAACATTCAATTGGTTATATTGTTAACGAACAATATAATTCCTTGTATTTTGAAACAATATGGTGCTCTTCCGCCATATGACATATTAGCTAAATTAGCATTAAATGACGCGAATGAAAATGAACTGTTATAATTTCGAATACGCTCAAGAAAGGTCCGACTTTATATATGACTATTCTCAAGCAACAGTCGTAAATCATCTGGAAAATCTGGAATATTTGGTAATTCCACTGATCCATGACCGCAGCAATCATTAAATCAATCTCCTCTTTTTACCTTCTCAGATTGAAAATGTTTTGCATTGCAATGTTTACAAAGAACGCTCGTTTCCCCTAAATAATGTTCATTAATGATATTACCCTGAAAATTATTCATGTTATGTCTTCGCAATGCATGATTTTCTGCATTTCTTTGACGCCGCCGGCATTCAAATTCATCACCCTAATCATCGTGCTCCCTACGCGTCCATAATGGTAATTAGATTCATTGGAATGTTCATCATTATTATTATCAACTCTTAATTCAGGCATTGATGGAAAATTTTAAATAAAATGGCCTTCCAAAATCAGCGTTTCGTAAATGACAGTATAAGCCATATTATGAGCTCTACTAAGATTATGATACAAATGCATAAAATTTTCTGATAATCCATCTTTGAAATTTTCCCACAATTGTTCAGGATGAATAGGCTGGCAATGAATTAAGACACGAACAAATAAATGATGAAGACTGCATGCTATCATCCAATTCACAGCTTCTTGCATGGCTCGACTCCATTCCTCATCATCTTCTATTAGACCTAAAGCTAAGCAAGCCTCAGAGAAGGTTTCATGAACATCATTTACCAACTTTGTCATTTGAAAATTATTGCACCTCTACTATGTATTAATAATAATCTCAATCGAAATAATTCAATATGGCATGGAGCTACTGAGTACATACACCCAATGCAATTGAAATGAGATTTACAATTAGACCAACTAAATACTTTATTACCATTTTCTGTGTGTTGTTTATAAACATAATGAGCGGGAATTTCAGTGTAGGTATATAGTCTAGCCGTATGATCTTGTTTGTTTAATTTAAAGTAAGCTAATAACGTACTCATTTGATTTACTATCTATCAAAAAACTACCCGGAATTTTTAAATAAAACACACAATATTCAATTATTTATCAATATTTATTTTGTCGCCTTCAAAGTAAGCCACATTTGATGCAACACACATGTGCCAACGATTTTTCCAATCATCAAAACATTTTTATAAGCGTTTTCTGGGATGGCGTTTTGCCCTCAATGAATTTTGTTTTATGACTTCGATCGCTTCAAAACGTTTTCCACGGAGAGGTAATTTTAGTTTCGGGAACAGAAAAAAGTTACATGGGGCCAAATCTGGTGAATACGGTGGTTGCTCGATTGTATTTATTGAGTTTTTGGCCTTAAATTCGGTTACAACTGCGACTCTATGCGGTGGTGCATTATCGTCATGCAAAATCCACGAATTGTTCTTCCACAATTCTGGCCGTTTTTGACGGATTTTTTCACGCAAACGCTTCAAAACGCTCAAATAATATTGTTTATTAACCGTCTGTCCCTCTGGTAGGAATTCATGATGCACCAAACCATGAATATCAAAAAAAATAGTCAGCATGACTTTCACTTTTGATCGACTTTGACGTGATTTTTTCGGTTTTGGCTCGTCTTTTGTTTGCCATTGAGATGCCTGTTGACTTGTTTGCATGTCAAACTCGTAGACCCATGTCTCATCTTCAGTTATAATGCATTCCATGAATGTAGGATCGAAATTAGCACGATCCAGCATGTCCAAAGAGATCTGTCTGCGGTACTCTTTTTGAAGAAAATTCAGCTCTTTTGGAGCAAGTCGAGCGGCGACGTGTTTCATGCCCAAAACATCCACTAAAATCGTACGAACTGACTCGTGGGAGATGTTTAGCTCTTGTGCTATCTCTCTTAAGCCTGAATAGCGATTTTCCAATACGATTTGTTTCACTTTTTTAAATTTCTCCTCGGTGGATGCTGTCGATGGCCGTCCGGACCGAGGCAAATCTTCACACACCTCTCGACCTTCCTTGAATGCTTTGTACCAATCGTAAATTTGTGTTTTTGATAAAACTGATTCCCCATAAGTCTTTTTCAACATTTTCAAAGATTCCGCGCACGAAATTTCGTTGGTAACACAAAATTTGAGGCAAACTCTTTGTTCAATATTTATATTCATTGTGAAAATCGTGACGCACTACTGAGCTTAACTGACTATAACAGCTGGCGTAAACAAACTGCTTGATGGAACGCGCTCAAACTTGGCATCATAATTTGGTACAGTGATGTCAACATACAACAAAAAAAAATTTCAAATATCTATAACGCGGGAGATTTAAAAATACTTTTCCGGGTACTTTTTTGACAGAAGGTAATGCTGCTTCGACTGCCATTTCATCATTTATATCATCGATTACAACGGATTGTTGTTCGGGCAAATGAACAGATAATCGTATGATACTATGACTTTTATTTTGCAATGGTTTACTGAGTATGCGATAACATGCTCCAATCGGACTAACATATCGAGTGTCTATATAAGAAAGAATTTCATCATGATTTATTACTCTCTTATTATCGGTTTCTTCAAATTTTATGTTTGCGGCATCATAGCCTTTATACACGTATTTATACAAATATTTTACAGATCGGACACTGAATACTACTTCAACGTTAATATGACAATTAAATATACATGATAAACCAGGACAATATGGTACTACGAAACGGTTATCCATATTTTGATTATGACGTATTATTGTTCTTCCATTATTTTGTCATCTATAATACGGATAACCATTAGATGATATAACAGTTTCATCTCGAAATTCTTTTGGATAATTCTTAGAACATTTATCGTTAACAATGAATCTGCTATCACACGGACCATGTATCGTATTCTGAACAACAATATTGTACAATACAGAATCATTCTTAGGGTCAGAAATTTCAGCAGAAATATATTTCTCTATATCTTGAACGGTTGTCAACTTGTACCCATCCTTTAATGTAACCAAAATATTGGCGTGTGGTAAACCTCGCTTTTGAAATTCCTCAACATGTACATGAGCTGCTACAGCACCAAAATACTTTCCTTGATTTATTAAAGACAATAAATGTTATTTCTTTAAGTGAAAAACTCGAGCACAAATGTCAGGATGATCTGATGCCTGTTCGCCTAATAGCAGATTATCTCGAATCTCCCTCCAATTAGGGTTACAGGTCATCGTAATAAAGAAATTGGGCGTCCCTTTACTACGAACTATAGCCATGGAATCTTGATAATTTTGCATCATATATCTCGGCGAACCAACGAATATCGATGGCAATATAACCATTTTATCTACTTGACAATTCTCCTGATTTGCGGTATGATTTGATCCCTTAACTGGTGCGACTTTTACAACTTTTCGTGCTAAAACTGGTAGCCGTAAATGTTGGAATATGTGAATGTTTCAACATGCAGCGCGCTGTACGCGAGGATAGGTACGATGGTATGCGCGTCTGCCAAGCGACGGCGGACGAAACACACACATGAGTGTCTCCCCACTCTGTATGTCTGTATGAGAGTTGCGTGAGACGCGAGAGCAGTGTAGCGCACTTAGAATGTTTCTTACTCTCTCGCTATTCAACTGCGATGTAAGTCGGACGTGCCGACGCGTTTTTGCCACCTCAATAAACTCTATATTTATCTCTCTCTATTAAATAATGGTTTCTTACTTTACCACAAACCTCAACACTATTAATTATCTAACCTCACCATGGTAGCAGAGTGCCTGGTTGGTAAGTAAAAAAGAAAAAAGACTCTGACTCAATGCAAGCCTCGGTGAGTATTGGGGCCGCCTTGCCGTAGCAAGAAAAAAGCACATGGCTCGCGAAAAATTAACTGTGAAACATATTGAAGGAAAAGTGCCAAAGTAAGAAAAATACAAGTGTGAATAAATAATAGAATATGTATATAAGTGATAGAAGAAAGAATTTTGAAAAATTTATGAATAATTCAAGCCGATACGAGCAGATTAGATTTCTTGTGTGAAGCACGCTGCACGGTGCAAGAATAGAGCACGTGGCATAATTTGAGGTTATATATGTGGTAAATGGACACTTAAGGAAAAGTAAAAACCAGAGAAGAAGGAATACGAGATAACTTTGAAGATGAAAGCGAAGAAATAATTGAGGAAAAGATTGCTGAAAAACGTTTTGTGAAAATAGTGCAGAAAGTAATTACACTAAATAAAGTAATAAAAGTGTACGAAGATATTAAATTAAAAGAAGTCGAGATGGCTAAGCAAGCAAAAATCGAAGATATAGTAATTCCCATTTTTGATGGTGCAAATTATACAAGTTGGAAATTTCGCTTAATGACTCTATTAGAATATAAAGAGTGCAAAGAGCAAGCCGAAAGAGAACGGGCTGAGACAGATAATGCAGATGAATGGAAGAAAAAGGATTTAAAAGCAAGAAATATATTAATTAGCACTCTTTCAGATAAGCAATTAGAATATGTTTGTGAGTGCAAATCAGCTTATGAAATGATTGCGAATTTGGATAAATTATATGTGACGAAATCCACGTCATTACAAATAATATGCCGAGGAAAAATTGAAGATATTAAATTAAAGAATTATGAAAATGTTGAAGAATTCTTTGTAGAATTTGAGAAAGCGGTGAACGAATTTAAAGCAGCCGGAGGAAAGATAGATGAAACTGAGAAAATGCGATACTTAATCAAAGGATTACCCGCAAATTACAGTTATATTGGTGACTTTATCGACGTCATTCCAGAAAGAGAAAGGACAGTAGATTACGTAAAATCAAAAATCACTGAAAAGAATTTAGTTAAAAATAATTCAGAAAAGAAGAGTAATGCAAGCACGTTCTCAACAAAGACAAACGGATAGTGCTTTACTTGCGGCAAAGTCGGACATTATCAAAAGGATTGTTGGAAAGGCCAACAAGGCGGCAGAGGCAGAGGTGCCCAATCATCGAGAGGACAACGTGGAAACCAACGAGGCTACAATCGAGGCAGAGGACGCGGACGCAGTTCAAATCAAAACAAGTCAACGGACGAGCAGCAGGGTTCATCATCCGAGACGTGGTCAACACAAGTATGCGGCCCAGAAGTAAAGGACATAACAGGTTATAGCGTAAATAGAGAATGCGAAGGTAAAGAAATAAATTGGTTATTGGACAGTGGTTCCACAGACCATATTATTAAAAGCGATAAATATTTTGAGAAGTATATAGTTTTAAAAGATCCGGTAAATGTAAAATTACCCCACTGTAAAATGTTAAAAGCGACGAAAATCGGTAATATAAAAATTAAAGTTAGAAATTATTATAATGAAAAACAAAATGAAAAACAAATACATAAAATTAAGACTTAGAAGCATGAATTACACTAATGAAAAAAGAATACAGCGTGAGAAAAAATTACACATAGTGATCCCTTACATAAATGAATTAAATCCGATTATCTCAAAAAATTTTTTAAAAAATATAATACCGAAGTGTTAAATAATACTGTAAATAAATGGAACTGTTTTATAAAATTGGGTAAAGACGTGAGTTCTAAAGATGAGAAAACCAATGTCGTTTATCGGATAGAATGTAATGAGTGTGCGGCTACATACGTAGGTCAAACAGAAAGACGATTATGTATTAGAGTTAAGGAACATAAGAAAAAATGCGAAAACAAAGATCGAGGTTCGGCAATTTACACTCATATGGAAGAAACTGAGCATAATTTTAATTTCAACAATGTAAAAGTATTACATACGGAACAGTTATTAGGGAAACGCAAATTAGCCGAAATGTTGTTTATACATGCACAACCACAATATATTAATAATCAGCAAGATACAAAGACACTTAGATTTGAATATAAGACATTTATAAATAAAAATCACTTCTTACCATAGAAATTCTCATGAAAGCACGATCAATATCATTGTACAGTATTAGGAAAGTATGAAAGTAAAGATATGACCACGCCCATTTGCCACTTTTGAATAACGAGTAGTATTAGCCCACCCCCCACCTGGGCTCTTTTACATATATTCGCCTAATACTTGCGAGACCGCGTAACACTTGGAACCACCCCGCGCGTTTGATCAAATGGTATTTACATATATGTGTAACGCACACATGCATTCTAATGTAATATATAAAGCCCGAATGTTCATTATTGTAACAATTGACTGGTGATACTGAAGCGATCACCTACGTAACTTTAAGAGACTGCCTAGACTTTGTAAGTAAATCTTGTTCGTTAATCTTAGATGCGATTACTATTGTTTAGTTTATAACTTTCATTAATGTGTATTTTATTATTTAAATTTGTACTAGTGTCTTGAGAAGGAGTTTAAATAAAAACTCGAAACGTCGACGATTAATATATCATCGTGGGTTGTCATTTCGTCATCCTTGACTTACCCTTCCTTTGGACAGCAGGACCGTCAAAGCCAATTATTCATTATGAAAAACAAATTGATTTGAGTAATGTATATTATGTAGAAGGAATTAAGCAAAATTTGTTAAGCTCTTCCAGAATAACTAAAAATGCTACAATAACTGCACGAGACAGTAATGCTAAAATTTACAATAAATCGGGAGAATTAGTAGCTATTGCAAATAAAATTGATAATTTGTATTCTTTGAAAAGCTATGCATTAACAAATAAAAATAAAGATAAATATTTAAATTCAGTAAGATTATCAGATAAAGAAAAATGGCATAGAGAACTTGGCCATGTAAATTTTAATTATTTGAATAAAATAGTAAATAATAAATTAGTTGAAGGTTTACCAGATAAATTGGAAAAAATAGATATGAAATGTGCAAATTGCATACAAAGTAAAATGGCAAATATACCGTTTGAAAATAATCGAACAAAAACGAAAGAAATCCTAGAGTTAATACACACTGATTTGAATGGTCCACATAGTACTACTGGCTATGGTGGAAAAAAATATTTTCTTGCATTTATTGATGATTATAGTAAATGTACTAGAATCTTTTCCATTAAGAATAAGTCAAAAACTGCAAGTTGTTTTATTAAATTCGTAAATTTAGTAGAAAATAAATTTAATAAGAGAATTAAAAAGATGCAATGTGATAACGGTAGAGAATATCTAAATCGCGAAATTTTCGATTTTGTAAAATCAAAAGGAATAGAATTATTGACATGTCCACCCTACGTCCACGAATTAAATGGGGTAGCGGAGAGATATAATAGATAAGCAATGGATATAGGTAGATGCTTAATGTGGGAAGCAAAAATTCATAGCAGATATTGTTCGGAAATAATGAAAACGGTAGCTTCTTTAAAAAATCGAACAATTGCAAACACGTCAGAGAATAAAACTCCTTATGAAATATTTTTTAGGATAAAGCCGAATGTCAAAAATTTAAAAATTTACGGAAGTAGAGTCTTCGTAAGAGTTCCGGAAGCTCTAAGGAAAAGTAAGTGGGATAATAAGGCACAACTAGGTGTATTAGTAGGATACGTTGAAAATGGTTATAAAGTCTTAGTTAATAATAAAGTAATTACTGCAAGGCATGTTGATGTAATAGAAGATAGTATAAAGTTAATCTGTTTAGAAAACGAAAATAGTGATTCTGAAATTAACGTAGAATTAAATGAAACGAACAACAGCGGTTCTGAATATCCTTCTCACTCTACTGCGACCTTCGGGGAAAGTAGAGGAGAGCAAACTGAATTAATCGATGCGAATAATGTAAACGATAACGAATCTGATAACGAAGACAACGAAAATAGAGATAGATTAACAATACCGCGAAAATCTCAAAGGAAGAAAAGTCCAATAAATAGATACGGAAATCCATTTACTCACTTTATTTATGTAAATTATATTGATGCAAATGTACCAAATACACTCGAGGAGGCGATAAACTCCAGCGAATATAAACAATGGCAAATAGCAATGGATTCCGAAATAAACAGTTTAAAGAAAATCACACATGGCAAATTGTCGAAAGGCCAAAAGATAAAAAGGTCATTGATGTTAAATGGGTTTATAAAAAGAAAACTTACGATACTTATAAAGCGAGATTAGCTGTAAGAGGATTCCAACAAAAAGAATATGTTGAAAATTTTTATTCCCCTGTAGGTAAAATGTAAACGTTGAAAATTTTATTGTCTTACAGTTGTAAAAATAATTTGTTTATAGAACAAATGGATGTTGAAACGGCATTTTTAAATGGCAATGTAAAATCAGAAGTGTACATTAATGAACCAAAAGGTTATGAAACTGGAGACAATAAAGTTTGCAAATTGCAAAAAGCTCTGCATGGTCTCAGAGAAAGTCCTAGAGCATGGTATGATTGTTTCAACAAATATGTTGAAAAACTGAATTTTGTAAGAAGTAACTATGATTACTGTCTATACGTAAATAATACAGGCAAAGATTCAATATATATACTAGTTTTTGTAGATGATCTCTTAATTTGTTGTAAAGATAAAAGTAAAATAAACAAAGTAAAAGCAAGTTTAATGGAAAGATTTATAATGAAAGATTTGGGCAAAATTAACCAATATATTGGCATCGATATTGAATATAGTGAAGACAGAAGTAAAATGACTTTAAGTCAAACGAAATATATCGAATCTTTGGCTATAAAATACAACTTTGAAAATGCAAAATTATACGATACTCCAATGGAGGGTAATCTAAAATTAGAACAAGCAAATGAAATAGATGAAAGAATAAAATACAGAAATTTAATCGTCGAACTATTATATATCAGTACAGGCACAAGGCCAGATATAATATATAGCGTTAATTATTTAAGTCGTTACCAAAGTTGTTATGACCAAAGACACTTTAAATATGCATTGAGAATTTTGAAATACTTATTTAAGACTAAAGATTTAAAGCTAACGTACTATGATAATATTAACAGCGAAGTATTAGATTGTATGGTAGATTCTGACTATGCAGGAGATAATGTAGATAGAAAATCTACAACAGATTTTGTAATTGGAAATTTAATTTTTTGGAAAACGCCTAAACAAAGTACAGTAACAAAATGTTCTACTTTTGCAGAATATACTGCTATGTCCGAAGCAGTGACAGAAATCTTGTTCATTAAAAATTTATTATAGGAATCATTTAATGTAAAATTTGATAAACCAATTAAAATGTATGAAGATAACTCAGGCACAATTGCAATCGCAAAATTTGGTAATTTTACAAAGAACTCAAAGCACATTGAAGTGCAGTATCACTACATTAATGAAAACTACGAAAATGGAATAATTGATGTTGTAAAAATAGACTCAGAATTTAATCTAGCTGATATGTTAACAAAGAGTTTAGATAAGACGAAGTTTTTGAAAAATAGAAAAGCGTTGAGAGTGATTTGAAACAAAAGAAATCTATTAACGATGTGATACTTAAAATTACTGTATGAATGAATGAAAGAATGAACATTTAATTATAATGTTGAAAATCAAGGAGGCGTGTTGGAATATGTGAATTTTTCAACATGCAGCGCGCTGTACGCGAGGATAGGTACAATGGTATGCGCGTCTGCCAAGCGACGGCGAACGAAACACACACGTGAGTGTCTTCCCACTCCAGTATGTCTGTATGAGAGTTGCGTGAGACGCGAGAGCAGTGTAGCGCACTTAGAATGTTTCTTACTCTCTCGCTATTCAACTGCGATGTAAGTCGGACGTGCCGACTGGCGTTTTTGCCACCTCAATAAACTCTATATTTATCTCTCTCTATTAAATAATGGTTTCTTACTTTACCACAAACCTCAACACTATTAATTATCCAACCTCAACAGTAAGTAATTATTCTGATGTCAGATTCAGATTCAGCGATCTCAAAAACAATTGTACACCAAGTTTTGTTCAAAGCCGTTGAGAATTGCAAAAGTTATTCAAATATGTACATATATGATCCATTTTCAGATTTGGCACGACTTTTTTTGTACATATATGATCCAGTGCCAGTTAAGGGGTTAAATGATCAACTAAACCTTGATATGATTGAACGCGTAACTGTTTTTGATTATTTCGAATATATTCATTTCGATATCTTTCTACTTTAACGTAACTATCTACGATCCATTGTTGAAATAATATACGGCCCAATAAAAATGCATTAAATGTATCAGGTCTAACACCTATTCTATATTTAATATAAGCACATCTCGTTACTTGACGACCTTGTTGTTCATATTGATCATCATTATTATGACTTATCATAACATTTCTGTTACTATTAATATTTTTTTTGAAAATATTCTTATGCCAACTTAACGATCCATGAGGAAAGAAAAGAGGATAAACCATAGGCTCAACGATCGGATCCATCGAATTTATTGATTGTAATACTCGTGTATCCTTATTTCGAATGGTTACATACGAATCCGGAATACCACCATAGCTGATGTAAGAAAAACAGCAGCTACTTCGTTACTCCTTTGAACATTATATCTATTTCGATTATATCCAGGTTTTAAACTAAATAATAATTGCAATTCAGATTCAGTATTAGAACCTAATAGTTCACTTTGGCGACCAATTTCTTCTTTCATCATCATGTACGACCTAGCTAATATATTGTGATGTCTTATTATATGCTCTAAATTATTCATAATATCTCTATCAGTACCTATGTTTGCGGCTACTCTATAGTCAACAGCTTCTTGAGTGTCTATTATAAAAAGTTGACCATATTGAGGATTCTCATTATCCGATGGATATAAAGCCTCATTGATCTGATAATATATTTGTCCTTGTATTTTGAAAAAATATGGTGCTCTTCCGCCATATGACATATTAGCTAAATTAGCATTAAATGACACGAATGAAAATGAACTGTTATAATTTCGAATACGCTCAGAAAAGGTCCTTTTTATATGACTATTTTCAAGCAACAATCGTAAATCATCTGGAAAACCCGGAATATTTGGTAATTAAACTGATCCATGACCGCAGCAATCATTAAATGAATCTTCTCGATTTACCTTCTCAGAATGAAAATATTTTGCATTGCAATGTTTACAAAGAACGCTCATTTCCCCTAAATAATGTTCATTAATGATATTACCCTGAAAATTATTCATGTTATGTCTTCGCAATGCATGATTTTCTGAATTTCTTTGACGCCGCCGACGTTCAAATTCATGACCCTCATCATCGTGCTCTCTGTCCCGCAATCTAATGTTATTGTCCGCAATCTAATGTTATTGTCCGCCGCCACTTGAACTAAATTTATATCAACATTAACATTAGAACGATTTCTAATTTCAGCTGTTGTATTTGGTTGTCTTTCCTGAACGATTGGTTCATTTTCAGATGTTAGTCTAACAAGGGAAGGCAGGTTGGTGTGAATCACCGATTACCATGAAACTTTGCTGGTGAATAGAGTATCAAAAAATACTCGACACGTATTTTGTTATTTTTGCCAACTCGCTGGTTTAGGGGGTTAAAACCACACCCGAATTGATAAAAATAGGTATTTTCGGCATTAAAAACGCATCAGTTTCAGATAGCTAATAGTAATAAATAATTATTATGATTATATGACTCGAAAGAGAAACAAAAAATATTTGACAGGTGTTTCTGATTTTTGTTCCTTCGAGTCTATATAGCGAGTAAAAACCTTACAAATACACATATTCAGTGCCCAATTTTTATTTATTAACGCTATTCTCTCGTTAGAATCACATTTAAAAAAATGTTTTTAATAATTAGACAATGTCATCAAGTGGTGCCTCCCGCTTTGACCTTGGGATCCAATTTGAAGGTCACTTCAAGGTCAACTTCGATTTTTTAAATAGGAACCAATATTTTATTTACCTGACAGAGACTGAAATTTTCTGCGTTTAAATACATCATTATGGCCTTGGTCAAGGAGGTCCCAGAGGTTATTTTAAGGTCATAACAACGGGGGTGGGGTGAGTAGGTCTTTCATGACAACAAAGTGGGGCTACACAATTAGGTCGTGAATACAGTTCACGGTACATGCAGCATGGAGTAAAGTAGATTATTTCCTGAAGTGATTACTGCCTTATAGGCACCTGCGGGAATAATCTCCAACTATACTTTCTTGTTGCATAATGTATTAATATTCGTGTTGTAAGTATGACATTTCAAAAAAATCATTATTCACTGGTTAATGTTGATTTTTCTATTCAATATACGACTTATATGACATTATACGACTGTGATATACTATTTGTAAGCAGCTGACGCTGGAACCGAGTTATAATTGATTTCGATTTCTGTTTATCCAAGTGTATTCTAAAAATATTCGATACGTGCTCTTTTTATTCTTGCCATCTAAAATTAATTCTTATAATCAACTGTAAAATATTTTTACTTTCCGAATTGCGGAATTACATATTTCTCCGTTTTTATAGATTTCTCAATTTTTCATAAATAATCTTAAAGTATAGTAGATTACCAAAAAATGTAGCTTACCAATAATTTGAAAATTACTACAATATGTTGCTTTTACATAGAAGAAAGTTGTAAGCAACGTAATACTGTTGAAATTATATTCAATAATTTTATTTCTTTTTCTTGTTATTTACCATGATTATTAATCCAATAACTGATGTTACATTATTATTTTTAACTTTTAATCCAAATAAAATAGAAATTGACCGTCCAAAAGTAAACGAAGATGAACAACTTCTAGATGATTATATAGAAAATATAATACGACATAGTATTGATAATCCTATTGGAATTGATCAAGAAATACAACTACATTTTAACGATTATGATAGTGATATCTTTGCGCAAGCTATTGATGAAAGTGACACATCTCAAGATTATGCAGAAGTTCCTGCTTGTTTGTATAGAGATGAGCCAATAAATTTCGATTACAAGAAACGAGCGGTCGCATTTTGGCAGAGTGGAAAAACATAGCCTTTATCATTAGAAAGTGTAAAAAAAAAAATTTCAGAAAAGTGACTTCAATTCAGCAATTGTATCGGTGGAAAGATCAAGTGGAAGCAGGAGGTGATAGACACGAAAAATTATACCAAGTTTCGAAGTATACTTTAGTTAAATTTCAAGAAGCAATTGCCTTTAAAATAGCTGCCCACGATGTAGACTTGAAGAGATGGGCTCTACAAAAAAAAATTGAGTTGAAAATGCCATGGTTTAAAGCTTGTCGTTGGTGGGTACAGCAGTTTAAGAGTAAACACAATATTGTTTCCCGAAAAATAACTAGATTTATTACTCATTCGGCTGTGGATAACATGAAAGATTTACAGTAATAATGCGAGAATTTTAGAAATGATGTTAGTGGATTAATTTCCCAATACGGTGCACAAAATGTTTTTAATTCAGATCAAAGTGGATTTAATTTGGAGATGCACAGTGGCAGAACACTGGGTTATGAAAGCGCAAAAAAAGTAGAATGTGTTGCTCAATCTCTTTCCTCTATAACGCATAGTTACACAATACAACCGACTGTATCTGCGGAAGGAAAATTACTATCACCTTTATTTATAGTTTTAAAGGAAAAAGGTGGGACATTTAGATCACGTGTTATTGAAAATTTATTTGTACCAACAAATGTACGCGTTGAAGCACCAACCTTCTGGACAATTATCTAAAGAATTACTTCAAACTTGGATACAAGAAATATTTTTACCACAGAGCGGAGACTCTCCAGTTCTATTATTGGATTAATTGAGCGGACAATGTGAAAAAACAGTAAGAGAGGTTATACCACCACATGTTATCCTAAAGTTGAAAATAATACCGAAAGGCACAACAGGCATGATTCAGCCTTTAGATGTGTACGGTTTCCGTTTCTGGAAGAACTTTGTTAGAAAGTTTTCAGGTATAGTAATTTTACTCAACTACAATGTTAATTTGCATGAACGAAATAATATTATAGGAATGGAATCTCTAACGCACAATCAGTTTTCTTCGCCAAGATTTCAGGATTTATTTAAATATGGATGGTACAAAAGTGGCTATGCTGTGACTAAACCTATAATCTTTAAAAATCCAGTTGAATTTTGTTTTCATACCGAACAAGAACGGATTTGTGACATATGTGGAGAAACAGCAATAATAAGATGTGCATGGTGTAAAAAACAATTATTTTTCAAGCATTTTTTCATAGATTTCCATTATTGTACAAAATGTGTACCCTGAATTTATTATTCGTGTGAATAACCATATTCTCAATTTAATTTTTGATACAGTATGCGTAAAATGCGATTTTACGCATTGTTTTTGGTGCGTAAAAAATTTTATGCACCCGGATGTGTAAAACACTGTTTAAAATCTATTAAAAAATTTATTAAAAATCGCATTTTACGCATACCGTATCAAAAAATAATGTTTGACACTTCTGCGTAAGGATTTCCGACCTCGTGTGATCACACCAATACTCGGTGCGTAAAATCCTATTTACGAAAAATACTATAACTGTATAGATATAGATAGTTATGTAAATATGGTATATTTTTCTTGTATAACGAATTTATAAATTTAATAAAGTATGGATAAAATTTTGGACTGCCATGTCTTTGATTTTTGATAATTTTAGGATTTAATTTATAACTATTTATAATCTTGCTACAAAACCTACAGAATAAATCATATTATTTTAACTGCGTAGGATCAATAATTATTCATATCATACAAGTCGTAAGAAATTATAATTTACGAAGAAAATTTTGCTGGATCTATACTTCATATCTGATTAAAATTTCTTTTCAACACAAATAATTTTCTAGATTTCACTTATTAAAAAAACTATTGATATTAAATGGTGGATGTCTGAAATCATAATATCGTAGTCAAGATCGAGTATCATTATCATGAAGGTTAAATCTCCGCCAGATCCAAAATCGATTGCATGGACGTAGCGAACTTCAGATGACCTTGAGATGTCAGGTAAAATAAGGCCCCTTGCCACAATTTTTAACTCCTGCAATCTCCGCTCACGTAAATTTTTCTTAAACACCATATTGCCTCAATATTGTGTTGAAAACTATCAGTGACTTTGAAATGGCCCCTGGGGTCCGCTTGATAAGAATATAGAACATTTAAGTCTCCATTCCCGCTGTAAAATAAGAGTTTTTATTTAAAAAAATCGAAGTTGACCTTGAAATGACCTTCAAATTGGACCCCAAGGTCAAAGCCGGAGGCACCATTTGATGACCTTGTCTGATTATTAAAAACATTTTTTTAAATGTCATTCTATCGAGAGAATGGCGTTAATAAATTAAAATTGGGCACTGAATATTTGTATTTGTAAGGGCGGTTTTTACTCGCTATATAATCTCCGAAGGAAAAAAAAAATCAGAAACACGTGTCGAATATTTTTTGTTTCTCTTTCGAGTCATATAATCATAATAATTATTTATTACTATTTTCTATCTGAAACTGATGCGTTTTTAAAGCCGAAAATACCTATTTTTATCAATTCGGGGGTGGTTTTAACCCCCTAGACCAGCGAGTTGGCAAAAATAAACGAACACGTTTCGAATATTTTTTGATACTCTATTCACCAGCAAAGTTTCATGGTAATCGATGATTCACACCAGCCTGCCTCCTCTTGTAAGTCTCTGTCCACCGCGATTTGATAGATTTGATTGAACTAAATTTTCATCTACATTTGCATTAGCACGTTTTCGTTCTCTGTATCGTCTCACATACTTAGCCGTTTGTATTCGTCGCCGTTCTCGAACAGCCGTTTCCTCTTCTGATGTTCGTTTAACTATAGGTCTGACCATATTTAAAAATATCAATTTACAATTATAAATGTTTAATCGTAACGATAAATAATATGAATCACAAAATAAATAGATATTAATAATATCAGTAGAGTTTTAACTAAATGGAAAATATGTTAATTTTCAACAATTGAAAAGAATATTCCAAACTTGTATTTCATGTATTTTATTTATCTAATAATTATAGATAATTTACTTAATTCTTATTATTCAAAGAAATTTTAATTCTTGATACTTTAATTTGTCATTATAATTTGTTGTCCTATAGCTATGAAATATGTAAAAATAATACAACAAAAATTTAAATTATTTATTTATTTGTTTCCTCACAATATAAACAATTTATATAGTTATTATAACGTATTCTTTGAAGGAAATTGTCCTGCTGTATAGCTTACTTGTTTAAGTTGACGAATTATGTATCTTGAAAAGGAGTTGAATAAATAACGACTCGAAACGTCGATGTAATAAAAAATCGTTTTATATTTATTGGAGAGCAGGACCATTTCCTTCAAAGAATACCTCATATATTCAGCTGTCATTAGCTTCATCATACCATCTAATAGTTATTATAACTCTTATTATTCATATAATTTGTATAGTTCTCGAGTTCTTATAGTTCTTATAGTTCTCAGGTTCTTATAGTTCTTATAGTTCTTGTAGTTCTCGGGTTCTTGTAATTCTTATAGTTGTTACAGTTCTCGGGTTCTTATAATTCTTATGTTAGCTCTTGTAGTTCTCAGATTCTTATAGTTCTTTAGTTCTTATAGTTCTTTAGTTCTTATAGTTCTTATAGTTCTTATAGTTCTTATAGTTCTTATTGTTCTTATAGTTCTTATAGTTCGTATAATTCTTATAGTTCTCGGGTTCTTATAGTTCTTTATTTCTTATAGTTCTTTGGTTCTTATTGTTCTTTGGTTCTTATAGTACTTTGGTTCTTATGGTTCTTTGGTTCGTATAGTTTGTACGGTTTTTAGGTTCTTATATTGTAGTTTGTATGATTCTTAGGTTCTTACAATTCTTTATATTTCGTTATTCTTCTTTGTTTCATTTTTAGCATATCTGAAAAAGAAAACAATAGTTAACAATGCGTATTATTATTTATTATTTGTACGAAAAAACAAACACACATTACGTAAGTGAAATATCAACGTTTCTCATAAGTTGTTATATATAATTTTTTTTTCTATAAATAATTATTTGAGAAATTTTAAATGTTAATCCAAACAAGATTTCTTATGTTGTTCGTTATGAAAATTGGTTGAGGAAGAAAATAAAAACTCCTTATCTTGACCGTAAAGAACTATAAGTTTTAATTACAAAGCCGACGTTTCGAGCACTTCAGTTACGTGCTCCTTTTCAAGGTTACAAAAAAATATATATTTACAACTATAAGAATATTTTATCAACAATCGTTCGCAAAATTCAATAGCGTTCTAAATCTCACCGTATAACACTTAAAAAATATAAACTTTTAATTATGGTTGAATGACCGCGTCAAAATAAACATAATCTCGACGTGAGTAACGTCGTTGTCGACTTCTCGGAACGTTAAAGGGCTACGAGTCGCAGCACTGGTATTTATATATAATGCTTAGAGTATCTAGGAGGGGGATCGCCAGTGGAAGTGGAACTTTTTTGAACATAATTCTTGTTACAATTTTGCTTTTTTATAACATCGATCGATCGTTTGTAACAATTTTTTAATTTTTCTACATCAGTTTTTCTATTCAAATTATTATTTGTAAAATAAATGTGTAACATTTCTGAAAATTCTCGTCCAAATTTACTTCTTTCTACGTCTAGAACTTGTACATTGTCAAACTCTAAATTATGTTTAGTGTGCTTATGACGTAAAAATAACGCAGATCGTTCATCAGATTTTTTGATACAATACCGGTGCTCGTAACATCTTTTTTTCAATTTTCTATTGGTTTGTCAAACACAGGATACGTTACAATTATTACATTTAATTTTGTATACAATGTCTGTTTTTTCATATTTATCAATAGTATCTTTACCTAGTTTAACAAACCGTAGCTTATTAGATATTTTGTATGTCGTGCTTATTTTATGCTTAAGAAAGATCTTATCTAACCCTATTGAAAGGTTGTCAACATATGGCAGTATTATTTTTAGATTTCTCCGATTAGAATTATGTTTTGAATGATAACGTTTGTCAAAAATATGGCATAATCTTTTCTTAATGTTTTTTTTAATGTAGTGTAAGGGATATCCATTATCTATTAAAAGTTTTTCAATTAATAGTAAATTTTGATTATGGAAGGTACTATCAGTCAACATAATAGCTTTATCCACTAAGGAAAAAATAAGTGCTTTCTTTTGTGTCGCAGGGTGGTGTGAATTAAAATTGATATATCTACCTGAAAAGGTCGGTTTTCTGTACCAATTTGTTATAGAAATATTATTTTCAATTCGAGTTATTTCTAAGTCAAGAAAGCTGATTTTATTATTTTGTTCTTTTTCTATTGTAAATTTTAAAAACTTGTTGTATTGATTGAAAGTATTAAGGATGTTTTCTACTTCACATTCTTTGACTATTGAAAAACAATCGTCAACATATCTACAATAAAATAGAATTGCTTCACTTAGATTTTCAAGACAACATTCTTGTAATTCTTCGAGAACAATATCTGCAAATCTGGGACTGCAACTCCCTCCCATCGGAGAACCAATTAATTGTTGATAAAATTTACCATTGAAACCAAACATAGTGGAATTCAATAATAATTCTATGGCATTAATAAATTCATTTATGGATAAACTGATTTTGTCTTTTAGGTACTTCCACTTTTTCTTTATGCAGTTTAAGATTAATTTAAAATCTAAATTTGTGAATAGAGAAACTACATCTAATGAAATCAATATGTACTCATAAGGAATTATCAGAGTGCTAAGTTTTTCTTTAACTACATAGCTATTTTTACTGAGTATTTTGGGTTCGGAAGATGTCGTTTCAAAAAGGCACTAAGACATTTATCAAATAAATAAAAAGGACTATTGATTGACGATACGATAATCCTAACCGGAACATTTTCTTTATGTATTTTTATCAGTCCATAAGCACGTGAAAGAACAGTATTATCTAATTTTACATGAGATAGCAATGCCAATTCTTAAGTGTCAAGTATGCCTTTAGAATTCCAAGATTTCAATAATTTTTTAATTTTGTTAACAAGTTCATTGTATGGATCTTTTTTTAGTTTTTTGTAAAAACGTGAATCGCTTAATGAGGTTTCTACCTTGTCAAAGTAATTATCTTTTCGTATTTACACTGTAGAATTGCCCTTGTCTGCCTTAGCACACAGTAATTCGGAATGGTCTTTCATGAAATTTGTTGTAAATTCTACTTTGTTTTCAAATGCCAATTCTTTAGCGTTTTTGTGTTTCTTTGTTTTTCTGCAATTATGAACATAGTCCAATATTTGATCACGTAAGTCATCAAACACGGCTAAATCGTAATCTTTGTTAAAAGTTTCTAGATCTTTATAAATCGAAAAACAAATGTTCTTGTCAATTTCGCCGATGTAATTATATTTTTCGCCCAAGCTGAGAATCTCCGATACTTCTCTCGGTAAGTCAATGCCCGCGAGGTTAACGAGCCATTTGTTATTGTTTGGGTCAATGCTGTCCTGTGTCGAGGTTGCCAGTATGTTTTTCTTGTTTAGTTTATCGAATTTACTCCCTAGCCTAGCGTTATGAATACTTTTAATGGCATGTAATGTTCTATTGTAGAAATTAAAGAAACTATCAACTAAAAGTCGGATTCGTCAAATTTTTTAGTGAAGTGATAGAAGACTCAATTTTATTTTGTAAAAATCTAAAATGGATGTTTAAATCTCGAATTTCCAAATTAAGAATATTTTTATAAAATTTAGTGTACATATAATTGAATTTTTTATAGCTAGAACGGGAATGCGAATGCCAAGAAAAACAATTCATATTACATTGAAGATTTTGAATATGTTTTTACGTGTAGCCCACATCGAAATAAAAATACTAATGCTGATTTTGCTTTGCGTTCTTCTTTTAAATAATGAATTAAATTATTACATTCTACTTTAGCGTTGTAACAAAAATTAGAAGAAATAAAAAAGAACCTAGTAGAAATTTTGAACTTTGAATTGAATTTAAGTTGCTGTATAATTTCTGATTCAGTAATCGTGCAAAGATCAAGTGTTCGGTTGTAGAGACGATTACCTTGATTTTTAACGGAAGTGCTTTTCGTTCAAAATATCTAATAAGCTAGGGTTTGTTAAACTAGGTAAAGATACTATTGATAAATATGAAAAAACAGGCGTTGTATACAAAATTAAATGTAATAATTGTAACGTATCCTATGTTGGACAAACCAGTAGAAAATTGAAAAAAAGATGTTACGAGCACCAGTATTGTATCTAAAAATCTGATGAACGATCTACGTTATTTTTACATCATAAGCACACTAAACATGATTTAGAGTTTGACAATGTACAAATTCTAGACGTAGAAAGAAGTAAATATCGACGAGAATTTTCAGAAATGTTACACATTTATTTTACAAATAATAATTTGAACAGAAAAACTGATATAGACAAATAAATAAATTGTTACAAACGATCGATCGATGTTATAAAAAAGCAAAATTGTAACAAGAATTATGTTCAAAAAAGTTCCACTTCCACTGGCGATCCCCCTCCTAGATACTCTAAGCATTCTATATAAATACTAGTGTTGCGACTCGTAGCCCTTTAACGTTCCGAGAACTCGACAACGACGTTACTCACGTCGAGATGTTTATTTTGACGCATCATTCAACCATAATTAAAAGTTTATATTTTTTAAGTGTTATACGGTGAGATTTAGAACGCTATTGAATTTTACGAACGATTGTTGATAAAATATTCTTATGGTTGTAAATATATATTTTTTGTAGCGTTGAAAAGGAGCACATAACTGAAGTGCTCGAAACGTCGGTTTTGTAATTAAAAGTTATAGTTCGTTGCGGTCAAGATAAGGAGTTTTTATTTTCTTCCTCAAATTTTAAATGTGTCAAGTTTTTATTTTTTACGAATCAAATATATTTTTATATTTAAAGTTATTAATATATCACTATTTAAAAATTTTCATACAAAATTCTGTTTCTTTTAAATAGTTTTTGTTTTAAGAGTTTAGAAAAATTATTAATATTCGTAGTATATTCGAAGTATATATATATATACACATGATTCCAAAAGAGCATTTTCAAAATCTAAAATGTATTTTAATCTATGAAGCCAAATATCTCCGAATGCAGGCCAGATACAGAAAATGGTTCAGATGAAAATTGTTCGTGACGATGGAGGTTAACTTTTGGCCACCTTCAATTTGACCTAGAGATCATTTTTCAAGGTCATTTCAAGGTTAAGATCATTTCTTCAAATTAGACCCCTATTTCTGACGTCGGAATCGGATAGAGCGGGAAATTTTACGTCCAAAACCGTTCTTTAAACATTTTTTTGTGACCTCCACAAGGTTATATCAAGGTCTAATGCTTAAAAATTGGTCAGAACTCGAAATTTCATAGTTGTCTCAAGCAGAACAAGCCTTGATAAACCCAACCAATCAAAGGATGTCTTCTTTGTAGATACAGCTCAGCATGCCGCCTAGCTGCTGCACGATAATTGCCATTACATTGCTCTAAAACCATTATCATGTCAACTATTTGATCAGCTGGATGATTCACAGATACAATAAAAAAGGGATTTGTACCCTACATCAGACCCATCAACTCTTATGAATTTTGATGTGCTAAAACCGAATCTAGGGCCAGAATTATACCATCACCTTCCATTTTTTATTAAAACTCAAGAAATCACCCTCCCACTTACGAAAATTCATGATTTTATGGGAATAAGCGTTACGTAAAAAAATATAAAGTAAAAGAAATTTTTATCTTTATCACACGAATAACGATGTCAAAAGTTTAAAATCTAATAATTGATAACAAGATTAACTAAGTAAGAGGTTAAAATACAAGTGTTAGCTATTACATTGGTGAAAATAAGCAAGAATTGAATTTTCAACAATTTGTATTGAATTTGTAACTTAAGTTAAATTTCCAAGACACGAAGGTTTATTTGTTCTCAATATTTTAAAAATTAAATCTTTTTCAATTTTCTCGTCTATAAATAAAGTTACATCATGGCTGATTATCCAGCTGATCAAATAGTTGAAATGATTTTGGTTTTAGGGCAATGTAATGGTAATTATCGTGCAGCAGCTAGGCGGTATGCTGAGTTGTATCCACAAAGGAGACATCCTACTGATTTAACAATCAGAACTTTAACTAAAAGAGCTCGCGTTGGCCACCTTATTCGTCAGCGCAGGCACCACGAATACGATGAAAACGATGCTCGTGTCGTGACTATTTTAGCAATTGTTCATCTCGACCCGCATATTAGCACACGCCAAATTGAAAGAGAAATTGGTATTTCCCGTCCGACGGTTTCAAGGATTCTGAGAATTATTGACTATCATGCCTACCATATAACTTTAGTTAAGGAACTAAGGCAGAACCATATTCAATTGCGCATTGAATTTTGTCACTGAGCTTTAAGAATGATAGAAAATGATCCAGACTTTTTCAAATACGTCCTTTTTTCGGATGAGGCAAAATTTTATAAGGATGGGCGAGTGAACAGGCACAATTGCCATTATTGGTCAGATGTGAACCCTCACTGGCACAGAGTAATGGATCATCAAAATCGGTGGAGCATAATAGTGAGGTGTGGAATAGTCAATGGTTACTTGATAGGTCCTTATTTCTTTGAGCGAAATGTCGATAGAAACAGCTATTTAGAGCTAATAAGGGATCATTTGCCAGTACTTTTGAAAAACGTCGACCTAGCTACAATGTGGCTTCAGCAAGATGGCGTAGCACCACATTTTGCACAAATCGTTCGAGAATTTTTAAATAAAAACTACAATGACAGGTGGATTGGACGAGGAGGTCCAGTTAATTGGCCTGCTAATTCACCAGATATGACATCACTAGATTTTTTCTTGTGGGGGTACGTAAATAATGTAGTTTTTGCTCAACGGCCTACAACAAGGGAAGATTCTATGGATATAATTCGTAGAGCTTGCGAATCCATTTCTAGAGCAACGTTGCTCAGGACTGTGGATCATTTCCAACGGCGATTACGCCTATGCCTGGAAGCCAGCGGAGGTAACTTTGAACATGTACTCCGTGGATAGATAATGTCAACTGCAGTAATAATGGTGATAGGCAAGGGGACTCACGTTAAACAAGAACCCCAGTGAGAGGCAAGGGGACTCACGTAAACTAGCACCCCAGTGAGAGGCAAGGGGACTCACGTTGAAAAAGCACCCCAGTGAGAGGCAAGGGGACTCACGTAAACAGGCACCCCTGTGAGAGACAAGGGGACTCATGTTAAACAAGCACCCCAGTGAGAGGCAACGGGACTCGCGTTAAACAAGCACCCCAGTGAGAGGCAAGGGTACTCACGTAAACAAGCACCCCAAAGGAAACAGGCCTTACTACGTCCGCGTCGTTGTGTTTGGGTGACGCTAAAAGTAAGGACCCAGTATTATCAAAAAGAGCTTAAAGCCAATAGAGCAATGTTGCTGGAACTTCTGTAGATAAGTGACCGCGAAAACTCCTAGGATAGTATTTTTAGCGATTTTCATGGAAATTGGAAAATTGACCCCACTTAAAGCGATTCAATCTCCATGTGGTACTCCGGCGTTTCATCTGACTTCGAATTTATAATCAGCGACCCCTGAAGCTCTCAGAATGTGTTTTTAGTGATTTTCATAGTGATTCAAAATGAATTTAAAATGACATTTGGGATATTTCAGCCTCCATGCGGTACCATTGCATCGCACCCCACAGAAACCTAACATCATATTCACAATTGGCGACCACAAAAATTTCTTAATTGGTTGGGTTTATCAAGGCTTGTTTTGCTTGAGACAACTATGAAATTTTGCGTTCTGACCAATTTTTAAGCATTTGACCTTGATTTAACCTTGTGGAGGTCACAAAAAAATGTTTAAAGAACGATTTTGGACGTAAAATTTCTCGCTCTCTCCGATTCCGACGTCAGAAATAGGGGTTCTAATTTGAAAAAATGATCTTAACCTTGAAATGACCTTGAAAAATGATCTCAAGGTCAAATTGAAGGTGACCAAATGTTGACCCTCATCGTCACGAACAATTTTCATCTGAACCATTTTTCTGTATCTGGCCTGCATTCGGAGATATTTGGCTGCATAGATTAAAATGAGACACCTTGTATATTATAGGAAAGGCCATTACTTTTAAATTACCTCCAATAATTTTAACATTATTTGGTTTTTACATTGCCCATTTTGAGTCAATATATACTGTTACGTCTGTGACGTATCTTTAAAATCAAATTAACAATGCATATTTATCTCCAGTAATTTTCTGACATACAAATGTCGTATATGCGAATTTTGACAACGTTTTTTTTTTAATGCAAGCGGCATCACGCCGAAGCGAGCGAACTTTACAACGTTGAAATTTTTTAATACGAGGCAATCGTGACGTAGTAGTAGGTCATCAATCTTGCGTATTATATTTTCTTTAGAATCAGCATTTCGCAATGCGACTACCGAATTTAATACGATTGGAGACAATTACATTGCCAAATAAGATGATCTCAATCATCTTTAACCCAAATTAACCGCTTAATAAATACGGCGAATCTCAACACACAAATCAGTAATCGTGCAAAAGTCGCGAGCTCCGTACAACTCCAGCCGACAATAGGGGTAGCGATTATTATTATACGGGCCAATACGAGCCGCATCAGATTTCTTATAATTTCATATATCAAATAAAGTGAATATTCAGCTACAAAGCTATCAGTCTAATTATTTACGGGAGTTCACCTCAAGGACGAAAGGTAATAGAAACCATATATCAATTGAATATAATTCAAATATAATTTGAAGATAACCATACAAATTTCAATACACATACAAGAGTAGATTCCTCGACACTCAAGAACTTAACAGTGGTTCCGGTACGAATCGAACATTTTATAGTTCACTAGATTATTTGAAATAAAAGAATAAAATAACTATTTTTCGGAACGTAACAGGGGTTCCGGTACCGATCGAACGGAAGTTCGCTAGATCAGCTAAATCAAACTTTAAACGTTTTAAAATAGATCAAATAAGCTCTTGAAAGACGAGCGAAATATTTTTATAAAATACTAATATAACTAATATAGAATAAGTCCGAGCTTCAGATTTTGCAGTAAGTAGTTGGGGCCATTCATTATAGCATGAATTACCAAAACTACTGAAAATAAATGCGTACGGCTCGTCGAGTTATTAACAAAGTATCTAACAAATGATAAATACAAGAATAGGAATAATTTTCTACAAAACAAATGAGTTTTTAACAAATACATTATACAAGAAATAAGAAATACAAATACAGGCTAATACAAATGAAACAATTGAAATAGTAATACATATAACAATACTGATAAGAAAATTATAAATGGAAAAAATACAAATAAAACAATTGAAATCTTTGCAACAATTGAATATTAACAATAAATTATATAACAAATATATAGCTGAAATAGCAAGGGAAAAGATAAATTATATAATGAAATCAAAATACATTCTAAAAAAGAAAATTGAAAAAATCAATAATACTGATACATAAATAAAAAAAAAAATAAAGAACAAAATATAAGAAACGAATGAAGAGAAATAAATAAAAGGAAACAAATAATAGAGTTTACACGATACAAAATAGAAAACATACGAGAGATATAATCAGTGTATAAAATAATCGAGTCATTTTTAATCAAAATAAGGAAATCAAAATAATATTAAAAAATAATTTAACAAACGAAGAGTATTACAATAAAAGTAAGAATATTATAATGAACAATCATAAAAAAAAAAAAATTACAATAAAATGTTACATTGCAAAAGTGAATATAATAAAATAAGAAAATGAAAAACATTTAAATATTATAATATAAAAGATAAACAACACCCAAATGAGAAAATGAAAGGAAGACAATTATAAACAAAATAAAAAATAAGTTAAAAAATAAACTACAATAATAATTACGAACATTCAATAAAATGAAAAAACGATGATGAATAATCAAGCTAATATATTTTATAATTTTAAACAACAAAACCATCATTATACTAAAGTATTTCATTGTCAAATTTGCGGAGATCAATATCACGAAGCATTGTTTTGCTCTAATGCAGTTTGTATTTTTTGTAAAAGTAAAGATCATATATCATATTTTTCAAGAATGCTAAAAATAAAATAGAACTTTTCTGTGAACGCTGTAATCATAGAGGACATTCTGTAGATAAGTGTACATTTAACCAAACAAATGAAGTTTATTGCCAATACTGTAAAATCATAGGACATACAGCTACTCAATGCCCTGTTGTAAAGAAATATGAACTTGATTGTGATTATTGCGGAAGCACGGGTCACTCAACTAAAGACTGCTTGTCAGCAGTATGCACGAAATGCAATAAACTCGGGCACTGGGTGAAATACTGCCCTATAAACGAAAAAATAATGGGATGCGCGATATGTGCGAATGAAGGTCACGAAACCGCAGATTGCGAGAGCGTAAAAGTTTTAATTATGCAAAAAAGACAGCAAAACTTTCAGAATAGAGAAATTTGTCAATTATGCGACACGTCAGGACATTCAGCAAAAACTTGTAGGAAAAGGAGTAATAATAAACAAAATACATTCCAGAGTAACAACTATAACCCTTCAAATAAAGCCTATGAACATCGAGATAAAAATAGAAACGGATTTTTCCGAACAAATCATCAAAATGGTCATCATTTCTCAAATAATTCATGTAGTAACTATCGGGGAAACTTTAATACACAAGGTATAAAATGCGAATATTGTAAATTCACCGGGCATACGTTGAAAGATTGTAGCAAATTAAAAAGTCTGACGGCACAAATTAAATGCTCTTATTGCAATAAAAATGGACATCAAATATTCAATTGCCATGAAATCAAGATGCTCCAAAATAAATCAGATAAATTTTGTAAAATGTGTAAAAGCACGAATCATACAAATGAAGAATGTGAGATACTCAAACAATATCCAAGTATTAATACTGTTGAATCATACCATCATTCCACAAAAGAAATAATTAACGAATCAGAAATTCAGAAAAACAAAGTTAATGCAACGAATATTGAAAGGTATAATGGTAATGAACTAATCACAGGAAATAAAGTAAATAAAAATAAACAGGAAACTAATATCATAGAGGAATCTACAATAATTAATGATGATAAAGAAACCAATTTAATTATCGTACCTTTTATAAAAATACATTAAATCACTGATGAACCAAAGGATAATAATATAATTATAAAAAATCATGAAAATACTAATGAAATTAATTTTATAGACTTTAACGAAATGCGCAAAAATAATCATGAATTTGAAAAAATTATGGTAACAAATTTAAATGATTTTATTGAATCTACTGTAAAAAATTATGAGACTAATGATGAAACGAATTTCAATGAATCTAATATAAAAACTCACGAGGATTGTGATGAAATTAATTTAATTGATTTTAATGAATTTGATATAAATAACCAAAAGAATGAAATTTCGAATGAAAATAATAAAGAAGGCAATAATTCGTTAGAAACAGTAACTTTTTATGATGATCTTAAAGTCATTTTAGACATAACTTTTGCTTTAGCTGAACCTGAATCTGAAAATGATCAAATGGAAACTAAGTTCCAACAAACCTCGCTTGAAAATTCGTTAAAAGACAATATAGGATCAATACATTCTGAAGAGTCTTTATTAAATGATACAAAAAATCTAAAGAACTTACTAAATAATAGTAAAGTAATTTTCAAAAATGATAATCAATCAAAAGAAAGGTTTGATAATCGAGAACATAAAAAACATTTAGAGAATAAAAGTCATCTAAAAATATTTGATAATCAAGAACACCAAGAACAGCTTGAGAAAAAAAGTCAACTAAAAGAGACCTTTGGTAATCAAGATCATAACGTAATAATAAATCTAAATACAAATCCTAATAAAGTACACCAATTGCAGTTAGTTTTAACCAAAGTAACATTTAATAAGAACGTCAAAAAACTAAAATGAATATCTAATTATAAAAAACATTTTAAAGAATTTGTAAAAAATACAAGATTAAAATTAAAATCTAAAGATTACTACAATAAATTTACTATCAGAAAAAGGTTTAAAAAGGGAGACAAAACATGGCCTATTAAAGAACCAAATATGAATAAATTTCAAAAGGATCAGCATAATAAGAATTTTAGACGCTATTAAAATGAACAAAATAATATTTTATCCACTTATGGAAAACAAGTAAAGACAATATTTTAACAAATAATAACATAACATTTTTGTTTTAGGATATGGACAACATACTCAATATTAACATCTATCATAATCTCTTCTTATTTGTCTAAGTTTAATACAGCAATAGAGAATTATGATTGCAGCTGAACTTTTCCATTTGAAGCAAAACCATCCTACTTCTTGGTCAACTAGAATATAACCCTAAGGTGATCCAGATTTTACCAAATATACAATTTAAAATTATAACCACTTATCCGTTTGTCTACAATTGTTCGTATCAACTTGTCAGAATTTTATGAAAAGCAACTATATTTCCTAAGAAAGTTAATAACTTTATAAAAATGCGATCAGAATAATATAAGTTGTAAGCGCTCGTGGTGCTATCTTAGTTCCAACTTTTTGACATAGATGGCAACCAATTTTTCAAATCCACATATAAAATTACAACTTACACACTATAAGAATTCACAGTAATTTCATTATTTTGGAGTCGAAGATATGTCTACTTGGGTCTTCCTGACGAGTCCACCAAGTACGACAAGGACGAAACTCCCAGATATTATATTTTATTCCGAAATTAATAGTTATTCATTTTAAAAAAATTTTTCTCTTATGTGTGTCGCCGTTTGTCAAAAAATTCTTATCGAGAGAGGAGGAAGCTGAAACAAAAGCTACCTTTCTCGATTTGACAATAATGATGATAACATTCGACTAACGCATAAGAGATTGGCTCGTTGAAGTCAGAATAATATAAGTTTGAATAATGAAATTCTAAGAAATTTTTACGAAGACAGCAAAAAGATTAACACATGAAAGATTTTAGAAGTAATGCTACGATTAACAATAACATCGTTGACAATTAAAAAAAAATATACATTGTTCTTTTCTTTTTTAACAAAAACAAACAAAAATATTTATTTATTTATTTAAACCAGAGTAGTACATGTTGTATTACATGTTATTGCTTACTTCAGGACATAGTTACATGTCTGAAGCAGCAAGCTGCAAGAGGTAGACATAGCTACCTGTACATAGGTCCGGTGTACTTAAAACTAAAAAAACTTAAGTAATTTATAAACTAGGCATGGAATCAAAGATTCCACTATAAATAATATATTTGGTCCACATTGATTATCTCACCCATACTGGAAGGTTAAATTTTTATTTATTTATTTAATTTTTTTTTCTTTGTTTAAATTCTAGAATATATTAGTACCAATCCAAATTTTTAGCTTTTTCTTATTATAATTTTTTGCGATATCTAGAACTTTAAGATTTGGATTAGATTTCGGAAGACAATTAAATACTTGTATCGCTCTGACATAGTTATCTTTATCACTAACAGTTTTCGAACACTTTGGTGGTATTATAAGTTTATTTCTAGTTTTGCAAGTCGATGTTAAGTATAAATTCTTAAGTTCATTATAATGATACGTTACACATTCGTAAGCAAAAATTTGTTTTAGATTCGAGGGGTTGTCTCGATTGAAAATATTTTTGTTTATAATTTTTAAAATCCTATTTTGGATGTTTTGTAGTAATTTTAAGTTGTTTTTATATGCACCACGCCATGCAATATTTCCATAGCTAATGACACTATGAAAAAATGCATAATATATTGTCTTAACTGTGTCAGATTGCATATATGTTGATAACTTGTACAGTATATATATTATATATTTAGTTTTTGTTATTATATATTCAATATGTTTATCCCACTTTAGCCTATAATCAATAATTATACCTAGATATTTACAGTATTCTACCCTGCTCAATTTAGTACCCTGTATGCGTATGTTCATATCTTCGGGAACACTATCACAATAGTTACCAAAAGTTATGTACACAGTTTTCTTTATATTTAGTGATAGTTTGTTAAGTGCTAGCCAGATATTTATATCTTCTAAGTACTTGTTCATTTTATTTTCAACTTTCTCCCAGTTATCATCTGTTGTAATAATAGCTGTATCATCCGCATATGAGATGGTACTATCTGTTCTGTTTGTTAGTAAATCGTTTACGTAAATTATGAATAAGAGTGGCCCTAGTATAGTACCTTGCGGCACACCTGTAGTTATCGTTTCATAATAGCTTTCAGTTGTTCCTATTCTTACTTTTTGTTTTCTGTTACTAAGATAGTTAGATATAAGTGCATGCGCTTTACCTCTTATTCCATAATTATATAATTTGTCTAAAAGAATAGCATGGTTGACAGTATGAAAAGCTTTTGCTAGATCTAAAAATGCAATAGCTATTGGTTTACTTTTGTCTAATTTCTTATAGATTATGTTCATTAAGTAACTAAGAGCATCTTTGGTGCCTTTCTTTTTTATAAATCCAAATTGATTCTGTTATTGTCTTATTGTTTTTCGTAATTTTGACAATTTTTAGGCACGACCGCTGCTCGGGAGAGCCTTATAATTTCACCATAGCGAAAATTGTCTGACTTCAAAAACTAATAATTTGATACAAGAAAAGTCTTTTCCAGTCAAAATGAGTGCGTTTTAAGCGTTTTCTGTGATGTATGTATGTCTGTACGCCTGTATGTACGCAAGTTCCTCGATTATCTCAATGAATTTTCAACCGATTCCATCGGGATCGCGGGAAAATACTCCTCTAATTATACCTAAGTCCTGGTTCTCAATTGAGATAGATCGATGAAAAATTAAAAAAATGCGAGCACAAAGAAATATTACAAAATATCGATTTTTAAGCTTAATGACTAGAAAAATTAATTTTAAGCTTATATCTACAGGTCTAACTGCTAAAACTAATTAAAATACATCTTTTATCTGTTGGACACTTTTTTCTACGAGCAATATTTGCCAAGATAACTGCGAAAAACGGCAAAAAAGGTCAAAAATGGGCGATTTTCGGCTATCACTTGACAGAATTTGATTTTACACAAAAATGTTAAATACAAAAGTTGGAGATAATATTTAAACAAAACTTTTTCCTATTTATCACTTTTGTGTAAAATGAACTCCTGATAAGTTACACTTATAAAAACGATTTTAAACGCCAAAATATACATAAAATAGACGGTTTTCGGCTATAACTTGACAGAATTTGATTTTACACAAAAATATTAAATACAAAAGTTGTACATAATATTAAAACAAATCTTTTCTCTATTTAACATTTTTGTGTAAAATCAACTCCTAATGAGGTAATCCGATAAAAACGATTTTAAACGCTACAATATACATGAACTGGACAATTTTCAGCTATAACTTGACAGTATTTGATTTTACACAAAAATATTAAATACAAAAGTTGTAGATAATATTTAAACAAAACTTTTTTCCATCTAATATTTTCATGTAAAATCAATTTCTGATGAGTTAGACTTATAAAAACGATTTTAAGTGCTTAAATATACATAACTAGTGATTGGCGTACTAATAGTAACAATAATAATAAAACCAAATTCGCTCTATCTTTTGTAATTAAATGGATATTCCTAAAAACTCCAATTTAAACAACCTCTCTTATAATAACCTTATATAGTTCTAATGATTAACGACGTAAGGAAAAAAATCTAACTAGGGGGGCTGCGCCCCCTAGCGTGCCTTCGGCACGCCATCCCCCCCGCCCCCACACACACCTGCTCCTCGCTTCGCTCGTCGCCCCCCCCCTCCCTATGTAAAAACTTCGTTTTTAGGCACGACCGCTTCTCGGGAGAGCCTTATATTTTCGTCAGGGCGAAAATTGTAACACTTCAAATTCTGAAAATTTACAACATAAAAACTATTTTCCACCCAAAAGAAGTACATTTTAAGCGTTTTCAGAGATGTATGTATGTCTGTACGTATGTATGTGATTAAGTAACCCGATTATCTCAGCGAAATTTCGACGGATCCAAACGGGCTTTGGGGAATATATTCGTCCAATTATAAGTAACTGACAGTTCTCTACCGAGCCAAATCGATCGACAAATAAAAAACCGCCAGAGCAAATAAAAATTTGAAAAAATCGATTTTTGAGCATACGGTGAACAAAATTAAATTTAAGTCAAAAACAACAAATGCATCTGCTAAAACTAATTAAAAGACGTCGTTTTTACATTGAACATTTTTTTTCTATGAACTATATTTAACAATGTAATAGCGAAAAAATCGCTAAAATCATCAAAAATAGTCGTTTTTTTTCTATTACTTTACAGGATTTGAATTTACACAAAAATGTTAAATACAAAAGTTATAGATAATATTGAAACAAAACTTTTTCCTATTCGACATTTTTTGGTAGGATCAATTCCTGATGAGTTAAATCCAAAAAAACGGTTTTTAACGCCTAAATGTACATAAAATGGCTGATTTTCGTTTATAACTGAGCAGAATTTGACTTTACACAAAAATTTTAAATGTAAAAGTTATAGATAATATTAAAACAAAATTTTTTTATATTGAACATTTTTTGCTACGACCAATTCCTGACGAGTTGAACTCATAAAAACGATTTTTAACGCCTAAATATACATAAAATGGACGATTTTCGGCTATAACTTGACAGGATTTGATTTTACACAAAAATGTTGAACGTAAAAGTTATAGATAATATTAAAACAAAACTTTTTCCTATTAAACATTTTTTTGTACAATCAATTCCCGACGAGTTAAATCCAAACAAACAATTTTTAACGCCAAAACATACATAAAATGGACGATTTTCGCTTATTTCAACGATTTGAATTTACACAATAAGATAAACATCTTATAATTCTGTTCCGAGGTGTTAGGAATCAAAATACATGGTTTTTGAAAAATGTGTGTGTGTGTGTGTGAGTGTGTGTATACGCCTGGATCTCAGCTTCTACTCGGTTGATTTTGACCGGACAGGTCTCATTTTTTTTGTTTTTTTTGCGTGATGGCGGGTAAAAATCCGTTTTTTGATTGGGACGATGCGTTTTTGTTTTTTTTCAAATTTTCGATTTTCTCAAAACTGTTTTTTGATTTTTTTAATGATAGGATCGAGTTATTCGAATCTGATGGGTAGCGTAGATGGGTAGCGATGGGTAGCGTAAAAACTTACAACAACTCAAAAATTTATTTTCACAAAGCTTCCTCTAGGAGGAAGCAAAATGTTTGAGTTGTTGTAAAAACATGTTATAATTGTGTTCCGAGATGTTAGGAATCAAAATACATGGTTTTTGAAAAATGTGTGTGTGTGTGTGTGTGTGTGTGTGTGTGTGTGTGTGTGTGTGTGTGTGTGTGTGTGTGTGTGTGTGTGTGTGTGTGTGTGTGTGTGTGTGTGTGTGTGTGTGTGTGTGTGTGTGTGTGTGTGTGTGTGGGTGTGTGTGTGTGTGTGTGTGTGTGTGTGTGTGTGTGTGTGTGTGTGTGTGTGTGTGTGTGTGTGTGTGTGTGTGTGTGTGTGTGTGTGTGTGTGTGTGTGTGTGTGTGTGTGTACGCCTAGATCTCAATTTCTACTCGGTCAATTTTGACGCGGCAGGTCTCATTTTCCGGTCAAAATCCGTTTTTTTTTTTTTATTGGGGCGATGTGTTTTTGTTTTTTTTTTCAAATTTTCGATTTTTCTCAAAACTGCTTTTTGATTTTTTTTTTAATGATAGGATCGAGGTATTCGAATCGGATGGGTAGCATTCGAAAGAGAATTAAAATACCTATATTTTCTAAAAAAATTATTAACAATAACGTGTTTTTTTTTTTAGATGCTTATAACTCCCAAACTAAACGGTCAATTTTTTTTGAGAAAAATCATGATAATGGATAATATAAATAAATATAATCTGTAATGTTTTAATTCATTTTGTTGATTAGTTTTTTAGAAAAAAATTGTAAAATGAAAATTGATTTTTGTATATCCAACGATTACAGGAGTAACAATGATTTAATCGCTTCAAAATTCTTTGTAGTCGTAGATTTATAAATTTTGTTATTAAATATTAATTAAAGGAATCAACATATTCAGGTTGAGGAAACTACGGGCCAATCAATTGAAAGAGGTTTTTTTAATTAATGAATAAATATCGATAAAAAATTTATCGTACTAATACATTACGATACAAGTGCGATAAGTGGCCCATTATTTGATGGCGTAAAGTTAAGGCCCGAGCGTAGCGAGGATCCTTTCACGGCGTGTAATGTGTTACTTAACGCATTAGTATCGTACAATTTTTTATAACACTGTCTGCCTGAAGTCCGCTGTCACGCCTATCCGTGCGCTAAGCAGTTCATTATCGCACCGTGAGGTTAGCGCACGAGCGTAGCAAGTGCGATAAACATGGTGAAATAATGGACTGCATATCGCACGGATATTTTTTTTAATTAAATTATACCTACTTCTAGAAAGATGAAATTTGCTTAAAAAAACACACGATGCCTGAAATACATTATAGAAGCAGAGTTCTATTATTTTTATACTTGAGCACATTTACGCCAACTAAACATCGACAACACTGAATGATGACTACACCTGCTAAATCTGACTGGTGGCTTTTATAACATTACAGGAGCAGGACTAATTTATGTTTTCATGTTGTAAATTTCAGACTAATTAATTAAATAGGTTTTCTCTTATGAAATCTGAAGGGCCATGTAGTGTGAGCCTGTCCGAAAGATTTATAGAGTATGCTTAAATAAATATTCTGGAAACCTGTCAGAATTATGAAAAGTTCACTATAACCTCTAAAAGTCAATTAATACTGGTAGTTAATGGATAAGCTCATTGTTCATTAACTACTCCAATTCGACTGAATTTTACAGATTAAAATAACTTTTTTCACAATTTTTACACGTACTCAGACTTATTGTTATGGCGGGACAAGCTATAGATGTATAGAAGTTTCAGACACACTCACACTACACTACACTAAAGTATACGAACCAAAATTAAAAACTTAATAAGAAAATTCATCCGGCTCCTACAATATAAAAGCCACTTGTCAGATTTAGCAGGTGTATTGAGCATTCAATGTTATTGATATTTACTTTGAGGTGATGTGTCCGTATTTAATCCTAAAGACTAAGAATGATAGAAACCGGCTTCAGTAATGCATCTCAGACATTCCATGTATTTTTGAGTTGACTCTATCTTTTTGAAAGTACATGTAATTTAATAAAAAAAATAAAAATACAGTTCTATAAAAAATACACAAGCAGTGCCTGAATTAAATCTGAGAAATTGCATGACTTATTTCTTTCTTTTTATTAAATTATACCTACAAAAAAAAGATAAAATCAGCTTAAAAATACATAAGATGCCTGAAATGCATTATAAAAGCAGATTTCTATCATTCTTATGTTCTTCTAAATGAAAAGACATCCTCAAAGTAAATTTCAACCACATCAATGAATGAGGAATAGATCTGTTAAATTTGACCGGTCGCCTCTTATAGTTGCTGCTTTTTCTGAAAGGATAACAAAAACCCTGAAACAAAAAATGAAGCTATAGTAATGGTTGAAAGCTGTAGATTACTGAAATAATAATTATTCAAAGAAGAGACCACAAAGTGGTCACAGTGAATTAAAATAAATACAGACTTGATCAACTTCCATTGATAATCTATAGAAAGATGAAGCTGCCAAGATGTGTGCATCAGGAAGCCCTTCACTCAAGGTTACCCACTGTAATGCCATTGTTGAGTTTCTCAAAGTTACCATTTCCAATTTGGTCCTATTTTTTTGAAAGTCTCCTGCTTTATGATGGTCATATAATGACGCCCTCGAGGAAAGAACAATTATATGAAGACGTGTTGTCTTCTGCAGGAACTCTTCGCCCTAGGCCAAAAACATAATTACAACAAGAATAACTTAGCAACGGAGGGAGTACAGAGAAGCCACACTCCTGTCAAAGGGGTAGAAAATTATTGCAGGATAGATACTAGCTGAAAAATATAAGCCAATAAACTTTCTTACAGTAAGCTACTCACCAGATAATTTTTTCATAGAGTTCAGAGGTTGTCAATGTCCACATAAAATATGCCAATCATTCCAACATATAGTCTCAATAAAAAACGGTAACTGCAGGTGTTCAGGACGCCGTGATGTCGTCTGCAGGAGCTCTTCCCCTAGGCCAAAAATATAATTACAACAAGAATAACTTGGCAACGGAGGGAGTACAGAGAAGCCACACTCCTGTCAAAGGGGTAGGAAATTATTGCAGGATAGATACTAGCTTAAAAGTATAAACCAATAAACTTTCTTACAGTAACCTACTCACCAGATAATTTTTTCAACGAGTTCAGAGGTTGTCAATGTCCACATGAAATATGTCAATCAATCCAACATATAGTCCCAATAAAAAACGCTATCTGCAGGTGTTTAGGACGCCGTGATGTCGTCTGCAGGAGCTCTTCGCCCTAGACCAAAAACATAATTACAACAAGAATAACTTGGCAACGGAAGGAGTACAGAGAAGCCACACTCCTGTCAAAGGGGTAGAAAATTATTGCAGGATAGATGCTAGCTGTAAAGTAAACGAGAAAACATTCTCACAGCAAACTACTCACAATATAGTGTTAGCGTGTCGATAAGATCATTCATAGCACTATATATTTACCAAGATATGTTGAGAGAATTGAAAGGGATCTTTGCACTCAAAAGTCGAGAAAGCGCATGTGCATTCTCAACTAAGACCTCTTCACCCTCACTTAAAGTTTACGAGAATGTTCACACACAATACAATACATACAGAGGGATTGTGTATGCAATTTCAGATCGACTCAATCAGTCGGTACGGAGAAAATGACATTTTTCTCAAAAATTTCTTGAAAAAGACACAGAAATTGCAATATCTCCAGACTTGCTGATTATGCATATCTAAATCTTGATATACTGTCCCTCATCATGTATTCCATCATGTATAGAAAGTTGAAGATACTTGTAGGGAATGGAAAGGGATCTTTGCACTCAAAAGTCGAGAAAGCGCATGTGTATTCTCAACAAAGACCTCCTCACCCTCACTTAAAGTTTACCAGAATGTTCACACACAATACAATACATACAGAGGGATTGTGTATGCAATTTCAGATCGACTCAATCAGCCGGTACGGAGAAAATGACATTTTTCTCCAAAATTTCTTGAAAAAGACACAGAAATTGAAATATCTCCAAACTTGCTGATTATGTAGATCTGAAACTTGATATACTGTTTCTCAGCATGTATTCCATCATGTATGGAAAGTTTAAGATACTTGTAGGGAATGGAAAGGGATCTTTGCACTCAAAAGTCGAGAAAGCGCATGTGTATTCTCAACAAAAACCTCCTCACCCTCACTTAAAGTTTACCAGAATGTTCACACACAATACAATACATACAGAGGGATTGTGTATGCAATTTCAGATCGACTCAATCAGCCGGTACGGAGAAAATGACATTTTTCTCAAAAATTTCTTGAAAACGACACAGAAATTGAAATATCTCCAGACTTGCTGATTATATAGATCTGAAACTTGATATACTGTCTCTCAGCATGTATTCCATCATGTATGGAAAGTTTAAGATACTTGTAGGGAATGGAAAGAGATCTTTGCACTCAAAAGTCGAGAAAGCGCATGTGTATTCTCAACAAAGACCTCCTCACCCTCACTTAAAGTTTACCAGAAAGTTCACACACAATGCAATACATACAGAGGGATTGTGTATGCAATTTCAGATCGACTCAATCAGCCGGTACGGAGAAAATGACATTTTTCTCAAAAATTTCTTGAAAAAGACAGAGAAATTGCAATATCTCCAGACCTGCTCATTATGTAGATCTGAAACTTGATATACTGTCTCTCAGCATGTATTCCATCATGTATAGAAAGTTGAAGATACTTGTAGGGAATGGAAAGGGTTCTTTGCACTAAAAAGTCGAGAAAGCGCATGTGTATTCTCAACTAAAACCTCCTCACCCTTTCTCAAGATTTACAAGAATGTTCATACACAATGCAATGCATGCTGAGGCATTGTACATTAAGTTTCAGATATACTCCATCAGCCAAATTGGAGGAAATTACTTTTTTTTCTTAATAATTTCCTCAAAAAGCACACAGAAAATGCTGTAACTCCACACTTGCTGATTATTTAGATATGAAATATGGTATATAATCCCTCAGAATGCATGATATGGTGACGTGTGTAAAGCTGAAGATATTTTCAGAGAAAGGAAAGGCATTTGTATACTTGAAAGTCGAAAAAGCTCATGTGCACTTCCAACTAAGACTACCTTGACCCTCAAAGTTTAACAAAATGTCCTTGTGAAAAAAAGATGAAAACCCTGCAAGATTAGAAAGGAGCTAGTATTATTGAAATAATACTTACTCAAGGATAAGACCACAACTGAATTAGCAGAGAACTCGACCAACATCAATATCGATCCATACAGCAATTTAGGAAACACAGTGACTGCAGATATAAACATTGATGACTGCCGTCTGCCGGACTGCCGTGCGCACATGGTTGACATGGTGCGGGTGAGAGCCAGATAGGAAGCGAAGCACTGTAGCGATAATACGCACGTAGTAGGCAGCTTTCTTGTGTTCACTCCGCACTGAAACTTTTTCACTAGAAGTTCGGCCCAGCCTTTTTCTCGCATCATCCGCGGCGCCGTGTCGCTTGCGCAAAGAAGCTAAGAGCTATCAGCTAACGAGCCAGACGTGACAAGCAGGTGAGCTGCAGCGCATGCGCATGCGCGCATACTCACATGGGTAAAGCCAACAAGCCAGCAGTGTCACCGCCATCACGTGATTGGCGATGCTATACACGTTACCCATGTGAATAGATGATGTTGTAATTTTTATATCGTTTATTGCGAATTGCATAAAATCAAGCTCGCATTGTCATCACTTTGCATAAACAGCTATATATTATACGTAATACGTTATACACGAACAATATGACATGACTTGATAACCATTGCGCGGTAACATGTCTCTAAGAGACGGTCACTAATGTTTTTTAGACGGTAAATTTTTCGCTTATTAGCTTTACTGTTTGCCATATGGTAACAAAAACTATTTTTTTTTTTTTTTAATAGTATGCAAAATCATGAGTGCATTGCCCTTCGTAATGACGGTCGTGCCTATTATGTAAAAACGAAGTTTTTACATAGGGAGTGGGCGGGCGACGAGCGAAGCGAGGAGCAGGTGTGTGTGGCCGAAGGCACGCTGGGGGGCGCAGCCCCCTAGTTTTCATTGGGCCTTTAATTAAAAAGGACACTCGCGAAAAACTTGCCCGTATTACCCATTAGCAGCATTACTTACAACAAATTGATTCTGCGCTAACAAATTATTATTGTCCAAAAATGATTGTAAACGAACATATACAATTTTTTCAAATATCTTTGCTACGTTAGACATTAGAGATATCGGTCTATAGTTTGATGTATCCATTTTACTACCCGATTTAAAAATAGGAACTACCTCAGCCATTTTGAGCGCTTGAGGCCATGTTGATTTTTCAATATAAAGATTAAAGATATGTGTTAGTGCATTAACAATTTGATATGATAGTATTTTTAGTGTTTTGGTAGTAATGTTATCTACCCCACCATTTTTTATTTTCATATTATCAATTATTTGAAGAATTTCCTCGTTATTAGTCGGTTTAATGTAAATTGTATTCATGTTCATTGCTGGTAATTGTAAATGCTTACCCTGGGGTTTTACAATGGTGTTAGTTAGATCTTTTCCAATTCTACAAAAGTACGAATTCATATGATTGGCAATTTGCGTCTGATCCTCTATTGTGCAATTGTTATTTAAAATGACCTTATTTATTGTGTTATTCTTTTTCAAGTTGGTTCCCATTTTTTTGTTTATGTATTTCCAAAGTTGCTTGGTATTATTGATATTGTTCTTAATTAAATTTCTTTCATGTTTTGTTTTTGCCTCTTTAATAACTTTGTCTAGCCTCTTTGTGTAATTCTTATATTCTAATTTTATTAGATTAGTATTTGGTTCATTGCGCATTTTAATATATAGTTGTTCTTTCTTTTCACACGAGATCATTATTGCTTTAGATATCCAATCCTTCCTTGGATATCTCTTGTTATTTTGTTTTATGCGCTTCTTTAGACTTTTCTAAACAGTCTTGTATTTCAGTTATCAAGAATGCGGTAGCTTCATCGGGATCATGCATTGTCTCTATAACATTCCAATTTTTTGTAATGGCTATACTTGAAAGTTTATAGTAATTATAGTGATACTGGATATTTTCTTGTTTTAATTTTGGTGGCTTATTCAGTTTCAAGAAAAGTGGATAATGATCAGTAAAAGGAATCGAGAGTTTAAAAGTTTTAGTGTCTATTGATGTAGCTTTTATATACATGTTGTCAATGCATGTACCGCTTCCGCCACTATCATTTGGTCTAGTTGTATGTATAAAACCCGGGAAGAAACCCTTTTCCATCATATTGTCTAATAATTCTAAGCTATATTCATCATCTTTCATAGTATCAATGTTAAAATCACCCATAATCAGGTGGTTTTTTATATTTCTTTTGCTATTGATAAATGATTTTACATTCAAAATAAATTCAAGGCGCGGTAAATCATGGCATCAATATAATACGGAAATTTCAAGATTACTGTTGTTATTTAGACTTATTCGTGAGTTTAATACTTTGAGTCTACCAATTTCGATTATTTCAGTAATTTCTGATACACAATCTTTTATATATACAACATCACCATCATTTTGATTTAAGTTACCGTTATTGTAGTACAATTTATATCCCTGTATTGCAAAAAAGTGAGGATTGGGTAAATTCCATGTTTCTGTACATACAATTATATATGGTTTGATCTTCAAGCTCTTAATAAGAATATTCAGTTTCGTATAATTGTGATTTAGACTTCTAATATTGATCTGTAATATCAAACTATCTTTTTTATTTATATTTTTATTGAGAGTTTTAAGATCAAGAAATGACGTTTCTTCTTGTATTACTTCTTTTTGCAATTCTTCAATGAGATCGACGTGTTGCTCCATTATGTAGTTTGCTGTTTCCTTGGTGTCGTATGTGTTAGGGATGCGGTGCTGGCTCTAAACGGCGAAGTCAGCAAAGCTGCGCTAGTCCAGTTGTCTCTAGACGGCGAAGTCAGCATAGTTGCGCTAGTCGAGCTGGTCATCGTAGTGGCTTGATTGCTGTTTCCTACTTTACCTAAGTATCTTGGTATAGTAGGTCTTATCGGATAATCAGTCATATCTATATATCTATTGAGCTTATTCTTAAATATTGTACATTTCTCTGTGTCATTGGCCATATGTTTAACCTCGCAATTGGTGTTATATTTCGAGTTGCTGTAAAAACAATTGACACATGTAATGTTGGATGGGTTATTATCACATTGCAAAGTCTTATGCGGACCTGGACATTTTAAGCAGCATAGAGTGTTTTTGCATTTCAATGTGTTATGTCCAAATCTTCCACAGTTTAAGAAGGGCTTGATGTTTATTAAATCCCATACTTTACAGCTTTGATATCCAATGAAGATTCTATTTTGATTGTCACTAATATGTTTATATAGCTCTCTTGGAACTTCAATTATTATGGTTGTCTTGTTTGTAATCTTATTTTTGTCTATATTTAGTATCTTACACTTATCTTGATATCCAATAAAATTTCTTTTATTTAAGTCCTCTTCCAGCTCTTCTATATTCATATTAGTATAGTTGTCTACACCAACTATTTTCATCTTCGGGGATTCAATTTTTTCAATAAATGTTTTATAATTGTTAGATAGTTTTTTTGAGAGTAATTCAATTGTTACTTTAGCATTTTTTTCATTCATACTTTTAATCTCAATTTCATTGTCGTTCACTACTTTTAGTTGTTTCATCTGTATATCTTTTCCTTTTATTAAAACGTCACATAGCTTTTTCTTAAAGCCATGTGGATTTTTAATGTCCTTTTTAAGATTTTTCACAATTATTTTCGGCATTCTTTTGTTTTTAATTGCTATTTTGTTAGTTGCTACTTCTGCATATGTTTTTTGGTTATGTTGCTTTATTTCCATCTCCTGGTCATTTTTAATCCTTTTTTATTAATTGCTTTAATATGTCGTTTTTTCCATTAGTTTTTGATTTAATTGTCTTAGTAGTTGAATTTCAATTTGATGTTGATTTTCCAGTTCAGCATTTTCAGTTAGCATCATAACGTTTAGTAGTTTTTCATTATCTACTGATTTATGTACACTATCAGTGATAATAGCTATTTCATTTAATATTTTATGTTTTATTTGTTGCTCCTTTTCACTTTTAATTTGCGCAATTAATATTTTAGCTGCTTCACAGAGTATAGTTTCTTGATTTTTTAAGGTTATATTAAGCTCCACGTGGTCTTGACATATCACTAATAGATTACTTATATATTTTTTGACTTTACACTTTTCATAATCACTTTTATGGTACACGTTTTCGCACACTATGCAAACTACAAGTGACACTTTCTTTTTTGGGTGGCATTTATACACTAATTCTAGATTTTTATCAGGAGGCTCTCCGGAAGGCAGCCCGCCTTCCGACGCCATCTTGGCGTTTTTTTTGCGATTACATATTAAAATACCTCAGTTTTTGGTTGCTAATGAAACAAGCCAAAGTTTTATTTGTAAAAATTATGTGTTATTAAATAATAGAAATATTTTATTAATTATTTAGTCACAAAGTAGAAAACATTTCAGGGATCAGTTTGATAACTTATTATTCTATCTATAGCTTTGAATAAAAAATTATAGAACTAATCCAAAGGAAAAAGAAAATAAAACTATTCCTAAACCTTGCAACCCTAACAAACATAGATAAAAATAATTTGACTGTAATTTTATGCAAAATTAAGCTGTATTTGCCTTCGGAAAATTGTTCGCACTTATAAGAACAAAAGGAAGAAATCATGTAGCTATACTCACATTGCTAAGATTAAATCGAATATAATGTATTGGAAGTGATCAGGTTCATCATATACTGACTTGATCATCCTACAAGATACACTATATTCGGCACTGTATTGAGTAAAACAAATATCTACTGTAACGCACTGCGTACTCTATAATGTAAATATGTGAATAGTACTCATGCCAGAAAGAAAATCTTGATTTAATGAAATTTACGGACACCAGACGAACTTTTGTAACAGCATTTATTTAATAATTGCCAACGTTTCGGAAGTTTTATTACTTCCCTCTTCAGGGCTATATGAAAGCACAATACATATTTATTTAACAAATTTACAAACTTAATACAAAATTACAATATTGTAACAATATCAATTATTACCTTAAATATTATGCGTCACATTATGTTAGTCTTATGCGAAATACAATAACTTTATTGTTATTAGAGTCTAATAAATCGTACATACTATAAAGTAAACTGATTTTGAACGTTGTATGTACAAGCACTGAAGAAAAAGGTTTGTAACACCCCTATTTTTACTGCTGGTCGCAAATTATATAAAAAATGATAGAACATGAGAGAGGGGAGGGAGAATGGAAGAGGGAAAAATGCTGTGCGTAAGCTGTAAGAGCCTCCCAAGTATCCAGCAAACATATTCTTTGGAAGTGGCACAAAGGTGTCCGCTACTTCGCTATGTGTTACTAGCGCAGCGAACACCTACTCGGTAACGTGCGCTCCTCATAGAGACTTAGCCATAGGAATGGAATAATAATAGATTGAGGGGGAACACAATAAGCATAAAAATCCATTAGAAAATTTTTTTAATAATTAATTATTTCGTTATTTTTTTAATCTTGTCTATGGTTTTTTTGTACGACATTTTTAAAAATTGTATGTCTTCTATATGGTTAATCGTGTTGCTGTGATAGTGAATATTTATCATTTCTGAAAATGAACCTTTAAATAAATTTTCTTCTCTATCTAGAATTTCTATGTTTTCGAAATTAATAGAATGTCCAGTCTGTTGCGAGTGTGTAGCCAAGTAGAATTCTCTGATTTTAGTTTTACTGCTCTTTGGTGTTCATATTTACGGTTTTTTAATTTCCTCTTACTCATCCCTACGTAAATGGCAGAGCAATCTTTGCAATTGATCTTATACACGATGCCCTTAGTATCAGGTGGTTGTAGGTGATCTTTTCCTAATTTAATTATGTGGCTAAACTTGCTTATTGTTTTATTAATCGGAATGATGTTGTGCGAATATAGAATGCGATTGATTTTCGGCGTGAGATTTTTTATAAAGGGGAGAATAATTTTCTTTTTTGTGTGTACATTATTTAGAATGTTATTTGTAACGGTCGTTGTGTTATTGTTATTGTTTTGAATCTGTAGAAGTCTAATGCCAATGTATTATTGTATAAAGTGTAACGGATAATCATTACACAGCGAAGTAGCGGGCACCTTTGTGCCACTTCCAAAGAACATGTTTGCTGGATACTTGGCAGGCTCTTACAGCTTACGTACAGCATTTTTCCCTCTCCCGTTCTCCCTCCCCTCTCCCATGTTCTATCATTTTTGATATAATTTGCGACCAGCAGTATAAATAGGGGTCTTACAAACCTTTTTCTTCAGTGCTTGTACATGTAACGTTCAAAATGAGTTTACTTTATAGTATGTACGATTTATTAGACTCTAATAACAATAGTTATTGTATTTCGCATAAGACTAACATAATGTGACGCATAATGTTTAAGGTAATAATTTATATTGTTACAATATTGTAATTTTGTATAAGTTTGTAAATTTGTTAAATAAATATGTATTGTGCTTTCGTATAGCCCTGAAGAGGGAAGTAATAAAACTTCCGAAACGTTGGCAATTATTAAATAAATGCTGTTACAAAAGTTCGTCTGGTGTCCGTAAATTTCATTAAATCATATACTACGAACGTTAGCAACTACAAGAAAATTACATTAGGCATTCGGACTACAAAATGCCAAAAAGTTCCATCCACTTTACGAAAGACAATCAGTGTGCCGCTCCACATCCTTCCGACCAAACTTCACCGACAATGTCCGAACCGGATAGCTTCTTTATTGATGCTTTTGACAATAACCGTCACAATTTTGCTACAGTCATGAAAAATATCAGATGTTATTACAATGTGGATATAAAAAACAGAGTCGTAAAGTTATCGAAGATGCAAAAGAAACTGACTAAGGTTGAATGCAATGTAAAATTTTTGACGCAATGCAGAAAAAGTGCCATAATTCCACGACACATCACCGGCCTTTGTAAATGTTTAAATTCCTTATCCTTTCACAGCAAGCATATAAAATCCAAATTAACTCGTTTCTCTAAACTTTCGGAAAAAAAGATCTTAAATCTTGAAATCGCCGACTCTTTCGCACATATTAAAATTCTCAAAAAACAGATTGATGATGACATTTCTTCTCTAAAACTATACACCACGGAAAATTTCGTTAATAAATTGCTACAGTATTTGAATAATACATTAACCTTCCTGTATAGTAAACACACAAAAATACTTAATAAGAAATTTAAAAATTTGCTGTCAGTTGATAATAATGTAATTGTAAATCTCAAACACAACAATAACACTTCTATTAATAACAACAAGGATATACACGTTTACAAAAATAATGATACTAAATTGGCAGAAAAAGAAATAAATGGGTTGTGAATTTGACAAATTTAACCATTCCAGATTATACTATTAATATTTTGAAATTAGGAGAAAAATTTAACTTCACTTTGGTCCCTAATAGACGCTCACTTCTTGAATATTTGAAATGCATAGAAAGTGGAATACGGAATATAGATAACAACCAGGAAATTAGAGATGACCTTTTGTCTGCTCTTGATAGCTATATTATAAACAATAGAACGTTACATGTCACAAACATCGATAGATCTATAAATAGCAATTTGAAAAAAACGAAGCAATTTATTAAACAGAATCCAGACATAATGGTTACAAAAGCAGACAAAGGGAATCTCACAGTTATCTTGAATAAAACAGATTACATTACGAAGGTAGAAAATGCATCGGCGGACATTGAATATTATGAAAATCTTAAGAAATCGCCACTCAGCAAACTACAAAATAATATAAATACGTTAGTGAAAGATTGGGAGAGGGAAGGTGTCTTTGACACAGATCCGTGTTTCGCAACAATTTCCAAATCCAATATTAGTGACACAAACTTGGCCAGAGCTTACGCACTAGTAAAAATTCATAAAAAGGATAATCCCATTCGTATCATTGTTTCAGCTATAGGCAGCCCAACCTATGCACTAGATAAAAGCTTGTCTATGTTGTTCTCAAAATATTTCCCTCGCCCAAAATCTACTATCAAAAATAGTAACGAGCTTAAAGAAATCATAGATGCAATAGATATGAGTACAGATTATGAATTTGTTTCCTTTGATGTTGTGTCACTGTTTACAAACATCCCAAAAAACTTAATAGTTGCCGCTTTGATAAAAAAAATGGAAATACCTAAAAAATAAAATCAACCTCTCAAGATCAGAATTTATAGATGGCATAAAAATACTCTTAGATTCCACTTATTTCCAATTTAACGACAAATTTTACAAACAGATTCTTGGTGCACCTATGGGTTTTTGCACAAGTCCATGGTTTGCGGACATTGTCCTTGAACTATTGGAAAATTCGTGCTTTACTAAACATGAAAGAGAATACACACTTTATAAAAGATATGTGGATGATTGCATTCTCATCACAAAAAAAAATCGTACTTTAGATATATTCAACACTTTCAATAGTTATAACAACCATTTAAAGTTCACAATAGAGCACGAAACACATGGTAGCATAAACTTTCTAGATATTACTCTCACTAGAACAGATCATAATAAAATAATTTCTAATTGGTATAGAAAAAGCACAGCTTCTGGACGTTACATAAACTTCCATTCTCATCATCCAATTTCACAAAAGATAGCCATAATTTATAATTTAGTCGACAAATCTATAAAACTTTCACATCCACAGTTCCATGAAAACAATTTAAAAATAACCAGGCATTTCCTATTGTGTAATGATTATCCGTTACACTTTATACAAAAATACATTGGCATTAGACTTCTACAGATTCAAAACAATAACAATAACACAACGACCGTTACAAATAACATTCTAAATAATGTACACACAAAAAAGAAAATTATTCTCCCCTTTATAAAAAATCTCACGCCAAAAATCAATCGCATTCTATATTCGCACAACATCATTCCGATTAATAAAACAATAAGCAAGTTTAGCCACATAATTAAATTATGAAAAGATCACCTACAACCACCTGATACTAAGGGCATCATGTATAAGATCAGTTGCAAAGATTGCTCTGCCATTTACGTAGGGATGAGTAAGAGGAAATTAAAAAAACGTACATATGAACACCAAAGAGCAGTAAAACTAAAATCAGAGAATTCTACCTTGGCTACACACTCGCAACAGACTGGACAGTCTATTAATTTCGAAAACATAGAAATTCTAGATAGAGAAGAAAATTTATTTAAACGTTCATTTTCAGAAATGATAAATATTCATTATCACAGCAACACGATTAACCATATAGAAGACACACAATTTTTAAAAATGTCGTACAAAAAAGCCATAGACAAGATTAAAAAAATAACGAAATAATTAATTATTAAAAAAATTTTCTAATGGAATTTTAGGCTTATTGTGTTCCCCCTCAATCTATTATTATTCCATTCCTATCGCTAAGTCTCTATGAGGAGCGCACGTTACCGAGTAGGTATTCGCTGCGCTAGTAACACACAGCGAAGTAGCGGACACCTTTGTGCCACTTCCAAAGAATATGTTTGCTAGATACTTGGGAGGCTCTTACAGCTTACGCACAGCATTTTTCCCTCTCCCGTTCTTCCTCCCCTCTCCCATGTTCTATCATTTTTTATATAGTTTGCGACCAGCAGTATAAATAGGGGTGTTACAAACCTTTTTCTTCAGTGCTTGTACATGTAACGTTCAAAATGAGTTTACTTTATAGTATGTACGATTTATTAGACTCTAATAACAATAAAGTTATTGTATTTCCCATAAGACTAACATAATGTGACGCATAATGTTTAAGGTAATAATTTATATTGTTACAATATTGTAATTTTGTATTAAGTTTGTAAATTTGTTAAATAAATATGTATTGTGCTTTCGTATAGCCCCGAAAAGGGAAGTAATAAAACTTTCGAAACGTTGGCAATTATTAAATATATGCTGTTACAAAAGTTCGTCTGGTGTCCGTAAATTTCATTAAATCATATACTACAAACGTTATCAACTACAAGAAAAAAAAATCTTGAGTTCTAAAATGAACATTAAAACGGCTGAGATTTTCAAAGAAAGGTAATACAATGATGCATAAGAGAAATAATAAGTCAAAATCTACCAAAATCACTCCAACCTATTAACCTTCCTTTTTCACGAAAAATACCTACATAATGGAATTAAATTTTTCTTTTGGAAACAATTCAATTTTTTCTTAGTATATAGTTATTCAAATGTTTTTATGATGGTACTATCAAAATTCCTTCAATGTTATTCTACTCAAGTAAAGAGGAAAAAATAATATATCTTTTGCCAAATATCTCAGCAGGGAGGGAAGTGAATGATCACTTGAATCATTCCCTATATATTTCTCCTCACATTTTATTTTCTATAAAATTATTTAATACGCACATTATTTCTAAACTTAATCAATGATTCTATTTTTTTTTTGTAAATACAGCAAAAGAACACAATTATTACATATTAACGATAATAAAATAATTTAATTAATATCAAGATATATTATGTTCCTATACAAATGCTAATGCATAACGTATGCTATATTTATTACGTAACGTTTTATTAATTCATGTTATTTTTACACCGAAGGTTTTTTTAATTTATTTATAATTTAATTAAGAATTTATTGTAAAAGTGTATTCTTAAAAGTGAATGATATTAAATCATAGATTTAGTGTAAGTTTGATAATAATACATTATGTGCTGAATTATCACATAACGAAGTAAGAATACCCGTTTATTCCATAGTAATCCGTACCGCTGTTAAGTCCGGAAATAAGTGGAAATAAGTAGTAATTGGTTTTATATAGGTTTATTATATAAAATACAATAATTTATTACCAATACAATCTGCTGGCTTCTGGTAGATCGATGTGTTGTAATTTCAATTACAATTCTTTTTTCTAACGCTTGCTTTTATAAATTTACTATAAATAACTTATACGATCTGCTTACTAGACGAGTAAGGCTTACGATTACAATTTCAATAACTTATAAAATCTGCTTACTAGATGTGTAAGGCTTACGGTTTCAACTTCTCGATGTCGTAGAGGTACACGGAGTTCGCCAGGTTTCTTGTATGCTGTAACTGATTCGCGTGACACACATCACTTCTTTTATAATACAAAATAATTAGGCTATAGATGAGCCCGGTGACGTATCGAATTCATCTTTTGACAACTTATGTATTACAAGTTTTCTGGGTCGTCGTACTTGCGAAATGCTGAGCATTGCAAAGTGTGGCCTTTCGACTGCCGCGGAGTTCGGTGGCTTGGATTCTAGCTCGACCGTATGTTAAAAATTGCATCCGTTGTCTTTCTGAGTGAGTGACTCTATACGTCACAAGGTCGCATAAGCAGAACGCTGCGTAGTATTAAGTTGCATTCTCGCTTTTATGTTTCAGAAAATATCTGATACTAATTATGCTTTTTCTTTAAAATGCGAATACGTCTCCGGACGTAACACCTCCCCCCTTAGACTGTTGAATGTCGTAGAGATTCAACAAATGTATCAGAGATTTTCTGTTACAGAATTTGATTTAACGATAAACATAATAATACGATTTATAATAGTAATAGTAATATTAGTAATAATAATTATAATAATAATAATAATACTCGTCAGTCTTGGATCGACATGAATTTCTCATAAATTATGGTTTAAACAATTAATACTTTGATTTACAAAATCATGACCATTGGTTATTTTACATTCATGGTTATCAAGTTTAAATTTTCTAAATTGTTAATTACTTTGGTGCGCATTGTTTAAATTGACAGTTGTATTTAGCGCATATTATTCTTGCTGGAACATAAAAATTGCTGCATTTGTATTTTGAAGAGTTCATTGACTTGGAGTGTCGCGAGGCCGTACAGTTAAAAGTGCATAGTTGTCGAAATATAAGATGGAAAGTTAACTATAAATACAACAACGTCTTTCATGAAATGTTTTGAGAAATTTTTAAATAATTTCAATATGGTTCGTTTAAAATCATTTCGTACAAGAATGTTTACAATTTCCCTGTGTTGAAATTTTTTTTCTCTATGCTAGTTGATACGTGGGTGTCAATAAATTTGCAATCACATAATTTTGTGGATCAAGAAATTACTGATGAGAATATGAATATTAAATGTAATTTAGGGATATGTCACGGACGTAACACCTCCCCCCTTAGACTGTTGAATATCGTAGAGATTCAACAATTATAGGAATAGTTGAACCATCAGTAATTTCTTGTTACAAAAGGTTCAATAATACTAACAATTCAAATAATAAAAACAATAATAAAAATGCATATCATTAAATCCATACTAAAAATTTATATATATAAACAATAACAAAAACAATAATAAAAATTCAATAAATTTAAACAAAATTTCGTATCGTCTATAAATTTCTATAAAGTAAATCATTTATTTTTGTTCCTAACACTAGACTACACTTAACCTACGGTTTTAATTTTATATAACAATTGTTTAATAAAACGTTACGTAATAATTATATCATACGTTATGCATTAGAATTTGTATAGAGATATGTAATATCTTGTTTGAACATCGCATTTCGACAATTAAATTATTTTATTACGCTAATGTATAATAAATTTTGTTTTGCTGGTTTTACATAAATTAAAGTCATTGATTAACTGAGTTTAGAAATAATGTGTGTATTAAATAATTTTGTAATAAATAAAAGGTGAGGAGAAATATAGGGAATGATTCAAGTAATCATTCACTTCCCTCCCTGCTGAGATATTTGGCAAAAGATATATTATTTTTTCCTCTTTGTTTAAGTAGAATAACATTAAAGGGTTTTTGATATTATCATTATAAAAAAATATTTTTCAACCGTATACTGAGAAAAATTATAATTATTTCCAAAAGAAAAATTTAATTATATTGGTAAGTATTTTTGATAAAAAAGGAAGGTTAATAGGACGGAGTGATTTTTGTTAATTTTGACTTGTTATTGCTCTTATGCATCATTGTATTACCTTTCTTTGAAAATCTCAGCCGTTTTAAAAGTTCATTTTAAAACTCAAGATTTTTTTCTGGCATGAGTAGCATTCACATATTTGCATTAGAGAGTATGCAGTGCGTTAGAGTAGAAAATTGCTTTACTCAATACAATGCCGAATAGTGTATCTTGTAGGATGATCATGTTAGTATATGATGAAACTGATCACTTCCAATACATTATATTCGATTTAATCTTAGCAATGTGAGTACAGCTACCTAAATTCTTTCTTTCTTTTGTTCTTGAACTATTCATAAAATTTCTTTTATGAATGCGAAAAATTTTTGTAGGCAAATACAATCTGATTTTGCATAAAATTACAGTCAAATTTTTTTATCTATGTTTGTTAGGGTTGGAAGGTTTAGGAATGGTTTTGTTTCGTTTTCTTTTAGATTAGTTCTATATTTTCTTATTCAAAGATAGATAGAATAATAAGTTATTAAATTGATTCCTGAAATGTTTTTTCACTTGTGACTAAATAATTAAATATTTCTATTATTTAATAACACATAATTTTTACAAATAAAACTTTTGCTTGTTTCATTAGCAAACAAAAACTGAGGTATTTTAATATGTAATCGCAATATTTTTGTTTGTTGTTGTTAAAAAAGAAAAGAACAATGTATATATTTTTTTAATTGTCAACGATGTTATTGTTAGTCGTAGCATTACTTCAAAAATCTTTCATGTATGAATCTTCTTGCTGTCTTCGTAAAAAATTTCTTAGAATTTCATTATTCAAACTTATATTATTCCGATCGCATTTTTATAAAATATTAACTTTCTTAGAAAATATAGTTGCTTTTCACAAAATTCTTACAAGTTTATACGAACAATTGCAGACAAACGGATAAGTGGTTATAATTTTAAATTATATATTTGGTAAAATCTGGATCACCCTAGGGTTATATATTAGTTGACCAAGAAGTAGGATGGTTTTGCTTCAAATGGAAAAGTTCAGCTGCAATTATAATTCTCCATTCCTGTATTAAATTTTGAAAAATAAGAAGAGATTATGATAGATGTTAATATTGAGTATGTTGTCCACATCCTAAAACAAAAATGTTATGTTATTATTTGTTATAATATTGCTTTGCTTGTTTTTCATAATTAGTTAAGATATTATTTTGTTCATTTTAATAGCGTTGAAAATTCTTATTATGCTGATCCTTTTGAAATTTATTCATATTTGGTTCTTTAATAGGCCATGTTTTGTCTCCCTTTTTAAACCTTTTTCTGATAGCAAATTTATTGTAGTAACCTTTAGATTTTAATTTTAATTTTGTAATTTTTGATAATTCTTTTAAATATTTTTTATAATTAGATATCCATTTTAGTTTTCTGACGTTTTTATTAGATTTTACTTTGATAGGATAGTTAAAAACTAACTGCAATTGGTGTACTTTATTAGGATTTGTATTTAGATTGATTATTACGTTATGATCTTGATTACCCAAAGTTTCTTTTAGTTGATTTTTATTGTCAAGCTGTTCTTGGTGTTCTTGATTATCAAATATTTTTAGATGACTTTTATTCTCTAAATGTTTTTTAGTTTTTGATTATCAAACATAACTTTTGGTTGATTTTCATTTTCGAAAACTACTTTACTATTATTTAATAAGTTCTTTAGATTTTTTGTATCATTTAATAAAGACTCTTCTGAATGTATTGATGCTATATTCTCTTTTAACGAATTTTCAAGCGAGTTTTGTTGGAATTTAGTTTCCATTTGATCATCTTCGGAAAATGGTTCAGCTAAAGCAAAAGTTATGTCTAAAATGACTTTAAGATCATCATAAAAAGTTACTGTTTCCAACGAATTATTACCTTCTTTATTATTTTCATTCGAAATTTCATTCTTTTGGTTATTTATATTGGATTCATTAAAATGAATTACATTAATTTCATCACAATCCTCATGGGTTTTTAAATTAGATTCGTTGAAATTCATTTCTTCATTAGTCTCATAATTTTTTACAGTAGATTCAATAGAAACAATTAAATTTGTTTCCATAATTTCTTCAATTTCATGATTATTTTTGAAAATTTCGTTAAAGTCTATAAAATTAATTTCATTAGTATTTCCATGATTTTTTATAATCATATTATTATCTTTTGGTTCATCAGTGATTTCATGTATTTTTATAAAAGGTACGATAATTAAATTGATTTCTTTATCATCATTAATTATTGTAGATTCCTCTATGATATTAGTTTCCTGTTTAATTTTATTTACTTTATTTTCTGTAATTAGTTCATTACCATTATACCTTTCAATATTCGTTGTATTAACTTTGTTTTTCTGAATTTTTGATTCGTTAATTGTTTCTTTCGTAACATTATGGTATGATTCATCAGTATTAATACTTGGATATTGTTTGATTTCTTCACATTCTTCAGTAGTATGATCTGGATTTTTACAAAGATCACAATGATTTCCCATTGCATTATATTGCATCATAAGATTTTTAAGTTTTCTGCAGTTGTCGATGTCATGTCCAATTCTTTTGCAATAATCACATTGAATTCTTTTCCTATTTACTGTATTGGGTTGTTGATTATTAAAAATCGTGTTTCTTGGCTTGTAATTTTGTTCTTGAGTTTTGTTAATGAATCGGTTATAATTTCTTGTAGTATTTGGTAATTGATGAATTTCTTTATTTTCTAAAATTTTGTAGTTTGTGCTATTTTGAGAATGAGCATTTCTTTCTGGGCAATACTTTGCTGTATGTCCGATTCTGTTGCAAATTTGACAAATTATTCTATTTCTTAAAATCGCACGCTTGCAATCTGATGAATCGTGGTCTTCTTCCTTACATAACGCGCACCACATTATTTTTTCGTTTATATTGCAGTATTTTATGCAGTGCCCGAGTTTATTGCATTTCATACATACTGCTGACAGACAGTCTTTAGTTGAGTGACCCGTGCTTCCGCAATACTCACAATCAAGTTCATATTTCTTTATAACAGGGCATTGAGTAGCTGCATGTCCTATCATTTGACAGTATTGGCAATAATCTTCATTTGTTTGGTTAAATGTACACTTCTCTACAGAATGTCCTCTGTGATTACAGAGTTTACAAAAAAGTTCTATTTTATTTTTAGCATTCTTGCAAAAATAAGATATATGATCTTTACTTTTACAATAAACACAAACTGCATTAGAGCAAAACAGTGCTTCGTGATATTGATCTCGGCAAATTTGACAATGAAATACTTTAGTATAATAATGGTTTTGTTGTTTAAAATTATAAAATGTATTAGCTTGATTATTCATCATGGTTTTTTCATTTTATTAAATGTTCGTAATTATTATTGTAGTTTATTTTTGAATTTATCTTTTATTTTGTTTATTATTGTCTTACTTTCATTTTCTCGTTTGAGTATTGTTTATTTTTTATATTATAATATTTAAATATTTTTCATTTTCTTATTTTATTATATTCCCTTTTGCAATGTAATATTTTATTGTAATTTTTTTTGGTATGATTCTTCATTATAATATTCTTACTTTTATTGTAATACTTTTCGTTTGTTTAGTTATTTTTTATTATTATTTTGATTTCCTTATTTTGATAAAAAATGACTTGATTATTTTATACACTGATTATATCTCTCATATGTTTTCTATTTTGTATTGTGTAAATTCTCTATTATTTATTTCCCTTTATTTATTTCTCTTCATTCATTTCTTATGTTTTGTTCTTTATTCTTTTTATTTATGTATCAGTATACTTAATATTTATTTTTAAATATCTTTTATTATTAGTTCAACTATATATTTTTTTGTGTATTATTTATTTGGCAATTTATTTATTTATTTGCCAATTTTGTATCTCTATTCTTAATATTTTTCGTGTAATTTGATTTCTGATATTCTTATTTCTTGTTTATGTATAATATTTATCCATTCAATGATCATTATTTTGTATTATTATTTCATTTTTCTCCTTCGTGTTGGATTTCTTTTATTTATTTCAATTTCTTTTTATTTATTTATTCATTTGTTTATTTTTTTTTCACTAATATTTTAGTTATTTGTTTTTACTGATATTATTTAATTATTTGTTTCTTAATGTTTCCCTATATGAATTTTTCACTTTAAATTTCTTGTTTGTTAAATATATTTGCGTGATGCTATTTACTTATATATTTTGATTTATTTTGATTTTATCTTTATGTGAAATCTTTTTTTTTTTTTTTTTATATTCGTTTACGTTATTTGTATTTGGGTTATCCTTTCTTCTTTCCCTATTTCTATAACATCGTCTATTTTCCCTTTTTTTTTTTTTATTTATCTGTTAATATGTTAGTAATCTGGACGAGCCGTACACGTTCATCTTCAGAAGTTTAAACGATCATGCTACAATGATCCTCTCAACTTCTTACTGCAAAACGAGAAGCTCGGAATCAGTTAGTAGTGATATTTTTAGTAATTTTCAAATACTATTCGTTTCCTCTTACTCCGGTCTTATTTTTCGTATAAATCTAGTGAACTTACGTTCGATTCGTACCGGAACCACTGTTACGTTCCGAAAAATAGTTATTTTTATTCTTTTATTTTAAACAGTCTAGTGAACTAATGTTCGATTCGTACCGGAACCACTGTTAAGTCCGGAAATAAGTGGAAATAAGTAGTAATTGGTTTTATATAGGTTTATTATATAAAATACAATAATTTATTACCAATACAATCTGCTGGCTTCTGGTAGATCGATGTGTTGTAATTTCAATTACATTTCTTTTTTCTAACGCTTGCTTTTATAAATTTACTATAAATAACTTATACGATCTGCTTACTAGACGAGTAAGGCTTACGATTACAATTTCAATAACTTATAAAATCTGCTTACTAGATGTGTAAGGCTTACGGTTTCAACTTCTCGATGTCGTAGAGGTACACGGAGTTCGCCAGGTTTCTTGTACGCTGTGACTGATTCGCGTGACACACATCACTTCTTTTATAATATAAAATAATTAGGCTATAGATGAGCCCGGTGACGTATCGAATTCATCTTTTGACAACTTATGTATTACAAGTTTTCTGGGTCGTCGTACTTGTGAAATGCTGAGCATTGCAAAGTGTGGCCTTTCGACTGCCGCGGAGTTCGGTGGCTTGGATTCTAGCTCGACCGTATGTTAAAAATTGCATCCGTTGTCTTTCTGAGTGGGTGACTCTATACGTCACAAGGTCGCATAAGCAGAACGCTGCGTAGTATTAAGTTGCATTCTCGCTTTTATGTGTCAGAAAATATCTGATACTAATTATGCTTTTTCTTTAAAATGCGAATACGTCTCCGGACGTAAGACCGCCATTTGAACGCTAGGAAAAATCGGCATTCAACATGCAATACAAAGTAAAACCGTAGGTTAAGTGTAGTCTAGTGTTAGGAACAAAATAAATGATTTACTTTACAGAAATTTATAGACGATACGAAATTTTGTTTAAATTTATTGAATTTTTATTATTGTTTATGTTATTGTTTATATATATAAATTTTTAGTATGGATTTAATGATATGGATTTTTATTATTGTTTTTATTATTTGAATTGTTAGTATTATTGAACTTTTTGTAACAAGAAATTACTGATGGTTCAACTATTCCTATAATTGTTGAATCTCTACGATATTCAACAGTCTAAGGGGGGAGGTGTTACGTCCGTGACGTATCCCTATAAATTACATTTGATATTCATATTTTCATCAGTAATTTCTTGATCCACAAATTATGTGAGTGCAAATTTATTGACACCCACGTATCAACTAGCATAAAGAAAAAATTGCAACACAGGGAAATTGTAAACATTCTTGTACGAAATGAACCGCAATTTTAAACGAATCATATTGAAATTATTTAAAAATTTCTCAAAACATTTTATGAAAGACGTTGTTGTATTTATAGTTAACTTTCCATCTTATAATTGTAATTTGAAATTATTGTAACAGAAAATTACTGATGGCTAACTATTATTATACTTGTTGAATCTCTACGATATACAACAGTCTAAGGGGGGAGGTGTTACGTCTGTGACGTATCTTTAAAATCAAATTAACAATGCATATTTCCTCCAGTAATTTTCTGACATACAAATGTCGTATATGCGAATTTTGACAAAGTTGCTTTTTAATGCAAGCGGCATCACGCCGAAGCGAGCGAACTTTACAACGTTGAAATTTTTTAGTACGAGGCAATCGTGACGTAGTAGTAGGTCATCAAACTTGCGTATTATATTTTCTTTAGAATCAGCATTTCGCAATGCGATTACCGAATTTAATACGATTGGAGACAATTACATTGCCAAATAAGATGATCTCAGTCATCTTTAACCCAAATTAACCGCTTAATAAATACGGCGACTCTCAACACACATATCAGTAATCGTGCAAAAGTCGCGAGCTCCGTACAACTCCAGCCGACAATAGGAGTAGCGATTATTATTATATGGGCCAATACGAGCCACATCAGATTTCTTATAATTTGATATATCAAATAAAGTGAATATTCAGCTACAAAGCTATCAGTCTAATTATTTACGAGAGTTCACCTCAAGGACGAAAGGTAATATAAACCATATATCAATTGAATATAATTCAAATATAATTTGAAGATAACCATACAAATTTCAATACACATATAAGAGTAGATTCCTCGACACTCAAGACTTAACAGTGGTTCCGGTACGAATCGAACAATCGTTCACTAGACTATTTCAAATTAAAGAATAAAAATGACTTTTCTCCGGAACTTAACAGTACTATGAATATGTTATGACTATAAATAATTACATAAACTTTTAATCAAAAAAATTCAAAACTATTAAAAAAAATGCCATTGTTTTATGATAAATTTGAAATAGTGAAATACTAATTGCGTTATAAATATAAAAATATTTAAATAATTTCGTAAACTCCCAAACCAAAATATTCAAAATTAAAAGAAAAACAATAGTATGATAAATTTTAAATATTGAAATACTAAAGACGTTGTAAATATACTAATATTTCATTCGTTAAAAATTGAAGCTACATATTTAATGTTTCGCAAGATATTATTTATAAAAAAAAAAGTTTATTTCGTAACTATAATTATAATGATTTTTCGAAAATTTCCAAATTGTGTGAACTTTAATATAAAAATAAATAATAAATTATTTAAATTAAACTAATTGATTAATACATTACTAATATATTAAATTTAAATAAATTTAATTTTAATCAATTAAAAAATTCAAAAAACTTACCAATAAACGTCGCAAGAGAAGCCTCTGATCGGAGATATTGTATTCGTGTCGTCTCACACGTGGACTGCCAGTTTTCCGCGTTTTCACCACATGCTATCGCAGTCAACATCACATGCGCCCCCCACACTATGCGCCATTATTTGAAAACACGCACTTAGCTTGTCTACCATTGGCTGCCCGGGATCTCTCTCTTTCTCTCTATCTATGTATTTAACTATCGCTCTCTCTCGCACCAACGCGGTTCCGTATCTATTTGTCTCACTTTATGTGGTTACAAAATTCGGGGACATCGATCTTTTAGTATAGGAATCTGTCTCACTTTAAGTGCTTACAAAATTCGGGGACATCGATCTTTTGGTTTTAGGGATAATCCGAAATGCTACTTTCGCGCGTTCCTATTCCCGTGGTTATTACGTATAGGCGTAGACTGAAACTAGAACATTTGTCGTGTCCACTGTATTGTTGTCGCGACATTGTAACTCGGACGTTACACTATCCTCGCACTCTCGCGCTCTCTCTCTCTCTCTCTCTCTCTCTCTCTCTCTCTCTCTCTCTCTCCCTCTCTCTCTCACTCTCTCTCCCCCGATGCTCTTCTATATTTTCTATTACTCAGTTGATATGAAAATATCTAATGTATAACTTTAACAAGTACATTATTTAAGTCTTACAGTTTTTGCAAGCATTTAGTATTTTCTTATAATTTATTTAAGTTTTTAATGTCAGTTTGAAATTTTAGTATTTAATCAGAACCGTTAAGAATAATAAAATATAGGTATTTACACTCTGATGAAATGTATTCCATTATTTACTTAATAAATAGCTAGTTTCCCCAATTATCACCAATAACTAGACACTGTTCTAGTGTCTAGTTGAATATTTCTATTCATCAGTGAAACGATTTTTTCGGTCATATTCGCCATTTACCAGAAAGAATACATAGATTCAGTTTTTTAAAAAATTTACCAAACGTTATTTATGAGTATTTAAAAGATATCAAGTTGACCAGTTTTCGTTAGTTAGGAAATGGCTAATAAGAGGCTTGCTATTCTGGCGAGGAGTGAGAGAGAGAGAGAGAGCATCAAACGGGAAAATCATTATTTTCGTTTGTCTCTCCTGAAACAGTAATATAAACGAATTGAATACCAATTATTCGTGTGTAAGTTTTGGTTAGTTATCTTTTTTTAATATTATACCAAGGTATAACTATTTCATTTTCATTGATATGACCTTGGAAGAAATCGACTTTATTTTTGACTCAGAAATAGCGAGTTTTACTGGAGGAATACTAGAAACTAGATATTTTTCTTAGCTCTATCTATCTATTTCTATCTACCGATGAAACGGGTTTTCCAACATTATTCGACCATTTAATAGATTGAAAATAGAAAGACAATTTACACAAGCTTATTCTTAACTATTTAAAAGATATTAAAATTGGAGACAAAAAGAAACTGTTAATTACCTTTTTTAGTTTGGAAATGGCTAGTAAAAAGTTTGTTCTTATGACGAGTAGTGAGAGAGACTAATCTAATAGAAAAATATGGGTTTCCGAACGTGGGAGGAACGTGGGAACTTCTTTCACGATCTTGAGGTACCAGTGATCGTTTGTATCGCATTCCAGCTCTAACGCGATGGCCGCTGGCTCTTCTTCCTTGAACATCCGTGAAAGGGCATCTGGGACATTGTTCAACGAGCCCTTTCAACGAGCCCTTTCGACGTTCGACCGTGAAACTGTGGTTCTGCAGCTCCAAAGCCCACCTAGCTAACCTGCCGGTCGGGTTTGGGAGGTCACGGAGCCACTTCAAGCTGCTATGGTCCGTGATAACCTTAAAGTCGTAGGCCTCTATGTATGGACGGAACTTTTTAATTGCCCAGAGAATTGCTAGGCATTCTCGTTTCGTCACGCTATAATTTCTCTCGGCTGCGCTCAGAGTTCGACTAGCGAACTCTAGGACTCTTTCATCGCCGTCAATTATTTGGTATAGCACTGTTCCCAGGCCTGTATCGCTCGCCTCAGTTTACACCACGAACTGCGTGTTAGATACCATCCTGTGTAGAATCGGTGCAGAAGCTGCTAGCGCTTTTAGCTTTTGGAAGGACTCTTCTTGTGCTATTGTCCACTCGTATTTCCGATCCTTTTTCGTTAGTTCGGTCAGTGGTTCAGCAATTGTGGCGAAGTTCGATAAAAACTTTCTATACCATAGCATTTCCTCCATCTGTTTGTGCATCTCTTCCTCGACTTTCTGAGATACAGGGTAGTACTTCTGTTTAATGGATCTTGTAGATCCGACGTCTATTGCATGCTCGACCCACGAAGTACACCCTAGTGGTGCCAGGCTGTTTCCGATCAGCTGAGCTACTAAAGCTTCTGCCTCTTTGCGCTGTTCCTTTGCTGGGTCCTCCAACCCTATAGATGATACGGACACGGTGTTGTTTGCGGTTATGGCGGCTACTTCTAACTTTACGCTTACATCGTCATCCTTGAGATGTAGCGTGCCGTCTATGGGTTCTAAGACGGCGCTAAACTTCTTAATGAAGGTTACCCCCAAGTAGCACTCCGTATCTAGGTCTGGCATTATTGCGACGCGCACGTCTTTGCACACGCCAGCCACGACCATGGGCAGATACACATAGCCAACCACTGCTATGCTCTGCCCGTTTGCCACCCGTGCCGTTAGGCCGATGGCTGGGATTAACTCTTTTCCACAGGTCATAGCGAGTTGTAGGCCGATGGAATTCATCTCAGTCCAGGATGCTCCTGTGTCGAAGAGTGCTTGTATCCTATAACCGGCTACACCTACTTGAAGCCACCATCGCGAGCAAGTTTCTTCGTTGACTTCATTCGGTTGAGTCACGGGCACTTTTTCGCTCTTCCCTTCAGCCTGCCCCCTTGGCCGTTTCTCTGTTGGTTTCCGGCGGCATTGGGATTGGGATTGCCTTCCTTTTGCTCATATCCGGGTCCCCTTCGGTACTCTTGCCTTTATGGAGGTCCGTTATTTCTCGGACTTTACGGCCTAGCCTGGTGGGTCGAGCTATTACCCCCACCAGGCTGGTTTGGAACTTGCCGGTCCTCCCGCTGCCTATTATCCCAGTTACCCTTCTTAGGTTTCTGGTTGGCGACAGGTTAGGCTTTTGCCCCCTGTTCTCGTCGGTGCCTTTCTTTGTCAAGGTCGATAAGCATTCGGCCATGACCCAACGGAACATAGCCTCGAGGCTCTCTCGAGGCTCGTGCCGTTGGTGCCCCATCGCCGCCTCCTCTGGAATCTGCTTTTTCCGCTGATCCGTAGGCAGCTCGGTCGGCACGTAGGTAAATTCTGGCAAGTATGTGCGCTCGGGCGGTAGTGGCGTATGATACACCTTATCTACCGCGAGCGCTAATTCTGCTTCTCGGGCCAGGTCCAGGAGCCCTCGGTAATCCGTAATTTGATTTCGCATTACCATCTTTTGTAGTTCTGACTGCATGTTCCGGTGCAACATGTCTATCTGTTGAGCAATGCTAGGTACCGGAACCAACATTTATTTCCACCAGGATGCGTTGCTGATGTCTCCTGTCCCCGCCATAGATGTGCGTTATGGCGTCTTTGCAATCTGGCCACGATCGCCATGTATAGCGGTTACTCCGGTACCAGGTGGCTGCTACCCCCGTTAGGAGCTCTGACAACGACGAAAACACCTCGTCGTGTGTCAGATTAGTTAGAGTTCTGCATTCCTTTACTCTCGGGAGGAATAACTCGACGCTCTGCTCCTTTGGGGAGAGATCTTGATGTGCCATTTTCGGACTATTTGGCCCACATCATGGTTCGTCTGCTGAGGAAAATACGTATGCCTCTCAGACGTGTCCTGGGTCTCGCCATTCCTTGTCTGGCGCTGCAAAGTATTTCTGGCATTATTCCTCCCAGTCCCTATTGGGGACTGGAGACTCGAGCTGCTACCCGGTTTATGAAGCTCGGCGCGGACGTGGTAAAAAAAAATTGGAGAGATCGCCCGATGTGTGTCGCACCGTAGCTTAAACGAAGATCGCTGCTGTGACTCGCATAACATAGCCATATCAGCTTTGCGGGTATGCGACGGGCATATTACTCGTCGCGAGACCGTTTTAATGCGGTCGGGATGCTCGCGCGCTCGCGCCCCCAGTGAGCGCGCCTGCTCGGCGCGGGTAATTCAAATCCCAAATTACCTGACTCGCGCTCGCGTTACAGACTATAAAGTGGCAAGCTCGCTTTACTTTCAAAAATATCGGTAGAATTTCCATTTTGAAATCTAGAATCTCCATTCTTAAAAAGTAGAATTCCCATTCTTGAAAAGTAGAATTTCTATTTTGAAATGTAGAATTCCCATTATTGAAAAGGAGAACTTCCATTTTGAAATGTAGAATTTCTCTATAATTCAATTGATTTTGCTGTTTTATTTTTTCAATGCTCATTTATCTCAGAAATTCCATATGTTACTGTGCAATAAATAGGATAAAACTATTAAAATCCAGCTTTTATTTAATTTTTTAATACTAAAAAATTTTAATTGCTTCAAATAGTGTATTACGCGCACCAAGGAGGAAAAACTTGGATAGTCCACATCTCGTGTAAATGGCAAACACGAGATGTGGGCTGGCCAATTTTTCTCCCGTGATGCGTATACTATTTTTCGAGCCATACCCGGGCTGAAAATACCACATTCGCGTTTTAGTTAAACATCGAAAAGATACTTTTGGGACCTTGAATAAGTTCTCGCTGTTTTTTTGTGAAAATTGATGCTTTATTTAAAGTATGTAGTAAAAAGCATGTCACTCAAAATATTGCCCATCACTAGTCACTACTTTCTTCCAGTTTTCTGACAATTTACGGATTCCATCTCGGAAGAACTGCCCGTCTTTTGAGGCTATCCAAGAATCGTTCCATTTTTTGGCATCTTCATAAGAATGAAAGTGCTGCTCAGCCAAGCCATGAGCCATCGACCGGAACAAGTGGTAGTGGAAAGGATCAATGTCAAATGTTGATTTCATTAAAAGTTCAGACTTTGTAAAGTTTTCTTACGAAAAGGTGAAAAAAATGCTCAAAGCTCGAGCTGTCGATTTGTACAATATGCGCATTTTAGTGTATTTTGGATGCTCAAACTTCAAATGGTCAGAATTTGTATCCTAGTTATCGTACGACAAAAAATCACTTCAAATTTATTTCTGTCCAACGAACTCATCCAAACAGTATACAAAAATTATCTTTTCACAAAATTCAAAGTGAATAAATACAATTTACTCCAGTTATCGCATATCATAGAAAAGCGACTTTTTTATAGAATAATTTTTTTCTTTTCAAATATTTTTTACAAATGCTTGAAACAAATGGCAAAATGTCTTTAAAAAATGAAAATATTTTTGAAAAATTTTAGCAACTCTATATATTTAAAAATAAGCAACTCTAATAAGCAATAGTATATTGTGCAACTAGGGAGCAAAGATGACTTTCTAGCGCAGATGTTGATTGAACAGGAGTGACACACCAATGCTCATCATCCGAGTCTGAAAAAAGTTAACTGCTCCCTGGTTACGCATAATACTTTTTTTAATAAGTACAGGAATAGGACCTTCTTTACATGAAAAGTGGATGGAAGATCGGGTATATCGAGTTATCATAACGGAAGACTAAGTTCTCTTCCACCCGCTGCAGCGGGAGGAAAAGTCCTTTCCTCCGGCTACTGTAAGAGTCCCCACTAGGCGTTCGAAATGCTCGATTTTCCATTCACTTTTCTATGCAGAAAAGGACCCTTTTTCATGCACGTGTTGAAAGATATTACATTGTGCAACAAGGGGAGAAAATAAGCTATTTCTGGCGGGGGTGAGGTGTTCTGTACGAGTCGGAGTCGAGGGCGCCAAAGGTTCCCGAGACAGAGGCGAGTGCTGAAAACAACTCACCCGAGTCTGAAATAGTTTTTTTATAACTGAGAGCGCAAAACTCGACTTTAGATGCCTGTTTAGCGTGCGTAAAGTACCCCCTTTTTTGACTAGTGCGTAAAGTGTTTACTTTACGCACTCGGTTCGTGAAGTAGTGCGTAATGTGAGTTCTCCACGCACTCAGTGCGTAAAGTGCTGACTTTACGCACGCTGAACAGGCATTTAACGTAGAGTTTCACGCGCTCAGTTATAAAAAATAGCAAACGCAACACGTACGAATGTCAGTAATCTCTGCACGGGTATCTTGTCGACAAAGAATACTCACACGGGCGACAAACAATACTCGTACAAAAATGACTCGCTTTACGCACTAGTTGCGTAATGTATTCTTCTCGTGTTACACACCGTATTTTTTTTAACGAAGGCATGACAGGATCTTTTTTGCATGTGGCAGTGGGAGAGATAATGGAGCGTTTCGAGTCGTACATAACGCAGTTGAAAAGGAAGATCGAAATGTATACTTGAGAAACATAGACTATTATACAATTAATTCTTAATTACATTTATTATTTGAAAATACATATTTAATAACAAAACTCGATTTTTGCTTTCACAAAGAGAAAGCTTTGTAACGGTGAAATTTTTGGACTCTGAGATTTCGATGATTCTCGATATTTCGAAATGTCTGTGTGTGTGTGTGTGTGCGTGCGTGCGTGCGTGTGTGCATGCGTGCGTGGCTGGGTGGGTGGGTGCGTGCGTGCGTGCGTGCGTAGGTGGTGCATGCGTGCGTGCGTAGGTGGTGCATGCGTGCGTGCGTGCATGCGTATGTGTGTGAAGTCGTGCAAGTTCAATTATAAAGTTGATTTGATTATATAATATTAACTATTTAAAAAATAAAAAAGAAAAATATGGGAAAATCGAAAATATTTTTTTGGATAATAAGACTCGGGTGGTGATACTATCAACTTATTTATTCACAAAAATAAATAACAACATTTCGGCCCGTACAGAACGATGTACGTTACAATGCCCTCATGAGGTTCCAATTTAGTTATTTGTACAAAAACAACTTTCGGCAACACGCTAGATGGTAGAGCGGTGAATACACCTGTAAGGGCCGAAACGTTGTTATTTATTTTTGTGAATAAATAAGTTGATAGTATCACCACCCGAGTCTTATTATCCAAATTAATCGATGGCTATCACTAGAGTCATTTAATCATTAATATTTTCTTTTGGCTCGGGGGGTGGGGGGGGGGTTGGATATCGGTCGGAAGTATACCCATTTTCTGAAAGCACTTGAAATTCTCTATCGATCAATATTTTTCGTCTTAATCTGCTAACATTAAGTCGGTTAAAAGAAATAAAGAAGTATATGAAAAAATCGAAAATAATTTTCTTTGACACGAGGTTAAAAAATAGGTTAGAAGTAGGACCATATTCTTAAAGAACTCTTGAAAGCCATTTAAAAACGCAATAATTATTTCAAAAATTCGGTCTCCCGTTTCAACGTATATGTAGCACGGTCGACCGGAGGCTTCTTCTATAACTTGCCTTCGGAGCGCCCCCGCGCTCCTTGATTTTCTATCCATTCCTATTTTTTTCATGCCAATCTAATAATATTAAGTTGGGTTAATAGAAATAAAGAAAAATATTAACAGATTGCATAATGTGTTTATGGAAAATTAAATATGCTCAAACAATGTAATTTCATATTAAAATATTAATTTAAAAAAATTATGATGTAATTTAACAATTCTATTTGAGAAAGCATTCTGCTAAAGCAGTTAGCAGCGGCTTTTTCTCTAATAAGGTAACATCAAATTACTTGAATATACTTCAAGCTAAATAATTTCGAGCTAAAACTGTCGAGAAATAACCATTTCTACCTAAAAAAGAGGAGAAATGAATAACAGGTAAGAAATGGCTTCATTTCTTACGTGCTTAGAGTTGAGAAATGGGGTTATTTCTCACCTGCTTTCAGGATAAAAATAGCTATTACTTACCAGTTTCATAAAATAGCTTGAAATGCGAAATTTTCTCTCCCACTTTCACGCTTAGAAAAGGCCTTATTTCATGCCTGAGTTGAAAATAGTATATTACGCACTTGGGGAGAAAAAATTTGGACAGTCTACAGCTCGTGTAAATTTCCACCCGAGTCGAAGGCGAGAGTGGAAAACACGAGATGTGGGCTGACCAATTTTCCTCCCGTGAAGCGTATACTATTTTTTTCAACACGTGTATGAAACGGGCCTTTTTTCATGCCTGAAAACCGTGTAGAAAATCGCGAATTCCGAGCGTGATTTAGGAAAGAATGAAAAAGATCCATCTTTTCACAGTTTATCGGGAGAAACTGAAAATGGAATGATTTGTAACTGGGTTGTGCACGACGCGAAATGCGCGATCCTGTACACAACCTTCATGAATATGAAAACCGCTACTAACTGCTTGAGCAGAGTGCTTTCTCAAATAAAATTGTTAAATTATATCATAATTTTTTAAAATTTTTATTTTAATATGAAATTATATGGTTTTGTGCATATTTGATTTTGCATACATACATTATGCAATCTTTTTACATTTTTCTTTATTTCTATTAACCAACTTAATATTATTAGATTGGCATGAAAAAAATAGGAATGAATAGGAAGACAAAAGTACTTTAAGAATATGCTCCTACTTCTAACCTATTTTTTGACATTGTGTCGAAAAAAATTATTTTAGTTTTTATCATATATTTTTGTATTTTTTTAACCGACTTAATGTTATTAGATTAAGACGAATAAAATATAGATCGATAGGGGATTTAAAGTGCTTTCAGAAAATGGGCCTACTTCCGACCGATATCCAAACGAAGAGCCCTCTCACACTCAAGCGGAAAAACAAATTTGTTTCCCCACTACACTGTGAAAATAATATATTACGCATTTTGGGAGGAAAAAACTTGGATAGTCCACAGCTCGTGTAAATTGGCACCCGAGCCGAAGGCCGAAGGCTTGGGTGGCAATTTACACGAGCTGTGGGCTGGCCAATTTTACTCCCGTGGTGCGTATACTATTTTTCGCCATACTCGGGCCAAAAATACCACATTCCCGTTTTTGAGCCGGGCGAGAATGTGGCACTTTCGGCTAGGGTATAGCGAAAAATGGATTTCTTTTCATTTCTTCGCAAATTACGCTTGAAATGCGCGACTTTCTACACGATTTTCAGGCATGAAGAAAGCCCGTTTCATGCACATATTGGAAAAAAGTATTATTGACACAGAATTGATTACTACACAAACCATATAATTTTTTACTTTATAATCAAGGGCTGAATATAAAAAACTTTTCTTTTCAATTGCCGAGAATTTTCAATTCAAAATTATATGAATATTTTTATTTAAAGATAAAAAATTTTTTAAAATTGGAATTTTTAGTATTTAATAAGAAAAAAATTGAGTTTTATATTTATAGTATTGTAAAAGAATATTCTTAAAATAAATAAATTTATATTAATTTCTTCTGTGCAATTTTATTATTGATACATAAATAAGAAACGTTTTAAAGAGTCAAAATTCAGAAACATAAAATATCAAAAATCGAAAAATTGCTATAAATCACGAAAAATTTACTTTTTGAAAACCGGGAAGTTTAATTCGACTTTTAATACTTTTTAAGCTGGTACTATTTTTAACATAGTTCACAAATTAAACGTTTGGTGCCTGTTCAACATTCATTAATTAATCGATTTATGCTCCCTAGGTTTGAAACCGTACATTACACAGCAAAGGCACATAGTTTAGTATTGTCGCCTTTTAGTACTTTACTTCTGTTACGAGTGAGCTATCGCAACTTTCAATAATAAAAAGTGATGAACCCTGGGATCGAACCAGAGCCGGCGGCTCGCGAGTCAGAACCACTATCAACAAGTTACGGCCGCCACCGACCGAACTTCCGCTTATCGGGATCATATTGTAATCGGACGCCTTGCTTATTTCATTCTTTCATATTCGCGCGTGTATCCACACGTAACACTTCCAGAAAATCGACGTTCTCGTCGATAAAATCTTCTTTATCGGCTCCGTGTACGCTGCTCGGACCTCATGGAGAGCCACAAAGCACAGCGAAATTGATTATCCATGAGACTCTTCCTTATCTCTCCTGGGCTCTGGTGCCGTTTCAGCTAACCGGCCTCTCAGTTGGGCGCCAAAATGTTACGTGTGAGGGGTGACTTTGAGTTCCCGGCCTCTTTGAGTTACGCATCCGGAGAGGTTGATTTTACGAAATAAGAAGTCGGAAAGACAATAAGTATACATAAACTGTATTATTTATTACACTCCGTTGTCGTCCTATCTTGTTCTGGAGTCATCGCATCGTCTATACCTCTCTCATAGGTTCCCCCTGTGGCCGGAATCAACCCGCGACGTCGGATGCGTCGCTTTTTATATCCTTCATGCAGTGTTTTCCACTTTCCTAATTAATCATAGGTGGAGATCGGCTGCACGTTGAGCTTCGTTCTTCCGCTGGTGCCAATCTAGCCATTTTCGGCCGCTCGCCCGATTTGACTGACTCCGGTTTCCTCGCGCTACAGTCGCGCCGCAATGCTGAATATTCTCGACGCTTGGAGCGCTGAATCACAGCTTTATGTGAATGACCCAACTGGCGTGTGAAATGCTTCCACACGTAACTGTTGTAATGTTGAAGAATTGTGGAGGGTGGACAAATGAATGTCGAACAAGTTTTAATTACTAAAGAGACATAATATGGTATAAGTTGGATACATGTGCTCTGCACGTCTGCACTATATGACGGTTGATAAGCGAGAGTGAGAGTGAGAGTTCTACACGCAAAGCATTCGCTGTGCTTAGCGCGCTCTCTGTAGTGCGCCACTCTACTAACAAGGAAACTACCCGAGGTGTCCGCCTCCGATTTTCCTGAATTTTTAATATGTTGTAGAGGATCAACAAATAAGAGACACGTATTTTTTTATCGGCCCAATCCCTTATTAAAGGGGTGAAAACCACCCTTAAAGTTTACCCCCGAAAACAGTTTTTTCTTAATATCTTAAATTCTAATTAATGTTTTGAAATAAAACAAAATGGAAAACTCTTCGCTTTGAATGACGAAACTAGCAAGTATAGTTTGGTCCCGGATGGCAACCCTTACTTTTTATTTCAGAAAAACCTTATTTTTTAAACTATTTTTGTATATCAAAGGACGCGGCAACGCCCTGCTTGGCGAGTAAAAGAACGAAGTGACTAACGAGCAAGCGGGGCGTTGACGCACTCTTTATTCTTTGGAATAGTCCGCTCCAACCTTACTTTTTTCTATTCTTGATAACAACATTTTTTTACTCTTTATTTGAATACTTAAATGCATTCCATTAGATAGAATCTTTTATGTACTATCCATATCTGCAATTTCATGTTTCAAGATTCTTTCGTTTTCGTATACTTTTAATAGTAAATTTGCCCTCTCAATTTTCATCTCATTTTTCATTTTCTTCGTCGTCTTCGCGTCGTCGTCGTATTTTAATACTATACCATATATACGTACGTATAGGCACTATTAGACAGTGGTTCTACTTGTATCCGAGAATGGCGCTATATAAATTTTTCTACAGGGCTATATATATATATATATATATATATATATATATATATATATATATATATATATATATATTGTAACGGGGTTCAGTTACGGAGAGGGTATTAATCCCTCTCTGGGGTTCGCGGGGTAATCTACGGGTGTAATCTACGTCCGAGCAACTCACCGTTGTAGAAACACCTGTAGTCCGGCAGAAGCGCCTCGGCACAGGTTCCGAATATGCGAGCCCGGCTTCTATTGTAGAAAGCCTAGGCCGCCTTCCCCTTGAACCGGCGCTGCGCTCTGCCGCTGCTGCCAACTCCTGCCCGCGAACTACCGGCTGCTCGCTAAGACCTAGCGTTACCAGCGCAGCCGGCTTTTCCTGCGTACAACGCCGCTCGGGCTAACCTCTCGAGCGGCTATTGAGATACTTACACCCTGCTACCTTGCCCCTCCAGGAGACGATGCGCTCGGCTAACTGCAGCTGCTGAAATGGGTAGAGGGCGGTATTCGGGAAATCATGCATACGTTAAGGCGCGCTCAATAAATACTCGTGACTCGGCAAGTTAAGATAAAAATAAGGTTTTAATGCGAAGAAGATGGTCGCGCAAGGGGCGCGAAACCCGAACAAACTTTCTTACAACCCGCGACAGGCCGAGACTTCAACTGCCGCACGCACGCTCGCGGTTACGGCGGAGCCGCTTATCCGTGGGTGACGGGGTGGGGGGGGGATGCACCACGCGCCCGTCACCAAGAAGCACCGATGCGAGTGTAAGCCCTACTTACTCGGGGCTGGTCAGCCATCGCACGCGGTACTCTCGCCGTTCCTTTCTCTCTCTCTTCCTCGCGCTTCGCTGCCCTCGTGCCCTCTCTCTCTCTCGCTCCTCCACTCCTCGCAGTGGTGGCGGCGTGGTCACGTGGGTCGCGGCGGACTCTCTCTCGTACTTTACACACGTTTCTTTTTTTTTCTCGCGTCGCGGCCTCCGCGGACACTTGTTGCGCGTGATGGCGAACAACTCAACATGGCCGCGGCGTCCTTTTCGAGGCAGCACCGCGGCTTCTTCTCCGTTTGTCTCGGGAGCGCGCCGCGCGGCGCGCCACGGAGCACTCCAGGCGGGAGCGCGCTAGCTTCGCTCCCGCTTTACGTAGTTCACGACTCTCATTATCAGCGCCCGTTACACCCCCCACCCAGATTTGACGTCCCGCGGACGTCTCGTCGAGGAAGGATAGGAAAGGGCGACGAAATGAAGTCTCTACTATGGGTTGGATGGAATCAGACTTTATTGACTCACATCACTTCTTCCCCTCTTTCTCTCTTCGGTCCCCCTGGGTCCCGTCTGGCCTCGGCTGCTTCGGCGGCAGGGGTGGATGGTTGGCTCGGTCTGGGCACCGGCGCGCTTGTGAGACGCCGGGCCTCCCACAGACCGAGCAGAACCGGATCCTGGCCGCCGCGGCTGGGGGCGGCTCGCTCGAGCCCTCACCCTGACGCATGGCTCTGGCGAGACGCTCCTCTAGGCGTCGCGCCTGTTCCACACGGGCGCGCGCCCCTAGGAGCGCCTCCTCTCCCGCCAGGCGTTGGGTCCGGGCCTGCTCGAGCTCGGCCTGGGCGCGGGCCCTCACTCTCTCCCTCCCTCGCTCCTCTTCGGCTTGGCGGCTGGCTTCCTTCCGCGCAGTGGCCCAGGCGGCGGACTGCTCGAGCTCAGCCCTTTTGGTCTCGATATGCCGTCGCCACCGGGCCACCGAGTCCTGGGGTGCTGGGCCGTCGAAGCCCTCGAAGAGAGCGAAGGCCTCCTCCCGAGCCTTGGTGGCCTCTTGTTGGAGGCGACGCGCGCGCTCCAAGACGCCCTCTACCTCTGCCCAGGTGGAGGGAGAACGAGGCGGGTCGCCTGCCTCCGTCTGCGTGCCCTGGTCGCAGGTGGACGGGGCCTTCCTTGGCCAGCCAAGGGGAATTGGCGCGTCGGGGCGCGAGCGCTGATCGTGCCGCGGCGAGGAGATGGGCACGCCCGGGCTGGCGCGGTCAGTCTCCGCGTACTCGCCGTCCCCCTCCTCGATCACGGGGCGCTCCCAGGCGAGGTCCTCTTCGCGCTGTCGCTCCTTGGCCAGCTGGTCCTCCTTCAGTAGGTGGAGAAGGGCCTCCACGGTGCCCTCCATCGCTCCCCCCAGGCCCATACGCATCAGGGCCGCCAGGGCCTGGTTCAGGTCCTCCTCGGAGACCTCCAGAATCTGTAACAGAGAAGAGTGGCGAGGGTCAGGCAGGGGTTGGTAGCAGGGGGGGGGGTCGTCGCCGGCACGCCGTGGTGTCCCACCGGCCGCGACGTTGGGGGGAGCGGGAAGCCTAGGCGGCTTTTCGAGGACGCCCGCGTCCTCGCCGCGGTTGGGATGGGACGGATGTCACTGCCGGGATGGGCCCGAGTGGGTCAACTACCGCTGCTCGGGCTCCCGCGGGTCTTCCGCGTCCCCTTCGTGGAGGAGATGAGGCGGGCGGGGTTACCGGGTTCTGCTCGAGTGGGCCAACTGCCTCTGCTCGAGCGCTCGGGGGCCTCCCGCGTCTCCTCGGTAGTCTTTCGTCCATGAGGGCGACGCCGAGGGGCTCGCGCATTGGCGCGGCCTCCGCGTCGACCGTCTCCCCCGGCTCATCGGGTTCTGGCGACTCCGAGTGGTATCTTTTCAGCTGTACCGCAGCTACCACCTCTTCTACTTCACCGCCGGCGTCTACCAATCTGTAGGTGTTAGGTCCAAGAGCATCCGTAATCCAATACGGACCCTCGAACTTCGGCGCTAGCTTCGCCGCAATGCCCTTGGCGGCTGAGGATAGGGGATGGTTACGCTTCCACACTCTGTCGCCTGGTTTGAAAGTTGGCTCGCGCCTGCCGGCGTCATAATAGCCGGCTTGGCGTTCTTGAGCCGCGCGCGCTCTCGAAGCAGCGCGCGCGTGCAACTCTGGAAGGGCCTCCATTCGCTTCTTCCAGTGAGCCAAACTTTCTTCCTGAGCCGGGGCGTCTGCTGCTACCTCTTGCATCCTCCGTTGCGTGCCAGGAGGTTCTGGCTGTCTCCCATAGAGCATTAGGGCCGGGTTCATCCCGGTAGAACTTTGCTCCGCCGTATTCATGGCGAAGAGAAGTTCCGGAAGCTTCTCGTCCCAGGTACTATGCCGCTCCTTAAGATAGGAAGCGACCATCGTCTTTAGGGTACGTTTGGCTCGTTCTACCGGGTTAGCCTGAGGGTAATAGGGGGGAGTGTGGGTGTGATGCACACCGCGCTCCCGCAGGAAGTCTTCCACGGCATGGTTCTTAAACTCGGTGCCGTTGTCAGACAGGAAGACTTCCGGGCAACCGAATCGAAGAAAGATCTTCCGACTCAGTTCCGCTATCACCGTCTTGGCGTTTGCTTTGCGTATGGGGGAGGCCTCCACCCACCTGGTAAAGAGGTCCTGGAACACCAGGATATACTCGCAACCTTTGGAGCTTCGAGGCAACGGTCCGATAATATCTCCAGCTACGACCTGCCAGGGTTTGTGGATTACTCGGCGTCCCATGAGGCCGGCTGGAGCCCTTTGCTCCACCTTGAAGCGCTGGCACGTCTCGCAGTTTCGCACGTACTCCTGCGTATCCGCATAGTAGCGCGGCCAGTAATAGCGCAGCGCGACTCTGGCGAACGTCTTCTCTCTGCCGAGGTGTCCAGCGGTGGCGTCGTCGTGGCATTCTTGCAACACCTCGTGACGATGTTCTTCTGGTACTACCAGTTTCCAGGCATCGTCATCGTCGCCGAGGGTTGAGTCTACCTCTGAGTTGGGGCGGTACCGATAGAGACTGCCTGCTACGAGTTTGTAGGTGGGGTAGTCATTGCGCTGCTCCTTGACCTTGGCGCACCACTCCTGATACCACGTGTCCGCGGTGTCGGTGAACCACGACACCGCGGCCACTTCTAGCCCATCCTCATCCTCATACATACGAAAGAGGGCGTCTGCCACGTGGTTCAAGGCGCCTTTGCGGTGTTCGACGGTGAACTGGTGGCCTTGCAGCTCCAATGCCCAACGAGCCAACCGGCTCGTGGGGTTTTTCAGTTGGCAGAGCCACCGCACGCTGCTGTGGTCTGTCACTACCTTAAACTCGTAGCACTCGATGTACGGACGAAACTTTTGTATCGCCCATACCACTGCGAGGCATTCTCGCTCGGTCACGCTGTAGTTGCGCTCCGCCGGTGTAAGCACGCGGCTCGCGAACTCGATCACCCGCTCCTGCTCTTCCCATTCTTGAAGGAGCACTGCCCCTAGGCCCACTTCGCTCGCATCCGTCTGCACGATGTATAACCCCTCGGGGTGAGGTCGCTGCAGAACCGGCGCGGTCATCACCATCGCTCTCAGCAGCTCGAAAGCGTACTGCTGCTCCTCGAGCCACTCATACTTCTGGTTCTTCTTAGTCAGGTTTGTGAGCGGCTCAGCGATGATGGCGTAGTTCGGTATGAATCTTCGATACCACGAGGTGGTGCCTAGGAACCTTCGCAGTGCCTTCAGGTTCGGGGGCGCTGGGTAATTCTTAATTGGTTCAATCTTGGCCGGGTTAGGCCTCGTGCCGTCCCGGTTAACCAAGAATCCCAGGTAGGCTACCTCTGGCTTGCAGAAAACACACTTATCTGTGTTAAGCGTCAATCCAGCGGCTACTAGCCGTTCTAGCACCATTCGGAGGCACTCCTTATGCTTCTCGAATGTCTCGGCGACAATTATGATGTCGTCGAGATAGGCATAGACGTACGGCTCTAGCTCGGGTCCGAGCACCTGGTCTATGAGCCGCTGGAAGGTGGCGGGCACGTTCGTCAGCCCATACGGCATCCGCCGAAATTGGTATAACCCCATCCCGGGGACTGTAATTGCCGTTTTGGGCCGCTCTTCCGCTGCCAGAGGTATCTGGTGATACGCACTCTTAAGGTCGAGCGTGGAGATGAACTTCGCCTTCCTTAGTTTCCGCAGAATATCCTGCATATGCGGCAGGGGATAGGCGTCCGGTTCTGTGACTGCGTTTACCTTGCGCAGGTCTTCACAGAACCTCCGTGTCCCATCACTCTTGCGGGTCATCACGATAGGGCTCGACCAACCGCTGCGGGAGGGCTCGATCACTCCTTTCTCGAGCATCTCCCGCACCTGGCGGTGCATCTCTTCTTGCACTTTATCCGAGAATGGATAGTGCTTCTGTTTGATCGGCCGATCGTCCCGCAGAGTGATCTCATGCTCCACGCCCTTTACGCATCCTAAGCCTGGCGGAAGCTTGCTCAGGATGGCGTTAACCATTTCCTTCAGCTCCGCCCGCTGAAGGTCCGTAGCGTCCTCGAGCCCGATGGCGGACACTGCGCTGGGATCGGGCGTTAAGCTGGCTACCTCCAGCTCAACGTAGGCCTCTGAGTCCTTACAGAAGAGCCGATCCGTATCCGGGTCAAGTACAGCCCTGAACGCACGTACAAAGTTGACCCCTAAATAGCAGTCTGCATCGAGCTGGGGCATAATGGCGACTCTAATCTCGCGAGTAAGCCCCCCCACCGTGATCGAAAGAAACACGTGGCCTAGCAAGGGACTGCGGTTACCATCCGCGAGTCTCACACCTCGCTTTTCGGACGCTACGAAATCTCGTTTGAGCGCTGTGGCCAGTTGGAGGCCAACGGTGCCCATCACCGTTGTGGACGCTCCTGGACCCAACAGCGCTCGGAGATTGAACTCACCCACCTCCACTTGAACCCACCAACGCGTCTCGGCATCGGTTGGCTGGCCGACGGAGGCTTCTCCTCGGTCATGAGGTGGGTAAGCTTCCGACTCCTTGGGGGCCTGGCGAAGGTCGCACGCGGCCGCAGTGTCCTCGCACACTGGAGTCGGGTCAGGAGACGGTACCACGGGTACCGCCGGGGTAGACTCGAGTGGGTCTACTACCACTGCTCGAGCTCCACGGGGGCTTGGGTCGGGGGCGACTTCTACCGATCGCCCCCCTTCCCGTTTCCCGAACAATTCGGGCAGTACCTCGCCGAGTAGCCAATCTCCCCGCATAGGTGGCATTTCAGCGGCCCTTTCGGCTCTCCCGGGGGTCTACCCCTGGAGTTGGCGGGCGGCGTGATGTCCCCTCCCGGACGCGCGCCCTTGTCGCTTGGCTTTGGCGCCGGGGGCCTCTCTATCCCCGTTCGCCCAGGCGGCTGGTGGCCACGCCCCTTACGCGGGCCACCAGGTGCGTGCTTCGGTGGGGAAGTTCGCCCAGAACTCTCCATCCGGGGGTTCTCCATATCCGCGAGGCTTTGCTTCAGGACCCTCCGAAGCATGTCCTCCAAACTCTCCTGCTTGGGGTCCTTCTCCTCTCTCACCGCTGCCACCTTGCTCTCCTTGCTCCCCCTCGACCTGTGCTGGGTATCGCATGGAGGAGGGGGTTTGTACGCCATTTCTGGCAGCAAGGTGGATCCTGGCGGTGGCGGCGGTAGGTACGCCTTGGAGTACTCCAAGATCTGCTCAGCATCTACCGCCAGATCAAGCAGCTCCTCGATGGTTCGGAATTCCGATCTCCGAACCATGGGCTGCAACTGCGGCTTGAGGTTGCGGTGGAGTTGATCCAGCTGCTGTTGCAAGCTGGGGACGGGCGACATCTTCCTCATTATCGCTACGAGGCACGCGATATAATCCCTCACGGCCTCGTCCGTCCCTTGTCTGCGACTATTGGCTTCGGCGATCAGCCGCTGCTGGTACCCTTTCGTCGTGCCGTACCAGCGCCTTGCCGCCGATAGGAAGTCTTGCCACGTGGCCCACTTCTCTTTCTCATTGCGGTACCACGTGGCCGCCGTGTCCGTAAACAGCTCCGACAGGGACGACAGCACCTCCTCTTCCGTGAGGTTGGCCAGGACCCGGCAGTCTTCTAGCCTTGCGAGGAACACGTCTATGCTCTGGCTCTTCGCGCCAGAGAAGCGTATGTGCCATTTCCGCACGATTTGGCTAATGTCTCTCGAGTGGTACAGATCCGACCTCTAGAAGTTGGCCGACGTGTTCTCCGCGTTCCGCCAACTCGAGCCTCTCGCCAAACCTCGGCGATCTCCCCCCTCCCAGGCTGGATTTACTCCGTGAAGTCCAGCCTGGAACTCTGGGGGAGTTGGCGGTGGCGAAGGCTTCCTTTGTTGCCAGGTTTCTGTTCGTTCTGGCATCGTGAACGTTTCCTCGAACCTGACATTTTGTCCTGGCCTGTTGTCGCCTAGCCTGGTACTTGATGATGCGTGTCGCGACTGCTCCGGCATTCGGGTGTCCTGCGTCATTGGTCACTGGGAGGCCTCTAATTTTTCCTCCAGCGATCGTACCCTCACTATTAGGTTTACTAATAGTGAGGTGACGTCCTCCGGCACCTCGAAATTTGTGCCATCGTGCGACACCAGCCGCATCATCTTTGGCTGCGATGGGTGTCGGTTGGTTGTACCGGAGGCGCCTTCTTGTCCTCGGCCGCGCTCTCCGGTACCTCTTTCTTCCTCTTCTTCTTCCACGTCCTTGTTCGCCGTGTCTTCTGTGCTGGCGTCTTCGTCGCTCCTGTATGCCCTCTCTTCATGGCGTTGTGTTGGGTGCTGGGCCGGGGTCTCGGCATCCTTTGTCGATTTCCGTAGCATGCTTAGAACCGCATCGCTAACCTTTATTACTTGTAATGGATGTAGTTCCCAACCCGTTGTTTCGACAAAGGTGTCGTTCGGCTCCGACACGATCCTTTCGATCAACTGTTCCCGAAGGATCGTTCGTCACGCGATGGCCCCTACTGTGTCCGCCGACTCTGCGAAGTCTTGCGGCGCGTAAATGCCCAGCATCCAATTTTTCAGTCTCTCGCACAGGCGGAAGAAGGAGCCATGTCGCCTCAATTCCAATTGCGACAGGTAGTCGTCCAGCTCGTTGCGAGAGATATACAACAGCCAATCCGTCAAGGCATCGTCGATGTTGTACGCCATTACAAATCAAACGACGTGGCGTGTGTGTGCAAGGGGATTGGTCTTCAATCCCGCGGGTTTTAAGGTGCTTTTGCACGGTCAGTGGTATCCTTCACAAGGTACCTACTGGATTACCACTGACTAAGGAAAACGCGAATTTTCCCAACTGGTGGTTTGGTCTCTAATCGCTAGACCAGTGTAACTCGCTTTTTAACCTGCTTGCTTGGAGGTTATGTCGCTTTTTGGGTATGCGCGAATGTGGTTCGCTTGTTTGCGCAATATGCTAACGCTTTTATCGCATGCGCGACGATTCGGCGTCTGCGCAAGCGATAAAGTCGGTGCCGTAGCGATTTCGCAGACGCGTGAGCGGTTTTGCTGGGGTTTCTCCCTTAGAGCAAGCGATTCCGCGGCCCCGAACGAAATTTCCACTTTTCCACCCTTTACGCCTGCGCGAACTCGAAGTTAGTGGTTCGCGCACCTCCCCGTGAGGTGTACTAGCGATTCCGCGTGCTAGGTCGAAATTTTCGTTTTTCGACCCTTTGCGCATGCGCGAACTCGAAATTCGTGGTTCGCGCACCTCCCAGTTAGGAGTACTAGCGATTCCGCGTGCTAGGTCGAAATTTCCGTTTTTCGACCCTTTGCGCATGCGTGAACTCGAAATTCGTGGTTCGCGCACCTCCCAGTTAGGAGTACTACCGATTCCGCGGGCTAAATCAAAATTTCAATTTTTGCCCTTTGCGCATGAGCAAACTCGAAATTAGTGGATGCGCGCACCTCCTGGTGAGATGCGCTACCGATTCCGCGGTAGTGATTTTCCACTTTTTTTCGATTTCTGCGCATGCGCGGCCTCAAAATTGCTGCGCGCGCACTCTAGGTTACCCCCCGCGTCCGCGCTTACGCGTATTTCCCCAAAAATGCGGAAATTTCCGCTAATAACCCGAAAATGCGGAATGGGTACATAAACTGCCACTTTACGCCCCGGCGTGCACGTGAGTTGTCCCACAAAGAGATTGAGCGCTAGGCACCTACTGTTGCTTAAAAAAAAAAATGTTAAATCAATAATTATTATTTAATCTCTTCTTTGACCTCTCTAAGTACTTCAACAATGCTCGGCCTTCACAAGCAATGTCCTCGCTAAGTACGTGCAGGTCGGGTTATTCCTTCCAAGCAAGGTTAGGAACCACCAGTTGGTTACCCTTGCACACACTATACACTTTAATAATAATTAATTATCCCTCTCGATAATTAATTATTCGCACGCGAGTCTCGACCTGTTTAAATACTCGAATTATTCCCTAACCTATGCTTCCCAACACGTTAAGGGCGCCAGTTGTAACGGGGTTCAGTTACGGAGAGGGTATTAATCCCTCTCAGGGGTTCGCGGGGTAATCTACGGGTGTAATCTACGCCCGGGCAACTCACCGTTGTAGAATCACCTGTAGTCCGGCAGAAGCGCCTCGGCACAGGTTCCGAATATGCGAGCCCGGCTTCTATTGTAGAAAGCCTAGGCCGCCTTCCCCTAGAACCGGCGCTGCGCTCTGCCGCTGCTGCCAACTCCTGCCCGCGAACTACCGGCTGCTCGCTAAGACCTAGCGTTACCAGCGCAGCCGGCTTTTCCCGCGTACAACGCCGCTCGGGCTAACATCTCGAGCGGCTATTGAGATACTTACACCCTGCTACCTTGTCCCCTCCAGGAGACGATGTGCTCGGCTAACTGCAGCTGCTGAAATGGGTAGAGGGCGGTATTCGGGAAATCATGCACAGGTTAAGGCGCGCTCAATAAATACTCGTGACTCGACAAGTTAAGATAAAAACAAGGTTTTAATGCGAAGAAGATGGTCGCACCGTTCAACTACCGCACGCACGCTCGCGGTTACGGCGGAGCCGCTTATCCGCGGGTGACGGGGGGGGGGGGGGGGGAATGCACCACGCGCCCGTCACCAAGAAGCACCGATGCGAGTGTAAGCCCTACTTACTCGGGGCTGGCCAGCCATCGCACGCGGTACTCTCGCCGTTCCTTTCTCTCTCTCTTCCTGGCGCTCCGCTGCCCTCGTGCCCTCTCTCTCTCGCTCCTCCACTCCTCGCAGTGGTGGCGGCGTGGTCACGTGGGTGGCGGCGGGCTCTCTCTCGCACTTCACACACGTTTCTTTTTTTTCTCGCGTCGCGACCTCCGCGGACACTTGTTGCGCGTGATGGCGAACAACTCCACATGGCCGCGGCGTCCTTTTCGAGGCAGCACCGCGGCTTCTTCCCCGTTTGTCTCGGGAGCGCGCTAGCTTCGCTCCCGCTTTACGTAGTTCACGACTCTCATTATCAGCGCCCGTTACAATATATATATATACACATACACTCGTAATCGTATCTAATATATTAGAGAACTCGGAGAGTTATACACATACATATACCTAACCCCTAAACTGACAGTAGAAAGCAGAGATCAAGAATGATGTAGTTCTGTTTTTATTTTTTTAAGTACTGTCAGAGATCAAATCTCTAAGAATGTCTATTTCAACTAGATACGACTACTCTATAAGAATTAGATAAGTATTAATGATCTAACCCCTAATATATATGTATAAAAAATATATACATTGACAGTAGAAAGCAGAGATCAAGATGTAGTTCTGTTTTTATTTTTTTAAGCACTGTCAGATCAGATCTTAGAAATTGAGTCTATCCCAACTATACGGCTACTACAATACAAGAGTTTAGATAAGTATAATTTTCAAGTAATTTGTCACAAAGACATTATCTCTCATAATGTAGGCTAAACAAGAAGCTCCAAAACCTATTTCATTCATCGTAAAGGATTTTCAATGTTTTATGTTTCCAACATAACCAGTCGGGTGAAGGCTTTTCTTGAGACAAAGTTTATATTCTTTGTATAAATGGTTTATAGTTATGATTTGAAAAGTATCAAACATAAAAATTTTCTAATTTTAATTATTTTAAAAAACAAGTTATTTCACAATGCCATTTCACAATAAATTTTTATATTTTCTCACTTTTTAAATCATAACTATAAACCATTATATGATGAATATAAACTTTGTCTCAAGAAAAATCTTCACCCGACTGGTCATGTTGCATAAATAAAACATTGAAAATCCTTTACGATGAATGAAATAGGTTTTGGACCTTTTCGCTTAACTTATATTATGAGAGATCATTTCTTTGTGACAAATTACTTGAAAATAATTCTAAATATTTTCTTCTTTTATAAAGGGGTTATTTGATGTAAAATCAAAAACTGTTATAATCCTCTAATTTGTTAGCATTACTGTTTGGTAAATATATATAATACACTATTCAAGAATGGAAGCAAAGTCGTTTACTAAACTCATCTTACAGTCTCCTTATATTTAATTTATAGTTCTGGTTCAGAAAGTTGTACTTGAATAAAATATTTGAAGTAAGTCATTTGTTAAATGGTAAAAGCTTTACCAGATATGAGAAAAAGTAAAATTAACAAATTTTACGTTTGGAACTTTTCAAATCATAACTATAAACCATTTATACAAAGAATATAAACTTTGTCTCAAGAAAAGTCTTCACCCGACTGGTCATGTTGCAAACATAAAACATTGAAAATCCTTTATGATGAATGAAATAGGTTTTGGAGCTTCTCGCTTAACTTATATTATGGAAGATAATGTCTTTAATAACAAATGTAAAATTTGTTAATTTTACTTTTTCTCATATCTGGTAAAAATTTTACCATTTAACAAATGACTTAGTTGAAATAATTTATTCAAGTACAACTGTCTGAACCAGAACTATAAATTAAATACAAGGAGACTGTAAGCTAAGTTTAGTAAAGGACATTGTTCTGTTCTTGAATAGTGTATTATATAATAATAAATGCTTTATTGAACTTAGTTCATAGTACAAAATATTTTCATGTACATCTTTGTATATTTCTCCCTTCTCTGCCTTTTTGTATTTTACTCTTTCTGTTTGTGCAAGTGTTTCTGTTCATGTTGTTACTTTCTTTATCTAAATAATATCAAAACTTTTTCTTATAATTACAAAATAAAAACAAAAATACACCTTTCTGGTCCCTATCTAAAAATGTGTGTGCGTGTAATCCTTCCTGTCTGTGTGTTCTTCTTCTTCTTTCTTCCTTCTTCTACTCTATCTGCCAGTCCTCCTCATCCTTTCTTTCCTTCCTGGGCAAATTCATCTTCTTTTGCGCCACCTCCGTTCTCTCCAGTCTTCCCCTCCTGTCTATTTATCTCCCAATCTTCCATCATTTCTCTTTCTTTCTCTGTCCTTGTTTTTCTCTCTCTTTCCTTCTTCTCTTTATATTCTATTTTCTTCTTTTTGTGTTCTATGTATTCTCTAACAAATCGTTCTTTGAAACTCCTCTATCTCTATCTTCTATTCTTCTTCTTATCCAGTTCACTTGATGTAGCGCGGTAATAGTGTATTATATATATTTACCAAACAGTAATGCTAACAAATTAGAGGATTATAACAGTTTTTGATTTTACATCAAATAACCCCTTTATAAAAGAAGAAAATATTTAGAATTATTTTACAGTAATTTGTGACAAAGACATTATCTCTCATAATATAAGCTAAGCGAGAAGCTCCAAAACCTATTTCATTCATCGTAAAGGATTTTCAATGTTTTATTTATGCAACATGACCAGTCGGGTGAAGATTTTTCTTGAGACAAAGTTTATATTCTTTGTATAAATGGTTTATAGTTATGATTTGAAAAGTATCAAACATAAAAATTTTCTAATTTTAATTATTTTAAAAAACAAGTTATTTCACAATGCCATTTCACAATAAATTTTTTATATTTTCTAACTTTTCAAATCATAACTATAAACCATTTATACAAAGAATATAAACTTTGTCTCAAGAAAAGCCTTATCACCCGACTGGTCATATTGCAAACATAAAACATTGAAAATCCTTTACGATCAATGAAATAGGTTTTGGAGCTTCTCACTTTTCTTACATTATGAGAGATAATGTCAAATGTGACAAATTACTTGCAATTAATTCTAACTATATATTTTCTTCATTCTTGAAGGGGATATCTGATGTAAAATCCAAAGCTGTTAATATAACAGCTATAGATGTTAATTCTTAAAACCATATAATGTATCCGTAAGGTATTTTGAATTTATGGCTTTTGGTATATAACTAATTGGGTGAGGGTTGTAAAATCCAAACTGTTAATAAGCATAACAGTTAGAGGAATACCTCGACTTGTTTGCATTACTGATTGAGGTAAATATATAATAATACACTATTTAAAAATGGAAAAGGGATTTCTTTGTACAATGAAAGTGTTATTCCATTTTTTTTACAAATACAGCAGCCTCACACGATGAAATTATCATCATGTACTCACGAAAATTAAATCTATGAAATATGGTATCATCATCCTTTACCGTTATAAAACTTTGTAATTATTATTGAAGCTCTTAGAAACTTGTGGAATCTCCCTAAAATAACACTTTTTAAAACAGTAAAACTTTGGCGAGTATAAGTATATTTGTAATCTCTCTCTCTCTCTCTCTCTCTCTCTCTCTCTCTCTCTCACCCTATCTCTCTCCCTCCCTTTCTCTCTCTCCTCTCTCTTTCTCTCCCTCTTTCTCTCCATCTCTCTCTTTCTCCCCCTGTCTCCCCCAAAAGAATACCATAGTTTAAAACAAACACATGAAAGAAGTTGAATCAATTATTATTTTATATAGACAAGTACATTTTTGTAACACAGAAATATGGAATTATTTTTATAACAAAAAATCGTAAGTACTACTAAAAATAAACTCATGAAACTGGTGGAATCAATTAAGTGCAGGCAAGTCAATTATTATAATAAAGATAATTTTTAAAATAAAATTTGTTTAATATATATTTACTATAAAAATTTGTATAAAAAATAATTATACGTCTAACAAAAAATATTACAAAAATACTAACATAATAACTGTAATTAAAACACAAGAAGTTAAAAAATTTTTGCGTGAACATTTTCGAAGTATAGATCATAGAAGTCACCACCCTGTAAAATAGTTTAACCGTTATACATCATAAATTCATGTAAGTTTTTCTTACACAAGTCCATCTACCTATTATCTGAAAATATGAATTTTAATTAAACATCTTCTTAAACTGTTGTAATTATTAAAATTTTGGGAAATTTTCTTTTAAAGACAGAAGATACTTGCCGAACGCATCGTTTTGTAGTTCAAGGTGCGTAGGATGGGAATCGCAACCTTCTATGTATTTAGTTATTGATCACGTAGTATCTAAATAATTAAAATAAAATGGTGATAACAGTTCAAGGAAATAAGTATATTTCGATATTTGACTAGAGCAAAACTTACACAAAACTTGTTCGTTATATAATGTTAGAAACAAGCATACGTAATATATAGATGTATATACGCAATGTAAAAAAATATATTATTATCTTACTATAGAATTAATAATAATGCAATTTGTATAATGAATTTTTTTAATGAAGATATTACAATGAAATTATAATGAAATTATAATTATAGAAATTATAAAGATTGATATAAAATTTTTGTGAAATTAGTAGATATAATGGATAGATATAATATAATTGAGTAGTTTTTATAAAATATAATATATAAATCTTATTACAAAAAATAATGATATAAAAATAAATATTTGATAGATTACCTAAATACTACAAAACGATGCGTCCGGCAAGTATCTTCTGTCTTTAACAGAAAATTTCCCAAAATTTTAAGTTTAAGAAGATGTTTAATTAAAATTCATATTTGCAGATAATAGGTAGATTGACTTGTGTAAGAAAAACTTACATGAATTTATGATGTGTAACGGGCGCCGATATAAGTTATGAGAATCACGTATACTGCGTTGCGAGATCTGAATCTCGCGCGCTGACACGTACCGCGATCAGCAGAGCGCCGCGCGGAACAAGCCGCATGCAGGTGGAGAAGTAGACGAAGCCGCCGCGTCGCTGCGAACGTGAGCGCGCGGCCATGTTGTCGACCGTCGTGACACGCAACAAGTCGCGTTTTGGTGAGCCCCGCATCTCGAGTTTTTTTGTGTGTGTTTACCGCGCCTCCACCACTGCAGCGAATCGCGAGACGGCGTCACCACCCATAGGCGGAGTGAGAGCAGCAGAGAGAGAGAGTACGCGAGTGCAAGAACGGGCATGAGAGGTAGAGAGAGGCAGCGTTGCGTAGACTGCGTACGATGGCTGGCCAGCCACGAGTAAGTAGGCTCTACACTGGTAACAGCGTTTCTTGGTGACGGGAGCGTGAGATCATTCCTCCCGTCACCCGCAAATAAGCGGCTCCGCCGTAACCGCGAGCGTGCGTGCGGTATCGAAAGTCTCGGCCTGGCCGTTATTACTTGTCCTACCTTTGTCCGGGTTTCGCGCCCCATAGCGCGATTAACTTCCAAGAATAAACCTCTTTATCTTGTTTTATCTTAAATAGTCGAGTCACGAGTATTTATTGAGCTCGCCTTAACCTATGCATGATTTCCCGACTACCGCCATCTACCCTTTTCAGTTCCTGCAGCTAGTCGCAGGCATTGCCTCCTAGAGGAACATTGGTAGCGGGAGTAAGTATCTCAATAGCCGCTCGAGAGGTTCGACCGAACGGCGTTGTAGCGAGCAGCCGGTAGTTCGCGGGCAGCAGTTGGCAGCAGCGGCAGAGCGCAGCGACGGTTCTAGTGGAAAGCGGCCTAGGCTTTCTACAACAGAAGCCGGGCTCGCCTGTTCGGAACCTGTGCCGGGGCGCTTCTGCTGGACTACAGGTGATTCTACAACGGTGAGTTGCCCGGGCGTAGAATACACCCGTATATTACCCCGCGAGCCCCTGAAAGGGATTAATAGCCTCTCCACAACTGAACCCCGTTACAACTGGCGCCCTTAACGTGTTGGAAAGCATAGGTTAGGGAATAATTCGATTATTTAAACAGGTCGAGACTCGCGTTGCGAATAATTAATTATCGAAAGGGATAATTAATTACTAAAAAAGTGTATAGTGTGTGCAAGGGTAACCAACTGGTGGTTTATAACCTTGCTTGGAGGGAATAACCCGGCCTGCACGTACTTAGGGAGGAGATTGCTTGTGAAGGCTGAGCATTGTTGAAGTACTTAGTGAGGGCAACAAAGAGATTAATTAACAATTACTTATTTATTACTTATTACACTATTTATGAATTTTTTTTATCAATAATAGGTTTTTAGCGTTCGATCTCTTTGTTGGACAACGCACGTGCACGCCGGGGCGTAAAGTAGCAGATTACGCACCCAATTCGTATTTTAAGGGTTATTAGCGGAAATTTCCGCATTTTCTGAAATACGCGTGAGCGCGGACGCGGGGGACGGCCCAGAGGTCGCGCGCAGTAATTTTGAGGCCGCGCATGTGCAGAAATCGAAAAAAAAAGTGGAAAATGACTATCGCGGAATCGTTAGCGCATCTTACGGGGAGGTGCGCGCATCCACTAATTTCGAGTTTGCGCATGCGCAAAGGGTCGAAAAATAAAAATTTTGTGTTAACACGCGGAATCGGTAGCACATCTCACTGGGAGGTGCGCGCATCGCTAATTTTGAGTTTGCGCATGCGCAAAGGTTCGAAAAGTCGAAATTTTGATTTAGCACGCGGAATCGTTTGCGCATGCGCTGGAGGACATTTTGTATATAGTGACTTGAGTTCCGCGCATGCGCAGTACGCGGAAAACGCAAACTTCGATTTTTCGGCGCGGAATCGTTTGCTCGCGTGCCGAATAGATTTGCGCAGATAGTAGAAGTGAGAAAAGTCAATTAGTTTATTTACAACTCGTAATCGAAGACTTAGAACCCCACGAGAACGCTCACGCATCCGCGAAATCGCGACCGCACCGATTTTATCGTTGCCGCATGCGCTGAATCGTGGCGCCTGCGACAAAAACGTGTGCACATTGCGCAAACAAGCGAATTACGTTTGCGCAATAACCATAAAGCGAGCAGGTTGGCTTGTTGGGCATTGGAGCTGCAAGGTCACAAGTTCACCGTGGACCGCCTCAAAGGCGCCTTGAACCACGTGGCAGACGCCCTCTCTCGTATGTATGAGGATGAGGATGAGCTAGAAGTGGCTGCGGTGTCGTGGTTCGCCGACACCGAGGACACGTGGTATCAGGAGTGGTGCGGCAAGGTTAAAGAGCAGCCCAATGACTACCCCACCCACAAACTCGTAGCAGGCAGTCTCTATCGGTACCGCCCCAACTCAGAGGTAGACTCAACCCTCGGCGACGACGACGATGCCTGGAAGCTGGTGGTATCAGAAGAACATTGTCGCGAGGAGCTGGAGGAATGCCATGACGATGCCACCGCTGGACATCTCGGCAGAGAGAAGACGTTCGCCAGAGTCGCGCTGCGCTCACGGTTCTTTTAAACAAATTTAAATAAAATTTGTTTGACACCTCGAAATTCTTTTTGTGTTATGTTTCTACATGTATTAGAAACGTAATAGAAGAGTTTTTAAAATATTTTATCGTAGCCAATTTTTTAAAAACGGATTTAAGTAAAAAATTGGTGTTTTTTTTTTAAATTTCAATTTTTTCGTGTTATAATTACTAAAATAAAGCCATATACGATCTAAATTAAAATGTTATCATATATTTTATTTCTAAAATCGGTTGAAATAACTTTTGATAAACATACTGAAGGTGCCTTATGAAAACATAAACAATGCTTTCTCACAGCGATGTCTCGATTTTCGAAATACCTTAGAATTAAAATATATAACATTTTAATTTAGATTATATATGGCTTTATTTTAGTAATTATAACACAAAAAAATCCAAATTTAAAGAAAAAACACCAATTTTTTACTTAACTCGGTTTTTAAAGAATTGTCTACGATAAAAGATTTTAAAAACTCTTCTACTACGTTTCTAATACATGTAGAAACATAACACAAAAAGAATTTCGAGGTGTCAAACAAATTTTATTTAAATTTGTTTAAAAGAACCGTGCGCTACTACTGGCCGCGCTACTATGTGAAAACGCAGGAGTACGTGCGAAACTGCGAGACGTGCCAGCGCTTCAAGGTGGAGCGAAGGGCTCCAGCCGGCCTCATGGGGCGCCGAGTAATCGACAAACCCTGGCAGGTCGTAGCTGGAGACATTATCGGACCGTTGCCTCGAAGCTCCAATGGTTGTGAGTACATCCTGGTGTTCCAGAACCTCTTTACCAGGTGGGTGGAGGCATCCCCCATACGCAAAGCAAACGCCAAGACGGTGATAGCGGAACTGAGTCGGAAGATCTTTCTTCGATTCGGTTGCCCGGAAGTCTTCCTGTCTGACAACAGCACCGAATTTACGAACCATGCCGTGGAAGACTTCCTGCGGGAGCGCGGTGTGCATCACACCCACACTCCCCCCTATCACCCTCAGGCTAACCCGGTAGAACGAGCCAACCGTACCCTAAAGACGATGGTCGCTTCCTATCTTAAGGAGCGGCATAGTACATGGGACGAGAAGCTTCCGGAACTTCTCTTCGCCATGACTACGGCTGAGCAAAGTTCTACCGGGATGAGCCCGGCCCTAATGCTCTATGGGAGACAGTCAGAACCTCCTGGCACGCAACGGAGGATGCAAGAGGTAGCAGCAGACGCCCCGGCTCAAGAAGAAAGTTTGGCTCGGTGGAAGAAGCGAATGGAGGCCCTTCCACTGTTAGACGCGCCCGCCGCTTCGAGAGCGCGCGCTGCTCAAGAACGCCAAGCCGGCTATTATGACGCCGGCAGGCGCGAGCCAACTTTCAAACCAGGTGACAGAGTGTGGCGCAGCCATCTCCTATCCTCGGCCACCAAGGGCATTGCGGCGAAGCTAGCGCCGAAATTCGAAGGTCCGTATTGGATTACGGATGCCCTTGGACCGAACACCTACAGATTGGTAGGCGACGGCGGTGAGGTAGAAGAGGTGGTGGCTGCGGAACAGCTGAAAAGCTACCACTCTGCTCCGCCAGAACCCGAAGAGCCGGAGGGGACGATCGACGCGGAGGCCGCGCCCACGTGCGAGCCCCCCGGCGATGCCCTTACGGACGAAACGCTTCCGAGGAGACGCGGGAGGCCCCCGGGTGCTCGAGCAGTGGTAGTACTCCCACTCGAGCAAACCCCGGTGGCACCGCCCACCTCACCTCCTCCACGGAGGGGACGCGGAAGACCCTTGGGAGCCCGAGCAGTGGTAGTAGATCCACTCGGGCCGAATCTGGTGGCCCCATCCGCCTCAGCCTAACCGCAGCGAGGACGCGGGCGCCCTCGGGAAGCCACCTGACCCTTCCGCCTTCCTACGTCGCGGCCGATGGGAAACCACAGCGAGTCTGCGACGTCTAAAATACCAACATCCGCACCCACGTTAGACTCTGCCTCCTTATTTCAGCGCCCGCTCCTTCCTCGATTTAACGTCCGAGGGGACGTCAAATCTGGGTGGGGGGTGTAACGGGCGCCGATATAAGTTATGAGAATCACGTATACTGCGTTGCGAGATCTGAATCTCGCGCGCTGACACGTACCGCGATCGGCAGAGCGCCGCGCGGAACAAGCCGCAAGCAGGTGGAGAAGTAGACGAAGCCGCCGCGCCGCTGCGAACGTGAGCGCGCGGCCATGTTGTCGACCGTCGTGACACGCAACAAGTCGCGGTTTGGTGAGCCCTGCATCTCGAGTTTTTTTGTGTGTGTTTACCGCACCTCTACCACTGCAGCGAATCGCGAGACGGCGTCACCACCCATAGGCGGAGTGAGAGCGGCAGAGAGAGAGAGAGAGAGTACCCAAGTGCAAGAACGGGCATGAGAGGGAGAGAGAGGCAGCGTTGCGTAGACTGCGTGTGATGGCTGGCCAGCCACGATTAAGTAGGCTCTACACTGGTAACAGCGTTTCTTGGTGACGGGAGCGTGAGATCATTCCCCCTGTCACCCGCGAATAAGCGGCTCCCCCGTAACCGCGAGCATGCGTGCCGTATCGAAAGTCTCGGCCTGGCGGTTATTACTTGTCCTACCTTTGTCCGGGTTTCGCGCCCCTTAGCGCGATTAACTTCCAAGAATAAACCTCTTTATCTTGTTTTATCTTAAATAGTCGAGTTACGAGTATTTATTGAGCGCGCCTTAACCTATGCATGATTTCCCGAATACCGCCCTCTACCCTTTTCAGTTGCTGCAGCTAGTCGCAGGCATTGCCTCCTAGAGGAACATCGGTAGCGGGAGTAAGTATCTCAATAGCCGCTCGAGAGGTTAGACCGAGCGGCGTTGTACTCGGGAAAGACCGGCTGCGCTGGTAACGCGAGGTTATAGCGAGCAGCCGGTAGTTCGCGGGCAGCAGTTGGCAGCAGAGGCAGAGCGCAGCGACGGTTCTAGTAGAAAGAGGCCTAGGCTTTCTACAATAGAAGCCGGGCTCGTCTGTTCGGAACCTGTGCCGAGGCGCTTCTGCCGTACTACAGGTGATTCTACAACGGTGAGTTGCCCGGGCGTAGGATACACCCGTATATTACCCCGCTAGCCCCTGAGAGGGATTAATACCCTCTCCATAACTGAACCCCGTTACAGATGTATAACAGCTCATGGTTAAACTATTTTACAGGGTGGTGACTTCTATGATCTATACTTCGAAAATGTTTACGCAAAAATTTTTTAACTTATTGTGTTTCAATTACAGTTATTATGTTAGTATTTTTGTAATATTTTTTGTTAGACGTATAATTATTTTTTATACAAATTTTTATAGTAAATATGTATTAAACAAATTTTATTTTAAAAATTCTCTTTATTATAATAATTGACTTGCGTGCACTTAATTGATTCCACCAGTTTCATGAGTTTATTTTTAGTAGTACTTACGATTTTTTGTTATAAAAATAATTCCATATTTCTATGTTATAAAAATGTCTATATAAAATAATAATTGATTCCACTTCTTTCATGTGTTTGTTTTAAACTATGATATTCTTTTGGGGGAGAGAGGGGGAGAAAGAGAGAGATAGTGAGAAAGAGGGAGAGAGAGAGAGCAGAGAGAGAAAGGGAGGGAGAGAGATAGGGTGAGAGAGAGAGAGAGAGAGAGAGAGAGGGAGAGAGAGATTACAAATATACTTATACTCGCCAAAGTTTTACTTTTTTTAAAAGTGTTATTTTAGTAATATTTGCAATAAAGTTAATTCATTATTATAAAAATCATTTTTGAGCTTAAAATAAAAAATTAAAGTTAACGTGTTTCAGGGTTTGAAAAATTAGGCGTTACCCAACAAGCTATTTCTGAGAGGTTACGTGCGTTGGGAAAAATTCGAAAACGTGAAAAATGGGTACCTCATGAATTGACCGAGGAGCATCGTGAAAGGCGAGTTGAGACGTGTCTCTCATTGCTTTCAAGACAGAAAAAGAAGATCTTTCTGTGGAAATTAGTGACTTGTAGTAGAAAATTTGAAAGCTACGATTATTTTGAAATTTCTGCGCGTTGTTTCCGCACTCCTTTTCCGAGAACGGAGCAGCGAAGCGATGCTCGCCAGAGAGGTGGGCGCGGCCCGATATATATATATATATATATATATATATATATATATATATATATTTCTAATAAATCTCAAATTACTCTTACAACCATTTCATTGATTATTGTGTGCGCGTATTGAACTTCTCAACCCAGACTTAATCTGTCTCCCCAAATCTCTTATAGACTGGTGATGAAAAGTGGATCTATTACGAGAATCCTAAACGTCAAAAATATTGGGTAGATTCAGGACAGCCCACAACATCCACACCAAAACGCAACATCTTTGGAAAAAAGTTGCTGCTCTGTACTTGGTGGGACGAATGGGGCATGCTATATTACGAACTTCTCAAATCTGGAGAATCTGTTACTGGTGAACAATACTCTTCTCAATTAAACCAATTAGCGGAAAAAATCCAAGAAAAGAGGCCGTATTCTGGGCATGGGCGAAGACCAATAATTTTGCAGCATGATAACGCTAGACCACACAGAAGTTCCACGGTCCGTCAAACCATAGAACAGTTACAATGGGAAATTTTACGGCATCCGACGTATTCTCCTGACATTGCACCATGCGATTACTGCCTTATTCGCTCATTACAAAACAGCTTAGCAGGGGAGCATTTTCAGAATGAAGAATGAAGTACGAAAAATGGTTGATGATTTCATAAAGTCAAAAGATGAAGCCTTTTTCGCCACGGAATACATCAGCTGCCTAGGCGTTGGCAAAGTGTAGTAGAAGCCGACGGTGCCTATATTGATTAAACTTTGTGTTTTATTTGAGTTTTTTAAATAAAAAAAAGTTGCTGAAAATGGGTAAAATTTATGTGTACCTCTAATACAATGATTACCATTGAAATAAATATTTTGAAGTGTATAATATATATTTACTTTATGTTCGTGTCAGTTTCTTTTATGGAAATAACGTAATTAATGAAGTTGTTCATAAACTCTTATACTTATTGTGCAATTTAAATTCGAGTATTTTTTATATTTACTTATTGGTAAATAAAAAGGATGGATCTAGGAAAAGAATGGGTGAGTTAAATGATTGGCTGATCTAATGAATAGAAGATAATTGTTACTATTATATAATTACTTTTTATTAAAAGTAAAATATAAGTATTTTCACAAATTGTCAAAAAAGATTCGACGAAATATACAAACGAGCTTACAGTTTGTCCTTATCACAATTAATTTTGTTTAAGGATTATAGGTTGAACAGTAATGAAAATCTTCAAAAAAATGTTTTAAGCTCAGTGATTTCTGACACCATGAACCTTTTACAATAGCAGTATTTTTACATCCTGGTACCTCACAATGAGCTTGGGATCCACCAAAGCTAAAGTCCACCGGATTTACAAATTCATTTGGTTTATTATCGATATAGCCGCTTTTATACCAAGAGTATTTAAACAGATTTACGAGTACATATCAAGGAGAAGGTAACTGATTGTGCACCAGGGATTGTAATTTAATTACATTATTTCGTACGTGCAAACTTATATCTTTATCCAACAAAATTACACTATCGGGAAAGTGTCTTACAAAATTTTTTCACACTCCGTGCGCAAAGCGTCCACTTTGCGCACGCTCGGCCAAAACCGTGCTCGCAACATCGAGCTTTGCACACGTCGTAAAAAAAATAGTGTTCAATACACGAGTGAGAAAGTGCTCGCTTCGCTCGGGCGCAAACGTCCACACAAGGATAAAATCACTTTTTCGCACTTGTATCGAAAATAACTATTTCTATATACGAAAGCCAAACACATCCAGTGGTTGTATTTTTCCAGTTGTACCTTTAAGAATTTTGAAAAGTTTAATGTTTTTATCACTAGGTTTTTCTCTTTCTACTGATTCTGTGCAATGTCCGCTCCAAGAATCTAACAATAACAAACTGTTTTTTCCAACATTTGGAAAATACACATCCCTTAACAATTTTCGAAAATGATCTAAAAATAAATTATAAGCATATAAATTTCGCAGATTATTACAGTAAACTATTGCTATTTGGGGTACTAAAAATATACTGACTAATTGATCTGTTTTTATGCAGCCGCGGATTCCAGACTCACTTGCGTTATTTTTGCACGGATGTTTTTTTCCGCGAAATTCACTATTTTTATCCATGATTCCAAGATGGGCTTACAAATAATCGCTTATTAATAAATATATAAATAGATATCAGTAAAATATTTACTTAAGAATAAGTATTAATGAAGAAGCAGAAATGAAATATAATATGACATGCCTAAATACGCAATATGAATATCCTAACATTATAAGCAAATTATAATTATCAAGCAGTGATTTCTAAAAAGATTAAAATATACCATAAAAATTTAAAACTCAGCGATTCTGCATAAAAATATTTGTGCAGTTAAAATGAAAATATACTCATGTAATTATTTATTCCCCTATTTATCTAATGTTGTTATTTAGAACGCTACAAAAACAAAATTGTCAAATTCATTGTCAGTGATTTTTATTCTCTAAATAGAAAATTGGGCCTATAAAAAAATTAATCTAAAATAAATAAAATAATCACGATTAATTATTCTGAATATACACATCATACACCTTAAAATATTTATTTAAATGATACGAAGTATTGCACGCCAAAGGGGTTCTTTACCCCGATAACGCTTTTATTTGCAAAAACCCTGAAACTCGTCAACTTTAATTTTAAATTTTATTGTAATTTTAAAAATAATTTTAACAATAATTATTTAATTTTATTGCAAATACTATATACAAAAATAATTAAAAAAAATAAAGTTTTCCTGAAATAAAATATAAGAGTTACTACCCCATGGAATGAAACAACTATTGCTAATTTCGTATTTCAAGAGAAATATTTTCCATTTTGTTTCATTCCAAATTTTAATCTGAACTCGGGATATCTAGAGAAAACCGTTTTTGGGGGTGAATTTTAAGGGTGCATTTCACCCCTTTAATAGTAAATTGGGCCCATAGAGAAAAATTAGCTCAAATAAAAATAAATTATGCATTATATAACATAAAATATTTATTTTAACGGTTCGAAAGAATTTTGCGCCTAAGGGTTCGTTTACCCCCGATAACGCTTTTTTTTTTTGCAAAAACCCTGAAACACGTCAACTTTAATTTTTTATTTTAAGCCCAAAAATGATTTTTATGAATTAATTTTATTGCAAATATTATATACAAAAATAGATAAAAAAATAAGGTTTTTCTGAAATAAAAAGTAAGGGTTGCCATCCCCAGGGACCAAACTATACTTCCTAGTTTCGTCATTCAAAGAAAAGTATTTTCCATTTTGTTTAACTTCAAAACATTAATTAAAACTTAAGATATTAAGAAAAAACCGTTTTAGGGGTTTAACTTTAAGGGCGGTTTTCATCCCTTTAATAAGGCCGATAAAAAAAAATACGAGTCTCTTATTTTTCGATCCTCTACAACATATTAAAAATTCAGGAAAATCAGAGACGGACACCTCGGGTAGTGTCCTTGTAAAAGATGGCGCCACGCGGACTAGTTAATAGTTCTAGTTTATAACATTTACCAAAATACAACACGCCTCCTTAAATATATAATCGAGACTTTTACAAAATTTTCTTATCATAATTACATTTTCTTTGTTTAACTTTTGCTTACAATTTTAAATGAATTTTAACGCTGTTCTTTTTTTAACAAATTTTTTCTTGTCTAAACTCTTGTTTACCATATCAGCTATATCACAGTTAATGCAATGATATTGCTTCATTAAAAATATTACTTATGTCGACTGCAATTTAATATCAACTGATAAGAATTTTTCCATCGGTCTTACAGTCTTACAAATTAAATTAAAATAATTAATATTTATGGCAGTCAGATTGCCCTTGTTTATAATCACCCCCGCAGAATCTGAAATAAAAACTTAATTAAAATCTGGAAAAAACTTTGTTAGCAAAGGACGATCTGACTGCCCACCACCACCACATTGTCCGACGTTTCGAGCCTGCTCCGGCTCCTCCTCAGGGACTGAAATAAAACCCGCGATACACCTCCTTATATACCATGCACCCATACCCCCTTCTTTTCTCTTACCACACCACCCTCCACATTCCCTCTCCAACTTGCCATTCTCACTTAAATTAATAAAGAATGATAAATGTTATCTAATTTACTTGACTCTATCATTAAATTTACATTATTCCGATTTCTTAGAATGTGAATACTTTCAAGGCTTTCCCTCTTATATTTATTCTTAATCCCCTGTTCCAAAATATCCACACTCCCAAAATCGAAAGAATGCAAACTATTTAAACAATGTTCTTTCAAACCTGATGTACAACTTGAGCTGCGTAAACTATATTGATGTTCATATATTCTCTTTTTCAAATATCTACCCGTTTGACCAATATAACAACCATTACAATCCCTACAATTAATTTTATAAACAACTCCCGATTTCAAACATTTATCATCCTTGTCTTTACAATTACTAAATAACCTTTCTAAATTATTATCATTTCTAAAGAAAACTTGAATATTATGTTTACTAAAAACCCTTCTAATCCTTTCCGACAAACCTCTAACATATGGTAAACTAAAATATGCATTCTTTCCATTTCTATTCCTTGTTTGATTATCTACCCGCTGCTTCAATCCACCATTATAAATTTCCCACACTCTCTCATCAATCATTTTATCAATAAATTTTACGGGATAACTATTTTTAATAAATGTTTCTCTAACTAAATTTAAATTCTTTTTCCTAAAATCTTTATGTGACAATTTAATCGCTCTGTCAATGACACCTTTGATCGCACCTGTCTTGTTTCCGAATTGGTGGTGAGAATCAAAATTTAAAAATCTACCTGACCATGTAGGTTTTCTATACCAATCTAATTTCACTCTATTATTATTACCTCTAATGACTCTAATATCTAAAAAACTCAATTGATAATCTTTCTCAACTTCTTTTGTGAATTTAATTCTATCATGGATAGAATTAAACACATCCACCATTTCATCCACAAAACATTCTGGTACAACTGCAAAAATGTCATCAACATATCTTTTAAAAATAATTGGCTGAAAAACCAACTTAGACAAAGCAATACTTTCCAATTTTTCCATTACTAAATTGGCTATAACAGGTGACAAAGGTGATCCCATTGGACAACCATATCTTTGTTCATATAGACTATTATCAAAAGAAAAAATTGTGTTTTTAAAAACCAAATTAAGTGCCTTTATAAATTCATCTTTTGTTAAACTAGTATTTACTTTAATTTCAGACCATTTATCTTGTATAATATCATTCAACAACTCTAAAGGTATATTTGTAAACAAAGATACTACATCCAATGAAACCATCCTATGATCATTCGGAATAATAATATCTTTCATTATACCATAAAAACTCCAACTATCTTTAATATATGAATTTGTTTTACCCACTATCTTGAACAATATATTAGACAAAAATCTAGCAAGTCTATACGTCGGAAAATTTATCGATGATATTATTATTCTATATGTCAACTGTTCTTTGTGAATCTTAGGAAGCCCATAACATTTAGCTACAGTGCCATTTTCACATTTTAAATATTTAAACATACTATCTTTAATATAAGCTTTTGTTTTCCAATGCATCAATAATTCTTTCAATTTATCTTGTAGTCTATTGATATGTGGATTCCTAATTTTCACATAAGTGGTATCATCCTCCAACATAAGTTGAATTTATTATTAAGTGCAATGATATTGCACTTCGATGTGCTTCGAATTTTTGGTAAAGTTTCCGAACGTTGATATTGCTACTGCACCTGAGATGTCTTCGTATATTTTTATAGCATTTTCAAATTGTAGGTCAAATGATTCACTCAACAAGTTTCTTATAAATAATACTTCTGTCACTGCTTCAGACATAGCCGTATATTCAGCAAAAGTTAAACATTTTCTAACCGTACTCTATGAGTTTTCCAAAAAACTAAATTTCCGAATAATCTTATTATAAAACCTGTCGTTCATTTTCTGTCTACATTGTCGCTTGCATAGTCAGAGTCTACCATACAGTCTAATATTTCGCTACTTTCGTGGTTATAATTATACCTTAATTTTGGGTCTTTTGTTTTGACTAAATACTTCAGAATTCTCATAGCGTATTTAAAGTGTGTTTCATCATAACAGCTTTCGTAACGACTCAAATAATTTACGCTGTATGCTATATCTGGCCTAGTGCCTGTACTTATATATAACAATTCTCCTATCAAATTTCTATACTTTATAGTTTCATCGCTTTTGCTAGCTTGATCTAACTTAAGATTAGTTTCCATTGGAGTATCATACAATTTTCCATTCTCCAGATTATATTTTTTGGCCAAAGATTCAATATATTTAGTTTGACTTAAAGTTATCTTACTTCTATCTTCACTATAATCTATGTCTATTCCTATACATTGTCCAATTTTTCCAAGATTTTTCATTGAAAATTTTTGCATTAAATTATCTTTTATTTCATTTATTTTAATTTTGTCTCTACAACTAATTAACGAATCATCTACAAAGACTAGTACATATATTTGATCTTTTCCTGTATTGTTCACATACAAACAGTAATCATACTTCTTTCAAAATTTAGCCTTTTTACATATTCGCTAAAACATTCATACCATGCTTGAGGGTTTTTCCTGAGTCCGTACAACGCTTTTCATAGTTTACAAACATTGTTTTTTTCAACTTCATAGCCTTTTGGTACATTCATATTCACTTCAAATTTCATATTCCCATTTAAGAACGTTACGTCCATTTGTTCTATGGACAACTTATTTTTACAAGAATCAGACAACAAAATTTTTAATGTTTGCATTTTTCTTACGAGAGAGTAAACATTTTCAACGTATTCTTTCTGTTAAAAGCCTCTAACAACTAATCTAGCTTTATGTGTGTTATCATTTTTCCTTTTATAAACTCATTTAACATCAATTATTTGTTTATCTATAGGTCTATCTACAATTTCCCATGTGTCATTTTAACTAAGCTGAATATCTCGTCATTCATTGCAATTCGCCATTCATGAATTTCTTTTCAGTTTAATGCCTCCTCGAATGTACTAGGAGTATTAGCATCTACATAATGTACATAAATAAAGTGTGAACCGGGATTTCCAAATCTATTTACTGGACTTTTCTTTCTGTTAGATTTTCTTGGTACTTTTAGATCTATTAGTATTACTAATATTACTTTTGTACTACTACTTACTTTTTTCTATTACTTTTTGTCTGTTAGTTTCGGGTTCGTTACTTTCAAAATTCTCACAATTGTCGTTGTTTGTCTGATTATTATTGACATTATCAATATATGTTTCTTCTCGTCTACCAGACTCGAGAGTCGTAGTAAAACGAGATTATTTTCGAACCCTTCATTTTCTAAATTTACTATTACACGATCCTTTTTATGATCAGATTTTTCTAAGCAAATTAATTCAATATTTTGTTCAACAACTTCAACGTGTCTAGCATTAATTACTCTATTATTTAGAAGAACTCTGTAACTATTTTCGGTATCTCCTACTAGTACGCCTAATTCTGCTTTATTATCCCATTTGCTTTTTCTTAACGCTTCTGGGACTCTTACAAAAACTCTACTACTGTAAATTTTTAAGTGTTGAACATTGGGCTTTTTGCCAAAGAATCTTTCATAAGGAGTCTTCTTTTCTTTTGTATTAGCTATCGTTCTGTTTTGTAAGTAGGCTACGGTTTTCATTACTTCCGGCCAGTATCCCCTATGTATCCTAGCTTCTCGAATCAAGCACCTCCCTATGTTCATAGCTGTTGTATCTTTCCGCTACGCCATTTAATTCATGGACGTAGGATGGACAAAGTTGTAATTGAATCCCTTTGAATTTAATAAATTTCTTTGTTTAAATATTCTTTTTCATTGTCACATTGTCACGTTTTTACTCTTTTATTCAAAATGTTTTCAACATGATTAACAAATTCTGTAAAGCAACTTGCAGTTTCTGACTTGTTTTTAATACAAAAAATTCTAGTACATTTACTGTAATCGTCTATTAATGTTAGAAAGTATTTTTCATCACCGTAACCTGTAGTGTTATGTGGTCCATTTAAATCTATATGCATTAATTCCAAAATTTCACTAGTTTTTGATCTCTCATTTTTAAATGGTACATTTGACATTTTATTCTCAATGCAGTTTGCGCATTTCATATCAATGTTTTCTATTTTACTTGGCAAGTCTATTGCTAATTTATCATTCACTAATTTGTTTCTAATTTGTTCCTAATGACCTGTGTCATCTCTCCTTTTCAGTAAACTTTACGTTATTTACATATGTTTCATTTGGTATGATTTTGTTTACAAGACTTTTCATAAAGTACAAATTTTCCTTTTTATATGCAATAGCTAATAACTTTCTATATTTATTATAAATTTTGGCATTTTCATTTCTGGCTGCTTCTGCACAATTTTGAGTTATTTTAGATAAACTTGATAAATTTTACTTAATTCCGTTTACATAGAATATATTATTTAACCCTTTCTTACCGTAGGGTTCCTGTAGGACCCACTTTGTTGAAGATGTTGTAGAAAACTGAAATTAAATAATTTCTTAAATCTGTCCATTTAGTCATGTTCTTTTATTCAAGAGGAAGCCCTCTGTCCATTAAAATTAAAATTTTTTATTTTTTTTCCGTTCCGTTTAGTACATTTAAAAAAGGCCTCGGCGATGAAAATTGGGATTTCACGAAAATTTGGATCTTGAATGGTTTATTTTCAAATAAAAAATGGATTAATGGGGATTTTTTGTTAGTCTGAGTGGTGGATCTTGTTAATGTGACAACGTACTAAGAATTTATCACTTTCCGAGTTCAATAACATAATCCTGTTGGCGGGGCATCTTACGTAAATGTAGTGGGTCCTACAGGACCCAGTCGGTCTTACCGACAAATAAAATATAACGGTCCTGTGATTTACGTGTAATATATAATATATACACACACACGCACGCACACACAGATCTATGTATGTGTAACCTATATATATAACCTTTATATATACATATATAAAGTTATTGTAAAAGTGAAGTTTAGATTAGGATTTAATTATGCTTTTTGGGCATTGTGTATGAATTAATGTTTAAAATATATAATTCTGTATACATTTCTATGTATGTACATAATTTGTTATATTTGCTATGCTATGTATACATATAACTACGTAAATAAATAATTTGTTTAAATATAAACATTTTATGTTATAAAAAAGAAATAAATTTCATTAAGACTGTATGGGTCCTCCAGGACCCACTTGGAAAATAGTACTTATTGACACTTTTGAAAAAAAAAAAACTGTAGATTGATCTTAGTTGAAGCCTCCACAATTATAATATACAAAAAAAAGTCTCCTTTTCCCCGGGAAAGGGATCTCGTTACGAAAGGGTTAAAACAATATTTGAAACGTTGTAATAATTTTTGAACTGTACTTCTATGTTGCCTACTTTCGTAGCTTTTAAGATTTTTCCATCCGGTAATTTAACATTTGTAGGTTCTTTCAAATTTACGTATTTATCAAAAAATTCACCATTTTTTACTATGTGGTCCGTGCACGCACTATCTAATATAACCAGAGTAATTCGGTACAGTCTTGGTTAAATTCGCATCCTGTTACCTGCCCTACTGAAAAATCTCACATGAGATCTCATGTGAGTTCTCACCTGAGAACTCACGTGAGATTTTTCAGTAGAGTGATTAATTTACGGATTAACTACTTGTGTTACCCGAGCTTCAGTTGAGTCTGCTTCTGTTGCTATTGCTGTGCGTTGTTCACTAGACACTTCGCCTATCTGTTGATCTGGATGTCTGCCTGCGCCTCGACCTCTGCTAGGTTGAGCGACTCTGCCTTGGTTGTTGCCTCTCTACCCGTAGTTTGGACGACCTCGTTGGGCACCTCTGCCCCTGTTGCACTGTTGACCCTTTTGACTCCAACAGTCCTTTTGTCGGTAGTCAGTTTTTCCACAGGAAAAGCATTTCCCTTCGAACTTAGCTGTAAAAGTACTCATATTATCTTTTTTATCAAATTCATGTTTTGACATGTTCTTTTCTTTAATTTTATATTTGACATAGTCTACTGTCCTTTGTTGCTTCGGTATGACGTCTATGCAATCTCCAATGTAGCTGTAGCTTGGTGTTAATGCTCGAATTAAATATCTCATCTTTCGGCTTCTCCTATATTTCCACCAGCTGTCTTGAACTCGTTCACTGCCTTTCAAATTCCACAAAAAACTCATCTACTCGATCATAATTCTTGAGTTTGATTTCTTCCAGTTTTCCTCTACATATTATTTGTAATGAAGGGGGTTGCGTCAAATATATCTTGTCGAACTGAGTTATCATCTCACGGGCAGTTGTCAGTCTTTTACGTATTCTAACTGCTTGTCTGTTATTATGCTCACTAAAATCGTTCTAGTTTTTAAGTCCTTTTTCTTCTATTGTGCTTCGTTTTCGTCTATGTTTCTTAACCTATTTGCAGCATCTTTATACTCTTTGTACTCCAACAGCATCATCAATCTAATATTCCAACTTGAGGAATTTTCTCCTTCGAAAATTCGTATTACAATATTTTCAAATTTTGCTTGTATCACCGTTTCTATCTCTCTTGATTTCCAATTAATTTCAATAATTTTATTTAATAGCATGACTTGTTTAATTCCTTGTACAAAACTTTTTCTCAATATATTTCTCAATTTAATATTCGGCACTATTCCTTTATTACTTAACTTTTCTTCGTTTTCCATTTGCTACGTGTTTAACCTCCAAATTCGCCACGTACTCTATACTGGTGCTCCGCCGCATGCTCTGACTTGAAATTCTAATGGCTCTCCATCATTCACTTTTTAACATTAATCTTGGATTCTTTTTGCATAAATCACTTCTTGGCGTCTTCAATTACTTGTTTTGACTCATATTTTTCTTAATTTTCCACGGCTTTATTTTTTTGCACGTGTTTTCGCTGCGCGACTCGAGAGTACACGTAGCAGAAAAAATACGTTACCGGATAACCACGGACTCTGTTACCATGTTGTAATATTGAAGAATTGTAGAGGGTGAACAAATGAATGTCGAACAAGTTTTAATTACTAAAGAGATATAATATGGTATAAGTTTGATACATGTGCTCTATACGTCTGCACTAAATGACGGTCGACAAGCGAGAGAGAGAGTGAGAGTTGTACACGCAAATCATTCGCTACCCTTAGCGCGCTCTCTGCTATAGTGCGCCACTCTACTAAGAGATGGCGCCACTAATGGCGGACTAGTTAATAGTTCTAGATTATAAAATTTATCAAAATACTAAGAGAAAAGATTAAGAAGTGAAGGAGGAAGGGAGAAAGGGCGAGATATAATTCAAGTGAGGACTAGGCAAAGCACGCAGAAAGAAAAATGTGGGGAAAGAAGCGTAAGTGATAGCGGAAGAGCTCAAGTAACACTGTGAAAGAACAACAAAAAGTGAATGATAGCGAAAAAAGCGAGAGAGGGCGTGCGAGATAGAGTGATAGCGAGAAAGAGCGACGGAGAGCGAAAGAGAGCGACCGAGAACGAATCACAGCAAAGGAGAGAGCTGGGGCCTGGGGCCTGATTCTCTAAGCGTCTCGTACGTCACATGCACCAAGCGACGACACACTGTTATGTCGGCTGAAATTGTGTCATGCGCATGCGATAACCCCTATGTTTTTGTTTTTTTTAGTAGGTCTTAGAGGTCGGAATCGAGTGAGACACGAGTTGATGATAATGTCTTATCTTGATCTAAAATTTGTCACATCAACTTAGATATTTCAAATCTATTTTTATGTAACGACTTAAAATTCGTCATAGACTTATACTTGAAACACCTGCACTCCCGGTCATTTGCTTTTGCTCACCCAGACGACTTTTTGGACCATCGAAAAAGTTTTATAACTCCGCTCCCATTGGGCTACGAGAACGGGCAGGGTCGCATTCGAAATCCTAAAGCAAGAGCTTTAAGACCCTTATCAAGTATTAATCTATTTTTTTGTTTTTCTTTCCTATTTTACATTAAAAAATAAAAATAAAAAAAATAATAATTTAGCAAAATCTATCGAAACGCTTGAATCAAAAGCTTCAATTTCCACTTTTGGAAAGTTTTTTAACTTTGTTTTTCAGCGACTTAACAAAAATTTTTATTAAAAAATAGGTATTTTTAAAAAATGAGTTTAGATGGAGAAATAATGATTTTTCAAAAAAAATCTATTAGAAAAAAAGTTGCGAAACTGCAACTCATCGGTCGTTGAAAAACCATGTTAAAAAACTTTCCAAGAGTAGAAATGGAAGCTTTTGATTCAAGTTTTTCGATTCATTGTGCCAAATTATCCTATGATTGTTGATCCAAAAACTACGCTTATTCAAAGTTGAGCACAAAATTCTGGATTTTTTTATTTTTATTTTTTAATGTAAAATAGAAGAAAACAAAAAAAAGATTAACACTTGATAGGGTCTTGAGGCTCTTGCTTTAAGCTTTCGAATGGGGAGTGGAGTAATAAAACTTTTTCGATTACCCAAAAAGTCGTCCAGGGCCCGATTCTCTAACCGTGTCGTACGTGACACGCACCAAATGTTGCTGATTTTGTTAGTAGGTCTTAGAGACGGGAGTCGAATGGGACACAAGTTGATGATAAAGTTTGTCTCGACTTAACATTTGTCTCATGGACTATACTTGAAACACCTAAGTCGATGTGACAAATGGTAAGTCAAGACGAAACATTATCATCAACTCGTATCTCACTCGATGCATACGTCTCTAACTCTTGTAAAAGTATAAGACCTACTAAAAATCCAAAAACATAGGGCATTGCGCATGCGCGTCAGCGCCATTTAAACCGACACAGCCGACTTGTATCGTGTGTCGGTGTTGCGAATGAGCGAGAAGTCGATATATCGATAGATGCTGGTGGGCCCCCCTCCAGCGACCGAAGCGTTGGTGTCGCGCCTCTCTCACTCCTGCAGCCGTAGCGCTGGAGCTCCGTCTACTTTTCCGTCGCGCGCGCCGACGTTGGAGCTGATTGGCCGGTTTATTGAACTTGTGATCAGCTAACGGCGTTGTTTGAGAATTCCATAATTTATAATGAGGACATGCTGTGGGTGTTTATAAAATAAATTGAGAGCCAAATACTTTAGTAAATTAAACTATAATATATTCAAAATAACTATAAATTATAAATTACTATTACATATTTACATGAAGGAGCGTTAAAATTGATTGAAAGTTGATGTTACAAAGTTTTAGATTAAAATTAATGTGTGTGAAAATGTTACAATAAATAGTTGAGTGGCTGACTGTTACAATTTGTGTGAGTATTGGTGAGTTTAATGTTTGAGTGTATGAGTTTTCTGTATGACGTTGCGAATCACTGATGAGAGTGCTAACCATACAATAAGCAACACAATCAATTATTATCGAATTGATTGTGGTTGAGTTTTCCATGAGAAGACACGATTGGGTATTACTGACCTAATCGTGCCTGAGTATTTCCTAATTATACCGCTTGGCTATGCGTTCCGTATAGCAGCGCACCTTTGTATAAAATGGCCGCATGTAATTGAGTATTTACTTTCTCGCACGTAGAGGTTATATTAATCCTTACGCTGATGAGTTGGTCGAGTGATGGTGATTCCGCAACAAAGATGAGCAGTTGAGAAGAGCCGTATGTTGAGCATGATGATTAAAATGAGACAGCCGGTGAGATGAGTGCTAATGCGAAGCAGCCGATGAGAGAGGCCATATCAGCAATCCTGTTGAGTTTGGCGTAGCAGTTGCTGAGATGTGTCGCCTCGTTGCTAGCTAGATGCAGCAAGCCGTCCTGGGTTGCGCATTGCGACACAACCCTGCTGTAAGGAGTTGCGATATGAGAATGTCCGGGTGAGAAGCTGCCTCATGGTGTGCTCAACGCATCGAGCGCCGGTGAGAAAAATGCCGCATGAGTTACCGCCGTGTGAGAAGTTTCCGTGTGAGAACACTAGTGAAGCCTCCTCCTTGAGAGCAGCCTCCAAAGTGCAGCAGATGCCGCTTGAGTATCACCGCCAATGGACTATAGCGTGTGAGAACTGCTGCTGTATGATCGTAGCCGCGTGAGCCGATGCCGTATGATATCCATGTGGAGAGAGTGAGAAAGATCACACTTGAGTCCATCCGATGAGAATTGCCGCGGATGTCCGCACTGAATCTCCACGTGGCCTACCGTTACATGAGTGGAGTTTGAGAAGAGTAAGAATGCCACACTTGTATCCATCCGGTGTGAGAGCTGCCAAACTTGTGCACTGAAACTCTCCACGAGGCCGATCGTTTCAGAGAGAGAGCCAGACTGTAGTAAGAACGCCGTGTGTGCCGGCCATGCGGCCTCTTGGCGAGCACGCCGACCAGACGAAGAGATGAGTTGAGTAGACCGAATGAGTGAGAGTCGGCCGTGCGGCCTCGTGGCGAGCACACCGTCCAGGATTTTACAGACAGAATGAATGAGCACTTCCGTCTTCTTCCTCGTCTCGTTGTTCCCGAGGAGTGAGTCAAATCACCGTCTTTCTCATTTACATGTGTAAACGTGAGAGAGACAGTATGATTTTTGCCATACTCGGCTAATCAGTGTAGCGATTCAGCTGTTCCGCAGAGAGCAGCTGCTGAGTGCTGCCGTCGCGCGGTCGCCTGCTGAGTTATCCCTCAGTCGCGCAACCGCGGGAAATTCAAACATTGATATTTCCCAAACAGGCGTCAATAAGCAAAATTTGCAAAAACGGCACAGGGACTTTTTTCTTAGGATTTCGCCCTCTACACGATCGTGTTTAGCAAAGCATACATTTCCCGAACAGATTGTATACTGACTATCAGACTACACGTACCAAGAATATCGCTATCGCCTTCCAAAATTTTCCTCAGCGTTTATTACATTCTCTTCTACTAATGAATGAAATCTACTAGTCAATGAATTTACTAACTAATGGTTTAAGGTTACCACAACAACTGGTTACACGTTAAAGGGTGAAAAGACCAATTGCCGTCGTAATTCTGTTCTAATGTTGATCGAAATGTGGAAATGACTTTAATGGGTAGTTACAATAAAACATGTTATATGCAATAAATTAATCTTCAGCAAGTATATTTTCTAAATTGTCTCACAAATTTTGATTTAAATATCATTTCCTGCAATTAAAGTAACTCTGTCGTTCTAATCACCTTTTGACTCGCAGTATAGCAGCATACATCAGTTTCATGCTAGCATTATGACAATAACCTTAAGGAGAAAAAAAAAATTATGCGTGGTTATGTTTCATTTGAGGAGTGAGATCTGAACCCCATCCTCTACATATTCAAGTAATTCAGACATTGTAATAAGATACAGTGTCATAAGTGCACTTGCGTTTGAAAATTATTTGAATTTGAATGCAGTTGTTCATCGAACGGACCGGTTGATAAACAATCCGTCAAGCGGCGCCACCCATCACTTAACATGACCAATTTAATCTGTAGTGAGATGAGAAGAATAATAGTAGTGGCGTGACGTGACCCAGGGAAGTCAATGGTTGAACGTAAGTAAGGTGGTGATTTGGGGAGCTTTATTCTCTGCTCTCTCTCTCTCTCTCTCTCTCTCTCTCTCTCTCTCTCTCTTTCTCTCTCTCCCTCTCCCTCTCCCTTTGTGCTTTCTGCTCGGGCTCGTAGACTGCTCTTCACTGTTACCGTTGTTGCACCTTGTAAATAGTGAGATTTGTATACATTTACTGTTACATATGTGCGAGTCCGAAGCCTTGGCCAAGAGAGAGAGAGAGAGAGAGAGAGAGAGAGAGAGAGAGAGAGAGAGAGAGAGAGAGAGAGAGAGAGAGAGAGAGAGAGAGATCTTTATTCCGCCAGATGGCAAAAAACAAAATACTAATACAATAATAGGTAAAATAAAATATACAATTGACAAAAACAAAATAACGAGCAGTATTTGGTCTACTAACTATCAAATCACAGTCAATTATCACAGCGAATAAAATACAATAAGTAAAATACAATATATCAAATGAATAAAAATAACAGCTGCAGTGACTAGATTTCTCTTCAGATTCTAATTTACAATACTTCTTAAAAAAAAGAAATTATCATTCAAAAAGAAAAAAGAAAATTAGCCCTACTTCCATAAATATCACAGATTGATGCACGTAGAAGTAGCATGTGACTAGGGCCAATTTGGAATAAACTTAATATAATGAAATAGTTTTATTACAGGCCATAGGCCTTGTCAGGTTAGAAGATAGGGCGGAATGGATAGAGTGAAGGCTAAGGGTCAAGACTGAAAAGATGTCTACGTTCCGCCATCTTGAAGGTCGAAAAACGTAACAAGTGAAGAAGGGAAGAGGGAAGAGATTTCCAGAGTCGAGCACCTTGAACTTGGAACGATCTAGCACCAGTGTCAGTGCTGATAGTAGGGATGTTAAGTTCCTGCGGCAGACCCCTCACGGCAGGCCTGGACTTATGCTTAGAAAAAAGGTCAGCCAAGAAACCGGGTTCTCGCAACCGAGTAATCTTGTCAAGTAACAAGATTGTGAAATATGACCTTCGAGAGTCAGTACGAAGCCAGCCCAGGTGTGTCCGATAAGGGGTGATATGGTTATCCCTCCTAATCCCAAATATGTATCTCATACATAATTGCTCAGTCTTTACTGTCGGATGCGCTGTTCGTCCGTTGCGTCCAAACACACCACGGAGCAGTAGTCCAGACGGGGTTGTACTAGGGACTCGGTAATGAATCGCAGACTGTAAAAGGCCTTGTTCACTTTCTTAGTAATTGAATCAATCTGCGATTTCCACGTCAGTTTGCTATCAAGTACAACACCGAGACTCACAACTTCGCTACTGAATGGGACGCACATTTTCTCCTGCAACCTAACACCAGGCAAGGCCATGGAATAGATATTATTCATATTCCTTTTAGAGCCGAGTATAATTGCCTTAGTCTTGCCCGCGTTGAGTGTAAGGCCTGAGAGCACAGTCCAGTCAGCCACCATTTGTGCCGTAGCAGATAACCGAGAGATACCCTCCAGAATTTTTTCCTTGTTGGTGTTGAGATAAATCTGAAGGTCATCTGCATAGAAGATATGCTGTACGCCCCATCCGTCAAGAACGTCCTGTAAGTCATTGATATAGAGGCTAAAAAGTAGGGATCCCAGGACGGAACCCTGCGGAACTCCCAGCTTGGTTTCTAGTTACTCCGAGGTACCACCATTCTGTGAGATAACCATCTGGGAGCGACCCTGTAAATATGACTTAATACACAGGAGAGCTGCCCTGGAAAACTTCAAGCGCCGAAGTTTACCCAAGAGTTTAGATGGTGATATAGAATCGAACGCTTTGCTGAAATCGAACAGCAAGAATAGCGCGACTTTTCTCCTGTCCATGGCTATGCGCATGTCATCCGTCAGTTTTAACAAAGCTGTCTGCGTACTATGATGTTTACGGAATCCAGCCTGAAGGGGATCAAGGAGTTTTTTTTTTTATTGAGATACTCCATGATTTGGTCATGAGCGATCTTCTCCAGAACCTTAGAAAGGAAGCATAGTAATGCTATTGGATGAAAGTCCGATGCTGTAGATGGGAGCAGCACAAAGTCACCGATAGTTGGGAGGGCCTTTGCAATTACCTGCTGAGGAATTCCATTCACACCTCTTCCATTCACACCTGCGAGGAAAAGTGAGAGACAGCAAGAACCACATCATTAAAATTAACAGGATTGGATTTGAAGCCTTCTTCGCTTGCAGACATAATTAGGTCCATTGCTTTATCAATATCTTTAGAGGATGAGACAGAGATCCCGGCAAAGCGAGAGTTCAGCTCCCCGGGGGTGAATTCATGGAGCTCCTCCTTCTTGCGCTTGGGCAAGAGACCAAGGTGACACATTTCTTTCCAAACATTCTTATTATTATCAAGTGCATCCTCAAGATGCTGTTGCATGAAAGAGTCCCGCTCTTCAATAATGCGCACATCAATCTCCTGGCTGAGCCAACGGAACTGATCAAACAGATCTGCCCGCCCAGTGCGCTTGTAGCGCCTGTGCGTGGCGTCACGTCTATTAATAAGTTACTTCACCTGGGAACCAATCCAGGGAGCATATTTAGAATTAGAACTAACCTTCTTATGAGGTGCCAGTTCATTAATTGCAAAGTTAAGATTATCATTCAAGATTGTCAAAGCACCCTCCAAATTTGATTCTACAGAACTCATAACCGCCCAGTCATAACAGGGAAGCACTGTAGTTACTTTAGGAAAAAGATTAACGCACAGGAGCAATAGAGAAAATGTCTATTTTGACACTCAGAATGCTGTGCTTCCCGAAACTAGGCAACCATTCATTCTGGAAGTCAAGTACAACATCACAGTCACCTGTCATGATTAAGTCAATCCATGTGTGAGAAGCCGCCGTATGATGTGTCGGGCCGTGCTGAATGATCTGAAGAGAAGTTTCCTCAGCCAAACGACGGATGGTATCTGCATCATCAGTCGCCGACGACAAATCCGCATTCAGATCCCCCATAATAATTTTATGGCTGTACTCAGAGCTTAGAACACGCAAAACAGAAAAACGGTTTGAATCTTTCTGCATCGGAATTTTTGGGGGCCAATAAATGACTCCAACAAGGACCGGTGGTGAGACAACAATGATTGTTTAAAAAAATTGCAAAATTGGGAATTTTTCCATATTCTTGCATAATTAGGGCTAATGTCCTATTTTACACTGGTTCCCAAGTGCTCGGGCTCATGGGTTAGCCATGGGCATTAATGGGTTAATATATATCGTCGTGCGTTACGAATAAAGCCAACTTTTAAGTTCGCAAAGAAAAGCCAAAGAGAGAGAGAGAGCACATTTTTGGCTTTTCTTCGCGCGAATTTAGAAGTTGGCTTTTTTTCGTACCGCGCGACAATATATTTATTTTTTATTAATATATGTTTATTTTTCATAAACCACCATATCCTCATCGTTGATCCTAGGTTCATTACTAAGAATGGTATTTTAAAGAAAATTAAAAAAGTTAAAAGTACTGTCAAAATTTATAGACAATCAGCTAGAATTTCGATTCAACGTGGTTTTTGATTACTGATATATTATGAAAAAAGATATCGCCACACTTTTTGTCGGCATGGCAGCTAAACTTTTTTTTCGTATCAGTACACCGTGTGCTGTAAAATAAGGGCACAAAGACCGGATGCCTATAAAATTATCCATAAAATAATTTATAAACCCAAATAGGCTGGTGATGCTAGTTCCACGCAGAAAAGTGGAGGCACGCAGACGGGCTCCAAATATAGTTTCAATAAAATAATTTCTATAACCAAATAAGCGGAGTAAGCAAGTTCCCCGCAGGAAAACGGTGGCACAATGACGATTTACGTATATAATTATTAACCAAATAATTTCTAAACTCAGATAGACAGGGGAAGCGAGTTCTTCGTAAAAAAGTGGAGATTTGCAGACGGGCTACAAATAAAGTTTCAATCAAATAATTCTAAACTCAAATAGGCGGGGAAGTAATTTCCTCGCAGAAAAGTGGGGGCGTGCAGTTAGGATGCCTACAAAATTATCAGTTAAACAATTTCTAAACTTAAATAGGCAGAGGATGCGAGTTCCAGGATGAAAAGTAAAGCTATTCCAACAATTATATAAGTTTTTTCCCACCGGTCCGTTTTCAGTCGGTGAAAATGCTTAATTAAAAAATTTTATTTGCGGTAAACTTTCTTCCCCTGGATATTTCGGTTTCGGAATCGGACAATTGAAAATTATGCCACCTACCCTGTCAAAACATCTTTTGTTGTGAAAAGTTACAACCGTGACCGTGCCACGGTTAAGATAATAGAGGATACATGATTGTATAACTTAAGACGGTCTATAGGCCTTTCTGGCCAAAATTACCAAAAAAAAAATTATAAAAAATATTATTATAATAAAATAATGAAAATATATTATAAAAATAACTTATTTTGAATAAAATGAGCCAAGACAGAGGTCCTTAAACTCATTTTATCCTCAGATATAGTATTTTCAAGAAAAACAGTTTGTCGTAACCTTTCTCTGAGATCGCATGATGGATTTTCATGGGACAAAGTATAAATTGTTCCTAATTTATGTAGTTATGGGCCTAAGAGTTGCAATTTTAAGGTTTTCATGTGTAAGTATCTTTTCCATGCTAAAAACCCTAAAAATTCAAAAAAATGGAAAAAATTATTGCAAAAAAATCAGTTTTTGCCATAATAAAGGTACTTATACATAAAAACTTTTAAATTGCAACTCTTAGGCCCATAACTACATAAATTAGGAACAATTTGCACTTTGTTCCATGAAAATCCATCATGCGGTCTTAGAGAAAGGTTACGACAAACTGTTTTTCTTGAAAATGCTATATCTGAGGATAAAATGAGTTTAAGGACCTCTGTCTTGGCTCATTTTATTCAAAATAAGTTATTTTTACAATATATTTTCATTATTTTATTATAGTAATATTTTTTATAATTTTATTTGGTAATTTTGGCCAGAAAGGCCTATAGGTGTAAGACCGCCTTAAGGTAGCATGACCTCGATATCTTAGAAATGGCTGGAGCAACAGAATCGGGATTAACGTATCAAATGAGTAACAAATTAGCAACATATTTACAAGTCATTTTCGAGGCGGCGTTCGAGAGTTGCCGGGCTGGCTACTAAGTCTACTAAGACGTGATTTTTTTTTTCGGAAACGACTAGAACGACAAAATTGCTGTTTGCGTAACAAATTAAAGGCAAAAGGCGACAAAATCTCCGCAAAACCTACAATTTTCACCGTTAATAGTATTAGTGAAAATATGATAGTGGCTTTTCTGTCTTGAATCTCCAGGTACACTCGCGATTGTGTATTGAAATCGGCTGAGCGAATACATCGGGAATAGTGTATAAAATGAGTTGGTAACCAGTGACAAAATCTCGACGAAACCCGGTGTAGCTATCCAATCGTTGAGGAGATGCAAATGTGGCTAGTCTGGCTTGAGAATGGAGCTACAGCTACGATTTTTTTCGGAAACGACTCGAGCGACAAAATCGCCGTTCGCGTAACAAATTGGTGTCTTGCTATCTTAATATTAAGTTGGCAGTGCACCCTGTTTTTTTAAAATTAGGTTCGGTAAATTTTTGACGTTTACTTCAAATACGTCGGATAATTAGGGTCATTTATTCAATAGTAATAGTAGTGCCGAATTTCCAAAGTTGACCCGCCAACTTAAAGGACGTCTATCAGATCCCCTGTTTTTCGTGTACAATTAGGGAAACAAAATCCAAAACTATTATATTTAAGATTTGGGACCAAGTCTTTCTTGAAGCAAAAAATTAGCAATTATGCTACCTGCCCCGTGAAAAAATATTTGGTCGTTTAGCTAGCTTAAGTCTCAAGGTAGCACAGCGACGATATCTCGGAAACGGCTGGAGCAACAAATTTGGACTTAGCGTAACAATTTCGCAACAAATGAGATTCAAAATATCCGATATTTTTTTGTTGATTTTTTGTGATTTAAAGAAATTACTTAATCCGGGGGATGGCCAGGTACTGCCAATAGGGGAAATTTTGATTTGCTAATTTGGGACCTAGTTTATCTTGAAGCAACAAATTATCAACAAATTATGCCACCTGTCCTGTCAAAAAATGTTTTGTTGTTCAAAATCTGGATTTGCGGGAAAAATGAGCGAAAAATTATGGACAAAATATGCACACTGAAAAAACTTTGGGACGCAAGAGGCTCCAAAACGAAAACAGAAGTCGCTGCAACGATTGCGTATGTCTGTTGTTTCTGCTAAGGGAGCTCTCACGTCCCTGTCCGGGTAAGAGACATACCCCGAGTGCGCTGCACGGCGGTTGAGCAGACGCCCCGAAAAAGGGACGGCAGAGCTCCCTTGCCGCAGAACAGACTTGCCGCGCGGGACAACAGACGTACATAATCTTAAGACAATCTCCGTAAAGGAATAAAGATGTCTCCAGAGTTTTTTCAGTGCAATTATAAGTTAATTGATTTTTATTTTTATCATTTTTGCTTATATGCCGGTGACCCTGTATTTTTGAATAGCGGTGAATTTTTGGGACACGGGATTTACGGCATCTTTGTGTGACAAATTAGCGATAAAATCTAGGCCAAACCTGGTGTCGCTATCGCCAATTGCTGAGAAAATACAGTGGCTTTTCCAGCTTGAGACTTAAGCTACAGTAGCCATTGTTTCTCGGAAACGGTGGCAGCGACAAAATCGGGATTTGCGTAACAAATTAGCGACAAAATAGGGAATGATTTTCGACCCTGGCTTATGAAGTAGCTTTTGCAGCTTAATATACATTACGTTCAGTACAGATAAATCGAATGAAGTCGTCTTCTCGTCTGCTTCCCTTAGTCCGCCGGGTACACACGCATCTAATGTGCATATAGTTCGGGATTTTGGCCACGGGAGGCAGCAGCGTCCCGTGCACAAGCCACCTTACTTTTTTCCGGGGTTCTGGGAATCTTTCTATTCATCTCTGGTACTGCCAACACACGATGTAAAAAAATCCCACTTGTCTGGGCTATGATTTTCCGTCACAACTATGGGCCTACGAAAATCTTCATCTTTATATTTTTTCATATCATCACAATATTCATAATTTGTTAAGGCTGTTTATGGCACCCCCTCGACATAGATTATAATAAATAAGAATGGCATTGGTATAATTTTTCACAAGATTATTGAGGAGCAGGCGAAAAGTGACGAAGTGGGAGTAAAAGTGATCTTTATAGCCGCTACAGCACTTTGACGCCTGCTCCAGTACTATTGCGACTACTTCGGTATTCTTGTGCCCATTGATCGGATAACAATTACTTTAGTCCCGTTTTTCTGGTACAAAAACGCAAAAATCGTGCGTATCACAAAAACACAGTTCGTATTTACGATAAGGTAATTTTCATCCCGTTTGACCTTTTTACTTTCGCCTCGCTCGGGTGCAACAGAGCCACACTTTAATACACTGTTATTGTAATATACTATTTCATTCAAGAAAAAGTGATAAAAGCTTATTCTCTGCAATTTAGTATTCAAATAATGAGTCAATCATTTTTCAAGTATTCTGTATTATTATTTTTGCTTATGCTCATCTATGTAAGAGTTACGAAAATATCGATTTATTTATGAAGGAGATGTGGGATACCGACATCATCTTCCATCGAGTACACCTTATGAAAATACTAATAGAATCGCTCAAAAAAATTCTGAGTATAGTATTTATACATACAGAGGTCGTCAAAATTGTGTTTTTCCAGACGAATGTGTGGAAGTTAATTTATTATATAATGAAATTGGATTGATTTTGGACTCCACATTGCCTTAATAAATAATAACGTCAGTTCAATTTTTACAGACGCTATTGCGAGTTCAGAAAATGTGAGGATAGCCCCCTCTTTAAGAAGTCAAAGAGGTAAGCAAGTTTTTATTATGTATGTAATTTTTTGTTAAGGATTTTATTTTTGTTCGACGGCATTTATTACTATCATATTTTTATAAAAAGTCATACTTTTATAACATATTAATTACCGTTTATGAAGTAAAAGAACTGTATTCATTTACACAAAGACCCCGTAGACCCCCCGTTCAGACGCTGACTATTCCTCGGAGAGTCTGCTCTGCTCCCTCGCGTTCAGCACCATCAACGGCGGCGCAAGGTTTCCTAAAAAGGGGTAGGGTGTATACGCGAAATAACAAGAGAGGCGAGTCAAAATAGATGGCGGGGCTAACCTCTCTCTTTATTCTCTTCGGAGAGGGGCTTACAACCGAGATCAGTTGGAGTCCATAGATTTCGAACTTCTCGTCGAGGACTCTCATCGTATTGGAGCCCGTTATCTCTATCTGCAGCAGAACAGCGTACTTTCGCGCTAATTTCACTGATACCCCTTGCGCCGCTGAAGAGAGGACTCTATTTTTCTTCATCATGAGATCTCCAATCTAGTATGACCTTTCCCGTCGGCGAGCGTTGTAGTATGCCACTTGCCGCCGTTGCTCGTCGGCGGCTTGCCCGGTGACCCCCATCCGCACGTGATCCACGTTCCGCAAGCGCTTTGCCTACGCAGCCACCGCCCTGCACTCTCGTTGCTCGAGCGCTTCACGCTCTTGCTCGCGTCGAGCCATCGCTGGGAGGAGCGGTTACTTGCCGTAATTGAGTGCGGCCGGGCTCTTTAAGAAGTCAAAGAGGTAAGCAAGTTTTTATTATGTATGTAATTTTTTGTTAAGGATTTTATTTTTGTTCGACGGCATTTAGTACTATCATATTTTTATAAAAAGTCATACTTTTATAATATATTAATTACTGTTTATGAAGTAAAAGAACTGTATTCATTTACACAAAGACCCCGTAGACCCCCGTTCAGACGCGGACTATTCCTCGGAGAGTCTGCTCTGGTCCCTCGCGTTCAGCACCATCAACGGCGGCGCAAGGTTTCCTGAAAAGGGGTAGGGTGTATACGCGAAATAACAAGAGAGGCGAGTCAAAATAGATGGCAGAGCTAACCTCTCTCTTTATTCTCTTCGGAGAGGGGCTTACACCCGAGATCAGTTGGAGTCCATAGATTTCGAACTTCTCGTCGAGGACTCTCATCGTATTGGAGCCCGTTATCTCTATCTGCAGCAGAACAGCGTACTTTCGCGCTAATTTCGCTGATACTCCGTGCGCCGCTGAAGAGAGGACTCTATTTTCTTCATCATGAGATCTCCAATCTAGTATGACCTCTCTCGTCGGCGAGCGTTGTAGTATGCCACTTGTCATCGTTGCTCGTCGGCGGCTTGCCCGGTGACCCCCATCCGCACGTGATCCACGTTCCGCAAGCGCTTTGCCTACGTAGCCACCGCCCTGCACTCTCGTTGCTCGAGCGCCTCACGCTCTTGCTCGCGTCGAGCCATCGCTGGGAGGAGCGGTTACCTGCCGTAATTGAGTGCGGCCGGGCTCACACCGGTCGAAGCGTTCACGGAGTTGCTGAGCGAGAACATCAGCTCCAGCAATTTTTGATCCCACTCAGCGTGTGATTCCTCGACGTATGGTACCAGACGCGTCTTCTACGTCTGATGTACCCTCTCTACCGGGTTTGCCTGAGGGTGATACGGCGGTGTGATTGAGTGGTGGACACCGATGCCGGCGAGATTCGCCCACGGCTTTATTCTGGAATTGCGTACCGTTATCGAACAAGAATACCTCGGGTGTGCCGAAACTCTCCTTGAATTCTTTTTAGACGATCCTCGCATTGGCTTTGCGAATTTACGGATCGAGTGATTTGCTCGTACGTTTTCTCTCGATCTTGGTGTCCGGCAGTCGGATTATCGTGAGATTCGTGAAGTACTTCGCGACGATAATCCTGTGTCACGACGAGTTTCCATGCCTCATCATCCGCGACCGCCGCTTCTACCACCTCGGCCGTGAGGTAGTAAAATAATCAACCCCTATAACAGTCCAGTCCGCCCATCTCACATGTGAGGGGCAGTCGCGCAAGCATGCGCACGGCTATCACCTAGGCTATTGCATGGTATCACCGAAAGAGAGAGTGAGATAGAGCGGCTGGCATTCCCACTACTCAGCACGAGTGCGTGAGGAGGGGCGCGGCATGCGGCGTCTCTGCGCGTTCCGCATATTAAGACTATTCAGCTAGCGCTCCCTCCTACTGAACTGTCTCACTCTCCCTTCTCCTGGACTCTCACTTTCCCTTTTCGATCGCGCTCCTGATGTACAGTGCGGGCTCGGCGAAGGCATTCTCGTTCTAGCAGCCTTCCTGATCAGCCGATTTCTATCCGCGTCCGAGCGCAAGCAAAGACAACGATAGAAACAATCCTATCCCTTCCTTTGCTAGGCTTGAGGCCTTTAATAGGAGAAGCCCCGCCGTTGCACAACGTAAGGCGTGTAACGAATAGTAATAGTAGTAATAGTAGTTTATTGCAAAAATATAAGTTTTACAAACATCTGATAAACTTGTATAAATAAATATTCGTGTTGATTACCATTATAAAACAATGATTATAGACTTTTCGAGAAAGAAATACACAGATGTAATAAAAAAAAGAAAACACCAGTTTCAGTACCTTTAAAATACTAGCTTTACATGCTGGTTTGCCATATCACAGTCACCCTTAAGAATAAATAATACTGAGTAGTAAGTCACAATGTTAAATTAGTGATATCACAGATAAGGCGGGTATTTAAAAATGACTAGAAATCTGATGGACTAGAGAAATACATGTATAATAGTATAACTATCACTCGTCAAAATATCACAGAAAAATACTAAAGACTAAATACTTAAGATTAAGAGTAAAACTATCTGACATTCACACTCGACACTCGCGCTAATAAATTACATTCATACCAATAAAAATATGTATATGGAACGACGCTGCAATTTATAAATTAACATACAGAAATCGCCCATTTCGCGAGTGGTTTAATCTAGATCAAGAAAATACGCTTTCAGAGCTGTTTTAAACCTCCTGAGAGAAGAAAAATTTCTAATCTCAGCAGGCAGAGAGTTCCGTAGGTGCGCACCTCTTATCTGGAATGATTTTATCCCAGTGTCGGCGCGCATCAGGGGTACTGTTAATTCTTTAATTTCACATCTAGTTGCGGTTCTGGGTACATATCTGGAGAAGAGACTCTTAAGATAGTCCGGATTATGCATACGCATGATTTTATACATCATGATTGCCATAAAGTAGTGTCTCCTCGAGTCAGTGCGTAGCCATCCCAGAGCAGCCCTATGAGGCGAAATATGATCACTTTGACCTATACCTAACACATACCTCACACATGCATTCTGCAGTCTTCGTAATCTGTTCCTCAACTCCTGAGATGCATCAAGGAGAACTATCGAGCAGTAGTCCAGATGTGAGAACAACAGCGCAGCCGCGAGCCGTTTACGCAAGGTCTCAGTAGTGTACCGACGGAAAAACGCAAGGCAAACAATACACGATTAAATTTCTTTGTAATATGATTCACATGGGCATTACACGAAAGCTTAGCATCTAGTACTACACCGAGACTAGTGACGCTGTCGGAGAATGGGATAAAGGCACCATCTCCAAGGTCGATCGTCCTCGGCTCAGCACTTGTATAAAAATCATTAACGAAATGATTGCCACCGAAAACAATCGCCTTTGTTTTGAGCTTATTAAGTTTAAGAGCCCTCAGCCCACGCCGACACAGCAACAGCTGCCCGCCGCAGTGCTTGTATGCCCGCATCTAGACTCTCTTTGGGTACTTGTACGTAAACTTGCAAATCATCTGCATACAGTATATGCTTGTTGTATCCCAAGTCAAGGACGTCACGTATGTCGTTTATGTATAGGCAAAACAACAAAGGTCCCAGAACTGATCCCTGTGGTACTCCAAGATTCGTGTTTAATCACGAAGATAAACTTTGAGATTGTGTATATACACATTGTTGCCTACCAGAAATATATGAGCTTATCCACTGAAGAGCAATTCTGGAGAAACATATCAATTTCAGCCTTTCGAGAAGTCGAAAGGGAGAGATTGTGTTGAATGCCTTGCTAAAGTCAAACAGTAGCAGTAACGTGACGTATTTCTTGTCGATGCCGCGGCGTCTATCTTCTGACAACTTGAGTAATGCGGTCTCAGTGGAGTGGTGTTTTTTGAAACCTGTCTGCAAAGGATCAAGGATTTTCTTTTGTATAAGGAACTCTTGCATCTGGTCCAGGGCTATCTTTTCCAGGACCTTTGAGAGAAAGCACAGGATCGAAATGGGCCTAAAGTCTGTTGGACTTTTAGGCGCTGCGCACTTTTGTAGAGGTATTGTAACGTACCGAAGTAACGACAGCTCTCAGATTTGAGTCTATACCTTAATAATTGAGTTAACTTGTATGAAACTAGATGTCGTTACTTGGTAGTTATTTATAATTTTTTAAGAGTTCGTGTACTGGACTCGAGCATACAATCGGGAGGGGAGTAGCCCCGATCTCAGAGTTAGATACCGGCACGCAATGTGCCGGAATCCGTGCCGTCGATACAGAGAGGTGGTAGGTGCAGGTAAGTCGTTAGCGCTGAGTGGCTGCGACCGTGCTGCTTAGATGATACGGGTAAGTAGTCGGCGCAGAGGGCCAACTACCGTGCCGTGTGAGAAGAGAGGAGCCGGGTAAATAATCGGCGTAGAGGGCCGACTATCGTGCCTTGGGAGGTAGGTAAGTTAGGACTTATTATCCAAATTTATTTAAACAGCTTCATAGCATATATGTGGAAGAGCCACATGATTAATACATGCATACACAGCAAGAATTCATGGATACAATGACCAACGAAATGACCGAATTATATAGAGCCTAGGAAATTACTGAGCAACAATTAGATGGAATCTTAAGATTAATAAGTGAGGATCCGGAAAAAGTAAATGAGATTAGTAGACACGTACAAGCATGCCCCAAAAAAGATGAATTGGAAGTTTTATCGGAGAGCATCAAATCTTGGACTACAAAAGTCGAAACTGTAAGTCGCGAATTAAATGATTTTAAGGAGTTCGCAGAAAACGATAATTTAATTATCGAAGTTAAAAATAATTTATTAGAAAAATTAAAAGAGAGTTGCGATGAATTACAATCGCAAATTGAAGAATTAAAAAAGTCAAAAGTTAATAATAATGGCGGTAACGGAAATAATCCTTTAAATTTAGAAAAATCGAAGATAAAAATTCCAATCCCAACTTTTAAGGGCACCGATCCGGAAAGGCCAGTTAAATTTTTAAATGATCTCGATAGATAGATTTCGTTAATGAGAATCAATGGGAGAGAGAGTATTCAGATTGTTTCACAAGCGTTAGAAGGAGCAGCTAAAGGTTGGTGGTACATTCACGAGAGTGATGTACTCGAGTATGAGCAATTCAAAAATTTGTTCCAAGATAGATATTGGAATTCGACGATACAACGTCAAACGCGCTGGAAAGTCGAATTCGTGAACTTTTACGCGGGGGGCAAATTGGGTTGAGTCACTTACGCGACAACGGTTTTTGGTTATGCTAAAGAGTTAGAGTTATCATATTCTGACGAGGAATTATCGGAAAAATTAGCAGATCATTTTGAGAAAGGAATTCGAGACGCTTTCACGGGTCGACAAATAAAATCCAAAAATACATTGTTTCAAATTCTGACAGACTATGATACTGATGATAAAAGTGCTCAGAGTAGAAAACCAAATCGCGATCAAAATAAAAACTATATAAAACTCGATGAGAAAAATGAAAAACGTAATCAAAATCAAAACGTAAATGAAAGTCAACAAAGGAGACCGTGGCAAACAAAAAATATAAATGCTACGCAAGTACAAAATAAAAATAAAAATATTAAACGAAATTCTGAAAAACACACGCATCCCGTCAGTAATAAAATGGCACGGAAGTCTCATGATGAGATAGATATTCTGGGAATCCAGGTAGATGCAACGACATCGACCCCAAAATCGGAAAACTAAATGTAGTTGCATTTCCAAACTCGGAAAATACGCAAATCGAAAATTCTCGGCATGCAACTGCGCGCAAATTTCCTAATAAAATTGAATTACTGTCTGCTGCTTTAATCTCCAGGCGGCCGGGATGATGCCGATCGGCATCACACCTCAAGTTCGAGCCATATTACTAGTCCATTTGGAACTTTTTCTAGAGAAAAAATTTCTTAGGCACATTCACAAATGTGCCGGCCGCCTGCAGGTTAATAGATGTTCGAGAGGACTTAGTTTTTGATATAGATCCGATTGTCCAAGTTACTGAGTATTCGCGATGCCCAGAGATAAATATTTTTTTAAATGGAAAAATAGTCAATTCATTAATTGATACTGGTAGCGAAGTTACAGCCATATCAGAAAAATTTTACAATGATAATTTAGAATATTCTAAGTCATGTCCGACTTTACCTTTATCCGGAAAATTCATTAAGACAGTAACAGGAAATAAATCGGCACATCTAAAATTACAGGCGATGATACCTATGACAATAAATAATTCGACAATAAATCTCATCTATATTGTGGTACCAAAATTAATAAAAGATTGTATAATCGGAATAGATTCCCAAGAAAAATTAAAAATGTTAATTAATACTGAGGCGGAAAGCATAAAGATTACGGTAAACGATAAATATCGTATAGTATGATGAGTGTTATTGATTCAAAACAATATTCATCCTTAAATAGTATTGAATATCTTAATGGCGAAAATGACCAAATATCATTACATTTAAAGGCAAATCTTGAATCCCAAGATTACGTCGATAATGAGTTCGATATCTTCATCGAAGAGACAGAGCAAAAAATTAATACAAGCAACATATTATCGATCGAACAAAAACAAATCTTAAAAAGATTAATATTCAAATATAAACCTGTATTTCTAAAAAAAGCCGGGGTTAATTAACAATTATACTCACGTGTTGCGTCTAAAAGATAACACACCATTTCTTTCAAAACCTTATCTGGTACCCATTCATTATAGAGAAAAAGTAGAGAAAGAAATTGAGAAAATGTTAAAATTAGGTATTATTAGATTATCTCAAAGTAATTATATAAACCCAATGTTAGTAGTCCCAAAGAAAGAGGACGATATTCGGTTAGTTCTAGACGGTCGAAAATTAAATGAAAAACTTATAGATGATTATGAGTCCCTGCCCTCGGTAGATGAAATTTTACTCAGGTGCACGAAAAAACCTTTCATGTCAAGCTTAAATTTAACGAGCAGTTATTGGCAAATCGGTTTGTCAGAAGAAAGTAAACAATGTACAGCATTTATGATTCTAAACCGCGTAATGGAATATAATGTCTCGGCTTTTGGAATTAAAACTAGTTCAGCGGCATTGATTCGTGCTTTCGGAAGTGTAACTGCTCATTGGCAGCACTTTTTATTAACATTTGTAGACGATGTGCATGCACATTGAGACTCATTCGAAGAACATTTAGAACATTTAGAGTTACTTTTCCATAAAGCTTTAGAGCACAATATTACATTTAATTTTTGAAAGTCAATATTCTGTAACGAACATATAGAATTTTTAGTCTACATACTAACACCGAACGGAATCATTCCGGACCCGGAAAACATCACTTCAATAAAATGTTTGAGAGAACTGATAAATCTAAAAGAGGTTCAATCATTTTTAGGTTTCGTATTTCGAATTAACAAGAAAAGATGTTAAATTTAAATAGGGAGAGCATCATTCATTAGCATTTCACAAAATAATTTGTGCATTTGATAACTGTATAATGTTAGCGTATGTCGATAAAGACAAACCATTTATTCTCATAATTGACGCGAGTAATTATGCGATTGCTGCGATCTTGTCACGATTAAATGATAAAGAAGAAGGGCAGGTAGTTTTTTTCGTTAGTCGTACCTTAAAAGGTAGTGAAGTTAACTATTTTACCTCAGAAAAAGAGTTAATTGCTGTTGTATGGGCGTTACATAAATTAGGATTACACTTAAAAGTTGTAAAAAAGATTATTGTGAGAACAGATCATCAAGCAATTACATTTTTGAACACTTGTAGATTCAATAACGCGAGAATGATGCGTTGGAGTTTATCACTCCAAGAGTTTAATATTGAACTTGAACATATTGAGGGTAAGAAAAACTCTAGTGCAGATTATTTAAGCAGACAAATGCATCCTAATTCTAATTTAAAAAATTATACAGATATTATTATAAGTGCTGTAAATAAAATTCAATTGAAAAAGTAAACAGTTAAATTAATAAAAAGCTTAGTAAACTGATGAATATTGTAAAAAAATAAAAAATAAGTAAGAAAATAAAGACAAGTCGATTGTGGATAATTATAAGATTCAAAATGATTTACATTATAAAATAATACATACTGTAAATAAGATAGTAATTCCCGATAGAATTTTAATACCATTTGTAGCTGATATTCACGAAGTATAGGGCCACATAGGATCGTCCAAAACTTTCAAAATAATTAACGAGTCATTTTTTGCTCCGAAAATTCACAGGAGAATTAAGAAAATTTTGAGATTATGCGAGATTTGTCATCGTTCCAAAGACTTAACGGTTTAGTATGATGAAATGGTACAGCCAATATTAGTAAATAAACCAAATGAAATTTTATTGATAGATTTTTACGGGTCTCTCCCAACTTCCGTAGGCGGTATAAAAAACATATTATCGACTATAGATGTTTTTTCAAAGTACGTAGTAATTTATAAAATTAAGAAAGCTAATACATTGGCAGTAATAAATAAGATTTTGAAGAGTACATTATTAAATATGGTAAACCCGTCGCGATAATGACGGATCAAGGTACTCACAAGGAAATCACCCCAACCCGACCTCACCGATTTTGTTTTGTAGAGTGTTGTTCATGGATCGTCGAGCAGGTTCAAAAAAGATAGGCGTTTCGTGTGCAGAAAGAATTGGTGTTTATTGGGGATGCCGTCGTGCCGTAATAGGCGTACAGTTGCTGCTGCCGTCTCTCTTGCCGTCGCGCGATGAACTGAGGCTCCGCTTAGCACAGCGGGGCGCCGTAGGCCGGCGTGTAGTAAGTTGGAGGGGCGGAGAGCGGCGCATGGCGAGTGCAGAGTGGGGCGAGTCTTGTTCCGTGCTCGAGCTCGGTTTGGTGTTAAGTTGAATCCCGAACATCCCGCCCACCTTTGCCAGACTGGCGAACGGTACCTAGTCCTTAGGTTGGAGTCGAACGACCTTGGCAATGGGTCGTCGTAGCATTGTGCTGGCCGTGCGCAGATCGACCACGCGAGTGAGACCGTCACTCCCAGGATGTATGGCGGTGACACGAGCAACGGGCCACTTGGCTGGAGGCGTGAGCTCGCTACGAATGAGCACCAGATCACCCACGTCGACTGGTGGATGTCGTTGTCTCCATTTTTGGCGGGGCTGCAACGTGGTGAGATATTCCGTTGACCATCTTCGCCAGAAGTGTTGAGCCAGCTGACTGATCAGAAGCCAGCGCTTTCCGGGTGGAACGTGGATGTTGGCCGCATCTCCTTCCGGAAGTAAAAAAAGATGATCGCTGAATGAGGAAGTGTGAAGGTGATAATTGAACACCACCATGAAGAGTGCGATGATGAGCATCCTGAATTAGCAACGTAGTGAAATGACACTTAGCAGGTAAGATAAGAGGATGCTTAGCATCTTCTTCGAGAAGTGAGTGAGAAAGACGACCGCCCACCCTGAGTAAATGATTTTGAATCATGGGGTTTAGTGATAACAAAGGGCTTTTAGTCGAAAGTTTACCTGTTCTACGTAATTGTTGAAGTTCAGGCTTAAAGAAAGCAGTTTGAACTAAATAAATCAGACAGAGTCTGGTGTTCTAAAACTCACTAGCACTAATCTCCTTAGAATACGTAGTGTGATGGCATAGTAGGGATTGAAGAACAGTACGAAAACTAACAACTGAACTCGCAGTTGCGTCTCGCTCAGTTTTTGCGCAGATTCGGTAAAGTGTGACTAGAACATTTTTGTTTTGGATTAGGCGCAGATAGATTACCGCACCATATGCAAATTTGGATGCATCCGCAAACCCATGAACTTCAATAAGTTCACGATTTTGAGTGTATCCACTCCATCGAGGAATTTTAATCTCAGAAATAAAAGGAAGGTCTAGCAACCAGTTTTTCCAGCGATTAGAAATCTTGCAAGGAAGATCTTCATCCCATCCTATCTTAAGAATCCACAATGCCTGCATAATAATTTTTGCAGTGATCACAACAGGAGCTAACCATCCCATAGGATGTAAAATGCATGCAATTCTGGACAGAACTGCACGTTTGGTAAATGGCAGTTCAAGAGAGGTATCCTCAATGTGAAAACTAAAATAGTCTGTATTAGGTTGCCAATCTATGCCTAAAATTGGTACAGATGTTTCTGAGGCAAATAACGAAATGGAATCTGAAGCTAACATATTCGAGGGTAAATAAGAAAGAACTTCAGCATTATTTGAGGTCCATTTTCGGAGGTTGAGATTACCTTGTTTAAAGAATTGAATTAACTCTTCTTGTTTCTTCAAAGCTTCGTCAAATGAATGTGCTCCTGAAAGCACATTGAATACATTTCCGATCGAACAGCTTCAGCTGCAATTGGATAAGTGTTGCCATAGTCTTCGGCTAGTTTCAAAAGCGTGCGTATAGCGAGAAAGGGTGAACAGGCCAAACCATACGTCACTGTAGTTAGTCGATAAATTTTAATGGGTTCACTCTTCTCAAAACGCCATAAAATTGACTGATATGGTTGATCAAGTTGTTCGACACCAATTTGTCTGAACATTTTCTCCACGTCAGCTGAAAGGGCGATCTTGTACCTGCGCCAAGCACAGATCAAAGCGACGGGATTCTGAAGAAGATTAGGTCCAATGTGAAGAAGATCATTGACCGATACTCCTGATTTAGACTTACTCGAACCATTAAACACAGTACGTAACTTGGTTGTCGTACTTGTTTCTTTCCACACTCCATGATGTGGTAAGAAGGCTTGAGATTTGTTAGATGATGGATCAAATTTTGAAGAGAGTGACATATGACCAAGGTCAATGTACTCTTTCATGAAAGCAGTATAAGCTATTTTGAGTTTCTCGTCTTTAGCGAAATTTACTTCGAGACGAGTTAGTGCGCGTAATGCGGCAGAATGAGAGCTCTCGAGATGAGCAGAACTCAACTGGTCTCGATTTTTCCAGGGTAGGCTTACAATATATTGCCCTGTTTCATCTTGACGAGTTGTTTTTTGATAGAAGTCCTCGCATGCTTGTTCGTCAGGCGAGTAAGATTTTTTGACGATAGGTATTTCCTCCGCCCTCCAAAAATCTTGTACGAACTCCAAAAGTTTGGCTTCTTGTTCGCAGGTATTTGAGCAATGAAGAGAGATTGATTCTAGCCCTATTTCTGGAGTTGATGAGGATATATCACCAGCCAAGAGCCATCCGAATTTGGAACTCAGAGCTATAGGTTGAAGCTTCTGACCCTTAACTATCTGGCTTTCAATGATTTGCGCATAAGCGCTTGCACCGAGAAGAATATCGATGCGTGAGTGATCGCAATACGCGGGGTCTGCTAGTTGCAGCCCTCTTAAGTATTCGAAATTTGTATTACCCCTTACGACGGGAGGCTTATACGACGAGAGTTTTGGCAAAACAATGCCATCAACTTCCAATGAGAAAGTCGAATTGAAATGCGGTTGTATAGTAAGACGAGGTACTTTAGAAGAAACAGCAGCTGTCTTTTCACCTATACCTTGGATGTGCGTGTGACTGGTTCTACAATTTAGAGATAGCAAGTTATTACACATAGCTTGTGTAACAAGTGAGATTTGAGATCCGGGGTCAATCAGCGCACGAACTAGAATTTTGGTTCCGTTAGGACCAAGGGCGTTAACCCTAGCGGTAGCTAAAAGTACTCCTGTACATTTAGTACTTTCTCCACTATTGAGGGAGACTGCTTGATGAGCAGATTGCAAGTCATTAGAAATGACGAAATTGCCACAGTTTGGGCTAGAGGTGCTGGTCGCTGAGTCAATCTGATCAGTCTGCAACGAACTGATTGCTTGATTGTTGTCAGAGTGCACCATGGTGTGATGCTTGGCTTTACAAAGAAAGCATCGATACGTGGAAGTGCAACTTTTAACGTTGTGCTTCCCTAAACAATTGAAACAAACATTTGAAGTTTTAATCAATTCCTTACGCTCAGGAACCGATTTATTGAGAAACCGTTCACATCGATTTGTAAAATGAGATTGATTACAATATGAACATTTCTTTTTTGAGAGATTGGTCGGAGAAGTCTGATGAGAATAAACCGACTGAGCATTGTCATGCTCTGGTTTTCGAGATTTTGAAATAGATGACTGTGCCTTTGAATTATTTGTTGAGGACGATCTAGTGCCAGTTTCGATGGCCTCTAGAGTGAGGGTTTGACTTCGAAGAAAGGCTTGAAGTTGTTCCAATGTGGGTGGATCAACACTATCACCCAGATGTCTTTCCCATTCTTTCCGTGTATTTAAATCAAGACGATTCAGCGTAAAATGAACAATTAAATCACTACCTAACGAAGCCGCTCTATTTAGAGAGGTCAGACTAGCGATGGGATTGAAAATTTCCCTATAAATCTGTTTGATTTCCGATGAAATATCCGACTTCATAGATTTGACTGCGAAGATTTCCGAGATATGAGAGCTAACAATACGCCGTTGATTTTCGTAATATTCGGTTAAAGTTGTCCATGCACGTTCATAATTATCACCAGCAATGGGAAGAGATATAATTTTCTCAAGTGCTTCACCCGTAAGGTGAGTGCGAAGATAATGCAATTTGAGAACAGGCATTAAGTCTTCACGCCGATGTATGACCGAACGAAAGATGTCTCTAAAGTTTTCCCAATCCGAGAATTTCCCCGAAAACTTTGGTAAATCTATCTTTGGCAACGATTGAAACGATGTATTAGTAGGTTGAGTGGTTCTTGGAAGCACTGCCGCAGCAGACGAATTAGCAGAGTCATGCGCGGTGCTCTGTACTTCTAGGCTTTCCAAAAAGTTAAGAAATTCACCTTTCCGATCATAGAAATTGTCCTCAACTAAGTCAAAAAGATTGGTTTTGAAATAATCATGCTGCATATCAAGAGTTTTAAGGTTCAAGATTTTCTCGTGATGTTGCTTAAATGTAGCATAATTTTCCTCAAGACCTGCTAAGCGAGCCTTGGCCCTTATTCATGTTATCTTTGCCTTTAGATTTGAAGTTTTGAAAAGAACTATTAATTCTAGCTTGGAGTAACAACTGTCTAGCATGTAGTCCCTCCATTTTGAGATCAAGTTAATTAGACTATTAACGAAATTGACTACTTAAGTTTTGGTAGTAAACTATTCTTAACCACTCGAGAGTAGAGAAGTAATAGTGAGAGTAATTACATCTAAGTCTTAACCTAGGTTATAATACTTATGCTATAATAGAAATTGAGATGCGCTTGAAGCTGCGACGTTGACTGTGTCTGCTAACGTTCCCACGGTGAATCTGCAGGTGATCCACGGCGTCGATTGCTCGAAGTGAAGCTACTGCCGACGTTGTATTCAGCTATCCTTGCAGCGTAGTCAGCAGCTGAATCAGTAATGCATCCAGGTGTGGTCCAGCAGTCGAAGTTGCAGTCAAAACAAAGTAACAGCAGACAGCAATAATACTGCAAGGTCAAGTAACATAAGTGTTTGCCAAGGCGAAAATTGCAATCAATTTTCTCAAGACTAGTTAAATATTACAATTAATGTTATAATAAATCTCAAACTCAGTTAAGTTGTGCTAATCTCAAATTAAATTTACTTGATTTTAATTAAATTATCTTGACTAGATAGAGATCATTAAATTTTCGTTAAATTGAATAAATGTTTAAATTAAATTTAAACAAATTGGAACGATACGTGTGTCCAAGTATTAGGACGAGGCATCCGAGCGCAATCGGATCGGCGTTGGGTGCGAAAAAGATGGACTCGTCCGAGTACAGCTTCGATCCGTTGATGCGCCCCCTGTGGCGAATGATGGACTCGTCCGCCTCCTTGGCGATGACGTATGCGATGTCCCGAGCGTAGCGCGTCCTGATTGTCGTTTTCTTATAGATGACTCTTCTTTCCTCGTGGAAACCTTGCTATATACACGACGAGCGCCTCGCACCTTGTCGCTGTAGCGAGCGATGTCCACGCGGGTACTATGTGGACGGACTGGTGTGGACCCCGTAGCGCGTAGGCGCCACGCGGGTACTCCTTGGTTTGAGTGATGTGGACCCCGAGCGTGTACAATGCACGCTGGTTGTCCGTGTCTTGATATCTGCCGGTCACCGTACGAACGCGGTGACTCGAGAGCTGGCTTTACAGCGCACGCTCTTGGCTACAAGACAAGATGGCTGCCGGTCACCGTACGAGCGCGGTGACTCTAGAGCTGGCTTTACAGCGCACGCTCTTGGCAACGTCTTGGAGTCGTTAGGTACGCACTCCAAGGCGCTTTCAGAAATGGGGAAAATAGCAATTGAGTCTGCTATTTCCCCTAGGAAGCCTTAGTGATAGGCTTCCTCGCGCGCGACGCCGTGATAACGAGAGAGAGACAGCAACGTACGCGCGAAATCGGCATGCGGGCACATGCGACTGTATCGGCACTCACGACCACGAACACTTTGATGCGTACCTGAATGGAGAAAAAAGCTATCTCTAAGTCACTCGAAAGTAGGCGTAGAAGATAGAAGAATGTTTCTCCTCTGTATCCATGGCGAAGTTGGATCTCCCACGATCCGGCTCGGAGGACCAAATGTTTTGTAGAGTGTTGTTGATGGATCGTGGAGCAGGTTCAAAAAAGATAGGCGTTTCGTGTGGAGAAAGAATTGGTGTTTATTGGGGATGCCGTCGTGCCGTAATAGGCGTACAGTTGCTGCTGCCGTCTCTCTTGCCGTCGCGCGATGAACTGAGGCTCCGCTTAGCACAGCGGGGCGCCGTAGGCCGGCGTGTAGTAAGTTGGAGGGGCGGAGAGCGGCGCATGGCGAGTGCAGAGTGGGGCGAGTCTTGTTCCGTGCTTGAGCTCGGTTTGGTGTTAAGTTGAATCCCGAACAGATTTTGATAATTATTGGATATGTTGTAGTACTTGAAAAAATATTCGACACGAATTTTTTTTATCGGCCCATAAGGACTTTTAAGGGGTGAAATCCACCCTCAAATTCAACCCTCAGAATTCGTTTTTTTAGTATTTCTCAGCATGTAATGAATATTTTTGAAAAAAATCAATTGGAAAATATTCGTCTTAAAAAACTTCAAGTATGAGTAGTATTTATGATCAAAGGGGTTGCAACCCTTATTTTTAATTTTAAAAAAAACTACATTTTTTATTAATATTTTTTTATAAATATCGAGGTTTAGTTTAAAAAAAATTATAAAACGTAGTTTTGTGAGCAGTATCGAACATTAGTGTTGACGTGTTTCGGGATTTTTCAAAAATTAACACCCCTTACAGCGATAGACCATGTATAAATGGTAAAAAAGCCAAGCCCACAAAACCCATAAACCCTAAACCCATAATCCATAAACCCATAAACCCTAAACCCATAAACCCTAAACCCATAAACCCTAAACCCATAAACCCTAAACCCATAAACCCTAAACCCATAAACCCTAAACCCATAAACCCTAAACCCATAAACCCTAAACCCATAAACCCTAAACCTATGAACCCAGAACCCACAAACTTTACGTATCTAAAGTACATAAAATAGATGATAGAGTTAGAATTTTTCCGTTAAAAATATATTATCGCCGCTATTTATTTTTGGGCAATATTATCGTAATTTTCGCAGTGATACATTATTCTCTAGAAGATTAAGAGTATTTAAAAATAAAAATTATCAAGATTCGTCAAAAACTGAGCTGTCACAAGAATTTTGTCCATTTTTTCCCACTGTGCGGCGGGCATCGGGTGCTTTTCAGTTTTTACCGCCCCCTGGTTGAGAAGTGGTCGCTTTTGGCTCTATAATAGGTTCAAAAAATGCGAAAATCATGCTTGCGGTACAAAAAATACTTCTTTTAACCAAGTTTTAAAATGATCTAAAATAAGAAAATGTTATCAAAAATTTTTTTATAATTAACAAAAGTATACTCACCTGTAGTTAATTTTCCAGATTTAGATGCTTCTACATGCACATTTGTTGGTCTAAATAAAGATGATTCGGCTATGGGACCAAGTTGATCAGTTTTTTTCTTTTAATACTGTAACGCGAAGCTGCTACGGCTTTATGTTAGTCACGGCATCCATCTCTGTGTAAGCTACCGTGCGACACACATCGTGCGATCTCTCTCCAAGTTTCTTTTACCACGTCCACGCCGAGCTTCATATACCGGGATGAAGAGAAGCGGAGGCACCGACTCGCATGCGTGCCACGGAGAGAGAGATAGAGAGAGTGCTCCCGTGCCGCGCGTGCCACGAGAGCGAGGAATACAATGAGCGAGGAGCCGGTTACGAGTCCGCCGGCCGAGCTCGTTTTGCGAGTGCGAGAGAGAGAGAGAGCTCGCAACTGATGTGCGAGTGACGGAGAGCGAGAGAGAGTCGAGTGCAACGACTGCTCCTTTAAAACGTAAATTTTTTGCTCTCTTCTCGCGTGTTTATTGTAAAGGCTTGCACGGAAATCGCCCCGTGCAAGCAGTCTGTTCCGTGTACGTGCGGGTGTGTCAGCCCGCCGCCCTTCAACACCGCGCTCTAGAATAGCAGCTTTGCCGCGCGCCGTAACGTTCGCGCGTTTAAACTGTGACCTTCGCGCGCGAACTAACTTATTGTTCCTAACAGCACTATCGTTGTGCTTGTAAAGATTAAGTGTTTAATACAGTGTTAATTCTCGTTACTCGTCGCGTTGTTATTTATACACCCGTCCTTCTCCCGCCTACCGCCGCCTCCGCGGGAAAACGACTCCGTGGGTCGTTTTCACCTCTGAGTCTTGCGGCTGCGCGCTTTACTCTTCGAGCGCGCGCTTTTCACTCAGCGATCCAATTAGTTGGAAAGCGAAGTTTTCGTGCGATCTTCGCTTTATTTTGGGATTTCAGGAGCAGATCCCCGAGCAAGTCATTTTAGGCTGATATCCGCGGCACCGTGTTCTAGGGCATCGCTGACCTGTGGCTTTTTGGGATTTTCCCCCACTAGCCATCCCGTTACAATACTAAAAAAAGTGATGCTAAAAGTTTCCTAGTAGCTGATATAGTTGGTTGAATTATATAACTATGCGTTGTCAATGAAGCTGACTGTACCAGGCATTGCACTTGCTTTTCTCCTTCAACTGCTAATGGTCTTCCCGAGTGTATTTCTAGTTGAAACCCACTCTGATCTGAATTATAAACATTTGAAATTTCAATTTTAGTATACACGATTTAACGTCAGTTACAAAAGCAACAGCTTTAGTTTGAAGTTGTTTACCACCTTCTAATGTTTTTTTAGTGATAAATTTATTTATTTTTCTGGTTACTATACGATGATCTTTTTTAAATTTTAATAACCAATTTGCAGAAGTCTTAAAACTTACATCTTCAGAGCCGAGCATTTTTTGAGCTTGCAACGCCCATTTACGTACATAGCGATCATTTACTATCGACCCAGATTCAATAGCAGCTTTTAAATTATCTAAAGTGTATTGGCAAGTTTGTGCAATTTTTTTGTGTATGTTCCACGCTTATTAATTGTTTTCGCCGAACGTTTGAGCCGAACGCCGAAAGTTGACTGATGGATGAAACTTTTTTGTATCTATGTTGTACAGTTTCAAGTTTTAGGTGTTTGCTTTTTCCGCTTCTCCAATATTCTACGGCTCTTTCTTTATAATCAAATGTGATTTCTTCGGCATCATTCATACACTGATTTGTTGGTGTAAAATCAGGATCGGAAAAGTGGTCAAAGTGGTGATCCCTTTCATCGTGCCATTTGCACCAGACAACTTCGGCTGGTGGTAGGAGCGGATCGCGTCTCAAACGTGTTCGCTATTGGCAAGACAATCCAAAGTGACGCAAACGCCAATCCCGAAAAACAAAAAGAAAATGGAAAGGGCGCGAGCGACAAATAGGATAATAAAGGCTCGAAAAAGGCAGTCGGCGGAAGCTTTAGAGTGTCAAGGTAAAAAACACACATGCATGCTCGCACACACACACACCCACACACACATACACACACAATTATAGAAAACGCGAAAGTCAAAAGTTAAAGCATTCTACCCTAAATTTTTTTGTTCTCTTTCTTTTATGTATTTCTCGGATGTAGAGTCAATAAAAAAACGCATATTAGCGTGTAGAGACAGTATTAATCGTTCCGTCAACAATAAGTGGGAGAGGGATAAAAACGAACCGGGATGACCTAGAGGACACCGCTGATTTCCATGAATGGATAAAAAATAATGGAAAGCAAGAATAAGGTAAAATAAAGTTAAAATATTTTAAATTCTTGAATGTCTTGATTATTTTTACCCGTCGATATAAAAATTATCATTAAGTAACAAAAAAAAAATTATATATGAATAGTATAAGGATAAGATCAAAGCAAATACATTTTTTTTTTATAATTGATTGGATGAAAACAAATAAGTATTAAAAATTGTTAGGACACAATACAGAATTTCATGTTTAACAATATGCGTGGATCAAATTGAGGGGCAAAGTGATAATTTAAATACTACACTTTCAGGTGCGTGTTTGACTTTCCCACAATCGAACAAAATTTTAGTGTTAGGGTTAATTTTGTTCGAGGGGCGATGTAACAGTCCAGTCCACGCATCTCACATGTGAGGGGTAGACGGCGTGAGCATGCACACGGCTATCACCTAGGCTATCGCATGGTATCACCGAGAGAGAGAGTGAGATAGAGCGGCTGTCATTCCCATTACTCAGCACGAGTGCGTGTGGAGGGGGGCGGCGCGCGGCGTCTCTGGGTGTTCCGCACACTAAGCCTATTCAGCTAGCGCTCCCTTCTACTCGACTCTCTCACTCTCCCTTCTCTTGGACTCTCACATCCCCTTTTCGAGCGCGCTACCGGTGTACAGTGCGGGCTTGGCGAAGGTACTCTCATTCTAGCAGCCTTCCTGATCAGACGATTTTTATCCGCGTCCAAGCGCAAGCAAAGACAACGATAGAAACAATCCTATCCCTTCCTTTGCTAGGCTTGAGGCCTTTAATAGGAGAAATTCCCGCCATTGCACAACGTAAGGCATGTAACGAATGGGCCCCATCCTATAAAAAACACTAATTTATCCCAGTACTAACACTCACGAGGCGAAGTCCGCGACGAGCAGTGCAAGGTGCACTATCGGACAACAAAGCTCGTGGGATTTTCCTGATCGACCCGCGACTTTTCTGACTCAGCCCGATAGAAACTCAATGTGACATCACAGACAGACGAAGCTACGTACGTACGAAGATGACAGGTTACACCTTCAAGCACTTTCCACCTCGGATGGGTCGTAGGATCGCGTGTAACTTTGCTGAGCCAGATCTGATACCATTCATCCATGGTATCGTCAGATCACGTATTCACGCACACGTCCAGATCGTCATCCTCCTCGTGCATGCGCGGGAGCGCGTCAGGCACATGGTTCAGCGTCCCTTTCCGATGCTCCACATCGAAAGAGTGTCCCTGTAATTTGAGGGCTCACCTCGCTGGCCTTCCAATGGGGCTGTGCAGGCTGTGCAGCCATCGCAAGCTGCTGTGAACGGTGACGACCAGGAGGTGGTATCCCTCTATGTACGGGCGAAACTTCTTGATCGGTCAGATCACGGCTAGACATTCGCGCTTCGTGACACTGTAGTTTCGTTCCGCCGACGACAGTGCCCGGGTGGCGAATTCCAGTACTCGCTCTTGGCCCTCTGTTACCTGCAGTAGTACAGCGCCGATACCTGTCACTCGCGTCCGTCCGTACGACGAACTGGACAACGAACGATGGCCTGGTGATAACGGGGGCCGATGATACGAGTGCTTTTATCTTCTCGAAAGCCTCTTGTTGCTGTCTCCCCATTCATATCGACGATCCTTTTTCGTCAGAGCCGTCAGCGGCTCGGCTACCGTGGCAAAGTCTTTTAAAAACTTTGGTACCAAGAACCCGGCCTCCTTAATGCGCTTAAGTACGTGCCCGAGCCATTTTAAATGCTTTTCGTACGTCTCCGTCGCGATGATAATGTCATCGGGATACGGGAAAGCTTACGGCTCAAGCTCTGGGCCGATGACTTTATCCACGAGCCTTTGATACATTTCTCCGGCCTGAGGTAGACCGTACGAGATCCTCGTGCATTGTGAATTGAATGCCGTCAGTTCCTTAGATTCCAGTGTCAGCGGAATTTGGCGGTACGCCAAGTTGAGGTCGAGCGTCGATATATATTTAGCGCTCTTTAATTTCCGCAATATCGCATCCATATACGGCAGTGGATATGCATCCGCTTTCGACACTGCATTTAAGTTACGGAAGTCGATGCAGAAGCGATATTTGTCGTTAATCTTCCGTATCATAACAACCGGGCTGGACCATGCGCTCGTATAGGGCTCAATTACTCCGGTTTCGAGCAACTGGATCACCTGACGGTGCATATCCTCCTCGAGCTTTTTGGACACCGGGTAATACCGCTGCTTTACGAGGCGTGCGCTTCCCACATCAATGTGGTGTCTCGCCCCACGTCGTGCAACCGAGAGCTTGGTCTTCCCCTTCAAGTATTCGACCGATCAGTTCTGCCATGTCCTGGCGCTGGCCTTCCGACACGTCTTCAAGGCCAATCGCCGATACCTCGAGCGCCTCGACGGATGAAATTCCCGCGACTTCCAAATCGGCAACGCTTATCCGCCGCGCTCACGATCAACTGCTTGTTGATGGGATCGTGGATCGTACCAACGGCTCTGACAAAGTTTGCGTCCAAGTAACAATCGACTCTGTCATCCAGAATTACCGACACTCAGATGTTTCGCTTCACGCTGGTTACTTCGAACGGCAGTTCCACGTAGCCGGCGATAGTCGCCGTCTGTCCGACGACTTTCGCACGGCGGCCGTAGCTCGACATTACTGGTCGACCTAGCGCGGTGGCAAGTTGCAGGCCGACTGCACCCATTACGGTATGCGACGTTCCTGTATCATTTAGGGCAACCTCGTGGGCGAGCCGTTGTTGCACGCGGTCAGTTACACCGTATCAACGCCTTATCTGGTGGCAGAATTCCTCCCAGGTGGTCCAGCTCATCCTGTTGGATCGCACCCAGGTACCAGCTACGCCGACGAATAGTTCTGGCAGTGCACTCAACATCTCACCTTCTGTGAGCTTGGCGAGTATCCAATTCTCCTCTACACGCTTGAGGAAGGTGTTAATACTTTCACTGGAATCGCTGGCGAACTTGAACCCCCATCGGCACAGCACTTGACCGACGTCTCGAGGTCCACCGCTCATCGTCCGGTTGATTTCTTCGAATGATCCCGGTGTTAACAGTTCTCTCAAGCCTCGCCGCATCTCAGAGGCAGTCAATTCTAGTGTCTGGCTCTGCAATCTACCCCCTCCCCAGGTGGCATCTAGACCTGTTCGTTGCGACAGCGCGATTCAACTTTAAATTCGTTAAAGTCGTTCGCCTGTTTGTCCTCTCGAAGCTTTCCCGCCATGTGCTGTTCGTATTCGGATGGTGAGTTGAGTTGGCAGCCATGATCCGGGGCGATTCTTCGATTTGTCGAAGTTTCTTATCAGCTGCGGCCATCTACATGGCCCATTCAGTCGGCACTTGCAGCTTTGTGCCATCTGCCATCGACATCTCGAACATCTCTGGCTTATCCTTGGTCGTGTTCTGGGCATTCACCTCAGTAGTACGATCGTTATTCTCAGTGTTGAATGACATCTCTTCTTCGTCATCTCCCGTTGCCTCTGCTGCCCATTCGCGACTGCGCTGGAGGTTTTTTTGGACTTCCTCGTCCATTTTACGCCGCGCATTCGTATCCATGGAGGCCGGCGGAATTCGCTACACCGTGCCACCGAATAAGGGAATGGAATGGGGTACGCTAAATGACACGCGAACAAGTAGGAACAGAAGCGATTAAGGTAGTTCTCAAGTAAACTGAGTTCTGGCAGATTCGTTTGAAAATTTAATTATAGGTTAAGGTGTTCCGAGCCAGACGTTCGATCTAGAAAAGTGCGGCGAGCATTTGCGCGTTCCACCCACGCGGAATGCTCGTCGGCGGCGGCTACGCCTTTAAAATCTTGGGGGTCGTAGTTGCCGGTTAGCCACTTGCTAAGGCGTTCAATTTCTGGAACGTTACGCCGTTTCCCTTCAGTCCGAGTGCCTGCGTGTAGCGTCCTGTCTCGTTCTACGTGAGACACCTGCACCAACTGTCAATCGCTTTGAGTGCAGTGCCCCCCATTGTTACGATCCTGTCGCTTATCTGCTTCGTGCTGTTAGTCGCGCTGGTACAGAGTGTTCAACTCAGATTCTCCCGGAGTAAACCTGTGCGCGGCTAAACGAGTACTCTCGCGTATCGGATGGGCGCACCAAAAATACAAATGAGAAAAAAATACAAGATAATTTTTGCCCCTATTCAGGCATACTCCGATTCAGCACGTGTGTGTGTGCATCCCGGTTCGGCTGTCAGCTGTGGCTCACAATCCCTCGAGCTTGGCTGAGAGACGACGAACTGTTCCCTCTTGCCGCTTTATCCCGTTCGCGGCGAAGTTTGCCGAAAGGGATTCACGAAATAATTTTTCCGCGGCGAAATTTGCCGCAAAAGAAATTTGTGGAGCCACAAAAGCGCAAAATAGAAATAGACAAAAAAAAAAAATTAATTGAACGAGAAAAGAAATTAAAAGTCAAACCAAAAAACGGGAGTTTTGTTCTTATAATCCGCTCTATTTATATAATTAAAGCGGCAAAAGAAAGGGGAAATGTAAATTAAATCTGCGTCGTATGTTAAGTATTTAATTTACTGTCAGCTCTCCTATCGGATGCTATCTGCTGTTTAAAAAAATATATATATCACTACTCTCTGTCGGTTACACGTGCTGGCAGAGTTGTACACACACACGCTTACGCATGTAAGTTATCGCGCGTTTGCGAAATTTCGTACGCGACGCAGTTATTCGCACCACCCGTTTTTCCTTCGTTCTGCCAACCCTCGGAGATTAGCCGCCCGTCAGCAGCCGCACTTACTTCGGCCCGTTACAACGCGCGACTTCGTCGTCGCGTTCTCTCTCCAGCGTGCTGCCCCAGCCGCTCAGCAACACACGAGTGCCGCGCACTCGTATTCACGGAGGCCGGCGCAATTCGATACGCCGTGCCACCAAATAAGGGAATGGAATGGGGCGCGCCAACACGCGAACAAGTAGGAACAGAAGCGATTAAGATAGTTCTCAAGTAAACTGAGTTCTGGCAGATTCGTTTGAAAATTTAATTATAGGTTAATTTCGGTATTTTACACTGAATTTTCAAATCCAAACAATTTCAGCAAAGCCATTTTTGAGTTATAAATTCTCAAAGTTTGCACTTTTAACACGTAGCATATAGGGAGAAACATCATAAAAAGATTAATTTCATTGATTAAAGAAAGAATTTCTGGGAATTTGTTTTTGATAAATTAAAATGTTGTCAAGAAAGGTATTTAGAATATTATAGTTAAAGCACAAATAGACTAGCGGAGCCGTTTTTGAGTTATTGTGATCCATAGCAGCTTGCTTTTGTTCGACGCACGGTCACGCGCCATGAGAGTGAAAATACAGCGAGAATGCGCGAAGTGGGGGTATACCGTCCGTTCGAAGAGTTCGTGTCTCTCCCTAGCGTAAATGAAACACGCGCGGCAAGCGAGAGATAGTCAAAACTTTTGCCTTCAATTATTACTCGAGAACTACCTTAACATCATTGCCCCGCGGGCCAAAGGGTCTCGATATAAGTTCTGCTCGCTCAAAGCACGCGCAGCGTCGGATGGTGCGCACGCGCGCGCGAGGTACGTGTGTACTCGGTCGCACACACGTACGCGCATGCGTGAGCTGGCCTCGATCGCTCGCTCGTCGTCGGCGGGGAAAGCGCGCACTCGGCTGGCGAGGACTTACCTCTTGGATGCGTACCGGAGCGAACGCAGGTGTCGACAGGGAGGTGGTGCACCTCGCCTATCTCTCTCTGTCACCTTGCCGGTGCCTCTCTCTCTATCTCATTCATACTAGCACGTGAAATGAATTCATGTTCGAAATGCAAACACCCGTGTCACACGAAATGCGCGATGAAAAAAGAAACGTGCCATATGACCGGTGCTGCGTAGCAGAAGCAGAGCAGATGTCTAAGGAGAGAGCCCCCTCCCTGCAAAATGGGAGCACTAATACTACCAAGCGCGGGAGCATGGGCATTACTAACACCACCAAGCGCGTGAGCGCATAGTGAGCTCTCGGCTCCCTGCCTCTGCGCGGCAACGGAGAGAGAGGGAAGCGGTAAGCCCCCACCAACGCTGCGAGGAAACCGCGTGATAGTGCGGGCTCTACACCGCTCACCACTGTCCCAGCACAGGCGAGTAAGGTCAAGCCGCCCCACTTACACCTGCCGCTCAGCGCGACTCTCACCGGAACGTCAGGCGCCTAGCGTTAAAGGGGCTTCCTCGGTGAGAATTTTGAATTGCGCGGTGGGCTACTCGGCACTATTGGAGCCTACTGCTGCTACTGATATTAGTAGCACAATCAATAGCAATAGTAGCATTACTGAAGAACAATCCAACAACAGAAGGAGTAGCAATGGATCACCGCCATCACTCCCTTTTGTAAATCACAATGTAATCATTCCGCAGAGCACCTTAAATTTATTTTCCCAACATTTTAATAATCTTCAAGCGCAGGTTGATGAGATCAAGTTCTACATGAGTCGAAATCATGTGGCCACCAGCGACTGTTCGCCACTCGATTCAGTTACAGAAGAGTATTTCGGCTCTGCAGGACCTTGTAACGAAGCAGAATTCTCTTGGAAGATAACAAGATCATGAAAGATCAAATTAACAATCTAAGTGTTGATCTGAATGCTTTGCGGGATCGAGAAAACAGTTCCTGTTCTAATAATTTCTTGGCTAACTCCTATCCTAGGTCGTCTCGTGGGGCTGGGGCTGTCGAATCTAGCAGCGAGTGTTCGGAGAACTGCGAGGTATTGTAGTTATATTAGGTGATAGTAGGTATTGTAGTTATCTTAGGTTATCATAAAACGTGACGTAACTGCCTCCAAAGAGACTTTAAATGACTTGGCCATCGCAGTGATTAGCACCATTTTCCCGAATTTTGACCTGGAAAACGTTGCTGGAGCTCGCATTCTCACGCCCCGTGGTTCGCCCCAGAATAGTGTGGACTTAACAGAGGGGAGCTCGGAGTCGATTGCGGGAGTGGGGCGCCACCGTCCTGCATGGTTAAACTTTCCAGTCCGGAATTAGTCAGAGACGTAATGCGGGCCAAGCGTGTGCTTGCTAATAATTATTTAACCACTAACGACATAAACTCCGCTTAGCCGGTCTTTGGCGGTCTGCATGCCCGAACGAAAAATATATGTCAACGAGTTGCTGCCCCACGACAAATTCCAGCTATTTAAAAGCACTGGGTCTGGGTTTTAAATATGTCTGGCATGCTGGCGGCAGATTTCTGGCTAGATGTAAGGGAGGCAAGCGTGCGCATGTGTTTGCATCTGCTACCGTCCTGTATGCTATTCATGCATCAAATCAATCTAGTGCCACAAAACAATTGCCAATTATGAACGCGATAAATACAGATGTCCGTAAAAATCTAACTAGTGTGAGGCAGGAAGCAGCACTGACTATTAGGTCGGAGCAGACTGCCTGACTAGGATCGACGGTTGCGGGGGGGGTGCGTGGAGGGAGTTTCCTTAAGGTAGGGTTTCTCAATGTGAACTCACTCCGATGTCGCTTTGAAAAGCTGCGCCTGTACCTGATTGTACCATATTGTCGGTACAGCTGAGTCGTGGCTGGGCTCAGTAGTGGATGCCAGTGTCATTTAAATACAAGGATACACGATTTTAAGGCAGGATCGTAACATCCATGGGGGTGGAGTTGCCTTGTATATACGCAAAGATTTTTTCGTTATCAAATTAGCATCATCAAACACTCAGGTAGATGATAAACCCAGTATACCTGAATACCTACTCTGCAGCGTGTAACAGGGTAGCTCGCCCCCGATCCTTATTGGTTTAATTTATAGGCCTCCGAAAGGTCCGATGCAAAAGATGAACAAAAGGACGCAAAAAAAGTCGGATCTCTTCGATCAACTCCACAAGCTCAGTAGTGACTATGATCTTAAATTTATTATGGGTGACCTTACTGCTGATCTCTCCTCAGACCCACCAGAAGCAGACACGATTGCGGTCAGGAATCTGGTCAAAGAGCTGTCGCTTCAGATAGTTGAGCATGAACCTACTCACCACATGACCCCTACCACTAACACGTGGATAGACTTGATACTGACAGACGTGAATGACGTGATACTGGATCAAACGAACGAACACTTACCTAGTTTTGGTAATCATGCAATTATCGGTGTCACCACCGACTTTTTTGTCCCGGCACCTCCTAAGGAATCTTTCTCTTTCAGGAATTTTAAAGACATTTGTCCAACTTCGTTAAACAACTTGCTGTCTCAATGTGACTGGGCAAGTATGACCTCAATCGAAACTGATCTGGAGTATTAATATAAAAACACTTTCTATTAATAATAAATATGCTCCCTGGATTGGTCCTGGGTTGAGGCAACTCGTCAACAAGCGTGATGCCACTCACCGACGTTACAAGCGTACTGGGAAGGCGGCGTTTCTTGACGAGTTTCTTCGGCTCAGCAATGAGGTCGATTTGCATATAACTCAAGAGCGAAATTCCTTTCTGCACAAACATCTCTCTGGCGCTCTTGATGACAACAACGATATATGGAAGGAAATGCGCAAACTCGGCCTCTTGCCTAAGAGGAAGGAGGAGGATCTCGGCGGCCTTACACCAGATGAGCGAAACGATCATTTTGCGGAAATTTCCGTCTCTCCCCTTGAAAATTTGGAAGACGCAATGGACATCATTCTATCTGCAAACGAGGAGGGTTTTTCATTCAAACCAGTAACTATTAAGGACGTGGTCCTCGCGATATCGTATTTCTCCTCGCAAGCAAGGGGGGCTGATGGTGTTCCCCAAAGTGTAATAGTAAAGGCCCTACCAGTTATTGGTAATTACATTGTAAAAATTTTTAACTCCTTTGCTTAGGACATTTTTTCGGGTCCTTGGAAACAGGCGCAGATAATTGTACTCAAGACTGTGATTCCGTCGTCAGTCTCGGACTTCCGACCTATTGCGTTGCTCTGTTTCGTTTGAAAGGTACTCGAGGAGATTCCCCACGACCAGATTAGGGAGTATCTGAATAGCAATAACATACTTGACCCCCTTCAGACCTGTTTTCGGCGACATCACAGTACACAGACCGCATTACTAAAACTTAGGGTTCCCCAGGGGGATCTCTTGTGGATTAAGTCGTATTTACAAGGTAGAACACAGGTGGTTACTTTGAAAAAAGGAGGAAACTCAGACTTCCTGGAAACTAATCTAGGGGTTCCACAGGGTTCCGTCCTGGGTCCTCTTCTATTCTGCCTATACGTGAACAACGTACAACACTTACTTGGACTTGCCAGTGCAAAGCATATCTTCTACGCAAATGATCTCCAAATCTATGTACATACCACAGAGGATAAGGATTAGGATTATTTTCTTGTAATTTGGACGCATTCTTTTATTGTATTTTCTTATTTTTAAATTATATTTTATTTTAATTTATGCATTGTATAAATTTTTGTATTAATTGTTTTTTCGGAAGGTAAATAATCTCTCTCTTTCTCTCTTTCTCTCTCTCACACACACACACACACACACACACACACACACACACACACACACACACACACACACACACACACACACACACACACACACACACACACACACACACACACACACACACACACACACACACACACACACACACACACAGACACACACACACACACACACACACACACACGCACGCACGCACGCACGCACGCACTCACGCACACACACTCACACACATACACACACGCGCGCGCGCGCACACACACACACGCACACACACACAGCTACTTAGGCTACAACAAATCAGCTGAAACTAAATGTTGTCAAAACAAAGGCATGGTTTGCGGTAACTTCTACTACATTAACCAACTTCCATCTGTGGCATCGGACATCGCAATTGGCAACTCTAGAGTACAATTTTCTTCATCTCTCCGCAATCTGGGGTTGATGCTTGACTATAGACTACGTTGGAAGGAACATGTAAATGAGGTCTGCAAACGGGCCAATACTCTAATGTATCGACTTTATTGTCTGAGAGATAGCACCACCCTTGAACTGAGGAAACACTTAATACAAGCGCTTCTTTGGCATTTGTTTGACTACTGCTCTCTAGCTTACTGTAACATCTCGGTTGAACAGGAGAATAGGCTCCAAGTGGTATTGAATACGGGAATCCGCTACATATTTGGTGTTAGAAGGGGTGAGCACATCACTCCTTACAGGCATCAGCTTTCCTGGATCACTAATGTTGATCGGAAACTGTACTTTGCTGCCACTGCGTTTTATAAATTAAATCAGTGTGGTCAGTCTCCCTATCTTGCAAATTTCTTTCTCCGCAGTCAGCGACAGACCCTCCAGGAGTGGTGTGAAGCCGCTAGTTATTCCCAAGCATGATCGCGAAGCACTTGGCAACTCATTTCACATCACAACCAACAACAACATATGGAACTCGCTACCATCAACCATACGAGATTTTCCTACCTTAGCATCATTCAAAACCTCACTTTATAATTTCATTTTCAACCTTGAAGCCACATCCTCATTCTATAATCACGTTTTTAAATACCGAGAAGCATTCTAAACCTAGAACGATCATCTCAACAACTACTCATCTCATCTCATATCTATGCTCTTCACTTACACATCAACTCACTTTCACTTCTCATCATGTTTCGTCTCTCATTCACATATATTCATCTTCTTTTTTATCTTACTGTTATTTGCTGTGATATATTTTTTTTTTCACTTCCTTATTTTTGTTGTTATCTATTTTGTATCTATTAATTTTATCTTTTGTAAATTTCTACAACATAAATTCTACGTATAGTTTCGTACAACATAATGTATATCAATAAATATTTAATCAATCTCTCTCTCTCTCTCTCTCTCTCTCTCTCTCTCTCTCTCTCTCTCTCTCTCTCTCTCTCTCTCTCTCTCTCTCTCTCTCTCTCTCTCTCTCTCTCTCTCTCTCTCTCTCTCTCTCTCTCTCTCTCTCTCTCTCTCTCTCTCTCTCTCTCTCTCTCTCTCTCTCTCTCTCTCTCTCTCTCTCTCTCTCTCTCTCTCTCTCTCTGTCTCTCTCTCTGGTCTGTCAGCCAAACTCGGCGTGGCCGTTGCTGTGTAACTTCTCGCCGCTGCTCGCTCTCTCTCGCTCTCTTCATCGCCGGCTCACTCCACGCACACGTACACTCGTGTACTTCATTGCATTCTCCGGGCTTTACCACGCGGTACGCTGCAGAGCGTCTTTCTTCCTCTATCGCGCAAAAAAATTACGTCGAGGTACGTCTTCGCAGTAACTCTACTAGTGCTGAGCTCCCTCTCCACTCTCTCGTCTCGCAGCTCTCCCCCAGCCTTTCCCTCTCGCAACGTTGTCCCGTGTTTATGTTTCGCGGCATTCGTGTGTGCGGTAGTCGCGCGTAGTAATTTCGCTTTTCACAGGTTGCGTGTACTCGCACATCGCCTCGTGCTCACCTACGCACACGCACATAGCAACGTGCGCACCTACACACACACGCGCGTGCCGTTACATTATCTAAACTTATTTGGATATATGGAATTTTATAAATTTTGGATATTTATATATGTGGAATTTTATATATTATACTGTTTAGAAAATAGATCATGTTATATATTTTACGTATAAAACAAGGAAATAGTGCAATAGATTACAAACATCGCGTTTCAGCGCAGCGCGGCGTGCGCCCTCGGTCGCTCGCCCCTGTCTTTTCATTTCTATAACTTATGAAGCCTTCATTTTCCCTACTTCAAACTTTTGGATTTTGTAGCTCAAAACTTTTATTTTCCAATGGTAACATTCATTTTGTAAAAAAAATATCGGCATATATCGAGAAAAATGGCTCTGAACTTTCAACTTGAATTTCCGACCAAAAGAAAGCGTTTCGCAGAAAAAACAATAGCACCATTGTAAAGTGGACGAAAAAATCTATCAATATGTGCCTTTTGCTTTTTTTCGACTGTTGAAGAGAGTGCATTTTACTATTCTGTGTACCGCGTGGGTACGTGTGTGTGTGTGTGCGTGCGTGCGTGCGTGCGTGCGTGCGTGCGTCCGTGCATGTGGGTGCGTGCGTGCGTGCGTGCGTGCGTGCGTGCGTGCGTGCGTTCGTGTGTGTGTGTGTGTGTGTGTGTGCGTGCGTGCGTGCGTGCGTGCGTGCGTGCGTTCGTGTGTGATTAAAATTTAATTAAAATATAATTAATAAAATTAATTTTAATTTTTAAGTGAGAAGCATATATATATATATATTTTTTTTTTCTGGGATCTCATAAGAAAAAGTAAAGTGGGTTTCACAATAGTGTCTATATATACGTTGTAACAAAAGCCTAGAAGAGGAGAATTTGATACTTGACTAAAGAAATAATGACCTTAAGTGTGTTGTGATTCGCAGGGGGCTTGCGGTGCCCGCTTCTAGTACTGGAAATATGAGAAAATAACTAAAAAAGTAATGTTTTCATGATGCAACAGTTAGCTTAAGACATCCTGGAAACTTGTGTTATATATAGAAGTCTTCCAGGAGTGCTGGAACTTAGTTCAAAATCCCAGAAACTTGCGTTACGAACACGAAAAGTCCCAGAAACCAGTGTTTCATATATTTATATATAATATAAACGCATCCCTCTCCTATATTACGAACCCTTACAAGAGATTGAGCTTTAATTTACAGTTATAAATTATAATCAAACGTATAAATATTATATTGTTTTAACAATATAATATTTTAACAATATAATATTTATACGTTTGATTGTTTTAACAATATAATATTTTATATTGTTTTAACAATATAATATTTTAACAATATAATATTTATACGTTTGATTATAATTTATAACTGTAAATTAAAGCTCAATCTCTTGTAAGGGTTCGTAATATAGGAGAGGGATGCGTTTATATTATATATAAATATATGAAACGCTGGTTTCTGGGACTTTTCGTGTGCGTAACGCAAGTTTCTGGGATTTTGAACTAAGTTCCAGCACTCCTGGAAGACTTCTATATATAACACAAGTTTCCAGGATGTCTTAAGCTAACTGTTGCATCATGAAAACATTACTTTTTTAGTTATTTTCTCATATTTCCAGTACTATAAGCGGGCACCGCAAGCCCCCTATGATTCACAACACACTTAAGGTCATTATTTCTTTAGTCAAGTATCAAATTCTCCTCTTTTAGGCTTTTATTACAACGTATATATAGACGCTATTGTGAAACCGACTTTACTTTTTCTTGTGAGATCCCAGAAAAAAAAAAAAAAAAATATATATATATATATATATATATATATATATATATATTTCTGTTCACCGCTATGTTTCAGGATTTTTCAATCGTTTACCGCTATGTTTCAGGACATTTGCATGTTTTCAGGACTGTACTGAATTAGGAATATGTTTACCGCTATATATATGCTACCTTTCAGGACATTTTTGTATTATTCAGGACATTTAGGGTTTCTTTCACAACGTTTTTTTCCGTAAAATTTTTCCAATATCAACGTAAAATACTGCGGAACTGAAAGGGGGTGCCGCAGGCGTCGTGGTGTTAGTCAACACCCTGAGGAATATTATTTCATAAGTCACTTATATACTGTTTAACGTTTTATACCTACTTCTATTGCAGAAAACCTGTAGGTGTCCTGGAAGGTAGCGGTGTACTAAGTTATATATATATATATATATATATATATATATATATATATATATATATATATATATATATATTTATTTATTTTACCAGATTTATGGAGCCCTTTTATACACATGAGCATATTTATGGAGCCCGTTTTCTTTTATGGAGCCCGGGTCCCATAAAATATTTTTCTCAGGCGTTTATGGAGCCCAATCTAGAGTCTATAACCCCAGGGTCCATTATTTCTTTAGTCACTTGCCATAGGGATCTCTGGGCTATAGGTACTAATATACAGGGATGGGCTCCATAAACGGATGGGGTAATAATTATATATATATATATATATATATATAAATTATATATACATTTAAGCGTTATTTCTGGGACGAAAAAATGTATATAACTGTTATTTCCGGGACTTCCCGGAAAAGAAAAAGGTAAATTTACGTTATTCCCAGGCCCGTGCTAGAGTCTATAACCCCAGGGTCCATTATTTCTTTAGTCACTTGTATATAGCAACTCTGAAAGAATAAACTATAAAACACTGTATAATCCCGGAAATAACGCCTATTCTATTATATATATAAAGACCTATACACGTTATTTCTGGTAATCTACAGGGTCCTATAGTTTATCTCTTCAGAGTTCCCTATATAAGCGCGTGACTAAAGAAATAATATCCCTGGGGTTATTGACTCTAGACGCGTCCCAGAAATAACGCTTACGTACAGAAAAATTTCCGGGACGTCCCGGAAAAAACAGCGCGTCCCGGAAATAACAGCGATGTACAGTGTAAACGTCCCGGAACGAACCGTTGCAGATTAATATATGTATATATATATATATATATATATATATATATATATATATATATATATATATATACACTATACTATATAGTTGTAAGCATTTTTTCTTACGACCCAGCCTATATATACTAGGGGGGCTCCGCCCCCTGCTCGCTCCGCTCGCCAACCCCCATTTTTAGCGTGAATTGTTAAAAAAAATATAATAAAATTTAATACAACTAGAAACTCAATTTTGTTGTTTAAATCTAGAAATACTTCGATGTTTTTGTCTATTTAGAAAAAATTTTTATCTAAATTTGCGTGCCTATATAGCAGATCGATTCTCTGAGCATTTTAAGTGCCGGTTTTTCACCATGACCTCGTATACATATGTGTACAGTACATATATATTTAATGTTTTACTTATGTGTGCAAAAAATTTATAAAAGCGGTGGCGCTGTTTATTACGCCTAATAGTGTAAGGTCATGCTCATATTATTATATGTGTTTAAATGTGTAGTTAGTTTTTTAGCGTGTTATTTACTAAAGTTAACAGTTTTTCACACCACCACTGAGGTACTGTTATAGGCGCGTTGAATTTTTTATTTTATTGTGCTTAGGTGTTTTATATAACAAATATTAATAATTAGATATGATAATGGGACATGCCAAAATAATATAAGATTATTGTTAATCATTTTTTATATAATAAGCCTAAACACAACCATGGAATTCATCGTCAATAACCCTAAAAACCATAGGAGTCATCCCTCCGTCCTCCTTGACTCCAACCTATCCCATCCTTCCTCCACCATGAAAGATGTGAATCAATTTTCAATAATAAATTTTATCAATTTTAATTAATATTAAATAATTTGTATTAATAATTTTTAATTAATGTAATGAAAATTGATTCCCATCTTTATTACATTTAATAAAAAAATATTTCATATAAATATATTTATATTGAAATTTTTGTTATTATATGTAATAAAATGATCAGATTATTTATACGATATTATGCTTATAAGAAATTACAACATCTCTTATACTTTCGTAAAAGAATAATATTATAAATAAAATGATTATTGATATAAATTTAGTTGGGTTTATTTTGATCTACATAAATTTAGATAAAAATATATATAACAAAAAAATAATAATTTTTGAAGAAGTTTATTAAAAAGTGTAGATTATATGTCAAAAATTTCTTTCTAAACAATGTTATTAATTATTGATGAATTTTCTAAAAGATTTTCAATAAATATATGGTTAGGATTTTTACACCGGGATAAAGCAACATATAATTGGCCATGTGAAAATAAAGGTCGTCTAATGTAAATACCTAGAGAATTAAAACTTTGACCTTGAGATTTATTTATTGTTATAGCAAAAGCTAATGCAACTGAAAATTGTTTTCTAAAAAGTGTAAACGGAAATGAAGAAGAATCTCCAGTATTTAATGTTATTCGTGGTATAAAAACTTCATCACCAATTCTTTCCCCCGTAATTATTTCAGCTTTAATATTGTGATTAAATAAACCTGTAATTTTCAAGCGTGTACCATTACTCATTCCTTCTGATATACTTATATTTCTAATTAACATTACAATTGCATTTATTGTTAATTTTATTTCATGTGGTGGTAGACCTTCTCTAATATTATTAAGTAAGCGAAACTTTTCAGTTAATTTTAAAACTTTAAAGAGAGATCATGAATGAGAAAATTTGATTGTGTCCTTTACTATACTGTCTCGGTAACCATGTTTTAGGACTGGCAGAATTTGTCTAAAATCGCCTCCTAAAACTATCAATTTACCACCAAATGGAACATCACTGTAACATATATCTTTGAGTGTTTGATCAACAATTTCCAAAGCTTTTTTTGGGATCATTGATGCTTCATCCCAAACTATAATATCTACTTCCCGTAATTTTTTTTTATCTGATTCTAATTTTAGAAAAGCACTTTCAATACGGTTTAAATCTAAAGGAAATCTAAAAGTACGATGACTTGTCATTCCTCTAGGTAATAAAATAGATACGATTCCTGTCCAAGCCATAGATAAAATTTTTTTATTCAAAGATAAAAAGTGATATATTAAAGTCTTAAGTATATGAAAGTTTTTTCTGAACCGCCAGGTCCATCAATAAAATAAATTTTATTTTTGTGAGTTTTAATTTCATTAAAAATTAATCTTTGATTAGTAGTTAATTGATTAAACAAAATTTCAAAAAGATTTTTACTGTTTGCTAAATTTTCAGGACTTTCTTCGATATTATTTATTATCGGTTCAGGTAAACTATAATCTTTACAACTTTTATCTTCAGTTTGTAATATATTTTGAATGTGTGACAAAGCATTATTTTCTTTATTTTCTTTATAATCTTCAGTAAAAATTTTTTTGAATTTATTCCAAATTAAATTACCTTGAATATTTTCAGCTAACATAAACCATGCAACGAATTTACGTAATTGAAAAGGAAGCATGATATTACTTGCTTCATCAAATATAATATAAATTTGGGAATCATCTTCTATTAAACCCATAGCAAGTGCTGCTTCTTTATATGTTTCATATGAGACGTTATTAAATGTTCGTAAATCTTTAAAAGAAGTAGCACCTTTTATGCGGTTCAACAGTAATTTAAGAAAAAATTTTCCATTATTTTTAGGTGAAACAATATTTAACCGCCCGATCGCGTCAAATTGTTTATTGCGTTCTCTATGTTTCCATACTTTAGATTTGGTAAATCCATAATATTACTATCATATGAGGGTGTGTTCTATTTTGTGTCCTACATTATGTGTCACGTTTTTAAAGGCATACCCTAATATGACTACGGCTTACATTAACACTACACGTAAAAAGGAAAGGCGAACTTATACAAATTTTTAAACGTGATCCTAGGAAGAGTGTACATAAGCGCTGTGCTGTGCTGTGCGGTGCGTTTCCGATGCCGGTGCTGTTGGTGCATTGGCTACTTGTAGAACTACGCCGCTGATTGGTTGATGTTTAAATACGGACCAATCAGCGAAGTAGTTCCGTAAGTAGCCAACGCACCAATAACACGGGCATCACGCAGCATCGCACAGCACAGTACCGTACAGCGCTTACGTACACCCTCCAATACATTTGATAACATTTAAGGAAAGGCGAACTTATACAAATTTTTAAACGTGATCCTAGGAAGAGTGTACATAAGCGCTGTGCTGTGCTGTGCGGCGCATTTCCGATGCCGGTGCTGTTGGTGCATTGGCTACTTGTAGAACTACGCCGCTGATTGGTTGATTTTTAAATACGGAACAATCAGCAAAGTAGTTCCGTAAGTAGCCAACGCACCAATAACACGGGCATCACGCAGCATCGCACAGCACAGTACCGTACAGCGCTTACGTACACCCTCCAATACATTTGATAACATTTAAGGAAAGGCGAACTTATACAAATTTTTTAAACGTGACCTTAGGAAGAGTATACATAAGCGCTGTACTGTGCGGTGCGGTGCGTTTCTGATGCCGGTGCTGTTGGTGCATTGGCTACTTATAGAACTACACCGCTAATTGGTTGATGTTTAAATACCGACCAATCAGAAAAGTAGTTCCGTAAGTAGCCAACGCACCAATAACACTGGCATCACGCAGCATCGCACAGCACAGTACCGCACAGCGCTTACGAACACCCTCCAATACATTTGATAACATTTAAGGTAGCTATAATTGTTTATAAAATCACTAATGAGGTTATAAAAATAATTATCTTCAATTGGCTATAACTTTCTGGGTCTTGAATCATTTTGAATTTTTCCTTGGGCAAGTCCCCGTGAAAGAATAAAATGAGACCTTGATAATTAAAATTTGTTAAGAAACCAAAAAGATAGGGATTTATTATCAATAATTGTTTGTGCTATTTCTAAAATATCGACATTTTATTAAAAAAAATTATTTTAGTCATGTTAAATCCATTATATTTGGGAGCGTCCGCCAGAGACCAGCCAGCGGGCGCGCGGGACGCATTTTTCATGCAAAACAGGCTCTGTTCAACTCGCTCGTAATCGTATTCTGAGTCTCTCAGAAAAAAAGATATATATCGATAGATTTTTTCCTGCTCTTTCCAATGGTGCCATTGTTTTTACTCCGAAACGTTTTCTTCTGGTCGAAAATTAAAGTTGAAAGTTCAGAGACATTTTTCTCAAAGTATATCATGTTTTTTTTTCAAAATGCATATGACCATTCGAAAGTACAAGTCTTAAGCTACAAAACCCTGAATTTTCAAATTGGAGAAATGAAGGGCTCAAAAGTAACAAGATTAAAAAGACAGCGGTGAGTGGCCGCGCGTGCTCTTCGCGCTGCGCTCGGATGCGCCCACGCTCGGGCTTGGTATAATGAGCTCGTAATCGTATTTTGACTCTCTCAGAAAAAAACAAAAGGCATATATCGATAGATTTTTTCCTGCTCTTTCCAATGGTGCTATTCTTTTTACTCCCAAACACTTTCTTCTGGTCGGAAATTCGAGTGGAAAGTTCAGAACCATTTTTCTTAAAGTATAAGATGTTGTTCTTCAAAATGCATAGCACCATTCGAAAGTACAAGTTATAAGCTACAAACCCCTACATTTTAAAGTTGGAGAAACGTAGAGCTCAAAAGTAATAAGATTAAGAAGACAGCGGCGGCGACTGCGCAAACTTTTTGCGCTGGACCCGAGTGTGCTTTTATAAACGTAGTGCATATTTTCGTTGTTTCCTATTAAAAGCATTACACAATGTTTTATCAGTGCATCATATATTACGATTTAAATATATTAATTTTTTATTTAAACCTTAATTCTTTTATTTTTATTTGCGATTATTTTTATTGGTCTTTTCACGATACTCATGTTTTTCTTAATTCGAGTTTTAGAGGGTTCGGCTTTTTTAACTGGTGGATATAATTGAGAATCTTTGGATGTTGAAAATCGTTTTAGTTCTAACTTTTTAGTGTTAGCTAATAATCTAAGACAGTGAAACGATTGAGTGCCAGACACTGTTTTCGCTGAATCTAGCCTTTGTCTTAATTAATCTGTAGCCTTAGCATATTCATCTTTTGATGAAAAAAAGCACAAAATATTTTCAAAGTATTTAGTCGCCCACTGGTAAAGATCTTGCGGCGTCAATATATAATTATCGGATACTTTCCGCATACTTGCTCGCCTAGCATTACTTTTTATAGAAGCACCGATTCCATCGCATGCATTTTTTCCGTGAGCAGTCGCATGAAAGTGCCATTCAGCTTCAACGGAAAAATCTTCATAATGATGAAAAAGATTCTGAAAATTATGTTTATTTTTAAAATGTTGTGCAGCTCCATCAGTAAAGTAGCTGATTTTTTTAACGAAATCAAAAGATTTTTTAAGGTAATCGATTATAATTTCTTGAATTAGGTAAACTGCCACAGTATCATGAATTAAGTTGTCTAAAAAAACCGCCATACTTTTGTGTTCAATTTTAGAATCTGAACCTTTGTAGTAAATAACTATTTTTGCCAAACTACATTGATTATTATTATAGTGGAATGATTGTGCCGCATCTTGTGCAATGAACGCATAGTTTTCCGAAAAATCTAGAGAAATTAAAAATTCTCCTTTGCTTAAGGATTCTCGTAAGATTTGAAAATAAGATGACTGCTGTTTGGAAATGAAAGAATGAGTTTTGAGTTTATGTAAAAGAGGAAAAAAGATATCAGTAAATAAAGAACTAGAAACAATTTCTGTTTGCAATGTTGATCTATCAGTAGTTTTCCACATTTGAAATTTTATTTCATTAACCCCAGACCTTTCAAGAAATAGTTCAATTTCCGTTTTTAGAGGTTCAATACCAGGACAATTTTGACACATATTTAAGTAACATTTCTCTCTTGATGTTTTACAAACTATTTCAGCTATACAATCTTTGTAAGTATCCATTTTATCAAAAGAAACTCCTGAATTTCTTAAACCAGCTAAGAGGAGTTTGACGTTTTGATGATAAATGTACACACACACTGAATGCGTACCACTAGCACCAGCTAAAACACAATATTTAGGGCGACATTCGGCAAATTTAGTGAATCCTATTTTTGATTCGGGATACTGTTGTTTATACTTTAAATATAACTCTCTACGATTGTACAAAACAAGTCGTTTCTGAACATAGGTCTTTGTGCCATCATCATTTACACTCATTATCTTTATAACCTGGCATGATTCTACTATTATTGTTATTTTGATAGAAAAGTTTTACTTCGTTTACAGTATCACATGATATTTTTCCGTTTCCCCTTTTATCAAATAAAAGGGATTGACTATCTGACAAACATTTTGTTACAAGCCAACGGGATGAATTAGAAAAATTAGCAACTTTACGAGAACTCCAGTTATTTGGGAGTAATTTTAAAAACAACATTTTTTCATTTTTCGACAAATTATCATCGTTAAACAATTTTTGTAAATTAGAAATAATTTCTCTAGATTCTTCCATTGACACTACATTTTCTTCCTCAATTTTCGCATCAAATTTTAATCGACAAGAATCACATATTTTATCTTTATCTTGTAAGTTTGGAAAACGAGCTTTCATTTTTTTAGAAACAAATCTCAGTTTAGATGAATGCTTTGCTTCATCAAAAGGGTTACAACAGCGATTGAAAATCTTTGACATTTTAAAGTTTTTTTTTATTATGAAAATAATAAATATTGAGAAAGAAAACATTTTCAGTGGGTGATAAATACCTTTCAAGGAGCTTTTTTAAGTATTGGGAACGACTCTGTGGTCCCTCTAGTGGCAGAAATGATAACAAGTGAAAATGATGCAACGATTAAAGTATATTACATATATACGCATACAGAGGCGCGTCCAAGAGCAGAACAGATTTCACGCGGCCGCTCGCCGCTGTCTTTTCAATCTTATTACTTTTGAGCTCTACGTTTCTCCAACTTGAAAATGTAGGGTTTTGTAGCTTATAACTTTTACTTTCGAATGGTGCTATGCATTTTGAAGAAGAACATGTTATACTTTAAGAAAAATGGTTCTGAACTTTCCACTCGAATTTCCGACCAGAAGAAAGTGTTTGGGAGTAAAAAGAATAGCACCATTGGAAAGAGCAGGAAAAAGTCTATCAATATATGTCTTTTTTTTCTGAGAGACTCAAAATACGATTACGAGCTCATTATACCAAGCCCGAGCGTACGGCGCGTCCGAGCGCAGCGCGAAGAGCACGCGCGGCCACTCACCGCTGTCTTTTTAATCTTGTTACTTTTGAGCCCTTCATTTCTCCAATTTGAAAATTTAGGGTTTTGTAGCTTAAGACTTGTACTTTCGAATGGTCATATGCATTTTCAAAAAAAAACGTGATATACTTTGAGAAAAATGTCTCTGAACTTTCAACTTGAATTTTCGACCAGAAGAAAAAGTTTCGGAGTAAAAAGAATAGCACCAATGGAAAGAGCAGGAAAAAATCTATCGATACATATCTTTTTTTTTTTCTGAGAGACTCAGAATACGATTACGAGCGACTTGAACAGAGCGTGTTTTGCATGAAAAATGCGTCCCGCGCGCCCGCTGGCTGGTTTCTGGCGGACGCTCCCATTTATAGTATTAATGTATTATTATTAGATTAAACTATAATCATTAGTAACGTTATTAAAGCCATACCCTGATGTGATTAAGGCTTCTTTCATGCAGAAAGGAACGGGGAACTTATACAATTTTTTTAGACTTGACCTTATAATTGATACCATTTGATATTATAATTATTTAATAATATAGAAACAACATCAATAATATTAACAATATCAAATCATTCGTAATATATATGGAATGTATAACAAAATGAGAAAAACAATACTATATTATGAGGAGGGGTAGGAGGAGGGGGAGGAGGTATTTTGAGGAGGGCGTGGCGGGGTGAGGAGGGGGGGGGGGGATTTTGAGGAGCAAATGTAATACTAAAAACTCCTATTTCTAATCTCATTTTTCCGTTATTTTGAGGAGGGGTTGAGGAGGGGCTGTAAGGTGGGTCGAGGAGGGGTGAGGGGGGCGGACGGGCTGGGTACCCTACAAGCCTCTTACAACTATATACTATAGGAAGATATAGTAGGGGAGCTTCGCCCCCTGCTCGCTCCGCTCGCCAACCCCCATGTTTAGAAATAAATGTTAATAACAATAGATTACTGACGAAGAATAATTTCTCATTTTAATTTTTTTGAAATATTTATCTCTACATTTACTTTTAAATTTACCCTAAATGTAGAGATGATAATATTCATTTAAATTATCCAGTTGAAATTTAAATCTTATGTTCTATTTTTTCCACACCACCTAATGGGGTAAATAGAAAGGTTCCTTTTTTATTTATTTATCAAATTTCATATGTTATATTGAAGTATAATTATTATAAATTTTGAAAATATTATTTATATTATTTAATAATAAAATATATAAAAGGATAATATTTTTGAATAACATTTTTGAACAAATGAATATTATAAACGAAACAGTGGTATCCCCAGGAGGCCTAATCCACTGATAAGAGAGAGATAGAAAGTGAGGTTTCATTCACAGTCATCTAGAACTTCTTTCCAAAGAATCTCAATATCTTTGTCTCTACATCCCTGTTTCTACGTTTCTGTCTCTAATCTCTTTACATCTCTGTCTTTGCGTCTCTGTCTCTACAACTCTTTCCCTAATCTCTGTCTCTACTTTACGGTCTCGACATCTCGGTCTCTCTGTCTCTGTCTCTACGTCTCCGTCTTTCCTTTTCTATGTCTATGTCTCTACGTCTCTGTCTCTACGTCTCCGTATCTACATCCCTGACTCTAATCGCTGTCTCTACATCTCTGTCTTTACGTCTCTGTTTCTATGTCTCTGTCTCTACGCGCCTGTACCTACGTCTCTGTTTCTACTTCTCTATCTCTTCGGCTTTGTCTCTACATCTCTGTCTCTCCGACTCTGTCTTTACGTCTCTGTTTGTATGTCTTTGTCTCTACGCGCTTGTCTCTACGTCTCTGTCTCTACTTCTCTGTCTCTACTTCTCTGTCTCTACTTCTCTATCTCTACGTTTCTGTCTCTACGTTTCTGTCTCTACGTCTCTGTCTCTACGTCTCTGTTTCTATGGCTCTTGGTCTACGTCTCTATCTCTACTTCCCTGAATATACGTTTCTGACTCTAATATCTGTCTCTCTCTCCCTCTCCCTCTCTATCTCTGTCTCTCTCTATCTCTCTCTATCTCTCTCTCTGTCTTTTTTCTGCGTCTCTTTCTTTATGTCTCTGACTCTACCTTTCTGTCTTTAATCTCTTTCTCTAGGACTCTGCATCGACGTTTCTTTCTCTATACCGCTCGTTCACTATATCTCTATCTCTACGTTTCCCTCTACTTTTCCATCTCTACGCCTCTGTCTCTACTTCTCCGGCTCTATCTCTACTTTAATGTCTGTACGTATCGGTCGCTCCGCTTCTCTCTACTTCTTCGTCTCTACTTCTCCTTCTCTACGCTTCTATCTCTACATCTCTGTTTCTACGCCTCCATGTCAACGTGGTTGTATCAATGTCTCTGTCCCTACATCCCTGTTTCTACTTTTATTTCTCTAATCTCTCTCTAAATCTCTGACTTTACGTCTCTATCTCTACAACTCTTTCTCTCATCTCTTTCTCTCCTCCTCTGTCTCTACGTCTCCGTCTGTGTCTCCTTCTCTACGTCTCCGTCTCTGTTTCTCCGTCTCTACTTCTCCGTCTCTACTTTTCTTTCTCTATGTCTCTACGTCTCTGTCTCTACGTCTCCATATCTACATTCCTGACTCTACGTCTCTGTCTCTACGCCTCTATATCTACATCCCTGGCTTTACGCCTCTGCCACTACTTTTCTATTTCTTCTCCCCCCTCTCTCTCTCTCTCTCTCTCTCTCTCTCTCTCTCTCTCTCTCTCTCTCTCTCTCTCTCTCTCTCTCTCTCTCTCTCTCTCTCTCTCTCTCTCTCTCTCTCTCTCTCTCTCTCTCTCTCTCTCTCTCTCTCTCTCTCTCTCTCTCTCTCTCTCTCTCTCTCTCTCTCTCTCTCTCTCTCTCTCTCTCTCTCTCTCTCTCTCTCTCTCTCTCTCTCTCTCTCTCTCTCTCTCTCTCTCTCTCTCTCTCTCTCTCTCTCTCTCTCTCTCTCTCTCTCTCTCTCTCTCTCTCTCTCTCTCTCTCTCTCTCTCTCTCTCTCTCTCTCTCTCTCTCTCTCTCTCTCTCTCTCTCTCTCTCTCTCTCTCTCTCTCTCTCTCTCTCTCTCTCTCTCTCTCTCTCTCTCTCTCTCTCTCTCTCTCCACTTATCTGTCTAAATGTCTCTGTTTCTACGTCTCTTTGTTGACTTGACTTTCTACGTTACTGTCTACGTTTCTGTCTCTAATCTCACTCTCTACATCGGTTCATGTATATCCTATTTTGTACGTTTCAGTCTCTAATCACTCTCTCTACATCATTGTCTTTACGTCTCTGTCACTACAACTATATCTCTAATTTCTGACAGTCTGTGTCTCTACTTTTCTGTTTCTACGCCTGTGTGTCTACGCCTCTGTCTCTACGCTTCTTTCTCTACGTTTCTGTCTCTAATCTCTTTCTAGGTCTCTGTCTTTACGTCTCTGTCTCTACATCTCTATCTCTACGTCTCCATCTCTTATTTCTCTGTTTACGTCTCTATCTTTACGTCTCTATCTCTACATCTCTGTCTCTATATCTCCGTCTTTACATCTCCGTCCCTTCTTTTGTATCTCTATGTCTCTGTCTCTATGTCTCTGCCTCTATGTCTCTACGTCTCCGTATCTACACCCCTGTCTCTAATCTTTGTCCCTACATCTCTGTCTTTACGTCTCTGTTTCTATATCTCTGTCTCTACGCGCCTGTAGCTACGTCTCTGTTTCTACTTCTCTATCTCTACGTCTTTGTCTCTACGTCTCCATATCTATATTCCTGACTACGCGCCTATCTCTAAGTCTCTGTCTCTACTGCTCTATCTCTATGTCTCTGTCTCTACGTCTCTGTCTCTACGTCTCTGCCTCTCTGCCTCTGTGTCTAAGTCTGTTTCTCTAATATCCCTCTCTATATCTCTGCCCTTACATCTGTCTCTACATCTCTGTCTCTACATCTCTGTCACTAATCTCTGTCTATTTTTCTGTCTCTAATAGCTCTCTCTATCTCTCTGTCTCTCTCTCTATGTCTCTGTCACTACGTTTCCGTGTCTACGTGGCTTCCTTTAGGTCTCTGTCTACACCCCAGTTGCTACGTGTCTGTCTCTACGTTTCTGTCTTTAATCTCTCTCTCATTCTCTACGTCTCTGTCTTAAATACAATCCGATCAAATTAAATACAATCTGGGAATACCTGATAAAAGCGTGCACTTGGAGGAATAGCTACAATTAATAACAAAACGTAGCTGATGGAGAGCGGATGGGGAGCGGGGGGAGCGGGGGGAGCGGGAGGGAGCGGATGGGGAGCGGATGGGAACCGGATGAGGAGCGGAAGGGATGAGTCTTAAAAGTATCACTTTAGAGAGGTAAAAAGGGGAGCGGAAGGGGAACGGATGGGGAGCGCAAGGGAAGCGGAGTGGGGAGCGGAAGGGGAGCGGAGTTGGTGGGAAAAGACTAATAATTGATGGGACCGGATGGGGAGCGGCGGGGAGCGGATGGGGATCGGAAGCATCAAAAACTGCTGTTTCTAGAGGCATTTTTACGTTATTTTGGGGAACGGAGGGGAGCGGCTGGGTCATAAGAAAAAATGCTTACATCTATATAGTATATATATATATATATATATATATATATATATATATATATATATATATATATATATATATATATATAGACATGCTTATCGGGGTTTATGAAGCCCAACACTGTATATTAGTACCTACAGCCCAGAGTTCCCTATAGCAAGTGACTAAAGAAATAATGGACCCTGGGGTTATAGACTCTAGGTCGGGCCGCATAAACCCCTATATTTAGGAATATTATGAAGCCCGGGCTGCATAATCAAAATCGGGCTCGATAAACCCCTATATATAAAAGAACGGGCTTTATAAACCCCTTTAGAGATATGTATATATATATATATATATATATATATATATATATATATATATATATATATATATTCACATCTGGGACGCATTTTGAGGATTATATAAGTCATATATACCGAATTTTGAGGATTTTGTAGGCATTTTGAGGAGTCTCCTCAAAAGTCCAAAGCACTCGAGAGGCATTTTGAGGATTTTTCAGCGGTTTCCACAATAGTGTGTTAATACATCGATTTCGGAAATTCCGTGATATTTTTCCGTAAAAGCGGGCGCCGCAGGCGTCGTGGTGTTAGTCAATAACCTTAGGGTCATTATTTCTTTAGTCACGCGCTTGTTTATTGGTTGTTTATAACAATGTTTATATTTGTGTCACCACTATTGTACAAATTCTTTATGAAATCCTCAAAATACCGTACAATGATATTTATATATATCTATATATATATATATATATATATATATATATTTAAATATATATATAATATCTATATATATCTTCCTATAGTATATAGTTGTAAGAGGCTTGTAGGGTACCCAGCCCCCCCATCCCCCCTCGCCCTCCTCCCCCCTCCTCAACCCCTCCTCAAAATAACGGAAAAATAAGATTAGAAATAGGAGTTTTTAGTATTACATTTGCTCCTCAAAACCCCTCTCCCCCCCTCCTCAAAATACCTCCTCCCCCCTCCTCCTACCCCTCCTCTTAATATTGTATTGTTTTTCTCATTTTGTTATACATTCCATATATATTACGAATGATTTGATATTGTTAATATTATTGATGTTGTTTCTATATTATTAAATAATTATAATATCAAATGTTATCAATTATAAGGTAAAGTTTAAAAAATTTGTATAAGTTCCCCGTTCCGTTTTGCATGTAAGAAGCCTTAATCACATTAGGGTATGGCTTTAATAACGTTACTAATGATTATAGTTTAATCTAATAATAATACATTAATACTACAAATATAGTTTATTTAACATGACTAAAATAATTTTTTTTAACAAAATGTCGATATTTTAAAAATAGCACAAACAATTGTTGATAATAAATCCCTATCTTTTTGGTTTCTTAACAAATTTTAATTATCACGGTCTCATTTTATACTTTCACGGGGACTTGCCCAAGGAAAAATTCAAAATTATTCAAGACCCAGAAAGTTATAGCCAATTGAAGATAATTATTTTTATAACCTCATTCGTGATTTTATGAACAATTATAGCTACCTTAAATGTTATCAAATGTATTGGAGGGTGTACGTAAGCGCTGTGCGGTACTGTGCTGTGCGATGCTGCGTGATGCCCGTGTTATTGGTGCGTTGGCTACTTACGTAACTACTTTTCTGATTGGTCGGTATTTAAACAGCAACCAATTAGCGGCGTAGTTCTATAAGTAGCCAATGCACCAACACCACCGGCATCGGAAACGCACCGCACCGCACAGTACAGCGCTTATGTACACTCTTCCTAAGGTCACGTTTAAAAATTTGTATAAGTTCGCCTTTCCTTTTACATGTAGTGTTAAGGAGACAAGCCATGGTTAAAACTGAAAAAAATAAGAATAAATAGTTTGATTACTAATAAATTCCAGGTGTAATCTTTGAACTTAATATTTTTCCCACTAATAAGTAGTGTTATTACCTACAATTTCCGCCTGTAGTTAGCTGATAATATACATCTGGCTCTTACATACATTTTATGAATGATTTAACTCTGATTTATTGATTGCCGTAGGTTTACTTTTTAACAACTAAATAAAATGACTTGAAATTCATGGCTTGATCTTTGTTTTTACATCAGTTACCAGTTTTCTGTGCTACTTTTCCTAAAAAAATTTTTTTAATATTTATTTTTTATGAAAAATCTCAATTTTTTGTGTATTTTATCAAAAGTTCTATAATTTTATTTTTTTTATTTTTTTCTGAAGCTTTTTTCAAAAAAGTAGCGCACATTCGTTGTGGCTAATGTAAAAAGGAATGCTCACCTAAAATTTCAAGTCATTTCGTTCACTTGGTGAAAAATAAACTTACGGCAATGACCCTGTAAACACAAAAAACAAGTTTTTCAGAAATTATGTTTGAAACTTGAGTTTCTTATAACTTATGGTAAGCTTTTCAAAACTACTTACAAAAATCTTTTTCACAATTCTGTATAATATACTTTGATTAAACATGAAAAATGGAATATCCATATGACAGTTATTTTGGCACGGACACTCTAATCATCTCATGTCTAGTCTCATTAAATATCTGTAAAAAAAGGTTTAATTAGCTTAATGGCATCTTTATATTATTTAGAATAATACATTATTGTAGCTTTTATCTTTTTTTTCGTATTAGACTAAAATATTTTTATTCCTTGATGCTGCAGTCTACAACCTACAAAAATCATCTATTCCGGGTGACAGATCCAATCACAAATTAACTAAAAAGAAAAACAATAAATATTAACTATTTTTATACGTATAAGTAACAAAAAAATCTTTTAATTACTTACTCTAGTAAGAACCTGGTTCATATGACTCTTCTGGTAACTGAAGTCGTACTCTCCTACTTTTTCTTCTACTTTCTAAGGTATTTTCCTCAGCATTACTTTCAGCATAGAATAATCTTTTATCATTGCTCTTCTTCACCCACTCAATTGCAGCTACTCCAGGTTTGATGTCGAAGGTATCCATTATTTCCAAGAAACCAATTCTTCCATCATTGAAACAAGTGATAGCAATGTATACACCTGTATTGAGTACATGCACACCACTAAAAGATGTCTTGGTAACGAGCTTCCAAACTATCTGATTGAAGTTTTCATTGCTGTTCTGTGTAAAACCACCAAGACACCTTTCAAGCAGTTCCCGTCGAGAGAGATCTTCATAAATTGATTTTAACTGCTCCATCACTACTGTTGGAATACTGCCTGTATGATGGAAGCATTTCAGTTGTTTCTGGGCTTTCGCTTTTTGCCACTTGCACCAACTATTTTCTCCTTGCAGATTTCTGCTTGCAGATGTGCTTCTTTTTCTCTTTAGTGATGGGGCATTTTCTACTTTTCTTCTAAATCCTTTATGTTTCTTTTTTCTTCCAAATGTTCTCTTCTTTGTAGATGGTCCTGGTGTTCGACCTCTCTTGTCTGTATTCATGATTTTTCACAAATCACTACTTTACGTATCAAAATTAAATTGATACACAAAAGTCACTCCGAAAAAAACACTTAAAAATATAGCAAGTTTTAATTGCACAATGTAGCTAACCTACAAGCCAAATTTTAAAAAATTTTCCACACACTGCTCTAGAGCGTATAATAGCTTATAATCAGGAAAAAATGTTTGTTTACTAAATAATTGCAAGTCTTTTTAAAGCTCACTTGTGATTGTTTGTCAGCCGTTATTACTCGCTATTCCTTTATTCGTGCAAGAGCCCTAAGAGTAAAATACACGAAATTTATACCTCAAGTTAAGTTTTTCTACAATGTTAATGTACATTACGTTATACATTTAGTATTGTATCGTGTATGCTGTGAAGTATAAAATAATATAAGATTAACAATAGTATTAATATCTAAAAGTGATATTTTGAGTAAAATCACTAAACATGCAAAAAAGTAACTTCACGGTTTTAGCTATATTTTCTAAACGAAATCGAATTTCGAAATGCGGTTGGAAGTATTGTATTCAGCGGAAAATTTGCTATCAAAATATTAAATAAAAAAAAAATCGATTTTTCGACCCCCTAACCATGGCTTGTCCCCTTAATGTAAGCCTTAGTCATATTAGGGTATGCCTTTAATAACGTGACACATAATGTAGGACACAAAATAGAACACACCCTCATATGATTGTGATATTATGCATTTACCAAATCTAAAGTATGGAAACGTACAGAACGCAATAAACAATTTGATGCGACTGGGCGGTTAAATATTGTTTCACCTAAAATTTTTTCTTAAATTACTGTTGAACCGCATAAAAGGTGCTACTTCTTTTAAAGATTTACGAATATTTAATAACGTCTGATATGAAACATATAAAGAAGCAGCACTTGCTATGGGTTTAATAGAAGATGATTCCCAAATCTATATTATTTTTGATGAAGCAAGTAATATCATGTTTCTTTTTCAATTACGTAAATTCTTTGCATGGTTTATCTTAGCTGAAAATATTCAAGGTAATTAAATTTGGAATAAATTCAAAAAATTTTTTACTGAAGATTTTAAAGAAAATAAAGAAAATAATGCTTTGTCATACATTCAAAATATATTACAAACTGAAGATAAAAGTTGTAAAGATTATAGTTTACCTGAAACAATAATAAATAATATCGAAGAAAGTCCTGAAAATTTAGCAAACATTAAAAATCTTTTTGAAATTTTGTTTAATCAATTAACTACTAATCGAAGATTAATTTTTAATGAAATTATAACTCACAAAAATAAAATTTATTTTATTGATGGACCTGGCGGTTCAGGAAAAACTTTCATATACAAGACTTTAATATATCGCTTTTTATCTTTGAATAAAAAAATTTTATCTATGGCTTGGACAGGAATCGTATCTATTTTATTACCTAGAGGAATGACAAGTCATCGTACTTTTAGACTTCCTTTAGATTTAAACAGTATTGAAAGTGCTTTTCTAAAATTAGAATCAGATAAAAAAAAAAATACGGGAAGTAGATATTATAGTTTGGGATGAAGCATCAATGATCCCAAAAAAAGCTTTGGAAATTGTTGATCAAACACTCAAAGATATATGTTACAGTGATGTTCCATTTGGTGGTAAATTGATAGTTTTGGGAGGCGATTTTAGACAAATTCTGCCAGTCCTAAAAGATGGTTACCGAGACAGTGTAGTACAGGACACAATCAAATTTTCTCATTTATGGTCTCTCTTGTAAGTTTTAAAATTAACTGAAAATTTTCGCTTACTTAATAATATTAGAGAAGGTCTACCACCACATGAATTCAAATTAACAATAAATGCAATTGTAATGTTAATTAGAAATATAAGTATATCAAAAGGAATGAGTAATGGTATACGCTTGAAAATTACAGGTTTATTTAATCACAATATTAAAGCTGAAATAATTACGGGGGAAAGAATTGGTGATGAAGTTTTTATACCACGAATAACATTAAATACTGGAGATTCTTCTTCATTTCCGTTTACACTTTTTAGAAAACAATTTTCAGTTGCATTAGCTTTTGCTATAACAATAAATAAATCTCAAGGTCAAAGTTTTAATTCTCTAGGTATTTACATTAGACGACCTTTATTTTCACATGGCCAATTATATGTTGCTTTATCCCGGTGTAAAAATCCTAACCATATATTTATTGAAAATCTTTTAGAAAATTCATCAATAATTAATAACATTGTTTAGAAAGAAATTTTTGACATATAATCTACACTTTTTAATAAACTTTTTCAAAAATTATTATTTTTTTGTTATATATATTTTTATCTAAATTTATGTAGATCAAAATAAACCCAACTAAATTTATATCAATAATCATTTTATTTATAATATTATTCTTTTACGAAAGTATAAGAGATGTTGTAATTTCTTATAAGCATAATATCGTATAAATAATCTGATCATTTTATTACATATAATAACAAAAATTTCAATATAAATATATTTATATGAAATATTTTTTTATTAAATGTAATAAAGATGGGAATCAATTTTCATTACATTAATTAAAAATTATTAATACAAATTATTTAAAATTAATTAAACTTCCATGGTGGAGGAAGGATGGGATAGGTTGGAGTCAAGGAGGACGGAGGGATGACTCCTATGGTTTTTAGGGTTATTGACGATGAATTCCATGGTTGTGTTTAGGCTTATTATATAAAAAATGATTAACAATAATCTTATATTATTTTGGGATGTCCCATTATCCTATCTAATTGCTAATATTTGTTATATAAAACACCTAAGCACAATAAAATCAAAAATTCAACGCGCCTATAACAGTACCTCAGTGGTGGTGTCAAAAACTGTTAACTTTAGTAAATAACACGCTAAAAAACTGACTACACATTTAAACGCATATAATAATATGAGCATGACCTTACACTATTAGACGTAATAAACAGCGCCACCGCTTTTATACATTTTTTGCACACATAAGTAAAACAGTAAATATATATGTACTGTACACATATGTATACGAGGTCATGGTGAAAAACCGGCACTTAAAATGCTCAGAGAATCGATCTACAATATAGGCTCGGAAATTTAGAAAAGAATTTTTTCTAAATACACAAAAACATCGTAGTATTTCTAGATTTAAACAACAAAATTGAGTTTCCAGTTGTATTTAATTTTACTATATTTATATATATATATAGATATACATTTCTCTTGAGGGGCTTATGGTAACCGTTTTTATATATACCGGGGTTTATGACGACCGGATACGTTTATGTTCATAGGGCGACATAAACTTGTATAATATAGGGGTTGTACCGCCCGACCTGGAGTTCCGACTTTGAGAGTTCAAACAAAATTTCCGGATAAATTCTGTTGAAACTGAACGGGGCGCGGTCGTGGTGTTAGTCAATACTAAGAGGGATGGTTTATTGAAGACAATGGCGCGCGCGTTGCGCGCGCCCTTACCCACTTATAGTGGGGAACTCTGGGCTGTAGGTACTAATATACAGTATTGGACGCCATAAACCCCCTGTAACGTGTGTGTGTGCGTGCGTGCGTGCGTGCGGGCGGGTGGGCGGGCGTGCGGGCGTGCGTGCGTGCGCGTGTGTGTGTGTCTGTGTGTACAAAAATATCAAATATACATAAAAAAAGTATTTTCATGAATTACTCGATATAATAATAATAAAGAACAACAATATGTAACCGAAAAAGAAACAGACTTTTATCCTTTTGTTATAAACTATCTGAAACAGCAAGTCGAGCGTTTGTACATGACTCACTATAGCTATATCTGCGCAGAAATCACTCCTAAGCCCTCGAGAAAAGAGAAACCTTTATTTCAGGTATAAAACCTGATCAGGTATGAAAATAATGTAGTCGACCTAACCACGTAGATATGTTCGCCGCGGTCTTCAGTTTCCCTAAAACCAAAAAATTTTCAAATCCGACCATAAATCGCGGAGATATGGTCGTTTAAAAAGTTACCTACTGCTATACGAAAAATGAATCTCTGCGAGGTATCTAATGGTACCCGAAAAGTAATTTTCCATTATCTATTAAATCTATCGAAATATCGCCTCTTAAAATTTCACCTATTTTTATATGTATCGCGATGGCCGCCGAACATAAAAGAAACTGGTCCTAGCCGTACGCGTGCTTATTGATGGCCCAGAGAATAAGCTGCACGCCGTTTTGGGCGACTGCACGCCGGTTTGGGCGAACCAACCCGACTCGGCTGATTTTCTCCCGGAAGATTAATCATCAGCCTACGCAAATAAAATTCCCTTACGCTTCTCTGCTCCTTGACTGATGTCGTCGATTTCCCCGTGGGTCCGTGTCGACCGTTGTGTCGACCCCGTCGCACACGTGGTTGAGGGACTTGGTAGTGGCTCCTGCGTTCACTTGCGTAGCCCCCGGCGCGCATGTGGTGCTTCCGAGAATATCTGCTAAAAGAAACTACTGCTGGAGCGGCTGCGGACGAGAGTGAAGCCGTGGCGCGCGACGCTATTTATGGCACCCCCTACTACTTGTTCGCGGGGGGTGCGCACACGGCGAATCCTGATGTACTATGTGTACTAACTGCGCACCCTTGGCGATGTGCTCCCCTTCCAATTGCTGTGCTGATGCCCCTCCTTGCCCCTCGTCTTGCCACGGAACTCTATATCTTCTGTTAATGGGGCTTAGCAAAAAATTATGTAAATAAGGCATGCATTATTATGATATCAGATCACACAGCATGCTCGTTAGAGGGTTCTTCCTAGAATGAGTTTGATTAGTACATTTGAACTGCAAATTATGTATTCAATTTGTTTAAATATATGAGTACATGCCTGAAAGGGTTGAAAATTAAACGTAAAATTATTAGATTCAGTGATGAATGGTTTTCGCTGGTTCCTTGGAGTGCTAGAAATAATTATATATGAAAAATCAACAATTTCCATTTCCCATCTCACTTGCACTTTCAGAAACTGCCATCGGTCTGTCTCTGTCTAATTGCGTCATCTACACGTTGACGGCAATGTAACTATCTAGTTACTTTTTCCCCTATTCACTAGTGTATAAGTGCCGCGGGGTTTAAATATTAATAAAATAATTGAATCAATCCGTGGTTCGATTAATGGCACGTGGCCACGCGCTGATTCAGTGGTCATGCTTTGTGATTTTGTTAATCATGCATTCCCGATGCGTGTGTTAATAAACAAAAAGAAATGGTAGGATTCAAATCTGCCGCCGCAGCGGGATGACTAGTGCACTTCTGTAGTGCTGTCATATGTGTCGACTTCATCATCTAGATGGTGCGTCGAGTACCATTTTGAGCCATTCGTGCTACTGCGAGAGGCTTGCGCCGTCAAGCAGAATTCCTATTGATATGCTCATTTATATGATGAAAATATATGTGTTAGCCAAGGCACATATATAAGCATCGTGTGAGCAAGATCAATATATTCTTCACCATTGCCCGGTAACACAAATTCTATAGATGAGTCATCAGTTAAAGACGATATTGGTTTATATTGTATCCAGTGCGAATTTTCTATCGTTGTTTGAGTAGGAGGAATTTCAAACAGAAACAACTCCGACTTGAGACACTCGCACGAATGAGTGTGTAAAAATGCCATCTTATCTATCAAAAAATAACTCTCGTGGTTCTCTTCTTCTTTTGTTTCGTTTGTTTTCTCTTAGTCTTACCTTTTTTCGAACTACTAGACTTGCGTTTTCTTGTTTTCCTTTTTCTATAACTGCTTTTCTTCTTTTTACCTCTATGATTTGTATCAGAGCCAGCGCCCATTCGTAACTGAAGTGGTAAGCCGTAGCGTGGTAATTTATATACAGACCCGTCCATTAGCTTATCCAATTTCTCCTCTGCTTTTCGTTTGAGAACTTCGCCAGATTCTTTAAAGCGTTTGCGAATCGACTCTTTAAACGGAGTGTTTCGCTCGGTAACATCAGACATAATGTTCATACCAGTACGCACAGTCTCCTTCCCAACAGCCTTGGCTCCACGAGTGAAAAGTGGAAGAACACGATGGAAAATTCCAGCCAAAACTGAGCCAATACCATCGTGGCCCCTTTGGTAGGGGGATCCAACGTAAATACGTCCGACCCCACCATTAATCCGTTGACCCCCACCAAGCACCTGCGCCGCCGCTATATCCACCGCCAACTTGCATGTTGAAGTATTCTTGGTAACGCTCCATCACTGTATTAAAAATGAGCGCTAGTCAAGTTTCTTGAAATGAAGTGTAACCGTCAGAGTACCGTAATCTAGTGGGATCGCAGGGCCACTTTGGTCCCTTATATCGATTTCGATTGTCTGAAATGAGTTGAATAATAAAGGTATGTACATGGGTGGAGAGAAACTCTTGATTCTCGTACTACCATACGTGTAATCATCCTCGATATTTGACGATACTGCTCGCAAAAATCGCGATTCATCGTCACTTATTACATAAAGTTCGCAAATATCACTATAAATCATAAGCATGGATGGAAGCCCATTGGAGAGATGAGCAGATCTATCACTTACTATTGATTCTTCATCTCTTATAAAAATACTATTCATGCTTTCGAATCTCAACATTTTTCGCAGCTTCTTGGATAAATAAAGTTGCTGACTGAATTCAGAGCATGTTATCTTTGTACAAACTCTATAGACTGTCACGTAGCCACCGGAATCGACACCGAATTCCAAATGGTCCTCTATACAGTTTAAATGATTTATCTCGCTTACTATAACGTTTACATCTCTGTAAATTGCTGGACGAAGAAACGACACTGTAGTACTAACATTTTTTGCCGTTGTCTCTAGAGTCGCGTGTGGAATGAGATTAAGCGAAACTGTTCTATCCGGTTGCTCGGAAGACATGTGTTGGAACGTCAGCGGAATTTGTACCTCCGGAAGCGCGACTGACCATGAACCTTGAAGACGTATCTGCTGAGGGAGCTGCGTGATGAAACGTGTTGTGGCATTTTCCGCAAAATAATTCATACTGCTGTTGCTCGGCAACACAATATAAAACTGATCTTGCATTTTAAAAATATTTTTTATATATTCGTCAATTTATTCGCTCTAGTCCAGGAATTGAACTTATCGCTGTATCCTTTCCACTTTACAAAATATTCTTTAGACGAACCTGTGCCTCTAGTTTTCAAAAGTTCACGAATTTCAAAAACGTCTGTAGTTAAATTTTTACGTACTCTGCACAATTCTTCGGCGTAGTAAAAACCGTTAATTTCCTCACCTGCCAAGTCTTCTAAATAATAAACTGCAGGCGGACGCGTCGTTGAGATTCATGTAATTTTAAAAATCTCCAGTGTCCAGCCACTCTCATATCCTTTAGCGGAAATGTTCTTTACACGACTGACACGCACCAAGTCACCGACGCAGTATTTAAGGGTTTTGAAAACACGATTGCCATATCGATGTTGTAAATTTTCAGGAGCTATGGCTGCATTGTGCACTGTTACGCCTGCTGGCACCATTTTTGTGGCCGAATGTTTAGTATGATTGTACGCCTCTACGATATTCTGCAAAACATCAACATACCTTCGAGTATCTTTATGAGTAAAATACCGCCATTTTCTTTCTTTTATTGTTCTTATGAATGTTTCCACAATGACAGCTTTTACATCTGGACTGCGTACCACTCTAAACGCTATACCGTGCTCTGAGAGATCCCTCTGCAGCGCTCCGCCGATAAATTTTTTACCTTTATCAGTTTGAAGACATATTGGTTTCCGACTGTTACTTCTCAACAAAATACGTACAAAAGCATCATCGACGTTTCTCGAAGTTTTGTCCTTGACATGTTCAGTCCATGCATACTTGCTGAGAACATCAATAACAGTTAAAACATAGCTGTAGCCGTCGTTGTAAGATATTATAGATCTCATGTGCACAATTGTACACATTATAATTACGTTTAGGAAAACAATGTCGAACAGGTCTATGCAAGTTATAAGCGTCTTGACTCTCAAGCCATTTAATAACATTTTGACGGTCGTATTTTTTACGCGTAGCTCGCAAAAGTGTATCACCACCAGCGTACGCCGAAGGTCGATGTGCTTCGTAATAAAGTTTTTCTAACGTTTTATTCATTGTTCGAGATTATTATTTTGTCTATTTTCTTCTTATCCTTTGGTTTCTATTCCTTCTTCTTCTTATCTTTTTTATCCGTCCACTCTTTGATTTTTTATCTTTCTTGTCTCGTTTGCTTATAGTATTCTTGATACGCGAAAAAAAATTTTCAGAAGTTATCTTGCTAACTATGCAGCAAGCTGTCATCATCGCGACTGTTCTTTCGTCAGACGGCGCCTCCTCGGCGAGCATGCGAGAGAAGGCATATCGCGCTAAAACTCGGTCGGCTTCACGACTGTCACTGTTCGAGTCAGCGTAAGCTAGATCATGCTGTCGGCAGGCCTCATCCAACGGATTAATTCCAACGTCGCCACGTTCGATACGCTCTGCTAGCTTGGTTCCAGGTCCGCAAAATTTGTAATGCGGTATATGCATTTCAAACGGTAATAAATCCACGAGTGCATAGAACGCTGTTTTTCTCCTGTTTTTCTTCTTAAGAATTTATTAGCGCAGCCCGAATGTCTTGCTCATTCAGCGCCATGACAGTATTTCAGAGTGTGGTGGTGAGACCGTCTTTTTTTCAGCTAACTTCTTTTTTCTTCTTTTTTCGGATTGCGTTAAATCTGTTTCATCAGCGCACTGTCGCTACTCTGAACTCTCAAAGTAGGAACGGAAGGTGGTATAGTAAATGCACGGTTTTCTGAAGGCTCACTGGTCGATGAGGGTCTGGCAACGTCGTTCCAAATACGCTTGTTACCTATAATCTCTTGAGGCACAGTTGTTTGGCGAAGAGCGACAGTGAACTGAAGATGACCAAGCGGAACGCTCCTTTTTCTATCTCTCATTGCGTCATTCACCAAGTCGACAATGTTGGCTCCGGGCACAATCGTGCCATCTATCGTTACAGCCCCGTTGTCATCCCAAATTCATTTTCCACCAGCTGGCAAGCATCGCACGAGTTGTGTGGCTTTCGTTTTGTACTTTTTTGGGGACGGTATAGATAATGTTTGGGTCAATAAGCTCATTGATTTCCTCCTTCTCCTCCTCCTCCTCCTCCTACTGCTCATTATCGTCTACCGTATTAGATTCACTGACTCTGTCATTCTTTTGTTCTTTTTTATACTTGTCTCCTACTTCGGTTCCTTTAAAGTGAAGATATCGTTGTAAAACTTGACGATAGAGAGACCACTTTTCACGCTCGTCTTTGTATGTTGGCGAGTTCAATATTTGGTTCATTTCAGCATCGAGTTTCCTCGTCACCGATCCCGGTGTTTGCACAGACTTTAGCTTATCTTTTCCGAACGTGGTCTGCAAATGTTCAAGGCTCTCTTGCGGTAAGAGAATCATCTTTCTCGCGTGTTTCATCTTTATTTACTCACGAGATTAGCAAGAAGCGGGTCAATCAGAGGTGCTAGCAGAGCAGGCAAAAACCGTCACGTTGCACTATAATGTTTCTTCTTCGTTGTAAAGTGATATCCGGTGATGCTAGCTTTGGCAGAACTTTTGCGTGCTTTTGCTGACCCTTGTGACCTTTACTTAACGGGACCTTACCTATCAATACGTTTAAAGAGCACTCGCAAATACGACGAACCAATTTTGCATCAGTTTTCTGTATAACTGTTTTTCGCTATTCTTTGTTAAAATGGTACAATGCCGCCAAGACGGTAGCCTCTTTTCGAAAAGGATAACGCGTTTTCGTAGTCATTACGACGACACGATTGGAACTTGATTTCGTCTGTTTGTCAGTTGTTTTCGCGGTACGTAAACGTACTGGTACTCATCGTCGGGGGAATTATACGTTCGAAATCGACAGTTATCCAATGTGGTTTGCTTCAGATCCAACAAGAGGTAGCCAAAAGCTTGCGATGTTGCCTCCCGGTAGGCTTCTTCTAAAAATCAAGGATTTTCAGGATATACTTGCATAGCAAGTTGACGTATCTAGGCACGATCTCGCAAATTCTTAAAGATTACAATGTACTGCGCGTTCAAAGATATGTTGCGCTGACCTTTGCCTTGATGGAAGATGTTTTGAGTGATAAAAATTACGCTCAAGTTGTTGTGATGACTGCCTTTCGTAAAGAGATTCGCTATAGCTCCTCCAGAGGACGATTCGCGTATGAGGTCGTCGATGATTATCAACTTAGGTTTTGGATCGTTAAGCCAATCGATGTTTTGCGGTAGACCTTCTCGAAATTCAACGTCTTTACCCAGATCTCTGTATCCCAATTGCCATTCACCGTAATAAAGTATAATGCGCTCGATGGGAGTGTCGCCTAAGCGGTCAATGTATTTCAGAAATTTTCAAACAAATACTGTTTTACCGTAGGCGGTTGGCCCACTCAACGTACAAGTCCACGGATGTTTCCAGCACGTGTCCATAATTCACACTGCGTGGGCACTCTGAAGCACTTCTCCCGAAGAGCTCGTAACCTCGTCCGGTACTCCCCGCGCGCGGCCGCTCGCGAATCCGCGAGCCTTGTGGTGGGGCTAGCTCAGCGGCAAAGTAGCTCTTTCGCCGGCGCAGCGGTGGCCAATGAGCTCTTAGCCGCTGCGCCTCCCACGGCTGCTAAATCAGCTTGTTGGGGGCGCACCAGCAGCCAATGAGCTGTTTTCTGGTGCGCCGTCACCGCTAATCACAATGATGAAGGTACAGCGATAGCCAATGAGCTGTTTTTACACTGCGTCGTCATCGGTCACGAGCACGCTCTTTGCATTGCTACACCAGCGCCACTAACTTTCCAGGATGAGTTCCCCTGATACGCCAGTAGTAGATGGACCGCTGATGTAGCCTTATGGATAACTTTTACTTAACGCGACGAATCATCTCTTTCCGTTCACGTTTTTACACGTCTTTGTTTCATTTTGCGTTATCACCTCGTGGAATGCTGTTCCTCGTTTTATATTTGTACGCGTAAAATTTTGGACCTCCAGATAAAAACGAGGTTATGTACATACCGTTTCTGTTACTAGCCAATTCATCCGTGAGTTTGTGTAAAGCCACACCTGCTGGTAAATCGCGTTCGCCGCTATCCTCTGTGCTAACATAAAAGCAGAATCCGTGTTGTAGTAGAGAACTCGGGGACCCAACGTGTGTAGATACTTGAATAGCTCCAGTCGGGCCTGTGCTGTTGTAAAGGCAGCAATCACAACACTTGTTGTTGAAGGTGACAACAGAGCTTCGTTATTGTAACACCAGTTGGCGTAGAGTGTTTCGTCATTGACCGGTATAATTCCGTTAACGTCTATTTCTGGGCTGGTAAGTAACTCTGTCAATCTTTCTAGTTTAGTAATCCATTCTGTCTATGTCATGTTTTCACGTTGACCAAATTTACCCCATAAAGAGTTTAGACATAGTTTTGGGACTAATCTTAGACCAGTGTTGTACTGTACCGCGTCTTTATTTAAATTAATACCTTCATTGACCTCCACTTCTTTTACGTATTCATCTTTATCTTGTTCGGCCAGACAACTAGGTGGAAACCCAGACGCCATAGTTTTTTGCGCGATAAACTCGTTGATATATTCAGCAAATACTCTACCTTTGCGTTCTTTTTGATTATATTGCGTCATCTCATATTGCCAGATCTCGTAAACGCGTTGAATTGTATATCCCAGTTTGACGGCCTCTTTAACCTCCTCAGACACCCACGTTCCCCGTAAAATTCGATCGTTCGGGTGTTGATGCGGGCAATCTTCTCGGACCATTTGTTCACAATACGTGCGACATACGGGAAATTTTAGTTTACCGTGCATTGTTACCGGTAATAAAGTGTGATACAGGTTTTGCGGTGGAAGTACTTCGCACTTTATTAAACCGTTAACTTGAAATACGTCGTTGTTTACCCCTATGACACGTCTACATTCCTCCCAACCAACGTATATTTTAGGATGACCAACAGGGTATTTACCGCGCTTGCAAATATACGGGTATAACGAACAAACATTCACGTACTTGATCTTCTCTTGCTCTTGACAATCATACACTTCGACGGTATTGCCTGTGCGTCCGCCTAAAAATGCATCTCGGGGATCCAGTGGTTTTTGGTTCTCGTCATCCGTACTCTCTTGACTAAATCGCTAAAGCTCTTCGTTTTGCGAAACTTCTTTTTGAAAGTCACACTCCCATTTTTCGATCAGTTCGTAATTACTGTCTTTTATCTTTCTACTTACGGCTAAAGTTCTTTCAAACCTATCGTCCATTGAATCATCGGTTGACAAAGCTATATCTCGATTTATTCTATAACACCGAGGGCAGCCATGCCAAAAACATCCGTGAAATTGTAACACTAATCCTCTGTGATTTTCTTGATCTCGCGGTGAACTATAATGTGGTGAAGCTATAGTTGTACACTCAGCAAAAGGATCCACACTGAATTTCATAAAATTTTTTCGAAAAGCTAAACACGCTAATCTTAAAATTGTAACATCTTGTTTACAATATTTTTCAATTTATTTCTGGAAGTTGAATAAATAGCCTCACGCTGTTTGTTCATTATACCATTTCAGAAGGCGTTCTCTTTCCTTGCTACTCATAGAATCAGGTGAATACACACTTAGTGGCGGAAGTGCTCCCATATACGTCTGATTGTGAGGCTTGTTAAATAAGTGTGGGAAGATATCTTTTTCCAATTCTGGTAAACCGTAAGATTTTGGTAAACCGCTCAAAGGCATGTGAAAATAATTCAAACTCTCTATGAACTTTGCCTGTAGGATTTCTAATAAAATTACTTTTGAACCAGTCATTACCACTGACGGTGTGGCACGTTGATTACCGTATTTTTCGACGATATACTTGAATACAAATTGAGGGTAAAAACCTTGCGAGTTATGAGCGATGCATATAATATTTTTGGTTTGCTGTCTTGGTGCTAATACAAACTCAACCATTTGTTTCACAGGATTCTCTTGGAATACATACTCGTGAATACCACAATAGTCGCATCTAAATGTGATGTCGGTAATCTCCACACAGAAGCTACATACTTGTTGAATGACGCATAAATTAGGAACGTGAATTTTTTTTCGCCGTCTCCCAATATTTCTATCGTTTGTTGAGTCTCAAAGTCATAAAACAAATACATAAAAATTTTCTATGTTTCTTCTTTCGTTTTTATAATTTGCATGTAACACAGATGACCGTTTGGTAAATATAATTTACATGTCCTACAAAAAGATACACCACACTCGTGTTTTCTACTGTTTATTAAACGTATTGTTCTAAAACAAATTTGGCATATTTTTATCTTCTCACATACACTACTAGTCTTGTTAAATGATGTTTTTTTTAAATGATTTTCATAACATGAGTCGCCAAAAAACGACCTGAAACATAATTTACATGTTTTGAGATTTCCAAACATATCACACCGCGGTATTGTCATACGTTTGTAACATTTGTTAGAACATCTGTGGTCCTCGACTCGCCAGTAACTTTTATGGCAAGGTATGCAATACCCGGTGCTTCCACTTGCTCCTATTAAGTTGAGTATTGATTCATAGTGTTTTGTGCGTTCGTAGTACATAAGCTTCAATGTATGCACAATACTTTCATGTGAATCAATGACAAAACGTGTACCATCGTAAAGCGGTAGATGACCACGAGCGAAAGTAGACAAATTATACACAACTATAGCTGTAGCGTGTGTTGAGAAAAAAATTTGAAAATTATGGATTTCTTGAACACCACAGCCCTCTAACAGTACTTGCGTATGTGACAAATTCACAATCTCCTCTGCGGCTTCCTTCTAAACGCACCCATTGCTTTGCCGAATAAGATTCCAATATTCATGCAATCTTCCTGTGCGGATTTTGCCTCTAACAGCGTACGCATATGCGGCGACTAAAGCTCGTGGTAAACACAGATTATCATTGTTCTTGATGCACAGAATTGATTTTTTATTTACCGTATCTTCAGTCAGCCGCACCCGACCACGTTCTGTCGTACCTTCGACAATAGCACAGTTAATCGATAACCGATTACTGATACTAAAATCATTTGCACTTTGCACTGCATTGAATAGCATCTCCCAAAGGTCCTTATAATTGAAATTTTTAATCGTTCTGAACGACATCCATAGAGCTCCATGATTGAATCATTCAAAGTCTATTACTATACCTATAAAATCGGTAGGTCTACCTCTGGTGCACAGTTCTCGATGAAGATTACGCATACAGTCCTCTAACCAAACACAAATATTGGCGTTTGGCGGAGGTGGCGCTATAGTTACTTGAATCTCCCTTCCTTCGTATCCAAAACGACGCTAATCATGTATAGATTCGTTGTCAATGATAAAACGAGGACGCGATCCTTCACCGCACTGTAAATAATCTCCTGTAAAAACAATCCAAATTTCTTATCTCATAAATGAAGAAGAATCTATATAATCCAACCTGCTACTTATTCAGCTAATTCCATTGCCAACTACGTTACTTCTCGAGAAAACCTCAGCCGGTTTTATTGGCCAATCAGCGGGCCGCTTATTACCGCCCCCCCCCCCCAAATCCACCTGCCTCGACGCTGCCGAGTCGCGGCGATTTTCGCCAGTTTCACTCAGAGAGCACTCCAAGACGCACGCTTCGCGCAGTCCTCCCTCAAGACACACACCAACACACTCTCACAGTACACTACAGAGTGTAGGCACAGACACTTAAATAAAGTGTATAGTTCAACTTATTTCTGTGTACGTGTTTTACTCTCACCTAGCGATCCCCGACATTATCCTCAACATTGTGTCTTAATTGTTTTTAATTCATTTGGTAGGTTATTGAACTGCATTAATGCTCTAATGTAACTGTTTTTTGTACTAATGGTCAGGTGTCTTCTTGGAATTTGTATACTTTCTTTTCTCGTTGTACTATTGGAGTTAATAAAGACTGACTGTAATTCTTCGTAATGGTAAGACAGTGATTCGTACGAAAAGATTTGACCCAAGCTCATAGGATTTTTTTCGAGTGTAAATTTGTTTTTATTAATTATTTTAAGTAATCTTATCTGTAGTCTATTGAGCAAGCTTTTACTGTTAGAATACGCGCTTCCCCAAGCTATATTTCCACTTGAAATAATGCTGTGAAAGAGGGCACAATATATCATCCTCAAGGTATCAGTAGTCATGAGTTTTGCTAGTTTATAGAAAATGAAAATGAGATATTTAGTTTTATTGTAAATGTATTCAATGTGCTCGTTCCATCTTATGTTACTATAAAAAATGATGCCTAAATATTTCGTACTTTCTACTCTATTGATTTTAGTGCCTTGAATGTTAATGTCTAAATTTTTTGGAGTGCTATCTATTTTATTTCCAAATTTAATGTAAACTGTCTTGTCTGTGTTTAATGAAAGCTTGTTGAGTGCTTGCCATGTTGATATTTTATGTAGAATTTTATTCATCTTAGTTTCAACTTCTTTCCAGGTTTTGGCTGTCGTTATTACAGCTGTATCATCTGTGTATTATACGATAGTGTCTTCGGGGATGTCTAGTAGCAAGTCGTTGATATAGAGTAAGAAGCGTAAGGGTCGTAAAATAGTTCCTTGAGGAACACCCATATTGACTGATTGGAATTGGCTGTTTGTATTATTTAATTTTACTTTTTGCAGTCTATTTCCTAGATAACTTTTTATTAGGTTATAAGCACTTCCTCTTATTCCGTAATTGTATAGTTTATCAAGTAAAATTTGATGGTTTACCGTGTCAAAAGCTTTGGCGAGGTCCAGGAAAGTTATGGCAATGGGAGTGCTCTTGTCTAATTTATCATATATTGCGTTAGATATTAGGGATAGAGCATCTTTTGTACTTTTATTTTTCCTGAAACCATGTTGATGTTTGGCAAGTATTTCGCATTTGTTTATGAAATTTTTTATTCTATTGTGTACGATTTTTTCTACTATTTTTGCTAGCTTTGAGATAAGTGAAATGGGTCTGCAGTTAGTGGCGATATGCTTTTCTTTTGATTTATGCTTCTGTGGACGAACGACACTAGTTGCTGTTGCATACATTTGTCACGCAAAAGTAACAGTCACTTTTGTCCAATGGTTTTTTCCAAATAGCTGGTTTTACAAATTTTAATTTACTTTTATCTTCAGTTTTTTCGAATTTATCTAACATTTTGTAACAATTAGCACATATAATGTGCGGAACCCAGGTCGAATTTTTCTGCGATATTTCTACTCCAAAGCATGCTTTGAATAAATCTTTAACTCTTTCAGTAATATGCTTCTTATGTTTTTTCCACACGTATTTCGCACAAATGTAGCAATAACTGTCAGAGTCACCTTCACAGTCGTGATCAACCTGTTGGTTAGATCCCGAAGGAATGTCAATTTTATTGAAATTAGTTTTAGTACCCATAAATTCATTGAAAAATCCACACGATAAAACTCCCGTCCCGATCGCAGGTGAGCTCGCCGCCCCCCAGGCCTAAGTACGAGGGCTTTCCGACTTTGACGAGGACTGTGTCAACTCGTCGTCGGACACACTACGGCATCATCCTCGCATTCTAGCGTTCCCCTACAGGACAGCGCGCCTCGCTGGCTTCGTTACCACGGAAGATTGGAAGCGAATCATTCTACACATCCCTTTCGGGCAGTTGTCATCGTTCCAGTGTCTTCCGTGGCAGCAGGATCAGATGGTACATATGCAGAATTGGGTAAATAAATTTTAAAGTTACTAAGTAACGGAAATAATGTACACGAAATAACACTACAAATACGTGAAGTGCAGGAGATTCTTTCCATTTGAAGATTCAAACCCTTATCAGACTATTGTTTTTTTCATTGACATTCTTATCGCCAAATTTAACTTAACGTAATATCTATTCGAATATTCCCAGTTCTCAGCTCTTAGAGATACAACAATCTTCAGATTTGTCTTCAGCCTGCCGTTGTTTCAAGTTATTTTCGTAGTCTGAATTCCAGAGAGTATAATTCTTACAAAATGTTAGATAAATTCGAAAAAACTGAAGGTAAAAATAATTAAAATTTCTAAAACCAGCTATTTGGAAAAAACAATTGGACAAAAAGTGACTGTTACTTTTGCATGACAAATGTAAGTGGGATAAATAAGGTGCGTTCAGAAAAAATATTGTATTTAACAGTAACTAGTGTCGTTCGTCCACAGAAGCATTTAGTCGAAAGTTTGATAGATGAGGCTTCACGAGATAGCTTTATACAAGGAATGGATGGTATGCAAGTTGATGGTAGTACAGAAGAAGAAGTAAAAAATCTCAATGTCCACAGAGAAAATGATACTGACGAAAGTGAATCATTGACGAAAGCAGAAAGTGAAACCGACGAGAGTGAAGAAGAACTGTCTTCGGACAGTGATGAGGAGTACGTTCCCATCGGTAGAGAAAAAATCCAAAAAAAGATCTCTCAACCTCAACTGAATGGCATGTTTAGGAATGCAGGATTAGCGAAAGATGTAGCTGAATTAATGGTTTCACAATTGAAGTCTTATAACGTATTAGAACACGGTATAAACGTCACATTTTATCGAAACCGAGAAGCATTTCGGAAATACTTCACTGGCGAATCTGATCTAGTGTAGTTTACGTATGTACAAGGACTTATTGATGAGTTCCAACCACATTTATACAAGCCAGAAGAATGGAAGTTATTCATCGATTCATACAAGCGAAGCCTAAAGGCAGTTCTTCTTCACAATACGAACGTGCTGGCTCAGTTGCCATTGGCCTATTCAACTGAACTCAAAGAAGAATACTGTAACATCGAAAAGGTTTTAAATAAAATAAAGTATAGTGAGCACGAATGGTTAATTTTCGGAGACCTGAAAATATTGACCATGATACTAGATCAACAATCAGGTTTTACCAAGTACCCATGCTATTTATGCATGTTTGGCAGTCGAGATAGAGCAAAATACTATAATGTAAAAGTATGGATGACCTAGAAACTACTTGTTTGACATTACTTAAAGAAAAATTCAATTATGTATCATTATTTTATTGTGGATATGTTAATGACACCATACTTTGCATTAAAAAAGAACAATTGCAATTAGTCTTGGATACTTTCAATGGCTATGACAAATATCTACAATTTACTCATGAAATAGAAATAGATAATATTAGGTGTATGATTTTTTTTTTGGTATGTTTTTTGATAAAAATTTGGTAGTGATAAAGAAACTCTTCTGGAAATTTAGTAGTCTATTATATGATTATAAAAAATCGTGTTGTCAATGTAGGTTCTTGATTAAGTGCAGATTTTACGATTTAATACCTATACATATTTTAGCAATAGTACTAAGAATTTATCTTATCTTTCGATGCACTCCAAAAATGAATATCGTAGTCTTCAAAAAATTATTAAAACAACAGAAAAAAGAATTTTGAATATAGAGATTTCTGATATCAATTTCCATAAGAAATTTCTTATGGAAAAAATTGCCAAATTTAAGAACGTATTAAACAAACACACGAATTCCTATTTGATTGATTTGTTTGCGAACTTTTATAATACCAAATTAAGGTTTATAATGAAAAAGGTTGAAGAGAAACTTGACACAAAATTAGAAAACTTATATTATCTAAAATATAAGTCAATTTTAATCAAAAACACATATAGAGGTGATGCTTCATGTAACGCTAGTGCTATTGCCCCGAACCAAAACAATACACAGGTGAATGAACTTCGTTGTCTTATGTCTAATGACAAATGGTTAGTGAACTTGTCAAATGTCCAACTACCTGTGTACGTTATAAATATATTACGATTTGGGGACAAATTTAATTTTACTGTCGATTTAAACAAAAATAGTACTCTAGAAATTATTAAAAATCTAGAATATTTTTTGAACGAAAAAACAGTAGATTCGAAATATTCCAAAAACATAAGAAATAAGATAATCAATATATTAAACAAACATAATAATAAAAAATTTAGTTTAGATTTTTTCGATAAAAAACTTAAGATTGACTTAAAAAGCACAAAAGAATTTCTAATCAAAGAAAATAATCTCTTAGTAACTCGAGAAGATAAAGGCAATAGTACTGTTGTTATTGAAAAAGACAAATACGTCGAAAAAATGATCAACCTATTTTCTGATTCTAAATATTACAATATTATCAAGAAAAATCCTCTTCCTTCATTGGAAAAAAACACTGATGCTCTGATAAAAAACCTAAAACACACAACTATCTTTCAAAAATTACAACCTATCTCAAACAAATGTACAATAGCTAGAGCTTATGGTCTTGTAAAAATACATAAAACCAATTTTCCTGTTAGACCGATTATTTCTGCGATTAACACACCCACATATTACTTATCCAAAATGTTAGCCAAGTTTCTCTTTAATAATCTTAAAAGACCGACTTCACATGTAAATAACAGCCTAGACCTTAAACAGAAAATCGAAAACGTATCTGTACCTGCTGGATACACTATTATTAGTTTAGATGTTATTAGCTTGTTCACAAACGTTGCAGATTACTTAATTTTGGACTCATTAGAAAAGCGATGGAATCAATTGTATAACTTTTGCGAACTCAGTTGTAGCGATTTTATCATTGTTATTAGTTTTATCCACCATAATAATTATTTTATATTTAATGATATGTATTGTAAACAAATTTTTGGCGCTGCTATGGGTAACCCCTTAAGCCCGATCTTAGCAGATATGGTTATGGAGGATTTAGAAAATCGAGCGTTATCAAAAATTTGCTTTCCTGTGCCTTTCTACTATAGATATGTGGATGATATCATTATTTGTGTACCGGAGCGGATGATAGACTATACCGTTAACTTATTTAATAGCTGTGATAATAATTTACAATTCACAGTGAGAGGCCTAACAACAATAAAATAAGTTTTCTTGATATTCTGATTATTCAAAATAAATAAAAAATTTCCATGGACTGGTACAGGAAACCAACTTTTTCAGGTAGATTTCTAAACTTTAATTCTCACCATCCTGTTAGTAATAAAATTGGTATAATTTGTTCATTAGTTGATAAATGTATTGACTTAGCTGATATACAGTTTCATGAGAATAATCTTAATCTAATTAGAGATTTATTATTGGAATATGATTATCCTATTTACTTTATAAATAAACACATAAATAAACGTTTGCTACAATTTAAAAATAATAACAAAAATACCTGTAATTCTAAGAATATCAATTACAATAGTATTTTGGTTTTTCCATATATTAAATATCTTAACTTTGAATTAAAAAATATCTGCAAAAACAATAACTTAATCATGATCAACTCAATTTCCAATAAATTTAATCGAAAAGACAAATACCAAAAAAATGAAAAAGCTCATGTTGTTTACAAAATTAACTGCGGCGATTGTGATGCTTCTTACGTGGGACAAACATCCCGAAAATTAATTGTAAGAAGTAAAGAACATGCAAGTGATGGTAAGTTTAAGAGAGACAGATCAGTTTTATATGAACACATAGCGATTACAAATCATAAAATTGATTTCAATAACATTAAAATTCTAGATCAGGAACAAAATTTAAAGAAAAGATTATTATCAGAAATGCTCCACATTCACTCACAACATAATAGCTTAAACAAACAGTTTGATACTAATTTCCTAAAGTCAGAATATAAAACGTTTATTAATAATTATAAGCTATAGCTATAAAATCCATTCTATGTTTCGAATAATAATACTATTCACATTTACATGTACGCGTCGTGTCATCGTTGTACAATAGCATATCTCTCTTACCTCCTCCCTTGCATGATTCACACTGTGGCATAGTCTAGTATAAATACGACGAAATCGTTTATTTGGAAAAGGCGGACATCAAATGAACCAATGAATAAGCGAATATTATTTTTTATTAGCCGACGTTTCGGGAGCGTTAGATATACTCCCCTCTTCAGGGCTACAAGATATGTAAAAATGGTAAATGTACAACGTCATGATATTTTTTTAAATAAGAAAAACAAGTCGGAGAATTCCATAAAATTTTTTACCATAAACAATTATTCAGTCATTATTAAAACGTTCGGTCCTGCCGCACATACATCCACGAGAACTAAACCAAACTTTGAGGAAAACGTTGAGAAAATTCAAAATTTAAAAATAATATTGTATTGAATTAAGAATAAAATAGATATCAAACTGTAACTTACTACCAACTTATGCGTAATTCTCTCATGATTACTATCGGATAAGGCGAGTGCCATCTCCGATAAATAAACTAACAATGAGAGGCATATGTGACTTGTTAAACGGGGGAACAATAGGCGATTTGGAAAAACTGTTGGGGATCAAGGGTAGGGAGGCAAGAGCTGGAAGTGGGAGAAACGGCACACGGAGCTGTTCGAGTGATATAGGAGAGCACGAAACGAGGAAGTGGGCAGAGCTAAGCCTATACAGCGAGAGAGTCCTCGCTAAGTAAACGTAATAACACTATCACTAATAGAATCTCACGCGCTACTTTGTTAAAGCCAAAAATACTTTTACCGTTTATTAAACATCTGACTCCTAAAATTAATCATATCCTTTTCCAAAATAATATTATCCCAATCAATAGTACCATTAATAAATTCAACTGCATAATAACCTTAGGAAAGGACCACCTCCGTAAGCTTGACACGAGTGGTATTGTTTGTAAAATAGATTGCCATAACTGCTCTTCAACTTATATTGGAATGAGCAAAAGAAAAATGAATTTACGTATTAATGAACACAATAGAGACGTAAAAAATTGCGTTAATACTTCTGCCTTAGCCATGCATGTGTCAGAAACAGGACACAATATAGACTTCGAAAAAGCCAAAATCCTTGACAAAGAATCTAACTTTTTTAGACGCTCTTTTTCGGAAATGCTTAACATCTACTATCACAGCAATACTCTTCGGAGAACAGCTCCGTGTGCCGTTTCTCCCACTTCCAGCTCTTGCATCCCTACCCTTGATCCCCAACAGTTTTTCCAAATCGCCTGTTGTTCCCCCGTTTAACAAGTCACATATGCCTCTCATTGTTAGTTTATTTATCGGAGATGGCACTCGCCTTATCCGATAGTAATCATGAGAGAATTACGCATAAGTTGGTAGTAAGTTACAGTTTGATATCTATTTTATTCTTAATTCAATACAATATTATTTTTAAATTTTGAATTTTCTTAACGTTTTCCTCAAAGTTTGGTGTAGTTCTCGTGGATGTATGTGCGGCAGGACCGAACGTTTTAATAATGACTGAATAATTGTTTATGGTAAAAAATTTTATGGAATTCTCCGACTTGTTTTTCTTATTTAAAAAAATATCATGACGTTGTACATTTACCATTTTTACATATCTTGTAGCCCTGAAGAGGGGAGTATATCTAACGCTCCCGAAACGTCGGCTAATAAAAAATAATATTCGCTTATTCATTGGTTCGTTTGATGTCCGCCTTTTCCAAATAAACTTAAATATCACGAACGTACTTTAACGATAACGACGAAATCGTATTTATAATTTCATATTGACTGGTGTTCACTTAGGATGCCCACTTAAACATAGTTTTTTACGATATGTTTTGGTAAGCGTTGTAAATTATTCGTCTTAAGTATATGATTCTTAAGTAAACTTGTGTTTTTTATTTGTATATTGTTTATAGACCTTGAAGAGGGACGAAAATAAATCGTCCGAAACGTTGGATAAATAATTGGTATTTGTTTTTCTTTACTACATGGGCAGTAGAACCATTAACGTCCTATCCTACAATTAGGTGTATGACTTAATTTTTACAGATTTTTTCTTCGAGCTTAAAATTAGATTTAAAATAGAAATATTTTCCTGATCTTTTGTGGTTTTGAAAGAATCGGATGCGAGGTTTCAGAATACCGAACGACAAATCTACGTGAGTTACATAACCTCTCAGAATAGCAGAGTTTACGATGGCAACTGATAAACAGCACATTCGACACTGCATTCTATACAAATTCCAACAAGGCAAAAATACTTCTAAAGCACGGGAATCAATTTGTAGTGTTCTCGGTGCCGACGTTATGTCTTATGAAACGTGTAATTATTGGTACAAACGTTTTAGAAGTGGTGATTTCGATCTCAGTGACCAGCCGCGCTCTGGACAGCCTCGAAAGTTTGAAGATGCGGAATTGCAAGCTCTACTGGATGAAGACTCAACGCAAACGCAACAAGAGCTTGCAGCTCAGCTAGAAGTCACCCAAACAGCTATTTCCAAGCGTTTGCACCAAATGGGAAAAATTCAAAAACTTGGAAGGTAGGTCCCACATGTGTTGACCGAACATAACCTAGGTCAACGTATGAACACGTGCCTTTCACTACTTGCCCGGCAACAAAAAAAGGACTTCTTGTGGAAAATTGTGACCGGTGATGAAAAGTATATTTTTTACGAGAATCCCAAACATAAAAAGTCGTGGGTACTGGGCAACCCAGTACATCGCCGCCGAAACAGAAGATCCACTTAAAGAAGGTTCTCCTATGTATCTGGTGGGATGTGAAGGGTGTGCTTTATTACGAACTTCTGGAAACTGGTCAGACGGTGCTTGCAGAACGCTACAGCCGCAATTGAACAAACTAAGTGAAGAACTTGATCAGAAAAGGCCATTTACTGCGCAAGGAAGCAGGCAAGTCATACTGCTGTATGATAACGCTCGACCTCACGTTGCTCGCGCGACTCAGAAGACCCTCTTGAACTTGAGATGGGAAGTTCTCCCGCACGCGGCATATTCACCAGACTTGGCCCCATCAGACTACCATTTGTTCCAGTCATTGCAGCACGTCTTAGCTGATAAACAGTTCAAAACGCTGGCCGACGTGCGTAAATTGGTCGATGACTTTATCGCCTCGAAGCCTGCAAGTTTCTATCGCGCCGGCATTCGTCTGTTACCTGAGAGATGGCGAAAGGTCATAGAAAACGATGGACAATATTTCCAAGGTTAAGTTCGTTGTTCTCCATTTTTTTATATGAAATAAATTTGCTGAAAAATCTGTAAAAATTAAGTCATACAGCCAATAGTATTAATTTTCTAGACTTAACGATAATTAGAAAGGATAACAACATAATTACTAACTGGTTTCAAAAACCTACTTGTTCTGGCCGATTATTGAATTTTAATTCTCACCATACTGGACAACATAAACACAACATTGTTTCAAACCTTGTAGACAGAGCTTTATTATTATCGGACACATCTTTTCATTGTAAAAATATTATGTTAGTAAAAGAAATGCTAATCAAAAATGATTATCCTGAAAATTTTATTAATACATGTATTGCAAGTCGCATACGAAAATATAAATATGGGAATAACATCTCATATAATAACCAACGCGATATCAACTGTAGCACTACCTTTCCATGAAAAACTCTTCTATTCCTGTAACAAAGTTTTTAAAAAATTTAACATTCGATGTGTCCCTCTGATGAATCACAAAATGAATAATATTGTTAAGTTAGGCAAAGATAGAACGGAAAAATGGAATGAGACTAGTGTGATTTATAAATTTAACTGTGATAAATGTAGTAGCGTATATTTAGGTGAAACAAAAAGATCCTTAAAAACGAGAATCAATGAACATATATACGAAATCGGTAATAGATGGATTAAAAATAGTAGAAGATCACCAAAAATTACTTCCTGTTCCACAAAATATCAAAGATAATCCTACACAAAATTTTGATTGGGATAATACATTAATATTAGAAAGAGCAAGTAACAGAGAAAAACGACGTATATATGAATTTGTTTTTTTTTTTTATTTTTTTTTTATTTTTTTATTTTATCAATTGAAGCTAATGCCCGAATATTTTTATATTAATTAATAAAATGAAGCTAATGGCTATTACGGGCAATCGATAAAGGATAAGGAAGGTGCCTAACTTATCAATCATCGATTTTATTCTTTTTACATGTGTATACTTATACATCTCTAATTATTCTAAGCTATTAGAGTAAAGCAGTCAAGGATATTAATGCACAATTATTTTAATAATTATCAAGTGCAGTCAAGAATTTTTAAAGGATGAGGAAAGGAAAGGTGAACGTATAGGATGAAAAAATGAGAACGAAAAAAATAACGGCCCAGGTCGGGATCGAACCGACAACCTTCTGCATACCGGACAGCTACGCTACCATTTGCGCCACTGGGATGACGATTCTATCAGGACCCTAACCGCTTCTTAATCGTTCTCAATTTTTTATTTCCCCAACACCCCCCCCGTCTGCGTTATTAAGCCAAAGCAGAGAATGTTTATTTTATCAATTGAAGCTAATGCCCGAATATTTTTATATTAATTAATAAAATGAAGCTAATGGCTATTACGGGCAATCGATAAAGGATAAGGAAGGTGCCTAACTTATCAATCATCGATTTTATTCTTTTTACATGTATATACTTACACATCTCTAATTATTCTAAGCTATTAGAGTAAAGCAGTCAAGGATATTAATGCACAATTATTTTAATAATTATCAAGTGCAGTCAAGAATTTTTAAAGGATGAGGAAAGGAAAGGTAAACGTATAGGATGAAAAAATGAGAACGAAAAAAATAACGGCCCAGGTCGAGATCGAACCGACAACCTTCTGCATACCGGGCAGCTACGCTACCATTGGCGCCACTGGGATGACGATTCTATCATATATATGTATATATGAAATGCTACATATTAATTTTATTGAGAACACAATCAATAGACAGAAAGATACGCAATTTTTAAATAGTCAGTATAAAAGATTGAAGAGAATTTTTAATAAATTTGATTGTAAAAGGAAAAAAAATTATCCAGCTACATTTTAGCGGTGATAAGTACGTTATGGATTCATCGCTTTATATAGGTATAATGTGGTTGATTTGTATTTGTACGTTGGCTTATTTTGATTACTTACGAAAATGATATATATATCATATATAAAATGATATATATAATATACACACTTATCGGGGTTTATGTAGCCCAAGACTGTATATTAGTACCTACAGCCCAGAGTTCCCTATGGCAAGTGACTAAAGAAATAATGGACTCTAGGTCGGGCCGTATAATCCCCTATATTTAGAAATATTATGAAGCCCGGGCTGCATAATCAAAATCGGGCTCGATAAACTCCTTTCGAGAAATGTATAATATATATATCAAATGCAGCTTTTGAGGATCTATGTCAGCACGGATTCGATACTTTGAGGATTTTTCGGACTTTTGAGGACATCCTCAAAATTCCTTCGGTATGAAACGGTACTTTTGAGGATTTATATTAATACCGTCAACGCGGAGAGGGAGTTATTACTTTAGTCAAGCATATACGAACTCTGGAGAAAAAAACTATAGATCCTCAAAAGTACCGGTTTCCGCAATGTGTGTATATATATATATATATATATATATATATATACACACACACACACACACACACACACACACACACACACACACACACACACACACACACATCCCGTTAACTATGTTTGTGGAGCCCTTTTTTAAAGATAGATAGCTTTATGGAGTCCGAATCCTTTTATGTAGCCCGGGCTCCATAAACATTGAATACATCCCGGTTTATAGAGCCCGATCTAGAGTTTCTATATCCAGAGAGGGATTATTTCTGTAGTCACTTGTATACGGAAACTCTGGGCGTAGGTACTAATATCAGGGATGGGCTCCATCAAGGGGTTAGGTGAAACATATAATATATATATATATATATATATATATATTCTTCTCAGTGAATGTTAGTTCGTCGGTGCGATGTGAATTTTGTAGTTTTGACGCAGAGCATCTGCTCTTAAAATGTCTACGGCGAAAAAAATTTATTGTATGTATTAATTTATTTCTATATGTGTGCAACGAAACATGACCATGTTAAGATTATATTGTTTTTACTCTTTTTATGTAGTGAAATAAATGTTCATCTGGTGAGGCTAGCAAACTAGACTAGCGAAACGTTGTGGCCTTATAAAATGAAAATTTAAGTGTACATTTTCTTTGCACCCTGGGTTGATCCTCACCATTGTTTCTTTATATTACGAATATTATGTAAATAAGTGATTGTAAATATGTAATAGTGATTATAGTTTTTAGACTTTTTACAATATATTGTGGTTACAATATATAGTGTTTGTCTCTCAATTTATTTTGTAAACAGCTGCAGCATGTCCTCATTATATTATGGCATTCAAAAACATTTTGGTCCTTCGAGCCAGATTAAACATGTTGTGGTGTGTATTAGAGCCAGTGAATGTTACCCATTATTAAACTCTTTTCATGCATCGGATCAACGACTGAGAAGTACAACGGAGGATGCTGAGGTGGTGAGACTCAAGGATGCGACTCACCAAAGATTTGGAAACTATCAACATCCAAACGGACAACTTCAATGAACTAACGGACTAACTCTTCAATATTCGGATCACTGGACATGTAAGTTTATTACTGCCTTAGCAATCAACTCAGAAAGATGTCTCACAAGAAATCTAAAAGAACATCTCAACCGAAGGTACAAGACTCATCGAAGTTGACACACTCATCATGCTTTGTCTTGCAATCTACTGTAAGTAAACTCACTCTATTGTGGCGTTGATATTATTCGATTAACTCAACGAGATACAGAGATGCAATTTTGCTATAATTACAATGTGCTTTATGTTTTTCTGATTGTATGCAGCAATACTGCATATGAAACATGGGTGCAAGATCAAGGAACTCTCACTCTATATGGATCATATTCAGAATTACTCAACAATTGGATTTTGGCGCAATCATCAACACTCAAGGTCAACTCAGCTGCAATACTCATTTACTCAATCTTCATTACTTGCAACTGCATTTGGAATCATACGACAACTTGGTGACATCTCATAAACTTGGATTATTACTCTATTTAATATCAGAATTATGATTTATCTCAAAAGATGCTATTCAAAAACTCAACGCTCCACAGCAACGCTCATTTATCCCAATCATTGGAATTGGTGGTACGCAATCAACTCATACATTAGGAAGAGTTCAATTGGATTTACGGTCCATCCATAAACACCTTAAGATCCTACCTTTTGGCAACCTCAACCCGTGGCTGTACTCATTGGTGCTGACTATTATGTTCAAATTATCAAACCTAATCTCATCAAGAGCTGTGTGATAGAACCTTCCGCAAATGTCATCAATTTTTGGTTGATCATTACTAAAATCATTCAAATCAGCTGTTCAACGGAAATAGTACATCAAGATCAGGTTGCACTTAACGCAGAAGAATTGAAGAAATTATTCATACGTTTCTGGGTTAAGAAGTACCACCCTCAAAAACTATAGGCCAACTCAAGAAGGAAGAAGGATTGTGTGAGCAACACTTTGTTCACACAGTGAAAACATCAAGTAAGGTTATCTTAAAACTTCAGCTGATCCGAACAACTGAACAACTCATTTGGCAAAGCTCAAGCGTGCCTCAAGCGGTTACTGTCAATTGCACTCACGATAGCATCTACAAAAAATGATATTACACATATCATGGATAAATGAACCGGATCAACTAACGCATTTCGTTTTAGCAAAATTCACATATGGAACACGAGCAACTTCTTACTTGGATATCTGCATTCTTCTTCAGCTGGTGAAGAATAAAGTAGCCAATAATCTACTGGTAACAGACTCAATCCTCATTGAAAGGATATGGATGACAACTTCGGCGGAGTTGCATTAAAGGACACACTCAGTCACAAGAGCCATACAGTTATCAGGGTTCTGCACGGCGAGCGGCTATCCATTAGCCAAATTGCAAATTCAATTTACCGATGTTTCTCAAGGAATTCGTCACCAGGAACTCAAGCTGTTGATTCTAATGATTGCGTCACAAAATTACTCAAATTATAACGGATCTTACTATCAAATAAATTCACATCAGAATAATATTGCAGCTTACTCAAGAAATAATCACAAACGGGCAATTCTCTCAAAACTCACCACTATTCGATTCCTTATCGATAATCTCATTTGTGGTTACTAATTCAAATCCTCCTAAAAGAGCTGTGATTACTCAATTGCAAAGAATGGCTGCAAATTCCATAAGCTCTCACTCCACTGAATATAATCTCTATGTCAAAGTGGCTAGAGATCCAGGCGGATTCGGTTCTGGAAATATATGGCTTTTCGAATGCTTCGCATTCTGCAAACAGGCAACGGCCGCAGCACCTTACGGTAAATCCACATTTCTCACACGTGGCTTATTATTTATATTCTCATCAACAAGGATAGCAACACTCAATCGATACTCCATTCTAAGGTTGGAGTTCAGAGCTGCAATGCTTATTCACAAGGTATGTTTGGATAACTCACAGTTGTCAAGCTCTCATGCTCATTTCTGAACAGATAAGAAGTAGTACGAACACGCATAATCTCACGTCCTCATGATGGAAGGAATCTATTGGAACCAGGGTTGCACTCATACAAGGGATGATTCCAACAACCAAGTGAAGATAATCATCATGGTTATTTCAAACAGACTCATGAAAAGAGGAAGACCTTCCAGAAAGAGGCAAAGGTCACACTCACTGCAGCCACATCACATTCGGTAAATTCATGGGCTCTCGTCAATCAATACTCACTACTCACTAAATTACTCAGAATTACTGGCTGAGTAATTATAGCTTGTGATCATTCTAGGCAGACGGCAAAATTCAGTAAAGACGAGACTCACAGCTGAGACATGATTAGTAAAGCAAAAATCTTCTGGATTACGGAAACTCAGCAAGTTCATTTCCATACTGGACTCAATATGCTGAAAAATTCTCAAGTCCCACGGAATCATATACTCAATAGATTGACTGCATATATAGACTCATCAGGAATTATCAGGATAGGAGGTCGGCTTAACAAAACTCAGCTGAATCATAACTCAAGGCATCCAGTTATAATACTAAGGAGCAATCAACTCACAACACTGATCATTCGGCACTCTTACATAGTAATATTTCTCGGTGGCGCCGAGAAAACTCACTTTGCACACATCAGGCAGGAAATTTAGATTATTGGCAGTAGAGCTCCGGCCAAGTTATTCATTCTAGATTCTGTGACTTGTGCAAGGTATCGGACTCATCGGACTCAACAACTTATGGGGCAACTATCCAGAACGCTGGAGCACCACATCACCACTCTTCACTCACTGGGATCAATTTAGCAGGAGCACTCATCAACTCATCGAAGGGATGTGAATCCAAACCATACAAGTGCTGGATTTATATTTGTGTGCTCTCACAGTATCGGCGGTTCATTTACATTTGATCAGTGAATACTCATCGGATGCAGATAAATTCGGCTTCATGATCACCGCTGTGCATCGCAATCGGATTTCTCACTGACTTCAAGATTAGTACAATCGCCATGAAGCTAAGGTAACCTCTCATACACGCACAGCCATTTTGTATACGCTTAAGTAGTGATAATACACGTGAATGTACTCTGCACATGCAATTTTCGGCAACTCTCGCACCACAACAAATCAATGACATTTGGTTGAGTAAATTTGAGCAAGCAGTGCATTTACGGTGAAACTCAATGGTATCCATAAGCAATACTCATCTACATTCACACAGGAAAACTCAACCATAAACACTCTTTCACTCAACTATTTATTGTAACACTCATATACTCAAACACAATTTTGTAACATTTACATACATCCTTTATTAAAATCATTTAAAACAGCTGTTCTATCGAATATTATGTAAATAAGTGATTGCAAATATGTAATAGTGATTATAATTTTTAGACTTTTTACAATATATTGTGGTTAACTTTACTCGAGTGTTTGTCTCTCAATTTATTTTGTAAGCAGCCGCAGCATGTCCTCATTATATTATGGCATTCTCAAACAGTGGCTATAAAAACTCATAAACAAGATATTATAGTGGAAGTATATTTTAAATGATTTTATTATTTCAATAATACTAAATATCGTTGCGTGCATAATATTTTACGCAAAAGTATTGGTTAAATTCTAATATAAATACATTAGGAAATTATATAATAACCGTATGATAACAAGACTACAATAATATAATAATTATTGCAATCAAATATAATGGCCATGGATAATAAACAATAAGGTACTGGGAAAAATGTTATTAATTGCAGCGCAAAATCTTGAAACTTCCGACAAATACGAAAAGCTTACAACACAAAAACTAACAAAGAATGGTGGAAATTTGTCAGCTGCGAAAAATCGTCGCTACTAGGGTGTACATCATATCACTGCTACATCACACACTGTGAGATAAGACGCAATACTACAACCAGCGGCAGACGCCTTGTAAAAGGATACTAGCACATGTACAGTAAAACCGAGAGCGCTACAGGAAATTTTTGCGTTGTAAGTATTGAAAAGACGACCTTGACAACGACAACGTTTGGCGGATTTTCTTCTGGGCTAACATTTTTTAAGGACAGTAATTTCACTGTACAATTGTAAGAGCCGTACAAATACATTTTCCACATCCTACTAATAGGGCCGCTACATTAGATAGACAAATAGACGTCCTCAGACGTCTATAAGAGTAAATGATCTGTATGGGTAGGGCTAGTACAGCGAATAGAAACTATGGTTTCCGCAACCTAGAATTTTTAGTGTAATCAGAAATTTTGAAATTATATAACATGCATTATAATTATGACATAACAGAAAATTTTAGTAATTCTTTCAATTTAATCGGACGGCCTAAATAGAAATATACTCATTAATAATAGGAACAAGTTTAAATACGAAAAATTTCTGAAAAGAACAATAAGACACTAAATATTACTAAAACGTAATCATCTGTTTGTGTAACCGCGGCTACTATATGGGTTATCAGTGCTACGCCACACACAGAGGGAGTAGATGCACTACTATAATCAACTGCAGCTCGGCAGCCATATTGTAAAAGGACACCTCGTGATGTAAGCAAAACCCGTACCGAGTGAGGTGAGCAAAACCCATTGCGCTCACTGTAAACTTAATCTTTCCCTTTTTTTTTTCTCATAAATAAATGTAAATATAATATCATAAATTACTCATAGAAAATTCAAGACGTGATTTAAAAACAAACCTAAGTCCTTACACACAACCCCTACCCTAGCGACCTCCCACGGCAAAGAAGTGATTGATCTATGATTCAGTCACTTACCTGCTTTAAGTCTCTCTCCACCAACGAACAGTGGGGCCACACGGATTTTTTGGTTCAAAAGTCACAATACTCAACGGAATTTCAAAATTTTTTGAATAGGAACATTCTTTACCAAATATCGAAGAGACCTACGAAACCTGATTTTCCAAAAAATTAACCTATAAATCTAGGGAACCATATAAACCTACCTCATCAACCAATCAATTCGACTTCTAACCTGCAAATTATAAAAATGCCATAAACCTTTAATTTTTAGGCTCTTCATTCATGAACTCTTGACCATTGATCCAGTAACCATTGCACCCATAAACCGTACCCATAAGTTAAAAATCCATAAGCCCTAAGCTCATAAGCCCTACGCCCATAAACACTGAACCCCGAAACTCATATATCCCAACCCTAGAACTTGCACATTGCGAAAGTGCTACAATTTCAAAGTTAAATATGGGTTTAGAAGTACATGGATTGATGGGTGCATGGGTTTATGGATCTAGGGTATAGAGTGCATGTGTCAAGGACTTGAGAATTGAAGTTTTTTGGCATTTTTGGGATTCGCAAGTGTAAATTTTTTTGTTATTGGTTGATAAGGTACGTTTTTATGGTCCCCTAGGTTTATAGGTTCATATTTTCAATTAACTTTCTTCGGTATTTGGTCACAAAAGTTCCTGTTTCCAAATTTTGAAATTCAGTTGAGAATTGAGACCTCTAGGTGATTTTGAACCTTATGGCCCCAGCGTGCGACGGTAGGGACTCCGGCACATTGCGCATCGGTATCTTACCCCGAGAGGTAAAAGAAAAAAAGGAATGAAAAATCTCCAAGTAAGATTTCCAATACCAATCTCACACTTCGCCATAAATACACATGGCATATATGGGATTTTCCGCGAGGTGGCGCGAAGCGTACTAACATGCGACAGTACAGCTCCGACTTTTTTGCGATTTTAAACGGTTGTGCATAAGTGTTTTTTGTAAAAAATGGTGTATTTTGACGTGCTAGAGGTACTACTGCATTGATGTGTGAGATTGAATGAGCCGAGAAAGCAGAAAGTAGCCTAGTATTTCTAAACTGTTACATCTACACCGGAACTCGCTGCCGCCTGCGACAGTATTACGCCTCTATATCACCTCTATTTTCCCATCTGCCACCGTGACTCTTTTCGACATTGCTGCTTTCATCACCATCAAGACCTTACATAGTCCATCGACAAACCTCCTGGAAATTGCAAAAATTTCAATAACCAACGGTCGGAGCAGAGATTAAAGCCCGCACCTCGTAAAATTGCGTCACCTCTCTTATAAGTCAGCTGGCTAATAACGTATACAAATACGCACCCACTCTCGTTTATATCAAAACAAAGCGGTGCTGGATACTATATTTAAGCTTTCTGATGTCTAAGCTAACTTAACTTTTGAAATGGCACCAAAGTCATGCAGCATTTGTAGAAAAGTGGACAGGAAAGATGCCAAAATATTAAATTGCTACAATTGCAAAAAATCGTTTCACGATATATGTCAACCTATGTTTGCAATGAAACCGAAAAACGATAAAAATATACAACACATATGCAAAGTATGCAAAAGCTTAAAGGCAGAGAATGCGAATGAGAAGAAAGTCAACAAAAATCAAAAAGAGAACGCACACGTCTCCGACTCTCTCATACAGAAGAAGCTCCAATAGACTTGACTCGTCTGTACTTAAAAGTCGCAACGTATCCACCGGCTTGGTACAAATAGCTACTCGGCAAAGGTCAGTTGATTTCATCAACAAGCCACGTCAATTGTCACTCTTGAAGCGCGGCAGCGTGCCATAGACTGACTTGATCCCCCACCATCCGGCGCCTCTAAAGTCATCAACCCCAGCAGTGGCGAACGCTACGAAAACATCGCAAACAATATCTACGCCGGCTTTCAACATCCAGGCGCAGTTTCACCACGACGGGAGGGTCGACGCTGCGCAGGGGTCGTACACCACCGCTGAAACTGACAATTCCTTGGAGTTTTCTGTCTTAACACCTGCTGAACCATCGTCGGCAACACTACAAGTACCTGCACCGCTCGGAGAGCCCCAGCTGATTGGCATAACGAATGCATTAATTTCAGTAAGCACCCTTGACCTGTTTTTTCAGCATTTTGACATGCTCGAGAGGCAGATCGACGGTTTGAGGACCTGTGAGAGTTGAAATCTCGTAGCGCGGAATGTTTATGCATCCTCAGCAAGCGCTGAGGAGGACGAGACGGTTTTGGCGGCGCGGGTTTCGACTCTCGAGGGGAAAATCGCAAAACAAAATTTGTTAATATTAGACTTCGAATCGAAGTGTAATCTGCTTCTCGCTTGCAATACTACTTTTAAGAAAAATCTCAATGACACTAATGATTTTATTAACGAATCCAAGGTTGCTTATTGTACACTTCATAAATTAATATCTAATTTCAGTAGCATTTTAAACAATGATTTGACATGTAGAGATGGCTCTATGGAGGCAACATTATCCATCAATACGGAAAATTCAGCCGCTCACAAAATGACTCTTGATGTGAGTAACAGTGCTCTGGCTAAACTCGACTCAATTTCCAAGTCATTAAATATTATACCATCTTTGGAGTCTGCCATAAAAACTTTAAAAAGTAACTTAGAAAAAATAGAAAATCATTTAACTGGTCAGAATGATAAATTATACAAGTTTGAGACCAAGCAGGATGCATTATTGGAGAGCGGTAAGAACAGTTTAGTTCAAATCGAAATGTTAGAACAAAATACAAGAAAATTACTAGATGAAAACCATAACAGTATTAAAACAATATTAAAGCGTAAAGTTAATTCTCTCCAATCCCGTATGCAAAATAATTTTTATGAGATGGATAAAAACATTAAAGATGTTACTAATGACTTTGCTGCCATCATAGAGCAGACCGTCAATGATATTAGTTGAGGTACCACAGTCAATGAGGAGATCTCAGACGCAAACATAGCAAGGTGCAGTGATGAGGGCAGCGAAATGGTAATCTCCTGCGGTGCAGACTGCGGCAAAATCAACATGCAGTCGTAGGATTTTAGTTCCGCTGTACTCAACACTGTACTTCTATCTCTTTCAAAATCGGACATCAAAGCCGTTAAGCTGCTATCACCACATAGCAGTGAGTTGGGATCTATTCAACAACACAAACAATTATCTATAGCATCTGAAAATACTCAAAAGAGCGATATCATCGACAGTCCAAGAAGAACGCTTTCTTTGCTAGTTAGACTATCCAGTGGAGAGTTACTTGCGCATATTTTTAAAGAAAAAAGAAATTTCACGAGTTTCACTTTAATGGACAGAAATCCTTCACTCCTTGGTGATATCTCAACCACTAGGCTAAGCTAAACAAATATATTTTTAAACTATTATTTACAAAAGGAAAAATATAATGATTTTAAAAAATTAAGAATTTATGCAAAGAAAATTGATCTTAAGTATGTGTAGCATAGAGGTGGAAAATTTCTCACCAAGAAGGGAGACGGGGAGAAAGCATACGTTTTTTCTACAAAAGCAGATTTGGATAGCATAGACTTACGAGCAGACATAGTAGACAAAATCAAAATTATAATCAATAAAAATGTTGAATGTGTACAAGAAAATGAGGATAAAAAGAAAAACAACGAAAATACTAAAACTACAAATGCTAGCGGCAATACTGAAAAATCTGATAAAAATTCTAAACAAAAAGTTAAGAATAAAACAAATACAAAAAATTAAAAACCAAAAACCAGAAAGTTACGAATATATCAGTAATGCTGGTACAAAATACTGCTTCTCCCACATGACTAAATACACTCTCCACTGGAAGTTGTAAGAGAGATCGTGGAGTACTGAGAGCATTCTTCATTAATGCAACTTCTTTCAAGAAGCACATTAATCAAGTACGCATATTTCTACGTGATAATCCGATCTATGACTTATTCGGTATGGTAGAAACCAGGCTAGATCCCTGTATCTCGGATGACGTCATTCAGGTTCATGGATTTATAGTATTTAGGCAGGACAGACATCTGGAAGGGGGAGGTGTTGCCCTTTATGTACAGAAAGCATATACATGTGAGTTGTTAACATCATCTGGTACGCAGGTGTGCGGAAAACCAGGGAAACCAGAATACACTTTCTGTTCCATCAAGAAGGGTGACGCCGAACCGTTTTTGGTATCTGTCATCTACAGACCCCCGGATATATCTTTTACTAAAAAATCCTACCTCATTGATAAATTAAAAGATTATTGTACTTGTTTTTCGCGAAAGATTATAATGGGGGACCTGAATGCCGATTTTTTGAAAAACGGCTACAGTTTGTCCGCAACTTATCGGCGGAGTTATCGTTACAGGTGATATAGCATGGTGCTACGAATCACACACGCAGGGATCACACATGGATTGATCTAATTCTTGTCGATGTAAACGATACTGTACTAGACGCACGTAACTTTCCGGCCAATTTTCACAGCAGCCATAACATAATTGATGTCTCTCTCCCATGGATAAAACTGCCAGTAGACAACACAAGAAATATTGTATATAGAGATTATAAGGGTATTAGTCCCTTTAAATTGGCTACTGTGTTATCTGCCTGTGATTGGTTTCCTTTTACAAACAACAACAGCATAGACACAGAGACGGCTCTTAATAGCCTCTGTAACAACCTAACGGAAGTAATAGAACAACTTGCTCCACTTAAAATTATGAGACCAAAAAAGAATCAACTGCCGTGGGTTGGAGCGGAATTAGTCCAGTTACAATGGAAACGTGACGCAACTTACAAACGTTACAAGAGGACGGGAAACAGATTTTTCCTAGAACAGTTCCGAACTTTACGACAAACTGTTTACGAACACGTAACCCAAGCTAGGACGTCATATTACCACCAACGCTTGTCAGAGGCTCTTGCAAGTGGGAATGTTTGGAAGGAGCTCAAAGACCTGGGATTAATATCAAAACCGAATGAGGATTTAACTGGTCTGACACCAGATGAGCTAAATCAACACTTTGCTGGAGTGTCAGTCTCACCGTAGGACGAGGAGGGGGACTGCAGAAATCTCTTGAACATTGCAAGTTTAGAAGGTTTTAAGTTTAAAGATATTGTTTTCGCAGATGTAGTGCTTGCAGTTTCTCATTTCTCGTCTCAGGCTCATGGTGAGGATGGCATTCCGCAGAGTGTTGTAGCCAAAGCTCGTCCGTTAATTGGGGAACATCTTTTACGACTGTTTAATTGCTCCTTTGCACGGGGTGCTTTCCCGAACTGTGGAACAAGACGCGTATAACACCTGTAAAAAAGTGCACAGCACCTAAGAGTCCATCAGATTTTAGGCCGATTTCGATCCGGTGCTTTCTCTCAAAGGTTCTGGAAAAGATAGCTCTAGACCAAATGCAAGAGTTCCTCATAAGAAAGAAAATCCTGGATCCTGTACAGACAGGCTTCAAAAAACACCACTCCACGGGAACAGCATTACTCCAGTTGTCAGAGGATGTACGTCGCGGCATCGACAAGAAATACGTCACGTTACTACTACTGTTCGACTTCAGCAAGGCATTCGACAAAATCTCCTTTTCGACTTCTCGAAAGGCTGAGATTGATGGGTTTCTTCAGTGGATAAACTCATATATTTCTGGTAGGCAACAATGTGTATATACGCAATCTCAAGGTTCATCTTCGTGGTTAAACACGAATCTTGGAGTGTCACAGGGATCAGTTCTGGGACCTCTGTTGTTTTGCCTATACATAAACGAAATACGTGACGTCCTTGACTCCAGATGTATCAAGCATTTACTGTATGCAGATGATTTACGAGTTTACGTGCAAGTACCCAAAGATAGTCTAGATGAGGGCATTCAAACACTGCAGCAGGCGGCTGCTCCCGTGTCGGCGTGGGCTGATAGTGCCTCTCTTAAACTAAATAAGGTCAAAACGAAGGCGATCGTTTTTGGTGGTAATCATTTTGTTAATGATTTTTATTTGAATGCTGAGTCGAGGACGATCGACCTTGGAGACGGTACCCTTATCCCATTCTCCGACAGCGTCACACTAGCCTTGGTGTAGTACTGGACGCTAAGATTGCGTGGAATGCTCACGTGAACAAAGAAATTTAATCGAGTATTGTATGCCTTACGATATTTTCGCCAGTACACTACTGATATCCTGCGTAAACGGCTCGCAGCCGCACTGCTGTTCCCTCATTTGGACTACTGCTAGATAGTGTTTCTTGATGCATCTCAAGAGTTGAGAAACCGATTACAAGGACTTTAGAATGCATGTGTGAGGTATGTGTTAGGTATAGGTCGAGGTGATCATATTTCGCCTCATAGAGACGCTCTGGGCTGGTTACGCATTGATTCGAGGAGACAATACCTCATGGCAATACTTATGTATAAAATCATGCGTATGCATACTCCCGACTATCTTGAGAGTCTCTTCTCCAGAATGTACCCAGATCGGCAACTAGAGGCGAAATTAAAGAATTAACAGTGCCTCTGATGCGCACTGACGCCGGGATAAAATCATTCTAGGTAAGAGGTGTGCACCTATGGAACTTTCTGCCTGCTGAGATTAGAAATTTTTCTTCCCTCAGAAGGTTCAAAACAGCTCTGAAAGCGCATTTTCTTGATCTCGATTTAACTACTCGCAAAATAGATATCTGTATGTTAATTTATAAATTGCAGTATGAATGTAATTTATTAGCGCGAGTGATGAGTGTGAATGTCAAATATTTTTTAATTTTAGTCTTAAGTGTTTTTCTGTGATATGTGACCTCTTCTATGAAAAGGGACCTTACGTCCGAAAACAAGTTTTCGAGAAAACAGCGATTGAAGTTAAACAACTCCACGGTCTCTGAGCGGAAAATTTCAAGCGAACAATGTAAACAAATACTTTGTATTGCAAACTTTTAAACAAATTATGATTTTTCGGATTTCACCACGTGAAAGAGCGTCTCAAACTCTATCCGAATCGACAAGAAAGTGAAAAATGATTTTTTGACACGTAAGGTCCCTTTTCATAGACCAGGTCACATATATTGGCAAGTAATAGTCATATACTATTATACGTGTAATTTCTCTAGTCCAGCAGATTTCTAGTCATTTTTAAAATCCTTCTTATCTGTGATATCACTAATTAAGTATTTTTGACTTACAATTCAGAATTATTTTAGTTTCTAGGGATCACTGTGATATTGAAAATCAGTATTTAAAATAGTATTTTAAAGAAATTAAAACTGGTGACCGTCTAGAGCATCTAAGTATTTTTCTCGAGAATGAAAATCACTATATTATAATGTATTATTAATGCGATATTTTTATAAGTATATAAGTATTATTAATGCTAATATTTTAATCTGATTTATACACTAATTTACAATGTTTATTACACGTTTATAAAATATTTGTAAAATCTACATTTTTACAATAAATTACTATTACTATATCGCGGTAGCGGCACCTATTTTTATTATAAAGTATAATAGAAGAAGCAATTTTAATGGTCACATATTACAGCATTTGATACATGGAACCGTATATTAATTTTTGGAAAACAATATAAAACAATACGATAAACGCAATCGTAATGGTTGAGACTTCCAGAAACAATATCAGTTATGGACATTAGCAAAATATGACCAGGGAAAACTTACTACTCGAACCACTTTCATGAAAATCGAAGTGATCTGAGTACAATAATTATCATTGGTATTATCATTAGTGGCCTTTATTCCCGATCGTTGAGGAGCAGGGGTATAGAAACGGGCAGCAACTTTTAACGAGCTAATATGCGGAAATATCAGCTACATCAATTTCAACTGCCCAATCGGAGCGCGCCATTAAGATAAAAAGTAGAATTAGATAACGAATACAAATCCAAAAAAAAAATTTGAAATCACGGCTTCACCCAAAACACACTGTGCCCAAGACTATAGAAAAAAATGGTCAGATGATGATATCACGAATAGAAGCTCTTTATCCTGGAGCTGAATACTTAACCAACTGGCCGGCTCCCAGGCTTGAAGCTAATATCAACAACGCAGTAATAAATTAATTGACAAAATTCACAATTATAACGTGAATTTCACCAGACAACTATAATATAAATTTCTTTTAAGGAAATAACGCGTCAATAATGTAGAACGCAAGGAAGAACTGGCAAGGAACGTCTCGGTAAAACATTATAGAACAGCACCCAGAGTTGCGCCGTATGGATACAAGGCAGCCAATAAATAAGCGCGCCAGTATACCATACAGGCTGCGCCTATTTTTTTGAGAGTAAAATCAATGGACTTTAACATATTAAAGGTGATACAGGAACAATAAGAAACCTACTAACGAGACTAATCCAATGTTTATTACTAACCCGATGAAAAAAGGGAAAACCCGGACCTTGAAAAAATAACATTAGAAGCAACATATCAGAGTACCCAATAAAATCTGGCAACTCTGTATGCTTGCAGACTGATGTTGGAAGCAGGAAACACAAGGAACCCAGGAATACAGCCTATTTCGGAAAGCCCAGGAGTGATCATAGAGCAGCTAATTTCGCTCGCAACATCAAGCACAACATGGAAGATAATACAGCAGATTAATATATATATGGTGAAAATAGTATACATCTATATTGTACGCATGAATATATATACAGTAGGTATGTGTGAGCGCGCGACTGTATCGTGAGCGCGCAATGTCGTATGAGTCCGAACGTAAACATGTACCTCTCCCCTTCTTTATAGTGTGTGTACGTGAGCAAGTATCTAAGTCGAGGAGCAGTGAACGATACGCTGCTCTCTCTCTACTTTTGTACGCCGAACGAGAAGCACCTCGTGCGTGGCGCAAGGTAGCGCCGTGAACTAAGTTTCAATAAACTCTTTATTCTATCACTACATTAAATAAGTCTTTCCTTAATTAACCACACCTCGACGTGGTAGCAGGAGCCGTGGTTGGTTTGCCACGAGGTGAGTGGTAAGAACTTTTTCCATTATCTTCCATATCGAGTCATATAGAGATAATTAAAGTGCCGCATATGTGAACACCGTGAGAAACGTATATGGACGAAGAATCGAAATTGAAAATCGAGCAAGAAGAAAAGTTCGAACACGAAGGAACGTTCAAGACATCTATTGAAGAAGAAACGACCTTGGAGGTCAAATACGATGAAAATTCCGAACACGAAGGAACGTTCGAGAACGAAGAAGACGAAATGGAGAAAAAGGAAGTCACGATACCGGTGTTTGATGGAGAAGACTATAGTGTGTGGAAGAAAAGGATTACGATGTACCTAAAGTTGAAAAAATGTGACGTAGTGATAACCTGAGCAAGAGTTGCTGCAGACAAAGAAGACTGGAAAGAAAAGGATTTAAAGGCCATAAATTTGATTTACAGTGCCATTTCCAACGAACAATTGGAGTTTGTGTGTGAATAAGATATGGCGTATAATATAATAAAGAAATTGGATGATATGTATTTAAAAGAGTCTACAGCACTACAAATTGTGTTTAGAAATAAATTGGAAAAATTGAGACTAGAAAAGTATAGTGATACAGCAACATTTTTCAGTGAATTTGAGAAATCAGTGAATGAATTAAAAAGCGCAGGTGCGAAAATAAGTGAAAAAGAAAAACTAAATTATATGTTGAACACATTTCCGAACCAGTACAGTTATATTGGTGATTTAATAGACACATTAAAAGAAGAGGAACAAACAGCATCGTATGTGAAAAATAAAATCCAAATCGCTGAAATGAAAAATAATAGCGAGCACAGCGAACAAAGGTCAAATGTATTCGTTGCAAAAAAGGACCAGAAAGGAAGCTGTTTCAAATGTGGGAAAAACGGGCATTTCGCACGAGAATGTCAAAATGGAGGATAAGCAGGACAAAGCGGCACATCATCGCGAGGCTCAACACGTGGCCGCAGTTGAGGCAGAGAAGGAAGAGGCAACATCGGCAGGGGGCGCGGAAACTTCCGTCACCAAGGAGCCAGCACGAGCGAGCAGAGCGGCGAAGGTAATGAAATACAGTGGTTGCTGGATAGCGGATGTACCGATCACATAATAAATAGCGTCGACTATTTTGATAAATATATTGATCTTAAAGAACCGGTAAATATATATTTAGGGGATACTAGATATATAAAAGCAACGAAAATTGGAAATGTAGTTAGCTATTTTGATGCATTTGGTAAAAAGAATGAAGTTAATATGAGTAATGTTTTTTATGCCGAAAAAATGAATACAAACTTAATAAGTTTTGGGAAATTAATAGATAACAATACAATTATCTCGAAGGGAAATAAAGCAGAGATAATAGATAAAAATAATAAATTGATAGCTGTAGCATACAAAGAAAATCGAACTTATAAGATAAAGAGTATTTTGAAACATAGGGAAAATTATGTAAAGGCAACAAAGCAGTATGAGTTTGAAAGAGAAATGGCATAGAATGTTAGGACACGTAAATTTCGGGTATCTAAATACACAATGTAGACAAGAGTTATTAACGGATATTCCGAATAAACTTGAATCTGAATTTATGAAGTGTAAAACGTGTATAGAGAATAAAATGCACAATTTGCCATTTAGTAACGATAGAATAAAAGCTAAAGATATTTTAGAAATAGTTCATACAGATGTATGTGATCCATTTAAAACTACAGGATTTAATGGAGAAAATTATTTTGTCTTTTTCATTGATAATTATAGCAAACTCTCGAAGGTTTATTGTATGCAAACTAAAGACGAAGTTTTTGATTGCCTAGTTGGATTTATTAATGAATGTGAAAATTTAACTGAAAAGAAAATAAAAGTTTTGAGATGCGATAATGGAAAAGAATACTTAAATAATCTGTTTTATAAATTCGTAAGGGAAAAAGGTATTATTTTGAATAATTGCCCCGTATATGTACACGAGTTAAACGGAACCGCGGAACGATTCAATAGAACTATAATGGATATGGCGCGTTATTTACTAACAGAGGCAGAAGTACATAAACGATATTGGCCTGAAATAGTACGTGCAGCGACGTATTTGAAAAATCGAACCTTGACTAATACGATAGAGAAAAACTCCGTACGAAATATTTTTTAAGGAACGGCCGGATGTCAAACATTTACGTCTGTACGGGAGTAGAGTTTTTATTAGAAAACCGGAACAAAAAAGAAATTCTAAATGGGATAAAAAGGCAGATATGGGAATCCTATTAGGATATAGTGATGTAGGATATAGACTCCTAGTAAATAATAAAATGGTAGTTGCTAGACATGTAGATATAGTAGAGGAAAATGTAAAATGCATAGGATTTGATGATGTAGAGTCACAATATACATCTCTTTCTACTTCGACTCTCGAGTCATTTAGAGGAGAACACAATGATCGTGGTGATTTAAGCGATAATAATGTTTTTCAAAGCACGGATGAGAATAATGAACAGGAACCAAAATCAGCAAATAAGAAAAATGTAGAACTATTTTCTTATTTACTTAAAGTTCCACATAGATCTACACGTGATAGAAAAAGTCCAATAAGATATCCAGAAAACATTTCGAATAATATTTATGTAAATTACTGCAGGGTAGATCCATATACATCTGAGGAGGCGATGAGTAGTAATGATAGTGAGAGCTGGATACAAACTATGGATAAAGAAATAAAAAGTTTAAAAGATAATAAAACATGGGAATTAGTTAAAGGATACCAAATGAAAAGGTAATAGATGTAAAATGGGTTTATAGTAGGAAATATGAAGATACATATAAAGCGAGATTAGTTGTAACAGGATTTCAACAGACAAATGTGATTGACGACATATACACTCCAGTTGCTAAAATGCAAACTTTAAAAATTTTGTTTTCCTTTTTTTGTCAGTTTGGTCTAATTATAGAACAAATGGATGTAGTTACTGCTTTTTTAAATGGTGAAGTAGGCTCTGAGGTATATGTCGGTCAACCGAAAGGTTATAGCGATGGAACAAACAAGGTTTGTAAATTACGTAAAGCATTGTACGGACTACGAGAAAGGGCATGGTATGAATGTTTGGATGAATATTTGACAAAGATAAAATTTAAAAGGATTAACGTAGATTATTGTTTATGTACTCAAGGTGAGGGTGTAGATCAAATTTACTTATTAATATACGTCGATGATTTGTTAATTTGTAGTAAGAGTATAAAGAAAATTAAAAATTTAAAAAGAGTCTTGTCAGAAAAATTTAAGATGAAAGACCTAGGCGAAGTTAAAGAATACCTTGGTATTAATATAGAGTATGATTATCGTAATTGTGATATGAAATTATGTCAACCTAAGTATATAGTCATTAGTGAATAAATATCAATTGCAGGATAGTAGATTATATAGTACACCTATGGAAACAAATCTAAAAATTGAAAAGGCTGAAATATGCGAGTCAGATATTAAATATAGAAATTTGATACGTGCATTATTATATATAAGTTTAAAAAAAGGTCCCAAATAAGTTATAGTGTAAATTATCTGAGTAGATATCAAAATAGTTATAATGTGACTCATTGGAAATATGCGTTACGAATCTTGGAATACTTGTATTTAACTAAAGATATAAAGATGAATTATAAAAGGAATGTAAATTGCGAAATTATAGATTGTTGTGTAGACGCAGATTGGGCTGGTGATAATGTTGACAGAAAATCCACATCTGGATATGTTATTAAAGTATTTGGGAATGTAATCGATTGGAAATCGCGAAAACAAAAAACTGTAACAAAGGCTTCAACTTATGCAGAATATATAGCCTTATCTGAGGCAGTTAGTGAAGTAAAGTTTATAATAGAGGTAATGAAAAACTTTAATGTAGAATTAATTGATCCTGTAAAGATATTTGAGGATAACACAGGCGCGATAAATATAGCGAATATGGAAACCTTACTAAGAATTCGAAGCACATAGAAATATATTATCACTATGTTCATGAAAGCGTGAAAGAAAAGGAAATTGTAATAATTAAAATTGACTCTAATGATAATGTTGCGGATATCTTTACAAAAGCATTGTGTAAAGATAAATTTGAAAAGTTCAGAGAATTATTGAATATCATGTAATAAATTAAAAGTGTACAATATATATGTAAGGAGGCCTGTTGAAAATAGTATACATCTATATTGTACGCATGAATATATATACCGTAGGTATGTGTGAGCGCACGAGTTATATGAGTTACCACATAAGTACTTAGACGCATCGGCCAGCCAGCCTCCTTATCGCTCCGAATGGAATCTGCATGGACAAAGAGAAGCCAGAAGACAATGAAGATGCAATATATACTTTTCATATATACTTTATACATATACTCTCTTTATACTCTCTTACTGCACTTCGCATCGACGATCGCCAGTCTCTATCGGGCATCCAACCTGTAACGACGTTTTAATAAATCATTATTCTAATCAACACCCTTTGTTCGATTACTTACTTTGGCGAGTGTTACCTGTGTGTGTGTGTTACGTTTCCTTGGTGATCCACCGGGGCTTGCCACATAACTGGCGCTGCGGAGACAGGATCGTGAAGCTGCAAAAACTCAGATTCTCCCTCAACCTGGTGGCGGAAATCTTCAGCGAGGAAGCAGTTGGCGTTTCAATGTCTATCATCACGGAACCTATACTACGTCGAGATTGGAGTCCACCTGCAAGCAGAGATTCACCCGAAATCATTAAAGACAAACTAGTAAGTCTTTGAAATTTCCTATATCCTACCCAACCCTATTCTTTTAAATGCAATTGATTTTACGTGAAGCGTAATAAAAAATAAAGCAAAATGGCAAATAACGGAGATAATCAACAAAATCTTACGTTAGAACAATTTAAATTGCGACTTACGATATGGCGCGACGCGATCCCCATATATGAAGGAGGTACAAGACTCCTTTCGCACTTTATACAAACGTCCGACAAATTCGTCGAAAATGTGGCAACTGCAGATAATGCAATAAACGAGGCATTATTCGCATTAATCAAATCAAAGATTCGCGGTGTAGCACTAGACCTAATAGTGGCAAATAACCCGGCTACATATGCCGCATGTAAAACGCTCTTAGTTAATAGATTCAGTGACCCAAGTTCGGAGGAGTTACTATTTAACAGACTAAGTGTATGTTATCAATTGACAAATCAGTCTTACGAAAAATACGCAGACGAAATCAAAAGCAGGCTAAATAAATTGAAGGAACACATACAGTTAAATAATCGAGACGCTAATGTTATAAGTATTAAAAATACATTTTATGAAAACGTAGCCAAAAGTACTTTTATAAATGGTATTAAAGAGCCGTAACATTCGTACTTGCTACATTATGATTTAGACGACGTTGAGGCATGTATAATAAAATGCCATAAATACGACAACCATGAACAACAAAGTGCTTTTCTCAATTTCGCACGACAACGTGATAACAAACCTAAGCCCAACGTATTCGGTACAATCAATGCTAAAAGTGCAAACCCATTTGCGACTAATAGTAATCCAAAAATTATTCACCCTTCAAATAATTTACCAAGTACTTCAAGAAATGTAAATCCATTTTATTTGCAACCGACACCCGCATTTGCACAAACACAACCTGGATTTATCCCCACAAATTATCTTAATAACAATTTTGGTCAAAATAATAATAATCTGCCAAGACAACAAAATTACCAACCAACACCAATGTCAGTCAGTACAAGAAATACTAACAAACAAGGCATTAATCCAACAAATAGATCGAATAATTCACCAGCACAAAATAACTTTAAGCCAAGAACGAACTTCTTTAGAAGCACAGGACCAGCAAACTTTATCGCTGAAGAGTTGCATCATCAACAAGAACAAGGAGAAGAAGAAATACTCGATTATCAAAATGACTCACCTATGCAAGACCATGAAGAATTTAATCAAGAAAACGACGAGAGTGATAATTGCCAAATTTTTCAACAAGCTCCCCAATACAACATAAATAACGTGATAAATATAAATTCGATTAGCAATTCACCCGAATTACCTCACTTAATAACGACAAATCCACCTCTTAAAATTCTCTTCGATTCTGGAGCCTCATCATCCATTATCAATCCAGAAATTGCATATAAACTATTTCCAAAATTTATATTTCCTTACGAATTCGAAATTAAATCGGTGCACAAAACGACGAAAGGTACACATGCGCTTACCTTTCCTATATTACGTGAATACGGTGACGACACACCTATAACTTTCTTAATAGCAACATGGCACTATACGTACTATTGTTTAATCGGACATAAGGATTTGCAGAATTTGGAAGCGAATATTAATTACAAAACTCAAATTTTTAGCACATCTAAATTTGAAATAAATTACTTTAAAAATATACCGGACGATCATAAAAATGTTAAAGTGAATCATCATCAAGGAGTAGAATTACCGATAAGAACTGATCACATGAACGAAGAAGAAAGATATAAAATTACATCACTATGCCAGAAGTACAAAGACTGTTTCTACAATGAAAATAAAAAATTATCAGCGACTTCTGCGGTTTCACACAATATAAGAACAAAGGACGATCACCCTATCTATGTAAAGAGTTTTAGATACCCATACCATCTAAAAGAAGAAATTCAAACTCAAATCAGAAAACTGTTAGACGAAGAAATTATTCAACCAAGCAACTCGCCCTACTCATCCCCCGTATGGATAGTTCCGAAGAAAGAAGATGCAAGTGGAAGAAAAAATGGAGAATGGTAATAGATTATCGTAAATTAAACGACAACACCATCGAAGACAAATATCCATTACCTAGAATGGACGACATTCTAGAAAATCTGGGCAAATGTTCTTACTTTAGTACATTAGATTTAGCGCAAGGTTTCCACCAAATACCCGTCAACAAAGATTCAATTGAAAAGGCAGCGTTTACCGTAGAAAACGGTCACTATAAATATGTCAGAATGCCTTTTGGTTTAAAAAACGCTCCGGCTACTTTCCAACGTCTGATGGATAGAATTTTAATGAAATATCTACATAAATTCTGCTTCGTTTACATGGACGATATAGTAATATTTTCGAAATCACTCCAAGAACATTTGCAACATCTGAAGCTAATATTCGAAGAACTAGAGCAAAATGGTTTAAAAATTCAATTAGATAAGAGTGAATTTCTAAGGAAAGAAGTTCCATTTTTAGGCCATATAATAACAGCAGACGGAATCAAACCAAATCCCGATAAAATCAAAGCAATTCTAAAATATCCGATACCTAAAACCCAAAAAGAAGTTAGAATATTTTTAGGACTAACCGGCTTTTACAGAAAGTTCATAAAAAATTACACAAAAATAGCGAAACCAATGACAAAAGCACTCAAGAAAAAAGAAAAAATAGATCCAGAAGATAAAGACTATAAAGAAGCGTTCGAGAAACTCAAAGAATTGATCACTAACGCACCAGTGCTCGTCTACCCAGACTTCACCAAACCATTTACTATCACAACCGACACCTCAAACTTAGTAATAGGTGCAGTTTTATCCCAAGAACAACATCTTATCTCGTGTTATTCACGAACATTAAACTCAGCAGAACAAAGCTATCCGGCGATAGAGAAAGCATTACTAGCAATAGTGGAAGCATGTAGACAATTTAGACCATATATCTATGCTAAGAAACTTATGATTGAAACAGATCATAAGCCATTAACCTCGCTCTATTCTTTAAAAACGCCTAATGCTAGACTGATTAGATGGAGACTAAGATTAGAAGAATATGATTACATAATAAAATACAAAAAGGGTTCTTAAAATTATATCGCCGACGCACTGAGTCGAATTGAAATTAATGCTAATAAAACAATAGAAGAAGACTCACTCTCAATGGTGCCTCAAACACCTGGCGATGCACCTGTCACACCCGAAGAAATGGACCAAATATTTGACGACGACATGGCAACAGTCTACGCAGCTGAAGAAAATCCGACCTTTTCACTACCTATAACAGACAAAAATGTTCACGCTTTTAATTGCAGCATTATCATAAAATGAGCAAATGATTACAACTTAAAAGTAAACAAGGATAAACTTAAAGTACAATACACGGTGAAAATTAATAAATCAAACGCAGAAACACATTTACTTAAATTTTTCAAGGAAAATATTAAACCCGATAAGCAATATGGTATCTACTTTACGACCGAAGAATTGGAAAGAATTACGTATAGAATATTGAAGGATCATTTCAAAACTAATCAAAACAACCACGTTTACACCTACGATTGATAAAAATAATTTCATAAAAGAACTCGAGACATATCATAATCAAAATCATAACGGTATTCGAGAGACCTTATTACACTTTAAGAGAAAACTCTATACACTTAATATGGATCGACTTATTCAAAATTTTATAAATCAATGTGAGATATGCCTAGAGCATAAGTACGAGAGAAACCCATATGAAACAGAAACATACGGCCCTATTATAGCTAGAAGACCGCTCGAACATATACACATGGACGTATTTCATTTCAACAAGGATAAATTTTTAACAATTATAGATATTTTTTCCAAATATGCTCAAGCCTATTATCTACCAGATGGAAATGCCACGACCATGATAAACAAATTGAGACGCTTTGCCTCACACCATAACTTTCCGGATAAAATTGCGACAGACAACGGAAGTGAATTCAATTCAACAGTATTTAAGGAGTTTTGCCGCATACATAAAATTCAATATCATCAAACAACAATAAACAGACATACATCGAATAGACCCATAGAAAGACTGCATTCAACCCTAAAGGAAAAATTAAGTATTTTATCCAATAAAAATCCAAAAGAAACAGTGAAAAATCTTATGATCACCGCTCTATTAATATACAATCAGAGTATACACTCTACAACTAACTATACGCCTTTTACACTGTTATATGGACCTTATGACAAACTACAGAAACACATTATCGAGCCCGATCCCGATACCATAGAAAGATATAATGAAATCAGAAAAAATGAAATTTTACCTTTTTATGACACGCTATATAGAAACCAAAAAGAGCAACAAAAGTTACCTAATAGTCCTGACAAATCGTTAGAAGATAAAGAAATTTACATGAAAACACATCAACAATAACGCGACAAAACCGCACCACGATATCAAAAATTACTTGTAGAGACACAACAAGGCCCCTCGTTAGGTTGCTATATACATGGTCAAGAACGCCGATACAATTTAAGAAGTGCCAAAAGAATAAGAAAAACTTGTTCTTTACAGGACAATGAAGACGGCACTAATCTTGGTGCTCATAGCTCTGCCCGTGGAGAGTAGCGAAATCAACCAAAATAAGACGCATTACGACTACCAACAAGGAACTGGAAGAATAGTTGGAAGTTATCATTACCTACATTTCAACATCGACGTTACTACGCTTTTGAAAACTTTGAAACATATAAAAGCTAGCTATACAATATTATCTAACCAAGGCGAATTAAGAGAATCAAGTTTATTAAAGCAAGCCGAAATTCTATGTAATGAAATACACCAGAATCTACAAATAATAATGCCATCAAACATGAGAACGAAGAGAGGGTTAATAAACGGATTAGGCACAGCAATAAAATACATTTTTGGGAACCCAGATGCAAACGATTTAGAAAAGATAAACAACTACTTAAATTCTCTACAAAATCAACAACAGGAAAATATATTTACTTTAAATAAGTCAATAAGCATAATAAATACGATAAGTAAACAAATAAATAACAACACAAATATAATTAATAAAAATTTAAAAGACATGTGGAAAACTGTAAATGACCAAACTTTGCAATCAAATCTATTTGAAGCGATCATGACCCTCATAACCCAGGAGCAACATTTTCTCGGATTACTTAATAAAATTAAAAGATCATTTTTTTTCAATGAACAAATATTCGACTTAGAATTGTTAACATATGACCAAATATCGGATATTCGTGTACATTTATTGGCAATCTACTCTCAGAAAGAGTTAATATTACACTACCATAATTTGCTAGATTTTCGCTTTGCTCAGGGATCAATTGCATTCACACAAAATTTTATTGTATACACCATCAAAATCCCTATCCTTAATCCTATCGAATTTTCACTCCATCAAAGACTTGCTATAATCAACTACAACAATCAGACAGAAGTTATCACCACGCCACTGAGTTTGACCGGGTCATCTATAAAACTATTTGCTAATAAGTACCGACAGATGTATGAAAAGAATTTTTTATGTCAACAAATTATAACGGAAAGAGTCAAACCGATTATCATTTCAATTAGTCCACCTTTAATATTGACATACAAATTATCTGAAAATTTAACGCTAGTATCGAGTAATTATCCGATCAAGGTTAAACATGACAATGACCAATTGATGATCCGAGGAACATATGAAATACAAGGAAATGATGTACAAGTACAGGGATACCGATTTGACGAAAATCTTGGTGAAATGGAACAATCGAGCCTAATTTCACCTTTAGTTATCAAAGACCACCACTTGAATTTCGAACCTCTAAAAATTTTGACATCACCTACACTAAATATGCCAGTTTCTAATCAAATTAGAACCGAATTCGTCCTGTCTACAAGTTCAATTATATTAGTGTTGCTGTTCATAACGATTACATCGATTTACTTAATATACAAAATAAAAGTCAAGAAACAACGGCCGCAACTTACCAAAAAGTCCAAAGATAAGGATATCAAAGACGAGGACGTCATTGAACTTGGCCATGGAGGAGTTATATGAGTCACCACATAGGTACTTAGACGCATCGGCCAGCCAGCCTCCTTATCGCTCCGAATGGAATCTACATGGACAAAGAGAAGCCAGAAGACAATGAAGATGCAATATATACTTTTCATATATACTTTATACATATACTCTCTTACTGCACTTCGCATCGACGATCGCCAGTCTCTGTCGGGCATCCAACCTGTAACAAGGTTTTAATAAATCATTATTCTAATCAACACCCTTTGTTCGATTACTTTGGCGAGTGTTACCTGTGTGTGTGTTACCTTTCCTTGGTGATCCACCGGGGCTTGCCACATAACTCGCGACTGTATCGAGAGCGCGCAATGTTGTATGAGTCCGATCGTAAACATGTACCTCTCCCCTTCCTTATAGTGTGTGCGTGAGCAAGCATCTAAGTCGAGGAGCAGTGAACGATACGCTGCTCTCTCTCCCTACTTTTGTACGCTGAACGAGAAGCACCTCGCGCTGGGCGCAAGGTAGCGCCGTGAACTAAGTCTCAATAAACTCTTTATTATATCACTACATTAAATAAGTCTCTTCTTAATTAACCACACCTCAATAATATATATACGATGGGCCTTTTAAAAAGATTGTTCCTACAAAAGTTGTTCGCGACGAAGGGGGATAAATTTCTGTTCTGTTAAATTTGACCTTGAACTCAGTTTTCAAGGTTATTTGAAGGTCAAAGTGATTTTTTAAAATGGGAACCCCTATTTTTGACACTGGATTCCGAGAGAGCGGAAAATTTTACGTCCGAAATGATATTTATTAATTTTTTAGAATGACGAGAATGTTAAATTCATGTTCAATACTGAAAATTCGCCCAAAAACCCTTTTCTTCAAGCTTTTGGGGATTGTGGGCAAGTAAATATTTCAGTGAGCTTGTGAGCCATTGACCTTGAGTATCTTAACCTTGAACTCAGTTTTCAAAGGTATTTGGAGGTCAAAGTGATTTTTTAATGGGAACCCCTATTTTTGATACCGAATCCTGAAAGAGTAGGAAACTTTACGTCCAAAATGATACTTTTCATTTTCTTCAAATAACATTTAGAAAGTCAAATCAAGGTAAAATACTGAAAATATTGATTTTTGTATCCAAAAAACCACAAATGGATTGGCATAAGGAGCAAGATGTAAATGCAATTGTATTAAACAAAATATGCGATTTTATTGAAAAAAATGTCGTACAAAATCAAAAGTGTTATTTTTTCAGTTTTATCACGACATTGTATAGCAAGTACTTACAACGAGAGTACGAAGCTGAAGGTTTGACAGAATCAGCTTCATTTTGCCTGAAGGGGAACATTTAAATAATAGATTTAAAAAGACATTTAGCATAGTTACGATAAATAAAAAAAAAATGATAAAATCTTATGGTGCCGTTTTTTTGAGTACTGATCTCGAGACTATTGAAAGCTCGATATAGTTGAACAGGCATCTGTTATTTTGAAAGAAGAAATAGGATCAATTAACCCTTTCGTGCATATAAGGAACTGACAATCATAACGTTTCTTAAACTAGAAAATTTCGATGTCCGGCATCGAGCTGAATCCAAATCTGGAGTCAGATTTTCGAAATTATAATAATTGGGCCCAATATCGAGGGGGCCCACTCTCAAAATGCAAAGTTTTGAAAAATAAAAAATACCATCGTATTCTACACAAAATTTTAAGAAGAAATCATTCTTGTCATTTTTTTGATAAGACACACCAATTTTGAGTAAAAAATTATTGAATTTCTAGGATATCGGACCCCTGAGTAAAAGCAGATGTATGTTTTATCATCCCGTGCATACAAGAGACTCAAACATCAAACCAAGCGAAATAAAGTCTTTCTATGGAGTTTTGGGGTAGCTGATGATGAATCTGGGGTCATATTTCCGAAATTACAATAATTGGGCCCAATACCGAGGAGGCCCAATCTTAAAATTGAAAATTTTGAAAACAAAAAATACCAACGTATTTTGCGTAAAATTTCAAGAAGAAATTGTTTTTATCATTTTTCTGATTAGACACACCAATTTCGAGTAAAAAATTATTGAACGTGTAGGATATTGGGTCCCAGAACAAAAGCTCATGTATGTTTATCATCCTGTGCATACAAGAGACTCAAACATCAAACTAAGTGAAATAAAGTCTTTCTACGGATTTTTGGGGTAGCTGATGATGAATCTGGTGTGAGATTTCCGAAATTACAATAATTGGGCCCAATACCGAGAGGTCCCAATTTTAAAATGCAGAATTTTGAAAAATAAAAAATACCATCGTATTTTATGCAAAATTTTAAAAAGAAATCGTTCTTGACATTTTTTTGATTAGACACTCTATTTTCGAGTAAAAAATTGTAATATTCCAAATATTTATCAGTTCAAAATGTTGATGATGTAAGCGTAAACTTTTGGTATGTCTAATCAGAAAAATGATAAAAACAATTTCTTCTTGAAATTTGACGCAAAATACGTTGGTATTTTTTGTTTTTCAAAATTTTCAATTTTAAGATTGGGCCTCCTCGGTATTGGGCCCAATTATTGTAATTTCGGAAATATGACCCCAGATTCATCATCAGCTACCCCAAAACTCCATAGAAAGACTTTATTTCGCTTGGTTTGATGTTTGAGTCTCTTGTATGCACGGGATGATAAAACATACATCTGCTTTTACTCAGGGGTCCGATATTCTAGAAATTCAATAATTTTTTACTCGAAATTGGTGTGTCTTATCAAAAAAATGACAAGAACGATTTCTTCTTAAAATTTTGTGTAGAATACGATGGTATTTTTTATTTTTCAAAACTTTGCATTTTGAGAGTGGGCCCCCTCGGTATTGGGCCCAATTATTATAATTTCGAAAATCTGACTCCAGATTTGGATTCAGCTCGATGCCGGACATCGAAATTTTCTAGTTTCAGAAACGTTATGATTGTCAGTTCCTTATATGCACGAAAGGGTTAAAGCCAATACGTTGCCAGATGATGTAATGACTCATGATTTGATTGCGGGAGAACGTCCTGCAGTTCCAGGAATTCTAGATGATTTTTTTGTTAGGTTACTAAGTGGCTCCAACTATAGGCGTAAGCGCAGCTCGAACTATCAGAGGTTAGCAAAATCATTTAGTTAGGATATAATTTATAGAGTTACAGTAAGGAAAATTAAGCCCTCTAAACATATTACCCTAGGACTTGCGATAAAACAGCAAAAAAGTTATAAATATATTGCATCGATACGGACATTGCTGTAGCTATACCGTACTCGAAGAATTGGAGACGGAGGCTACTTTAGCTGCTTGTAAACAAATCGATATTTACCCGAAGGACATTATTCACACAGCACATTTATCCACCGGATTAGCTTAGAACATTTCGACAGATTTGCCGATACGACTTCAGGTAAAGATACTTTACATGATACGTTTGGTATAATTTTTCAAGATGTAAATAATAGTAGTAATGCAAATCTTACTCAAAATTCGGAGCAGAAAAGCAAGGTAAAAATAATGAAAGTATCACTGTGTTACGGGAGAAGTTAGAAATACCTCTCCGTAACAATAATAAAATTTGGTCGTCACCCCAGGACGTCTCTCATTCCTTACCTCAAATTCTCTCTTCGGACTATCCAAAACGGTGGTAAGAAGATAATGAGTTGTATTAATATTTAAGATACAACTTCCACGATATATGTAAAATAAATGAAAATAAATAAATGTCTCACATCGATATAGAAATAAATCGAAATAATATTCATATACCTCTTATAATACTGGATCTACATATATATATATATATATATATATATATATATATATATATATATATATATATATATATATATATATATTTATATATTTATATATGTATATATATATATATATATATATATATATTTATATTTATGTTTTATGTTAGTTTCCAGGACATTCCAGATGTTTAACGTTGGTTTCGGGGACATTTGTTAGTTTTGGGGACAGTCCCTGAATCTACATATGTTTAACGTCAGTTTTGAGGACATCGGCCCCCATAAGAGACATTATTTCTTTAGTCACGTATAGGTATACAGTAACATGGGATCCTGGGAACTAACGTTATGCATGTTTATATATATATATATATATATATATATATGAAACGCTAGTAATGCAGACACTTTTCGGAATTGAAAGAGACTTATGCAGACAGAGACCGACTTATGCAGACGTCGGCATAAATAGAGAGATTATTTCTTTAGTCACGCACAACTTGTGCAGACACTTGTATAAACGGTATTACACTTGTGCAGACGGGTCACGTGGTCTTATACATTGCTGTCAGTATAAGTCGAAGTTCATATGATTATACATTTCTTGAAAGGGGTTTATAAAGCCCGTTTTTTTATATATAGGGGTTTATCAAGCCCGATTTTGATTATGCAGCCCGGGCTTCATAATATTTCTAAATATAGGGGTTTATGCGGCCCGACCTAGAGTCTATAACCCCAGGGTCCATTATTTCTTTAGTCACTTGCCATAGGGAACTCTCGGCTGTAGGTACTAATATACAGGGTTGGGCTCCATAAACCCCGATAAGTGTGTCTATATATATATATATGTAGTATATATATACACACATTTGTTTTAACAGATTTATGGAGCCCTTTTATACACATGAGCATATTTATGGAGCCCGTTTTCTTTTATGGAGCCCGGGTCCAATAAAATATTTTTCTCGGGCGTTTATGGAGCCCGATCTAGAGTCTATAATCCCAGGGTCCATTATTTCTTTAGTCACTTGCCATAGGGATCTCTGGGCTGTAGGTATATATATATATATATATATTAAGTGAGGTTATACCAAACTTGTAAATAGGGTTAAAGGTTAAGTGACCTCCGGAAGCTACTGTGATAATATTCTCTATATTAAGTATCCGTATAGATAAGAAAAATTAAAAGTATAGAAACGAAAGTGCTAATGATAGTATATGATGCGGTACTTCTATGGAAATATGCATATAGCAATAATATTGATTTAGTATAAAATATGCATGTTAAATAAGGAATAAGTAAATGATAAATTTCTGACATTCTTACTTCGGTAATGTTTCAATTAAAAATATAAGTCCATGTAGGATAGTATAACGGTATTGAAGACACTAAAAAGGAATACGTGCGTTAAGAAAGTAGAAACCTGAAGAGTAAGATTGTACGTAGCTTTCATTTATTTATAGCAAGCTTACAATAAAAATATAAAAATATATACACTTTAGTCATAAAATAAACAATGAAACCTGTATGTTTTTATGCCATTATGTGCGTTCAATAAAAAGGTTAAGATCTGTTTTAAAGAATATAAAAGCTGTGTTCATTTCGCTTGAAGCCTATTGTGACAGCGTGCTTAACGATATTACTATTAAAATAAGGAAATAGTGCTTCAAAAGCGCGTGGAAATATGTAAATAATTAGGGTTGATCTATGATTATAATGTAGAGTGGGACAGTCATATAAGGTATATTATAAACGAAACAGAATATCTTCGATTTCTCCCAAATTAGCAAAAAAATTGTATAATAAGAAATCATTAACAAAAATAAATTTCTTAAAAACTATCTGACGAATATAAAGCAAATCTTTGCCTTTGAAGCTTAAATTATAATCATGATACAGAAAAAAAAAAACTTACTTTGAATCAACTCGTATTACAAGAAACAAAAGTCTAGCTATACCCAAAAGAGATAAGACGGTTGGTATTAAAAGTAGTTACATTAATGCTATTAAGATTGACAATAGCTGGTTAACTAAATGCAAAACATTGAATAACAAAAAAAGGAAAAGCCTTCTCGAAAAAGAAGTTTAACGAATGAATAAAGGACAATTCCTGATCCCTAGATTTAATAAAATTCTGTTAATTAATTTTCTAAGTGTTCGACCATACATTACTTCTCATATATTCAACTAGTCAAATTATATATTTTCCATATAAAGCGATATATATATATATATTTAAGGGTTTTTAATATTATATTCATAAATTTATAGAATATTTAAAATATTTAGAATTATTTATATTTAGAATTATAGAAATATTTAGAATATTCTCTAGTTCTGAGTTTACCCTTAAGTTCAGTCTTAAAACCAGGGCCGCGCACTGAAAGGTATATTTTCTCTCCGGAATTGCGAACATGTAATTCTTTCTGATATTAAGTAAATAAATTCAAAAGTAATTGTTGTTCGTAAAACTTCTATAAGCGTTACAAAAATGTAGTATTCTGGATGTTATTAATCGTTTTTAGGAAAAGTAAGGATTATTCACTAATAATAAAGAAAATCAAAATGAGGATTAGATATAAAGGTTTATCACGCAATACTAGAGATAATAAGAATAATGTACATTGAAAGATGGCGGAAATAAAAGGTATATGTGACCTGGTCTATGAAAAGGGACCTTACGTGCGAAAACAATCTTATAAATGGATGTATTTTCCTTATTCCAGATTTTAAAAAAATAACAGTATTTTTCGTATTAGTACTCTTCTTTCTCTTCACTTTTAGTAAACTTTTAAACAAATTATGATTTTTCGGATTTCACCACGTGAAAGAGCGTCTCAAACTCTATCCGAATCGACAAGAAAGTGAAAAATGATTTTTTGACACGTAAGGTCCCTTTTCATAGACCAGGTCACATATAGGTATCTATAGATTTGTGTATCTATCTATGTATATTTGATAGTATAATTCTTACCTAAGAATAGGTTGATGGAAAGAATTGAAAATAGATTCAATTCTTGAATAATCTGTTAGAATTTTCCTTTATTTCCTCTGTGTTACAAAAAATTCTTACTCTCCCTCTCTTTCTCGTTTTCAGCCTTGCTTGATGTCTAATTTTAGATTTTATTGAAATAAACGTTACACCTGATTTCGGCAATAACGTTAATTTAATCGTTCGTTTCCGTGGGTCGATTTCTGATCTCCCTTCTTTTACGAATTAGAAGGAAAGCTACCGCCGCTGTGAGAGCTATTATACCTTGGAGAGCTATACCTCCATATACCAAATTATGGGTAAAAGTAGTAATTCTCGTGTGAGCTCCTACTTCTTTCATATGAGAGACGATGTTGTCCAAGGTTTCTGTTTTCCTCGTGGCCAGTGGGTAGCGTATATCCTCTCTGGGTCTTGGGATCTAGTGATGTTGATATGGTGCCACAACTCAGGGCGTATATCTGTTTCATCAGGTACGATAGTTTCATTAACCTTTACAACGCCGTTACGTGTGATTCAAGAGATTATAGGTAATTTTAGTGAGAAGGTGCAATATAATAACTATTACGTTAATCCGATCGAACGTCTTTATCAATAGGTTATAAGCGTGGTGTTTGCTATGTAGATATATGTATACGAACCCAAGCGTTATTCGGAAAATTCGAGTTTTCACAATTTTGAGGTCGCGCTAAACTCACTAATTTAGAATTAGGTATACATGTATATTATATATATACACATGCATGCATATAGATAAATATATATACATATTCTCGTAATATACTCTTGAAAATTAAAATTAAAATTATGCAATATAATAAGAACCAAATCTAATAAAATGACCTGACAATTATTGTGGACGATGAATTAAATGAAATTTTCCGTGATTATATTTAAAAGTATATTTCGGCATATAGATACATACACGCATGCATGCACACGTAAAAACACAAATATATGGGAGCGTCCAGCAGAAACGGGCCACCGAGCGCGCGCGGTGCCTTTTTTCGCGTAAAAGGCGCTCTGTTTAACTCGCTCATAATCGTATGCTGCGTCTTTGAAAAAAAAACCAAGGACCTATATCGATAGATTTTTTTCTGCTCTTTCCAATTGCGCCATTGTTTTTATTGCGAAATACGTTCTTCTGGACGAAAACTCGAGTTGAATATTGAAAGCCATTTTTCTCAAAGTATATCATGTTTTTTTTTCAAAATAAATTACACCATTGGAAAGTACAACTCTTAAGCTTCAAAACCCTATCTTGGAGATGTTGGAGAAATAAAGGGTTTAAAAGTAACAACATGAAAAAGACAGCGCCGAGGGTCCGCGCGAGCCCCTCGCGCCCGTGCGTACGGCACGTTTAAGTGCACGCTCTATTCAATTCGCTAATAATCGTGTACCAAGTCTCTGAAAAAAGAACTAAGGACATATATCGATAGATTTTTTCCTGCTCTTTCCAATGGTGCTATTATTTTTATTCCGAAATGCTTCCTTCTAGTTGAAAATTCTATTTGAATGTTTAAACTCTATTTTTTCAATAAAATATCTATGTCTTTTCTTCAAAATGAATTATATTCTTCAAAAGTTCAAGTCTTAAACTATAAAATATTATATTTTTAAGTTGAAACATGAAAAGTTCAAAAATAATAAGATCAAAAAGACAGCGGCTGCCCGAACTTTTTACACTATGCTCAAGGGCGGATTAATACACGCGATGTGCTATTTCGCCCTTTCTTTTTTGTAAATATAAAATGTTTTGTAACTTACAATGCCAATGCGTGGACATAATTTTGTGGATCTAGTTGTAACAGTTAGTATAATATTACAATGAACTTTGTTCATTTATATAACAAAATTTGAAAAACATAATATATTAAACATAAAAATATCCATGAACGCACTGAAAGCAGTGAAACAGAAATTTAGAATAACCTTATAGATTGTTTAATCTGGCATAACAATATTACCTTTCGGAAGCATTTCGGAATAAAAGTAATAGCACCATTGGAAAGAGCAGGAAAAAATCTATCTATATATGTCCTTAGTTCTTTTTTCAGAGACTTGGTACATGATTATTAGCGTATTGAATAGAGCGTGCACTTAAACGTGCCGTACGCACGGGTGCGAGGGGCTCGCGCGAACCCTCGGCGCTGTCTTTTTCATGTTGTTACTTTTAAACCCCTTATTTCTCCAACTTCTCCAAGATAGGGTTTTGAAGCTTAAGAGTTGTACTTTCCAATGGTGTAGTTTATTTTGAAAAAAAACATGATATACTTTGAGAAAAATGGCTTTCAATATTCAACTCGAGTTTTCGTCCGGAAGAAAGCGTTTCGCAATAAAAACAATGGCACCATTGGAAAGAGCAGGAAAAAATCTATCGATATAGGTGCTTGGTTTTTTTTTCAAAGACGCAGCATACGATTATGAACGAGTTAAACAGAGCGCCTTTTACGCGAAAAAAGGCACCGCGCTCGCTCGGTGGCCCGTTTCTGCTGGACGCTCCGATATATATATATATATATATATATATATATATATATATATATATATTATCGGAATTTTATATATATCTTGTAGCAGAAATGTGTCGCTAATTAATATGTATGTTATATAAAATATTACCTCAATATTCCTTACACGAAACTCCTCTTTAATTCGAACGTTTGATCCAATTTTATTGGTACTGCAATAATCCAATATTTCTCAACCTAATCGGCTCGAAATCAGAAAAGGGAAATGGTCACAATTTCAATTTCGGATCTGTTTCGCTCGCAATTACTCTTACATTTTGTACTTTCAAAAAGTGCACTTCACATTCAAGACGAGACGGTTCGTAATTATTAACTAAATAATTTTATTACTAATTCACGAGGTCGATATCGACTATTTACTTGCTTATTTTATGTGATATTTATTATCTATAGTACTACACTATTTATTCAAGTACTGATGAAGGTCGAATATACTAATGCGAATCTGTCTCTCTAAACGCTCGCTCGACAGTCTGCTTGCTTTTTTCGAAAACTCACGCGCAAAAGCCCGGTTTCTCCGTTCGGCGCCCCCCTCTCACGCGTTCGCTTTCTCTCTCGCACTCTCGCGCTCATGGGAGTGGTAACCATGCGGCCCCGGGACGTGCTGCCCTCGCTGCAGTTACGGCCGCGTCGATCGGCTCTTCGGGCGCGTGCGACGCTAGCTGTTGCCGTGTGGTCAGCATCCCGTGCATGGCCTGACTACCTCCCCCACGAGCCTGAACGGAAAAATGTATCATATTTCCCAAACTACGCGATAAGAAAAGAATGAGTTGCTTTTGGCGATCGTATATTCTACTCACAATGAACGCCTTCTTTCCTTTGGCAACGTTATTACACTATGGTTCAAAGAAAAGTCGAAAATTTTCTCCCATCACGTAACATCCTCCCCCACTTAGGACTGTTGCCATCCTTGGCAATTCGCATATCCTAGGGTTGGCGAAACGAAGGGGGATAACCGAGAATTGGGGCGTGTGAAGATTTCCTACTGACAATGTTTTCTTTACCAACTTATATTTAGTTCATAAGATCCGGTGGTTGGATGAAAGGTACCATATTGACGTTCCCTGTTAGATCCGTAAGTCCCGGAGGTCCTATAGTGCGCTGGTCGAGACTTCGGGGCCTTCCGATTGTCCCTTTCGTTCCCTCCGCTTCGTCTTCAAGAACAGCTCGAGTTGTACTATAGGGTCTTGTCGCCCCATGAGATTCCAGCGAGAAGATCCACAATTCGCTATGTGTTCATCCCATTTTTTCCGTGAGAGGGAACATTCGCAAAACGAGTGCCGAGACCACTCTGGCCGTTCCAGCGGTGATGATGAACGGGTCGTGGTGTCTTGGTCCTTTGAAGAGTTCCCTCTCCCATACCTGGGGCGGTAGATCGAGTTACTCTGGGCGATAGACTCTGTGGCCTGTTCTGGCGTGTGGTAGGTGATAAAAACATGCGTTCGGTTTGAGGCAGCTGTTTCTTTGGTGTTTATAGCACCGAACCTCCCAAATTCCTTCTCCACGTCCTTTATAGCGTACCCCCGGGGGAGAATAAGATGAACTTTACAGGGATCAAGGTCTTCTTCTTGCTCGGGTACTCCACAGTATAGTCGTTTGGCATAACGGGCTTTGTATTTAGAGTCGGATTCCTGTAGTCCTCTTTTGGCGTCCTCTTCGGTTTGATATTGCAAGAACCCCTGGTATCCCCCTTTCTTCATACGAACAGCCTCTATGTGCGGGTCCCCCCCCCGATCTTTCGGAATTCTTCCCTTGTCTCCTTAAGTGATTGTCCATGCGGCATTAAGATATGTAATCGACAGGGGTCGATGTCTTCCTCCTCCTCTGGTACCGGGGTGTGCGGCCTTGTAGAAGGGGTTTCGTCAGAGGTTACAGCAGCAATGAGGACCTTTCCCTGTAAAAGTTTGGCGGGCTGGTGATTGCTAGTTAGTTTGGTTCCCCAATAGATGTACACTTGACGGCAATCGGCGGGTGTCAGGTATTCGACTTCCAATCGCAAGTAGTCCACTTGACCCTCCACCTTCCAGCTGGGTTTCACCTTTCCAAACTCGCCCATTGACCGTAACAGGTCAGGTAAGTCGGCAGACCGGCACTCCAGACAGATGGACAGAGGGGGGGGGGGGGGCATACAGTTCGCTGATTGGCGATGCGCATCACAGCTAAAACCTCGAAATCTTCTTTTCCCGCTATCTCGTCAGAAAGGGGGGTCGGGGTAATCCCCGAAGTCCAGGAATACAGGCTTGCAAAAGGGCTCTCGCGTCCTCTGCTAGAGCCTCATCTGCATAGGTGGCCATCACTTCTATTAACCCCAGTGGCCTACGATATACGCAGAGTTCCTCAAGGTCCCCTACGCCCCAGAGAGTTTGTTTGAAGAGGGTCGGGCTGGTGGTTTCATCGCAGATGATCGTCATGGTAGCGACGGCAGTGATTCTGGCATCTACTATTTCCAGCTGGGAAGCAATTTTCTGAAAACACAACAAAAATAATATTAGCTTGTCATATAATTAAAAGGTGTGAACTGAGAAAAGGAAAGGATGGGAGCAGGAAAAAGGTGAACAGGGTTCAATTTAAAAGCACTCAATTTTGTTGAACCAAAAGCAACGTATAAGGTCCTCTAACATTTCTTGATTTCGATCTCTCGCTGTCTCTGGCAGGTGGTGAGGTGTAAATCTCGATTTCTCACATTAATAGAGTAACCGCAGGGCTAATGTCTTTTCCTGGTGAGTCTCCTGGTGATTTTATATTGCCCCTGGACGGGTCGGGCTTGGTAGCTGGAGACACATTCTCGTAAGGAGAGAGAGGCATCGCGGCGATGATGATATCTAACGAACCTATGAGACAGCCGCCCACGGTTATCTCGAGCGGTGTAACAATATTCCATTCGCCCGATCCGGGCGAAATGTCTGAAGAACTCTTCCTCAACCTTCTGTTCAGCCAACAACTTGAGCGCCATGGTGGGTTTCCTTCCTGCCCAGGGTAACAAGCAGAAAATTCTTCTGGGGTCGATCGGGTCGACTTCTCTAGTTGGTCGGATGACATGAACCTCGGATTTGATTCGCGGGGGCGATGGCGAATGAGACCGCCTGAAGGATCCTATCTTTAAAGTCGCTTCTAACAACCACAATTCCTTCTCTCGTTCAGCTTTTTCGGCCTGTTGAATGGTCTCAAAGGTAACTCTGACCGTGTGAGTGCCCATAGTTTCTGAAAGTATGTGCCTAGCGACGATGGTACCGGCAGGTTGGAAACATGATACGATGGCTTCTGGTGTAAGGTCCTTTCCGCATGTGACCATAACTTCGCGAGACATGGTGGGATGGGGACACCGGGTCTGAAGGTCGCGCGAGGTTCTGTAAGTTGATATAAGATCAGTCCGTTTCCGCAGTTTGGACAGGACAGAGAGTAATTCGGCTGGCATGCATGGACAAGGTGGGCTGGTGCAGAAGGTTAATTGTCCCAGGGCTAGGATCCGCAGAGGTAGTAGTGAGGGTCTTCGTATCCGCTCCTCGGGGTTGGTGACACAACTTAATTCCCACAAAAATGATAAACGCTATGATGATAACGGGTTGGATGGTAAGGCCTTCGTACGTTAAGTTGTGGGTGTAAGTGGAGATTCGGTTATGCCGTCCCATTTTGTCCATCTGTGTTATGATATTTTTCAGTGATTGCCTATGAGAGGTCCAGGACGACAATAGTCCAGTATCGCCGATCTCTGGGAGATCTTTGAGCGTTACATTGTCTTCCAATATAGGATATAGGTCGGTGACATTTAAGCTGGTCTCTGGTTAGTAGAGGTACTAAACCGTGGAGACTTTGACGTCTTTTGCGATTAAGGTCGCGGACGCAGTCCTTGCCAAGCATCCGGAGGCTAACCGCAAAATGCCGACCCCTTGTAACTTGGTGTTCTCGTATATATCTCCCGGGCAGGAGATACGAAGCCTCTCCTCAGCAATAGTGGTGAACAACCATGTCCCATTGAGTTCCAAGTGAGACCACTGTGTCGTTAGGGTGTTCTTGATGGCTACGCTGCAGGAGTTGAGTGCGGTTCGGCTGGGATGGAGCAACATCTCGATTTCGCATCCCTTTTAGGCTGTCAACGTGACTCCTCCTGTGGAGCAGATGCGACTATAATGGGTGCCCAGGCACTTATCTACCTGATCTTGATTGAGAGGGAGATAGCTCCGCTGGTCCTTGCTGAGAGCTATGTGCATGCAATTAGGAATGCTATAGGCGGTCCCGTACGTGTTGTTTCGTAGGGTTTGTGGAATGGCCAGCAGATGGAGTTTGTATAACTCATATGACATCCTGTCAGTCAGAGGTAATGTCAGGCTAACGAGGATCCTTCCGTTATGGTAGGTGGCGTCTATTTCTGCAATCTTCACTACTCTTCTGCTCGGAGATGATGGAGAGGTATCGGGAGTTCTAAGTTAGTCTCGTGTTGGCGTATGTCCGCGGCAATCTGGTGGAGAGTCCTCTTTTGTAGCAGTCGGGGTGAAGTTTGCGATCCATCAGGGAGTTGAGAATGCTAAGTAATTCCCGATTGCTATAAATGAGATGATCTAGCTTGGCCTCGGCTTGGCGAGAGAATATACTGAATTCCCATAACAGGTGATTTTTATTGTCCTCGAGGGTCATGGTATTGGTTTTCTCTCGTAGTTGAATTTCCATATTCTTTAGAATGAGACGATGTGAGGCGGTTATATTGTAGAGTTCTTCCAGACCGGCCGTCACGAGGTGTGTCTTTTCATCGGAAAGTTTTACCAGTTCTGATTGGTCGTGGAACAGTTTGTCGATGTTTTTGTTGATCAACTCCGCATTGTCTTCGGTGATTAGGCCAAAAAAGCTTTTGCTGAGTCTTCCCATTATATCTAACGGTGTCATCCTTCGACGCGCATGCCTTCGAGAAGGGTATTTGGTTCGGGTTCTCTTACATCCATGTTGTCGGCGATCAGCCTTATTTCCTCGTGAATGCCGTTTAAGGTGCGGAGTTTAAGCTCCATGGCGTCCGTGTTTAGGAACAAATAGCATTGTTGGCGATCAAATTGAGAGGTGCACCGATGCAAGTGCTCGTCATACTGCTGAGTCGGTGCATGTGTTTTCATGACGGCGGGGAGGTCCACGTAAGCGATGATTTTCCATCCTCCCTTCCGGACTTGTTAACATGCGTTAACATACACAACTTTTAAGAGCCTGAAGAGACATAATAATAAGTCGACTTGTTAACATGCGTTAACATACACAACTTTTAAGAGCCTGAAGAGGTTGACACACCAGTCAACGAAACGTCGCTTTAAAAAAAACTTACATGAAATAAGGTGTTTTATTTCATACATGACCCCCGCCTGATCGAGAAAAGCATCACTTACACACCCTCCATAATAGTTTGATTGGTGGTCACAAGGGAATAAATCAAACATATAGGAAAATACGACAACAATATTACTGGCCCGGCATGGGGAATGACATCCTCGATTATGTCAGGAGATGCCTGGAGTGCCAAATGAAAAAGATCGAGAGAATTAGAACTCGGGAGCCTATGATTCTTACGGACACCCACATAGAAGCCTTCGATAAAGTGTCCATTGACACTTTTAAGAGCCTGAAGAGGTTGACACACCAGTCAACGAAACGTCGCTTTAAAAAAAACTTACATGAAATAAGGTGTTTTATTTCATACATGACCCCCGCCTGATCGAGAAAAGCATCACTTACACATATCAACCATGGAGGGTGAAAAAACTTCAATTCTATTATGGAGGGTTCCGATAATTTCATGTTTCTCTCTCTCGGGCGGTAAATATGCTTATTCGTAGCAAATGTTGACCTAATGGTGCTCTTTCGAAAGGTGTCGACGACAAGTTCAGCCAGAAGTCCGGGATCCAACTTATCGGCAAAATCCCCTCGGCGAGATATCCAAAAGCTGTATAGGTTTTTTCGGATCATTATGTCTCGGAGTCTGTCTAAGGTCTTCTTCAAGACCGCAATGTCGATCGAAGAGTGATAATGATCTATAGCCACCAGGGAAAATACATTGCGATTTTTATAGGGAGTTATAAGTATTTGGCCAACCTTGGATTTCTTAGCCTTGAGTGAACCCTTATTAATGGCTCGGATTTCCGAGAGCAACCGTGACACGGGCGTGTTGAGTTCACAATCCCTTGCTATAAGATGCACAAAGTTGTTCCTTTTGTAGGTTAGCCCTTCCCTGGACATGACAACATTGTTTTTGAGGGGTACAAAAAAGGGTGGAAGAGGATAATGTAATGAATCCTTTGGCCCGGTCGTCCCTGGCTCCCCTTCATCCGAGGTGTCGGCGTCCGTGGTGGAGGAGGAAATCGCATATTGATTTAGAGGGCATTGTTGTCCCATCATGGACATGAAAAGAGCGAGTGTATCAAGGGCGGGGGGGTGATCATAATTAATCTGGTCGGACTGGTCCGCGTCTTCTTGTTCTTCTTGGATCCTATCCATATTGGGGAATCGTACACTTCTTCTCCTTCCAGTAGGGACAACGTGGGTGCTTTCCGAGAGGGGCGTACCAAGGGCAACTCCAGGAGTGGCTGGTACGGGGTCATTTGGTTCGTCCCTGTCTATCTGTGATTGAGATAGTTCTGCCGTTTCTTCTATTAGTTCTTGAACTCGCTCGGCTATAACGTCATCGTTTAGTGTTTCGGGGTTATAGGGGTCCATTGCACTCAAGTACTCTTGCACTTCCTCTTGGGCCTTGTCCCCGTCGGAGAAGTGGCTAGGGAGTTCGATCCTCGATTCTTCATCTAGATCTTCCATCCTCATTTTACTCTCGTGGAGTCAGAGGCTCTCTTCGAACCTTCTTGCCGATTCGAGGACTTCCCCCTTAGATAGGGTGGTACTATCTAAAGTAATATTATCTTCGGTTTCCGGATCGTCGCTTGATTCTGAGGACGAAACTGGTGTGATGTTTACCTCAGCTTGCTCTGCGGGCAGATCGTCACAAGATTCGGGGTCTTCGGTGACAGACTACGGGATCTTCCCCGGAGTCGTTCTTCCTTAGGTAGCTTCGGCGAGGGTCACATGCAGGTGGAGTCGACTCGGTGGGATCGGTGCCTTCTTCGACCCCTGGGGACGAGAGAAAGGAGTTCGTAGTTTGCATGAAATGCGGTCCTTGTGACAGGTCTATTCCACTGCGCGTGGGAGTCATGGAAGTTCTTCCCTCCTGACTTGTTGAGCTGCCTTCTCCTGAGATTGACTTTACCGCGGGGCGCTGGGTTGCGACCTGGCTTTGAACTTTGGCTGGTCCTCCTAAGGTCGCTGGACTTTTGCTGCGGTCGATAGTGGTTGGCGAGGCTCTTATTCGTTTCTTGTTGGTCGCTGTCCGCATCCGGGTCCGCATTCGTCCCAGTAGATATGGTCTAAATTGATTGAGCGCGTATAGCACGGCGAGACACTCCTTTTCAGTGGTACTATAGTTTCTCTCGGCCTTATTAAGGGACCGAGAGAAGTAGGCGACAGGGTGGTCAAATTTGTCCTGTTCATGGCTGAGGACAGCTCCGATGGCCGTGTCGGAGGCGTCTGTGGTTAAAGTAAACGTTTTCTCGAAATCGGGGAATAGTAAAATGGGGTGCGCGCACAGACGTTCTTTTAGAGCTTCAAAGGCGACTTGCTGGTCCTCTTCCCAGTTGAACTCCTTGTCCTTTTTTAGGAGATCATGTAATGGTTTGGCGATTTTCGCGTAATCCTGAATGAAAAGAGTGGCATAATCAAAAGGCAAGATCACTCGCGGATGGACTTCGATGACCCCATCGTCTTCGCGAGTATTAATAGCTAGGACTTGGCATGTGTTATCAGAAACTCGCACGATTCCCTCTCTAACATATACGTCGTCGTATCCGACATCGACGCGAGGTAGATACCCTTCACTAACCCCAGTGTTAATGAGATTAATTTTTATTACACTCCTAGTTCGTTTAGGTATAGTGTAGTGAACACGAGCAGGGAGAACCTCGAGTGAGACATCGGAGCTAGGTATTACTTCGTGTGATTGGGCGCCCTCTTCCTTCTGTTCTAGGCCTTCAGGTTTATTGGCCTCCACGTCCTCTAGCCGTCTGGGCCAGGTCAGGCCCAGACTGCTCACAACTTTCCACGACATCCGTCAAGTGGACTTCAACCGGGTTTCCGGTACGAGGGTTGATAAATGGAAGGGGATGCATGACGTATCCCGCAATCATGAGCGCGTTGTAGTGATAGGATATAATGGCCTGTTCCTTCTTCAAATAGTCTCTCCCTAGGACGCCATCTTGGTCTATGGGGAAGTCATTTAGGGTTACTAAGAAAGGAACCGCCCGATTCTGAATATTGACAGTCACGCTCTCTAAGGTATTGACCGTTTGATCGTTGATCCCGATAAGTTGATATCGACAATGGCGTGTGGGTGTAAAGAGGCTATCTTTATTAGATTAACAGTGGCCCCGTTGTCGACCATGAAGGTGAGCCACGGGCGCCGACCATCCGGAACTCTTATTCTCACCACCGTGGGGTCATTGGCTTCTGTATTCTCATTTCCAGCAGTTCCACAGGAAGCAATCCTGAACCCTCCTGAGGGCGGGTTAGGAGCACTGGATTGGCCGGGGTTGATGCATTAGGCTGTGCCTCTAACATTGTCTGAGAACTGACTGGGGTTGTAGTAACTGCGGGGCTCGCCGTCGGTGGATGTGAGCGAGCCCCCTGCCAGTTTAAATTACCCATTCCGTTGGTATGAGGCGGATAGGAACTGGCTGCGTGTCTTTGATCATTATCTTGAGGAAAGCTTGCGTTCGGATCGTATAGCCGCGGGTCTGTGTACATGTTTGACCGTCCTTGTCCGTAATAACCTCCACGGCCTCCTCGCCCTCTCTTTGATTGGTATCCTTGCTGAGCGAAATTGCGAGTATCTTGGGCCGACGGCGGAGGGTTCCCGAGAGATTGATGGCTCGCCCCCGAGTTTACGTAACCTATAAAAGAGGGATTTCCCTCGGGGTATGTCAGCGCAACTTCTTCGTAGTTGCCGTCACCGGGGATATCCGTTTCAAGGTAACCAATGAAGGCCGGTCCAACATCTGACGCAGGCTGTTGTGATGGGTTCCTTGCTCCCCTTGGTGTAAACGCGGGGTAGAACCGGGCACGTGGTCGCATCTTCTCTGATAATTCGCCTTGCTCTGTATAATGCCCCATTTTCGCGAACTGGCGGGAGTCTTGTAAAATGCGCGATCGAATGCGAGCTTCGATCCGCACGGCTTCCTTATACGCGGATTCCAGGTCTGCAGGGTGGGATGCATCCACTGCAGCGCTAATGTCACCTGGAAGCCCTCGTATGAAGATGTCGATGGCCGCCTCCTTCATAGGTACCATCATGGCTGGATTGTAGTCTTGTCTCTTGTCCTCCTTAACCGCATTCTCGGCACCCATGAGCAAGATGTTAAGCCGGTCACAAAAATCTCCGACAGTATCTCCTTGTTTCATCCTGAGGTCATTCAGCTGCGACACGTAGTATGTGTAGGTTTTCCCCGGTGCGAACCGCCGTTTGAGATGTCGCACCAAGTCATCCACAGTGACAAATGTAACTCCAAAAGTTGAATTTCGCGCCGACCCTCTCAACTTACCTAAAACCTTATTGAGGAAACAGGGAAGTTGGTCTGCGGTGATGTCGGCTGCCGCGTTACGGACATCCTGTGTGAAGTCCTTGAGTGGGATGTTTGTACCATTGAACGGGGGGACACTTCCTATGGCGGATTGCATAGCCATAGTGTATGCCATCGTGACCATCAGCTGAAAATATTCGGCCATCGAGGGGTTGGCTCCCCCGGTGTCGCACAGTGGGCAAAAATAAATTTTTTTGGACAAAAATCTGCCTACAAGTCAATTCTTAATCAATTTTGATCTAACACGAGTAAAAATTTAGGTTTTTAAAAATACTTTCGGGGTACATTGCTTAAATTAATGAACTCATTTTTCTAACATTCAAAAGATAAACCTAAACCCATAAGCCATCAACCCATAAACCCTGAACCCAAGAACTTGTAGATAAACGCATAATACCTAAAGCGATCAACACTAAACCCATAAACCATAAACCCAAGAATCCTATACCCATGGATACTGAACCCATAAGCCCTCAACCCACAAACATTGAACCCTGAACCCATAAGCTTTTAACCCATAAACTCTGAACCAAGACCCATAAATCATAAACCAATAAACCATATACCCATAAGCCATAAATCATGAACCCATTAACCATAAACCCATAAACAATTAACCCATAAACCATTAACTAGAATAAATCTGTTTGTAGGAACAAATTAACCTTTAGAGGACGGGGATTTGGGTTTACTGTTTTCTCTCACTTTTCTATAGAAATCGAGTTTTTGTGATGTCTCACATCTCAAAACTAACACATGTAAAGGGTCGATCATGGGCATGGCCCGTATAGGGGCCATCCCGTCCTCTAAAGGTTAAATTTCATTATTTTCATTACTATCATTTCGATGTTCCCGACGAAAAACATACCGTTTTAAATTTTTTCCGACGAAAAACATCATTTCGATTTTTTCCGACGAAAAATATATCATTTCGATTTCTCATCATGAAAAAAACATACTGTTTTGATTTTCAACGAAGTTTAGTATTCGTGGGTTTAAGGTTCATGGGTTTTGGTTTTATGGGTTTAGGGCCTATGGGTTCAGACTTTATAGGTCTAGGGCTCATGGGCTTAGATCTCCATTAGGGGTTTATGGTTTATGGGTTCATGGTTTATGGGTTTATCGTTTATGGGTTTATGGTTTATAGTTTATGATTTATGGTTTATGGGTTTATGGTTTATGAGTTTATGGTTTATGGGTTTATGGATTTATGGGTTTATGGGTTTATAGGTTTATGGGTTTATGAGTTTATGGGTTTATGGGTTTATGGTTAATGGGTTCATGGTTTATGGTTAATGGGTTATTGGGTTATTGGTTTATGATTGATGAGTTTAGGGCCTGGGTTCAGAGTTTATGGGTTCAGAGCTTATGGGTTCAATATTTGTGGGTTGAGGGCTTATGGGTTCAGTATCCATGGGTATAGGGTTCTTGGGTTTATGGTTTATGGGTTTAGTGTTGATCGCTTTAGGTTTTATGCGTTTATCTACAAGTTCTTGGGTTCATGGCTTATGGGTTTAGGTTTATCTTTTGAATGTTAGAAAAACGAGTTCATTAATTTAAGCAATGTACCCCGAAAGTATTTTTAAAAACCTAAATTTTTAGTCGTGTTGGATCAAAATTCATTAAGAATTGACTTGTAGGCAGATTTTTGTCCAAAAAAATTTTTTTTTGCCCACTGTGCGCCGCTTCCATCCGTTCTGTCGGGCATCCTTTTGAATTTAAGTTTGTCTGGTTATCAATATGCGTGGTCACGCGTTAGATAGCCTGAGGTTCTCGAGAGTTATACACAGCTGATCGATGTCGACCTCGACTGCTTCAAGTCGCCTAAGCAACCCGTCAACTTCACCTCGGGTTTGACTTTTCCACAATTCCACCGTTTGCTCTAGCGATCGTATAGAACGGCGTTCTTCGAAGCTGGATTTCGTAAACACGAATTGGTGAGCGCGCAGACTTTTGACCTCTCGTCTCAATCCTTCCACTTCACTCCTTTACTGTTCGTTCTATACTCGGAGCGCTTCAAACGTACGGATAATCCTGGCTTCGGTAGACACCACGCAAAATTCAGGGGCCATACTGGCAGATCATTTTGGAAACACTGGGTTCATTAAATAATCTTGATGGGTCTAGTTAGGGACACCAGCTGCAGTTACGGGGAAGGGGCGAGAATTACTAGATGGAAATCTAATCGTTCCCTTCCTTTCCTTTTGGTTTTCAATTAAGGAAAACCCGCGAAATCGTTCTAAAATCCTTCTGACTAGTGGAAAACGGAGGTTAACCGAAAAGATAGCTCTGAGGTTAGGTTCCAACCACGCTCTCCTACCAGTTTTTGTTGCGTTACAACTATTGGAAATCGTAACGCAATTGAATGTTGTTAAATTTATTCGATTGGATCCCCTAAGAATAGTTGTTCATTCTTACCTGAAGGGAACTCCAAACCTATCTTGGTCACCCTTACTCTCCCATACGAGTAAGGATGCGGTTAACCTCGTGTTTATGTTAATCTCGAAATATTAAGGGGAAATAAACATAGACTCATTACCCAATTGAACACCATTTATTATTTTTGTCTGTATTAGTTATAATTAATTGAGTTAAAATATGCGATGAGCGCTCGTATTGGGATCTTGATTTCCTTACTGATTAGATTGATAGGGTAGGACACGCATGTAAAACCCGCGTGGGTCAACAACAATCAGTCATTAATAGGTAGAAATCATCGACCGGATTTCTAAAGGTCCATATAATGGCCTATTTTCGGCGCTGCCTATCGTCCCAGTAAGCGGAACGGTTACCCCCGTACAGTCATGGGAGACCTCATGTAATTAAGTGACAAAAAGAAATAGAGGAGGGGAGGCTTATAACGGTTTCGATAAGGGTAAGAGGAAGGCGAAGTGCGGCGCTCTCTATTTTATTAGGGAAGCATTCGTGTCTTTTCCTTTTGTTAGTTCTTATTTACTTTATCGTCGATTTCTCTGTACACAGTGCTGGAGACTGAGATATACTGAGAAAGCCAATCGAAGACGGTCGGGCTCTCGCCGAGCGCTGTTGTACTAGGGCGCAGTGCGTCCGAAGCACCGTACAAAGAGGAGAGGCCGATAGCTGCGGCGCGCAGGTATACTCCGGCACAGTACGGGCGAAGCACCGCACAAAGAGGAGAGTCCAATAACTGCAGCGCACACTCCTCACGCACTGACGGTGACAGAAAAAAGGGAAAGTCCAGGAAAACTAGGTGTGAGGGAATACATTATTTCAACCAGAAGAAGGGGTAGGGACTCCCAACGGTACGAGGGGCGCGTTACGATTACCTTGGACCTATCTAGTTGCCGATCTAAATTCATAAAATACCGATAATTATAACAATGTGCACATGTATTCTTAAAGGTACGATAGTTTCATTAACCTTTACAACGCCGTTACGTGTGATTCAAGAGATTGTAGGTAATTTTAGTGAGAAGGTGCAATATAATAACTATTACCTTAATCCGATCGAACGTCTTTATCAATAGGTTATAAGCGCGGTGTTTGCTATGTAGATATATATATATATATATATATATATATATATATATATATATATATATATATATATATATATAAACCCTAGCGTTATTCGGAAAATTCGAGTTTTCACAATTTTGAGGTTGCGCTAAACTCACTCATTTAGAATTAGGTATACATGTATATTATATATATATATATATATATATATATATATATATATATACATGCATACATACAGATAAATATATATACATATATACTCGTAATATACTCTTGAAAATTAAAATTAAAATTATGCAATATAATAAGAACCAAATCTAGTAAAATGACCAGACAATAATTGTGGACGATGAATTAAATGAAATTTTCCGTGATTATATTTACAAGTATATTTCGGCATATAGATACATACACGCATGCATGCACACGTACACACACAAATAAATATATGAAACGCTAGTTTCTGGGGCTTTTCGTGTGCGTAACGCAAGTTTCTGGGATTTTGAACTAAGTTCCAGAACTCCTGGAAGACTTCTATATATAACGCAAGTTTCCAGGACGTCTTAAGCTAACTGTCACATCATGAAAATATTACTTTTTTAGTTATTTTCTCATATTTCCGGTAGTAGAAGTGGGTGCCGCAGGCCCCCTGCGAATCACAACACACTTAGGGTCATTATTTCTTTAGTCAAGTATCAAATTCTCCTCTTTTAGGCTTTTCTTACAACGTATATCAAGACGAGCCGGTTTAATTTTACAATATATAGAATTCACAAAGATTAACTAAATAATTTTATTACTAATTCACAAGGTCGATATCGACTATTTACTTGCTTATTTTATGTGATATTTATTATCTATAGTACTACACTATTTATTCAAGTACTGAGGAAGGTCGAATATACTAATGCCAATCTGTCTCTCTAAACGCTCGCTCGACACTCTGCTTGCTTTTTTCGAAAACTCACGCGCAAAAACCCGCTTTCTTCGTTCGGCGCCCCCCTCTCACGCGTTCGCTTTCTCGTGTTGCCCCCGCTGCAGTTACGGCCGCGTCGATCGGCTCTTCGGGCGCGTGCGACGCTAGCTGTTGCCGCGTGGTCAGCATCTCGTGCACGGCCTGTCTACCTCCCCCACGAGCGTGAACGGAAAAAGGTATCATATTTTCCAAACGGGGATCCGGGTGGGGAACCTTGCCAATCGACCGTACACAAGTTCGAATGGTGTAAAGTTGGTACTGGCATGAACACTGGTGTTATACGTGAATGTAGCAAACGGCGCGAGATTATCCCAATCGTCGTACTTCTCTGAATGAGCTCTCACAAAATCCATCAAAGGGGTGTGGCTTCGCTCCAGAGATCCGTTGGTTTGAGGGTGATAACCAGACGTGGTAAGGTGATGAATCCGGAACAGCCGCATCAATCCTTCGACGATTTCGGAAAGAAAACTAGTTCCTCTGTCGGATAAGATGGCTCTTGGGGCTCCGAATTGGCAAATCCAGTGTTTGGCAAGCGTGTCGGCGATGGTTGAAGCTTTGAGGTTGGGAATAGGTATTGCAATAAGGTATTTTGTTAAGTTACACTGCATTGTCAGTAGATGACAGTTTCCTCTGAGGGTTGTACGCAGTTTTCCTACGGTGTCGATGGAAACCTTGTCGAAGGCCTCGATTGGGGTATCTGTGATAATCATGGGTTCCCGTGTTTTGATCCTTTCTATCTTTTTCTCCTGGCAGCATGGACATCGGCGGATGTAATCGAAAATGTCATTCCTCATGCCAGGCCAATAGTACCTCTCCCGGATTTTCTGGTAGGTTTGGTTGACTCCCTTATGTCCCCCTATAAGACTATCATGGAGAGTTTCGATAATCTGTTTTCTCTCTTCTGGGGAGGGCAATTCTACCTTACCATAACACACAGTGACAGTAGTCTGAGTTTTACCAAAAATGCTTATTAATAGTTCGGTGAACAACCCAGGATCCATATCATCTATCAGATCTCCTCGCCGAGTTACACGGAAACTTGTTAGGTTTTTCCTCAGAAGTATGGTTTTTAAATCTTTGAGAGTCTGTTTCAATTGTGTGCAATCCAGGGGGTCATAATGCCTTTCCTTAACAAATAAGGAAGACACATTATGGTTTTTGAAAGGTGTGTTCAATATCTGCCCCGGCTTAGGCTTCTTGGCTTTCAGGGTTTTAGGCTCGATTGCTCCAATTTCGCTGAGGAGACGTCCCACGGGAGTAACTATCTCGCAATCTCTAGAGATGAAATGGACAATATTATCTCGTTTATACATGAGGCATTGTCGCGACGTGGTTACGTTATTTCTTAGTCTTGGTGGGGCTACTGGTCGGTTTCCTATTTCAGAGCTTGAACTGTCGGATGGCATTTGCATGAGTGAGCTTCGAGTATTATTTACATATTGGTTCAGAGGAGCCTGCTGTTGATACATGGAAAGAAACAATCCTGGAGTGTCAATTGGAGGTTGATTGAAATCCAGCTTAATGGAAGTAGAGCTATCCCCTTTCTCGTTCTCTTCCTGGATCTCCTCTAAATTGGGAAAGTGTACAGACCGACGGTTCGGTGCTTCAGTCTTGGGAGTACTTCTAGCCGTAGGGGTACTGGGTTCGATAGACGATAGTCGAGAGAGTGGTGGAGCCCCATCTCTCTCAATACTTTTGTCGGATTCGCTAGTCGCATCTTCGCGACTGCATTCATTGAGAGTCTTTTGTACCATTTCCTGAATCCTTTCCACCATCACTGAGTCATCCATGGTGATTGGGTCTATGGGATCCATCTCGTCTAGAATGGATTGCATGTTTTCATTCACCTTGTCTCCATCAGAGAAATGCGCCGGGAGAATCATTATCTTCTCATCGTCTTCTTCTAGCTCAGCCTTGTCTTGGTGCAATTGTAGGCTCTCTTCAAATTTTCGCACCGATTCTAGCACTTCTTCTTTTGACAAAGTAGTGTGTCTTGTTTCATTATTTGATTCGCTATCTTGAGCAGCGGTAACCTCGATTTCCTTGTCCCTGGCGGAGATTTCCGAATCATGATCGGTTTCTTCTTTCTCATAATTGGATGCATTGTCTGCGTCATCGGTGTCCGATTCTTGGACTCTCAGACAGCTCCGCCGGGGATCATAAATGGGAGGTCGGCCTTCGGTATCAGAGTCTTCGGGTTCGATTCCCGTAGACGAGAGAAGTGCACCAGGGGAGCGGGTGAAAGAAGGGCCTAATGAGATATCTACCCGTGGTTTGGCAGGTGTATGGACCGTCTTTGGGGGTGGAGTCTCCTTGGATGGATTGGGTTCACGTTCGTTCAGGTTTGACGTTACCACTCTGGATTTAGGAGCCTCTGTGCTTGACTCCCCAGATTCGAGTGGTTCAGATTTATCCTTGGAGCCAAGACTATCTTGAGCTTGGAGGGCTAATTTTCCACGCGTGCGTTGTGCCACAATACTGTGATTTAATGTCGGGGCTACTTTGCGAGTTTTGGATCCAACAGGTCTCCCACGCCCTTTTTGAGCAGCCGCTCCAGTTCTGGAAGGTTGCGGGGCTGATGGAAGGCGTGGTCGAGACGTCCGTCCTCCTGATGATCCCACTGGTGGTGTGGGTAATCCTTGAGGGGCACGGCTGCTCCCTCGAGCCGTTGGTGTTTTACGCTCCTCGAGGATCATGACTCGTATCCTAGAGAGACCTTGGTTAATGTCCTCTTCAGATGTTTCTTCCACAGGGTTCCGAGAGAGGGCGTCCGCATTACAGTTTAATTTTCCCGGTTTGTACTTAAAAGTGTACTCATAACCAGTGAACTTAAACATCTATCTCATAAGGCGCTGACCGGGGTCTTTTCGACTATGCATCCAATTTAATGGCTCGTGCAACCAAGGTAAATTTCCGGCATAGAAGGTACGGGCGGAAATGGTTGTGGGCGTACAACACAGCGAGACATTCTTTCTCAGTCGTGCTGTAATTGCGTTCAGCCTTGTTAAGCGTCCGAGAGAGGTATGCTACTGGATGCTCTGACTCGTCCTGGATTTGACTCAACACGGCACCAAAAGCTTCGTCGGAGGCATCGGTAGTTAACATAAACGGTTTGGCGAAATCGGGAAATAAGAGAATTGGTTTATTGCACTAGCGTTCTTTGAGGGCATTGAAAGCAATCAATCCCTTGTGGTTCTTCCCAATTAAATTCCTGATCCTTTTTCAGGAGATCATATAAAGGTTTCGCGATTTTGGCGTAATCCTTAATAAATCTCCTATAATAGCCCGTGAAACCTAAAAATTCTCTAATATTTCGTATGCCCTTCGGCTGAGGAAACTGTCTCACCGCCTTTACCTTTTCCGGATCTGGTTCGACTCCCCGATCACTGATTATATGGCCTAGGAACTCAACCTCTTTATGCAAGAAATGGACCTTTTCAGGTTGTAGGACGAGATTAGCATAGGCGAGACGGGAAAAGAATTGTCTCACTCTTTTATCGTGGTCTGCGAGGGTCTGTGCATGGATGATAACATCGTCCATGTATACGAGAGTTTCCTTGCAGTCGAGCCCCCTCTTAATCTGGTCCATGAGACGATGAAAGGTGGTAGGGGCATTTTTAAGTCCCATAGGCATCCTCTTGTATTCGTAGTGACCTCCCGGTGTCGAGAATGCTGTCTTCCATTGGTCTTCGGAAGCCATTTTGATCTGGTGAAAACCGGTGGCAAGATCCAAGACGGAAAAGTACATTGCCCCACCGAGTTGGTCGAGAATGTCTGTAATATTCGGGAGGGGGTATGCGACCCCTATGGTTCGTTGATTTAACTCACGAAAGTCGACTACGATTGTCAAACGTAGATTTCCCTGAACGTCTGGTTTCTTTGGAATGATCCAAATTGGCGAATTACTTGGACTGTTCGATGGTTCAATAATTCCTTTCATAAGCTTTTCCTGGATATCCTTTTCGATAAAATCCTTATGTACTAAAGGGTGTCGGTATTGCTTTGTATTTACAGGTAAATTGTTTTCCAGGAGAATACGATGTTCTACTGCGTTAGTGCAGGGTAGCGGATCCCCAGGCAATAGGAAGATATGCGGAAAATCCTCAAGAAGTTTTTCCACGCTTCCCTTCTTTTCGTCATTGAGATGTTTGGTCTGAATGATGTCGCGCAGTATTCGCACGCGAGCATCTCGATCTACTATAGGATTATCTGCTTTTACGGGAATGTCTTCTTCGGCTCCGGGCTCAAAATCTAATGCAACATATTCAAAAGGAATCAGCTCCTTGGCATCAACTTCGATGGAAACGTCTTCATTTCGGGTGTTAATGGCCATCACATGACAAAATCCGTTCTCTTGGACCTTGACGATACCTTCGCCAAGGTATACATCCTCATAACCGACATGTACTCGAGGCAATTAACCTTCAGATAGATCCTTATTTACAGCTTCCAATTGAACGATTTTCCGAGACCGACGAGGGATAGTATACATAATTTTAGCAGGAGATGGAGTAGTGGATGTCGATTCTTTAATTGTGTCCGATGGAGCATCTTCCCCGGGTAAGATGTTTCTCGTGAGGATACTCAACGTTTTCTCCTCTACATTTTCTCCTCCACTATATGATGTCCCTCATCGGATCTGATGATCTTGATATCGGCCTCTTCGCCTATACTCTGATCCGTATGAGGGTTGATAAAAGAAATAGGGTGCATGACATCTCCGCTTATCATCAGCGTATTATAGTGATACGAGATAACTGCCTGCTCTTCCTTGAGGTAATCACGCCTCAGGATCCCGTCTTGTTCAATAGGGAAGTCGTTCTGTACTACTATGAACGTGACAGGTCTGTCTCGCAGGTTAACGATAGTTGTACCATAAGTGTCGACGGACTGATCATTGATACCGATGAGTGGAGTCGCTCGATCAGTATCTACTAAAATATCCTGGCGCATGGCACCAATTTTGATAACGTTAACCGCAGCTCCGTTGTCGATCATAAAATGAAGCCATGGTCGACGACCTTCAGGCACGCGTATCCTGATTACCGTTGGGTCATCTTCCCTCCCGTCGTGGCTTCCAGCAGGCCCACAGGATGCAATCCGGCACGCCGGGGGATTTGTGTGAGGTAAACCCGATTCCCCATTGTTGTCTCTTGTGGTCGGGCCATTGGGGTCATAAAGCCTCGGATTGGCGATATTCCCTGGTCGGTTTCCTCCACCCTGATAAGCATAAGTGGTACCACCCCGGCCTCCTTGATAGGAGTTGGTACCGCCTCGTCCTCCTTGATATGAACTATGGCCACCCCTGCGGGGGGGGGAATCCTCGATTAGAACTTTGATATCCTCCTCTAGCCTGATTGTAGCCTCTTCCTCCCTGTCCCTCCGGTTGGCCGGGCACCATGTATCCTACAAAGGGCGATTCAGGCAACATCATCTCGAGTTCGGGATATTCCAGCACATCTTCATAATACACTTGAGGTTGTTCTGGTTCTTGGGGCTCCATATATCCTACGAAAGCAGGTCCATTATCAGTCGATGGGAACTGCTGTGAAAACTGGCCTCCAGGCGCTGGATATTGTTGATATCCTGAATAACGAGGTCGACTCTCATTATAATTAAGCTTTCTTACGTTTGCGGAGAGTTCATCGTTCTCTCCATATCGGGATAACTGGTTGGATTCACGAGAATCGGGAAGGATCCTTGAACGTATCCTGGCTTCGATACGTACCGCTTCCTTGAAGGCTACATACAAATCTGAAGGTTGTGATGCATCTACTGCAGCACTTATATTACCGGGCAAACCCCTAATAAAAATATCCACGGGGCGTTCTCTGCGCCCATGAGCAGGATATTAAGTTTGTCCCGGAAGTCTCCCACAGTCTCACCCTGCTTCATCCGAAGATCATTCAATTGGGCACAATAGTATGTGAAGGTTTTACCAGGAGCAAAACGCTGTTTTAAATGTCGCACGAGGTCATTGACGGATGTAAAACTCACTCCAAATCTTGAATTTCTTGCAGCTCCACGAAGCTGGCTCAACACCTTCTTCAAAAAGGATGCGAGCTGCGGAGGATCAATATCTGATGCTGCATTACGGATATCCTGTATAAAATCTTTCAATGGGAGGTTGCTCCCATCAAAAACTGGTATGCCCGCTATAGCAGACTGCATGGCCATGGTATGTGCCATTGTGACCATCAATTGAGAGGAATCAAGTCCGGATGGTTGTCTCGCACCATTATTCGCCACCGGCATCTTGGCGTTTTGTTATTATTCTTTTATCTAATTCCCTCCAGCCAGGGAGAATTGGTTAAATTGACAGTACCGCAACTTTGTCCTTTTACCACGGTTTAATAATGTGTTACGTGTGAGCCTATCTCGGTTCACACACGTGCGAAGGGTTCGGAGGTGTTCGTGTCGTTCCAAGCCGAGACTCGAAACGATCCAATGAAATACAACGAGAGTTAAAGTATACGTGCGTTATTTATTAAAATACTTTACGCGGGGGGGGGGGGGGGGATTACCTAACGTGCGTTCGCGATGCAACCGATCGACGTTCTATTGTGTCAACTCGAACTCTTCGCCTCTTGTCTCCGTCTGCGTCTCTGATCCTTTCTCTCTTCTTCGACCTGACTTTCGTTCTCTCTCTTTCTGTCTGCCCTCTGGATGCGTTTCCTTCCACTTTTATGGCTTCGCCCTCGCGTTCGTAAGTGGGGGACCATTGCTCATCGGCTGTCTGTTCCTTCCCCCTAATTCGACGTTCGATCCTCATGCCGGTGATTCAGTGCCTCGTGGATACGCTGTTCGTTGCTCTGCTGACTCGCAATAGTTGATGTCATGCGCCTTTGACTTGGCGTATTGCTGACCTGGAGTTTATGTTGAACTACGTGCCTTTGATCTTCGGGTCTGTGCATGAATCGGCATCGTGTGCTTTTTGGGTTCATGGCCGTACGCGCTTGTTCGCCGGGAGTTACCATTCGTAGCACGTCTGAGGGCCGTGACATTGACCTCCGGGGCAATGAGTTACGTGCTGCGACGGGGGAAATTTTTTTTTTTCCGATGTTAAGGTTGACCGAGGTTGATGGTCCGTCTTGGTGTTCGGGTCGGATTGCTGCTGAGTTGGCATTGTTTGGCCTGAGGTTAAGCTTGATACAATGTTAAGGTTTGCTTAGGTTGGCTAAGGTTGGCTAAGGTTGGCTAGGTTTGCTCGGTTTGCTAGGGTTCACGTCGAGCGGTCGGGAGCGTTAACAAAAGTTAATCTTTCTAGGGTATAATGTGTGCTTGTTACAGTACCAATATTCGTGTGTAGTGTTGTGTCTGCGTGAGTGTACCTAACAATACAATTCTAAACCTCACGATTCTCCTCTCTCGCTTCTTATTATATATTCTTTTTTACATAGTGTTTGTTAATACTTGGATACATGATATAGTGATATAACAATAGATGTGTATATATATATATTTTTTTCTTTTATTTATGACATTATATAAGATTGGGCTTGCGGCTCCGATTTTTCTCAACCCGTGCTTCGTTCTGACGGTGTGGCAGGGTGATGACTCGCCCTGTGGTAGTCGAATAATGTACCGCCGAAGGTAGCAGCGCTTGCGATGGTGTACCTGGAATAAGTTCTTTATTGATTAGCAGCGGTGGCTCCCTTCCCCTAGGCCAGAATTTGCAACCTAACAGGAGGACGATTATGATCGCGACGATTGACCCGCCTTAATAAGAGACTGCTTGTTTTAGGGGTATAAACTCGCCGTCCACGGCGTCGCATTGCATACCATGTTTAATTTTGTTTCCACAATTTCTTAACAAGGTGACTTAAAAGTTGATATATATATATTGTAGAGATTTATTGTTAAAATGTTTATTAACTCTCATTAATTATGTAAATAGTTTTTTTTCGGTTCTGTTATGCTATTTACTAGTAGTTGGCATCGAGGGGATCAGTTTAAGCCCTCACTCCCGTATTTTTGATTATGAGTTGATTAATTATAGAGCTTTATTGTTAAGATGTTTATTAGCCTGAATTGAATGTTTAAATAACTTTTTTGGGTTCAGTTATGCTATTTACTAGTAGTTGGCATCGAGGGGATCAGTTTAAGCCCTCACTCCCGTATTTTTGATTATTAGTTGATTTATTATAGGGCTTTATTGTTAAAATGTTTATTAGCCTGAATTGAATGTTTAAATAACTTTTTTCGGTTCAGTTATGCTATTTACTAGTAGTTGACATCGAGAGGATCAGTTTAAGCCCTCACTCAAGTATTTCCGATTACAAGTTAATTTATTATAGTTTTTCGTTCAATTGCACTCTACCATTGCAACAGGGCCGCCAGTTTCTGGTACAATCGTACTTCGATCATGATATGAGTTACTTTTTTTTTTTTTTTGTTAAATGTGATAAAGTACAATTAGGTGTGGCGCGGTATTATATTTCTGCGCCTCCATTATATATACTGGCCTGGCCGCGCAAATTCGCTTTCGCGGGTAAATGCATATAGCCTATGTGTTCAGCTGCGTCACTCCGTTTTTGAGTATGATGAGCCGTGTATGTATACGCAGCTGCGCGATTCCCCAATGCATAAGGCTTTGAGTGTGGATGTTGGGGAGCCGTGGATAGCCGTCGTGCTATCTTTCCTGATGCTTAGGCTTGTTGAGCGTCGTATTGCTTTATGCCGATTTCGAAGTTCGGTGTCCCCCCCCCCCTTTTTTGTTTAATAATATATTACTTAATTCAATCTTTGAATTCTTACTTATATTTAATATATGTAAAGTTTTGAAAATAATATTTATTTATTTTATTTATATTAATTTTATCAATGATTTATTCTTGTTTATTCTCCTTCAACCAGATTAATTTAAAGTGAATTATCATATTCTTTTATTATTCATATATCTTGAATGATTAATTTGTTATTTAGTAATGAATTAATAATAATCTCTTATTTTATTATCTATAGATCAATTTCTTTCCATGGAATAATAGGGCTCTATTAATTTAAAATTAATGTTTTTTTCTTAGATAAATCTTGTTCCTCTAGCTTTTTAACTTTTTCTCTCATATTTATGCTCTACGAATTTTAAATATGGTCTGGGTGTCTTTTCTGTGGCGTATTCTTCTGTATTTTGTTCAAAATTGTTAATATGACAACTACTACGTCAATTTGCGGTGTGATTCAGCATGATTGATTATTAATACCAATTTGTTACCAATAGAATATTTCGGTAATTTCTTCGTGTATCGAGAAATTTTTGGCATAGGCCACATCAGTATTGCAATTACTCGTGACTTCCGGATAGTCACTAATTAACTTTTTAATTGTTCGGCAGCGACGGGTCGTAGCCGAATCCGGATAACGGCACTAGTTTTGTTAAGTGCTAAATTTTCTTGTAGTTAATTTTTAATTTTATTGTTTATAATTTTTAACAATAATTAATTTATAACATTGAAGGTTATTTGGTTTTTCGAGTATTAGCATTATGAAACTAATCTGAGGATATATTAGTGCCCACATACCAAATTTTATCCAAATCATTTAATAAACAATCTCGCTATTAATTAATTGATAAACGTTTTACAACTTATTACGACTTTTCTCGGTGAATACATATCGCATCGGGGAGTTTCTAGTATAGGTAGAATAGACAGTCCATTCAACATTATTTCGCGCCTGACCCTTAATTAACAAATTAATTGCACAAAGGCTATGCGGTGTAGCCCAACGCGGATAACGACATCGGGCTGGTTGTCCCTTAACTTTTCTCTCGGGCCTATTTACAATCTTTATTATTATTATATTATATCTTACTATTCCTTTTTCACGGTTAAGATCGGGTATCCTGCATAAATTTTCTTTCTATTTCGCGATGTAGCCGTCCTAGGGCTCGGAATTCGCGCGGCCAGTTCTTTATTTTCTTTTTCGTAATTTGAAATTGTCTTATTCTTTCTTTTATTCTTTAGTTGTGCGGCGGTGAGTGTGCGCTTTACATTCGTGCTGACGTTTGATTTAACTTGATACCCGGCCTTCTACAGTTTAGTTTATGTTTAGATAATATGCGCTTTGCTTAATTTCTGAGTATGACTCATTTCTCACGAGCACGACATGCTCGATTGTTGTCTCTGAAATCTGTTGTGTGTGCCTGCTTACAATTTTCTAAGGATTCTGGTGATAGATTTTAAGCAAATCATTCCAACCATTAGTATTATATTAATTATATTATTGATCAATGTTTCCTTTTTTTTTTTTTTTTTTTTTTTGACTATACCCCTGCTTGTTATGAATACATAGCGTATATCTCCAGCGCGGGCCTATGATTTCCGTGCATGACAAGTTAGTAACTTTATATATATATATATATATATATTTTTTTTTTCAACATTCTCATGGGTTTGCGGATCGGTGAAAGCAATTCGCCATCCCTTGTCTTTGCTGAACGCGGATTTTTTTTTGATAAATGAGTAGGCGTTCACCTCGCAACCTCACCTTTCGTAGCATGCACGCTAGTGTTCTTTCTTAGGCCTGTACGCATTGTAGAAGAGATTCCGCCAGTCAGCTGGCGTATTCCTCTCCACGTCACGCAACCGTTGGGCTCAAAGTTGCTCAGCGCCGAGATACGACTTGCGTCGTTGCATTTTTGTTCATGCAGCCGATTGAGGGCTTTTTTTTCTCCCTTTTTCTTCCAAGCTCCGCGACTCACATCTGCGGCTCCCTTTTGCCGAGTTCTCGCCGCAACTCCACTCTGTAAGCGCACTTCCTCCCTTTACGAGTACTCGAGTCGCTAGTTCGATACAATACCAGGGAGCTGACCTACAAAAGTTCAGGGAGATGGTGCGTGCGGGAACCGATGATCGGCCCATTGCTCTGTATTTGCGGGAAGGTAGGGTGCTTGCGCCTGCTTCATTATACGTTGTATATGTAGGTTTTAGCGAATTCAGCCCGACTACTCATTGTCAATGCGTGACTCATACGTCTATTTATATTTACGATTGAAAGGTGAACTGCTTTCCTCGCTGGCTACCATGGAATTTGATGAGTTTACTTTACTTTCTTTCCTTGCTTTTGTAATCGGGAATCATATTTCCGCGCCGTGACCAAAATTTAGTCTCTCGACTCCGCGCGTGTATCCTCGTTAGAACCATTTGCTTGTGAGTGTGTGTGGTCATGTTATTACTGTAATAATCAGATTGGTTATGACGCAAACGTCCCCTATTTTTTCCCATGCGCTTTTCTTTCTAACTAATTTCGATGTTTACAATTATTATGCTATTCTAGCGACATTCACTGCCGAAACTAAAGATATTTATTGTTATTTATTTAAAGAACTGTATGTTCATCGTATCTTTGCACGTGTGATGTGCTCCCTTTTTTTTCATCGACCTGGTCGCGCAAATTCCTCGCGATTGTGCCTATTTTTTTCTTTATGAGAACGTACTAGATATCGACTTTTATACGCGCGGCGTCTGAGAGGCCGCGAAAAAAATAAAAAATCGTTTTCGGGGTTATTTTCTTATCAAAGCAGCGTCAGAAAATAGTGGTTAATTTTACTTAAGTCTCTTGTACTTTATATTATAAGTCATTGTAGATGAACATATGGATCAAAACTTGATGTTAACTGTTCTAAAATTTACATATTATTTTCCTTGTTCTCGAACTTTGTATAACTAATAACAGATAAGTAACTTTATTATGTATCTGCATACACTATTACATCTCATGACTGTAAAACTTGTGATTATATTCCTTGAGTTATTTTCCCTTAGTTCAGAATACAACTATTTTCGTAAGAGCGTAGCATATCAGGGCTATGAAAAAGAGTAAATTCCACTTACTACATTTTTATGCGGAACTTTTAACCCATTAAAGCCCATGTAAAAATTTGCTGAGATAGCAACAAACTAACTGTGCCATCCTTTGCATAACTGAAAAATAAAATATACGTATTTTTTCTTTTGTCATTTGCAATTGTTTATAAAAAATTATTTAAACAAATTACAAAAAATTTTATAATTTTCAAAAACTGACTGCGGGAATCGATTCTAGGAGAAAAATCGAGACGAAAACCTATACAACACTTTTTTGTCAGAGTCCAATTTGTTAGTGTAATGTAGGAATAAACAATTGCATGTTGGGGAGAAAAAGTGACTATGTCAAGTTCCAAGCAAAATCTATCTGGAATAGCAACAAACAAACTGTCATCCTTTGCATAACTGAAAAATAAAATATACGTATTTTGCTTCCTCCTAGAGGAAGCCTTGTAATAGTAAAATTTTCAATTTCGTTAAAACTCTCTACACACATTATTAGAGGGGTTAGAAGTTTGTTTCACATGCTTTTAGAAAATGTCTGTATAGATGTGTGTGTGTGTGTGTGTGTGTGTGTGTATGTATGCATGTATACCGCTTTATCTCCGTATCTACGCGGTCGATTTAACCATCAGGTTCTCATTTTTTTTGTTTTTTTATTCCGAATTCGGAAGAAAATAATTTTTGATGATTTACTGATTCGTTTTTGTTTTATTTCAAATTTTTGATTTTCGAAAAATTTATTTTTTATTTTTTTTAATGATCGGATTTAAATTTTTGAATCGGATGGGTCGCATTCGAAAGAGCATAAAAAACCTATAATTAAAAAAAAAAATTATCTAGCTATCACGGTTCTCTTGTCATTAACAAAAACGTGTGTTTTTTAAAAACGCTAATAACTCCTAAACTAAACGGTCAATTTTTTTGAGAAAATTCACGATAATGCAGAATATAAATTGCTATAATCTGTGAAAATTTTAATCCATTCTGTTGGTTAGTTTTTGAGAAAAAAATTAAAAAATGGAAAAAATGTGTTCTCTATGTCACACGTTTTATGGAGTAAACCTGGATTAATCGCTTTGTAATTTCTTATAGAGGTAGATTTTGGATAGATCTCGGCTAAGTTCTTTAGGCTACATGATCGGTCCATAAATTTCTGAGATATTTGAGGTTAAAATTTTTTTAACCTTTTTTTCAAATCGAAATTTCTCGAAAACGGCTCTATGTATCTGAATCGGATGGGTGGCATTCGGAAGAAAATTTAAATACCTATATTTTCTAAAAAATTATTTTTCTAGCTATCACGGTTCTTTTGTTATTAATAAAAACGTAAAAATAGAAAAATGAAAAAAATGAGTTTGGTATGTCCAACCATTGCGGGAGTAAAAATTGACTTAATCGCTTCAAAATTCCTCGTAGAGGTGGATTTTGTATAGTTATCGGTCGAGTTATTTGGGTAAAATGATTGGTCCATAGATTTGAGAGATATTTGAGGTTAAAATATTTAACCTTTTTTCAAATCGTAATTTCTCGAGAATAGCTCTATGTATTCGAAGGGAATGGGTAGCATTCGAAATAGAATTAAAATAGCCATATTTCCTAAAAAAAAAATTTTCTTTTATAGGGTGTTCTGTTATTATAAAAAAAAACATAAGCATTGAAAAATGAAAAAAATAAAAAAAAATGAGTTTTGTATGTGCAACGATTGCTGGAATAAAATTGACTTATTCGCTTCAAAATTTCTTGTAGAGGTGTATTTTTTAGATTTTTATGTCATTTCTTGGGGCAAAATGATTGGTCCATAAATTTCAGATATTTGAGGTTAAAATACTTTTAGTAAAATTAATAAATGAAAAAAATTGAGCTTTGTATGTCTAGCGATTTTGGAAGTAAAAATCAGAAAAGTAGAAATCATTTATTAGATGCAATTAATAATGTGTCAACACAAAAGTATTTATGTTAAGATATAAATAATACAAAATAACCTACCTACTTGGAACGCAACTAATACACATTCAATTCACGATATATAAAAACCTTTTTCATAATTAATATTACCTCCAAATTTTTTTTTATTAAAATGGTACAAGAAATGATAAGATCAACAATCAACTATATTTTATTGAAAATAAAAGAAGAGGGTGACGAAAATTATAACGGACCATTAAAAAAATCAAAATTAGAAGTATAATTTCAATTTTTAAAATATGTACACAATTATTTATAATAAAGATACACAATTATTGAATAATAATATATTTATAATGTAAGAAATCGAGTTATTATATATCATCCTTCTATATGCAAATTAAACACAAGAAAGTACTGAAATCAATTTATTGTAGGCAAGTACCGAAATAAAACTTTTTGTACCTCGGATGTAAAATTGCACCACAGTACTTCTACCAGGGTTCGAAATAATTAATTAAAATTTGAATTAATTATTTATTTTATATAATGACAAAGTAGTTTTATAATTAAACGTATAGTTTTATATATACTAAAAACTCTTTAATGAGAACTTAAATATTTTTTTAAAACAATCAGTAAAATAAATTGTATTGTTATAAAACTTCCTACGAAAGTATAAAATAAGGCAAGTATGTGAGTTTTTCTGTGTAATCTATAACATCATATATAATTATTTTATTAAATCTATAAAATAATATATATTATAATTTTTTAAAAGAAATCAAATAAATACTAGGAAAACAGTCTTTTACATTTTTTAGTTAGGGTATGCCCAACAAATTATATGTAACTATATTCACATTGTTCACTGTAAATCAAACACATGAAAGTTGTGAAATCAATTTTTAATAGTTAAGTACTTAATGCAAACTCCCCGAAACCATCACTGTATGACTGTTCTCAGAATTTTATTCAAATTGATTCATCCTTCTATATACAAATTAAACACAAGAAAGTACTGAAATCAATTTATTGTAGGCAAGTACCGAAATAAAACTTTTTGTACCTCGGATGTAAAATTGCATCATAGTACTTCTACAAAACTATAGAATTACATACGCCTTTTTACATACGCGTGGGCGAAAATTATTTCTAATTATATTCTACAACGTCTCTTTTTTATTTTTCAAATATTTTACGATTACATCCTATTGAAAAAAAATTCTATAACATTACGTACTATAACATCATCTTGGGAGGACAAGGGAAGTCTAGAGATGCATGGTCTAGCAAGGGGTGGTCCTATGATGTCCCATACATACTTTGCGGGTCCCACGTTTGGTAGCGTACTGGCTATTTAAATGTAGAATACTAAAAATATTTGTATGAATTCACGAACAATATTTGTCTATATAAGTCCACTATAAATAATTACATTAGCTCTAATTTTTAATTGATACCATTTATATCCTATACAATATCTCTAGAATCAGGATTAGCTTTTACTAGAAATAGGGTGGGTGTACCTGTGATGCCCGTCCATCTAAGTCCAATTACCGGCCACTTCTTCTTCTGCGATTAACGATTACAAAATGGATAAGTTTAAATCTTAAGACAGCAATTTCGAAAGGGGGTAAAATAGATAATTCATATAAATTTTTAGTGCACTCGAAAGGTCTCTACATTTTTACCTACCGTGCTTTAAATAAGTAAATTATATTTTGTATTCTATGGCACTTATATTTAAAAACAGGGATAGATTTACGAACCAGCATTTAATTTGTAGTAAAATTTATTTACACATTTTAACCGATCTGGCCCGCCAAATATGTATGGGACATCATAGGACCACCCGTTGCTAGAGCATGCATCTCTAGACTTCCCTTGTCCTCCCAAGATGATGTTATAGAACGTAATGTTATAGAATTTTTTTTTTCAATAGGATGTAATCGTAAAATATTTGAAAAATAAAAAGGAGACATTGTAGAATATAATTAGAAATAATTTTGGCCCACGCGTATGTAAAAAGGCGTATGTAATTCTATAGTTTTGTAGAAGTACTATGGTGCAATTTTAGATCCGAGGTACAAAAAGTTTTATTTCGGTACTTGCCTACAATAAATTGATTTCAGTACTTTCTTGTGTTTATTTGTATATAGAAGGATGAACCAATTTGAATAAAATTCTGAGAACAGTCATACAGTGATGGTTTCGGGGAGTTGTTTGCATTACTTGGCTATTAAAAATTGATTTGACAACTTTCATGTGTTTGATTTACAGTGAATAATGTGAATGTAGTTACATATAATTTGTTGAGCATACCCTAACTCAAAGATGTAAAAGACTGTTTTCCTAGTATTTATTTGATTTCTTTTAAAAAATTATAATATATCTTATTTTATAGATTTAATAAAGTAATTATACATGAATTTATAGATTACACAGAAAAACTCAGATACTTGCCTTATTTTATACTTTTGTAGAAAGTTTTATAACAGTACAATTTATTTTACTGATTGTTTTAAAAAAATATTTAAGTTCTCATTAAAGTTTTTGGTATATATAAAACTATATGTTTAATTATAAAACTACTTTGTCATTATATAAAATAAATAATTAATTCAAATTTTAATTAATTATTTCGAACCCTGGTAGAAGTACTGTGGTGCAATTTTACATCCGAGGTACAAAAAGTTTTATTTCGGTACTTGCCTACAATAAATTGATTTCAGTACTTTCTTGTGTTTAATTTGTATATAGAAGGATGAATCAATTTGAATAAAATTCTGAGAACAGTCATACAGTGATGGTTTCGGGGAGTTTGCATTAAGTACTTAACTATTAAAAATTGATTTCACAACTTTCATGTGTTTGATTTACAGTGAACAATGTGAATATAGTTACATATAATTTGTTGGGCATACCCTAACTAAAAAATGTAAAAGACTGTTTTTCTAGTATTTATTTGATTTCATTAAAAAATTATAGTATATATTATTTTATAGATTTAATAAAATAACTATATATGATTTTATAGATTACACAGAAAAACTCAGATACTTGCCTTATTTTATACTTTCGTAGAAAGTTTTATAACAATACAATTTATTTTACTGATTGTTTTAAAAAAATATTTAAGTTCTCATTAAAGTCTTGTATAGATTAAACTTTTGACGTCTCCCACCCTGGGAAAATCATATAATACACGAGAATAACTGAGCACTTTTATTTGTTGAAATTTTCACAATATAGCACATCCGTTTTGCTTTTTTCATTTGACATAATCTTTTAATTGGTGCTTGAGTAAATATGTACAACAGCAAAGCACTGATATCGACTAAGCTTCTTGCAGATGACAAATGCCTTTCCATTAATAATATAACCACGAGGGTCATGAAGACAATCGCTCAACTTGCAAATTTATAATTAGATTTTTCAGTAGTACCTAATTAGAACTTCTTATATATAATAATACTGACATTCACCATAAAGTAGAACGACGCTCTAATTCTAGGGGGACAACTACCACAATATTTCTGCCTCTGCTACTGGAGGACTGGAGGTTGTGTGCTTTGATAGACTTTTTTTTTTTTTTTTTTTTTTTTTTTACGAGGGAAACAGTGAAATCTTGCATCAGTCCGGTGGACCAAATGCTCCACCGGACCGCCTGGGCCGCATATCCATGCCAGCCCAGGAGACACCGCAAGAGGCTCCGCACTCCCACGGCGTGTGGGATTCCTACCCACTAAAAACACTAACCCTTTCTGCTCTGCATTACTGTACAGACCCTCCCCCGGCACCGTTTTACACATTACTTCAGGGGAGGGCTTGCTTCGCCTGAGCGGCACCTTCTCACTTCAGATCGGCCGTTGAGACCCGCAGGGGTCTTTTTTTTCCGTGAACAGCTACGGCGCCCTGCGGACGGCTGATCTGCTGTTCTCCTCTTCCCTTTTTTGGCGCAAGATCGCCTCCACGTAGGAGGCGACTTTCGCCCATTGTTGAGGACCTTGGTGCATCAGCCTGACTATATTGTCAGGTGATATGCAGCCAAGGTCCCTCTTTAGTGCCCCCCTTTCGACGGTCCACCTTCCGCATACGAAGAAGGTGTGGAACACGTCGTCCAGGAGGCCCTCACAATAGGCGCAGCCTGGCTCCGCGACTTTACCCATCTTATGTAGGTATGCGCGGAACAGGCCGTGCCTCGTCAAGAATTGGGTGAGGTAGTAATTTACCTCACCCTCTTTTCGGAACAGCCAGGTGTCCACTTGTGGGATCAGCCTGGCCGTCCATCTTCCTTTAGTGGAGGATTCCCACCGATGCTGCCAAGCCTGGATGGTATTGGCCCTGGCCGTTCGGTGGGCCTCCACTACCCCAAGAGCAGGCTTCTGCTGATGGACGAAGCGTCTCTCCAGTGCAAGAAGGTCGATGGGTATTACCCCAGCGACCACTAATATCGCGGGCTCGGAGACCGTGCGGTAAGAGCACGCGATCCGGAGTGCTGCTCTTCGTTGCACCGCGGCGAGACGCTTCCTGTGCACGTCTTTCCGTAGCGCATCGGCCCAGACCTCCGCTCCGTACAGCATGACGGCTTCGGCGGCACGCATGAGTAGGCGCCTTTTACAAGGCCGGGGGCCGGCGGTATTGGCCATGAGCCTACTCAGCGAGGCTGTTACTGCTGCCGCCTTTTCCGTCACTATGGTGAGGTGTTCCCTGAAGGTGAGCTTGTTATCAAGCGTCACCCCCAGGTACCTCACCGCACTCTTTGCCTGGACCGTCGCGTCTCCTACTTGAAAGGGGCACATGGTATTGATGTGCCTCTTCGTGAGTAGCACGACCTCCGTCTTCTTTGTGGCTAATTCAAGCCCGTGATCCTCCAGCCAGGAGAAAACGCGACGCATTACCCGGTTGAGTAGCAGCCTAGCGAGGTCAACGTCTCTGGCTACGATGACCACCGCTATGTCGTCAGCGTACCCAACCAGGAAGGTGCCCTCGGGCATTTCCATGCGCAGGATCCCGTCATAGAATACATTCCATATATCGGGACCCAGCATGGAGCCCTGAGCTGCCCCAGATGTTATTTCCCTCTTTATTGGTCCATCCTCAGTGTCGTAAGTTATCGAGCGGTCCCTCAGATAATCCCCAAGAATGCGTAAAAGATACGCGGGGATACGAAAGTCCCGCTCGAAAGCTTCCAGCGCCTTGTCCCACCTAACTGAGTTAAACGCGTTTTTAACGTCCAAGGTGGCCAGCAGACAAATAGGGCGAGAGAAATGGTTGCCCTGTTCCGTTGACCTGGCGGCATTTACCACTTCCTGGATTGCGTCTACGGTTGACTTATCTCGCCTGAAGCCATACTGCCGCGGAGCCAGATCTCCGAACGCACTTATGGCTGCCTGGAGGCGAGGTTTCAGCAGTTTCTCCAGAAGTTTTCCCGCCGTGTCTAGCATGCACAGCGGGCGGTAGGCCGACGGGCTGTCTGCTGGACCCTTGTCCTTGCTGATGAGGACAAGTCTCGCTGTCTTCCAGCGGGCAGGAAAAATGCCCGCCTTCAGGCAGGAGTTGTACATGTCCAGCAAGAGGCGCGGGTGACTGCCGCCGATGGCTTTCAGCAGCTCTGCTGGTAATCCATCCGGCCCCGGAGCTCTCTTATTACGCAAAGATTTTATTGCGATGGAGAGCTCCATGTTCGTAAACAGAGGAGTTTCGAACGGGCCGGATGTTGCTGGGCCATCCGGTCTCCTTGGGTGTTCGGGGAAAAGGGCACGTACGATGTTCGTGATCGTTTGCGCATCTTTCGGCGCTGACGAACCGAAGGTCGCCAGCTTGCGCATAACGATCTTGTACCCTAATCCCCATGGATCGTGATCCATCTCTTCCCCCAGCTCTTTCCAGCATCGCTGCCGGCTGGACTTGATGGCCTTCTTTAGGGATTTCTTGGCCGCCTTGTACTCTGCGGCCAAGGGGCTGCGTCGAGATCGCGTTTTTTGACCCTCTGCATTCTGCGTCGCAACTGCAGGCACGTCTTACGAAGGTCCGCGATGTCGTTCGTCCACCAGTAAGCAGGTCGTCTTGACCCACGTGTTGATTTCCTGGGAACCGTCTCCGCGCAGGCCTTTTCGATGACCTTCATGGTGTAGTCGGTCACCATTTTTGCCCGCGCAGATAGCGGCAGCGATTCCGGGATCTCACGCAGTGTTCGCTGTCCGTGTTCTATCGCCGTGGCAAACCTCTCGTAGTTCATCTTGGCGATGTTCCACCTGGGGGGGCCGCGCTTGTGCGGAAACGGAGCCGGTCTGCTATCACGCACACGGAACGTGATATACATGTGATCGCTTCCTGTATAGTCCTCGATCACATGCCAGCTCTGGATTCGCCCGGCTAGGCGTTCGCTTGCCAGGGAGACGTCGATAATGGTCTCCCTGTAGCCCGGTCGTCTGAAGGTCGACGTGGTACCTTTATTTAGTACCACGAGGTCTAGCCGACTGGCCATATCCATAACCAGCCGGCCCCTACGATCCGACCGAGCTTCCCCCCACTCCGGGGCTTTAGCATTGAAGTCCCCGGCGATAATCAGCTCACCCTGCATCTCTCGTGTTGCATCCTCCAGGCCCTCCAGCTTGGCCTGGAAGTCGCTGATGGTCTGGTTTGGAGTGAGGTATACGCTTATGTAGTGAGTTTGCTGGTGCCTCACCCAAACAAAACCGCTGCCGCCGCCATTACCCGCAATGTGGATATTCTGCGGGTCACGGTTCCAGATGGCTGCGGTGCCCAGGTCATCGGCAAACCATCCTGGATCATCTCTGTTTCGATACTGTTCGCTGATTAGTACAATATCAGCGTTTTTCTCGAAACAGATCTGTTCCAGGAGGTCGTGAGCTGCCCTGCTCCTGTGCATATTACCCTGTAGAACTACCGCCATTTTTTCTTGGCATTTGCAAGTGCCTCTCGGAAGGCCCTACAGGCTCCTGATCCCGCCGTATGGTTGCGGGAATCAGGTTTGTCCGCTTGTTCTGGACACAGGAAGCAACGTGGGGTGGCATTACATCCTGCGATCATGTGGCCTTCCGCCCCGCAGCGATAGCATCGCTTGCTGCGGTCGGGCCCTTTGCAGTCCGAGCTAAGATAGCCGAAGCCCAGACATTTATAGCAACGGGTAACCGTAGCTCTCCTGCGGATCCTGCAGTTGACCCAGCCTATCTTTATGCGGGCGGTGGCCATTAGCTTTTCCGCAGCCGGTGTGTCCACCGTCACTATGGCCATCCGTTGTGCCCTCGCATTTGGCCTAGTCAAGACAGACTGCAGGAACCCCTTGTAGTCCTGCAGGTCTCTTTTTAAGGCCTCCACTACTTCCTCACTGGACGTGCAACTGTCGAGATCTCTGATCTCCAGGATGGCTCTGGGGATCAGTTCCCTAACAACGGTGCAGTCGTTTCCAGTAGCTTCTCTGAGTGCTTCTGAGAAGGCAGTTCTTGTTACTGAATTGCCTTCTTTCAGCTCGAGGAGTACCTGACCTGCTCTTGTTTGCCGGATGGATCGGATCTCTACTCCACTCTCTTCCGGCTTGACAGCCTTACGTATGGTGGACAGAATGTCCGCATACGACTTACCGCCTGCCTGTTTGAGCACGATCGCATCCGGCTTTGTTACCTTTTTTTCCTTCTTCTTTGTCTTCTGCTTCCTCTGCTGTTGTTGCGGCTGCTGTTTCTGTGGCTGCTGCTGCTGTTGTTTCGGCTGCTTCCGCCCTTTTCTACTTTTTACAGCAACCCAATCTTCCTTAGGGATATCCGCCTTTTTCTTCTTCACTTGCTTTTCCCCCGTATCCAGGCTAGGTGGGCTAGAGGCGCCTCGCTTCGTGCCGCCAAGTGGCTCGGGGCCAAGTGACCCTGTTGGTGTCCCCATACTTTCTACCAAGGACATCGTCCTTTGCCTCCTGGCTGGTGTGTAAGCCCTGGCTTGCTTAGCAGCACGTAGTTCCGTTTTCACGGCGCTTTCGAGCTGCTCCAGTTGGTCTACCATAACTGGCAACCCCTTTTTAATATCGTTTTTGATATTAGGCTGAGCTTTTAGCGCCTGCACCATAACCTTGAGGAGCGCTCGCATTTCTGCGAGCACCTTCTCCACCGCAGTCTGGCATACACCTTCTTTCTCCTTAGTTTGTTGGTTGTGTTGGGTGTTTGAATTCATCATGCATAGAATATGTTGTTTAAGACGGTTCGCCCACTATGGGAGCCACACCTCGGTGTGGCTACTATCCCCGCCTATAAGGAACCCTAGTTATGGATGCCGAAGCCGAGAGGCGGTTTGTCGGATGGTCACTCCTATCGGCACCTAGTGACTCTACAAAAAAGGTTACGGGATAGGCCCGCGCCATAATGAAACAAAGGTTTAACGTCACCCCTACCGAGTGGGCGATGTCGGGTCCGTCCCAACACCTGACCCAAACCTCGGGCTAGACGGTGTGCGATTTGCCCTACGCAACTTCGGGTATAAGGAAATACTGACCAGGTAATCCTTCAGACCTGCGCCCAACAATGATTGCTTCAACCCCACCATTGGCTCCAGTCAGTGAGCACTAGAGCGGTCCTTCCACATTGAACATGCGTTTATCAATAATAATAATAATAAACGCAGAGGTTAGGTACTGACATCTCGTGCCACCCCGGTTAGGGAGTTTACTAGTCCCTTTGGCTAGTCTAGCAGGAATATCCACAATCCGTCGGCCGCAGCCCATTCGCACAATGCTCATTCATTCTGCCATTCTCACGATTTCTTTGTTCGCGACCGCTTATTCATTATATTCACGGCTGACCAGACTATGCTGGCCGTTCCCCGATCCACAACCTGGGGACGCGCCCGGTAGCATAGAAAAATGCTCATCTATCGTTGGATAGAACCCGGGTGCTTTGATAGACTTGAATACTTGAATATCATAATAATCTTTTGGTGATCATGATACATAGTGATTCGAGAACACCGTCCAACAAGAAAAATTTATAAAGAATGTACGTGTATGCATTAATGACATATATAATTATCTGAAAACAAAGAGAAGCCTAGGTCTGAAGGAATTAATATAATTAAATAAATAATATTATTACACTTTTAGTATATATGTAAAAATATTGAGTATATGATACACTTTTAAAGTCTGAGAAAATCTTACATCTCACTATTTCCAGATTTTAATAAGTTGATCTCCTGCTTATTTCAGATGTCGTCATAAATGCTTCACAAATTTTTTTTTTATAATGATTTTTACTTCCAGAAACATTTTGAAACAAAAAACTTGTAATAGTAATAGAACTTGTAATGTATTTGTTTAAAAATATAATTCTTTCAATTCTCTTCTATGATGTAGTATAATGGTAAAAAAAAAATAATTCTTGCGTTCTAATACTCTGTAATAAAAAAAGATTTCACAAAGTAACAAGAACTTTTATATATTTTATATTAATACGATTAATTATTTTCTAATAAAAGTTTGCTACTTATCTAAATATATTTATTATATATTATGTTTTATATGTGTATATTATTTCACATACAAATAGAGAGGTTGTATGTTATACATATAAATACTTATTTTGTATAATAACATATTACTTCATTTACGGTAGATGTTTTGCCAGTACCAGAAACTTCACTTATAAAGCAGCTTTAATAGATAGAACTTGAAAGAATTTGAATAGATAGAACGTGCAGTTTTAATAGATGGAACTTTACTAGCGCTACTGTCACTCTCACTTATATTCTCACTCTCACTTGTACTTTCATCCTCTTCTTCCACATCACCATTATATTCATCACTTTCATTAACTTATTTATACATAGAATCATCAGCATGCTCATTATACTTAATTCGTTTCGTACATGTTCTTTAGATTATGTCTTTCATAATTTTTTAGGTGTACCAAATGATTGGTCTTTTAAATTTTTTTGCAGATCCTTTCCCGGTGTTGTAAATGTACTAGGTGTTCTAATCAAAGTTTTTGATCCAAGACGAGCAGGAGAAATTTTTATTTGTATTTGGCACATTTCATTTTCATCTACTTCATTTGCATCTCCTTTCTGGTTCTAATTTCAATAATATTCTTATTACCTATTATCTTCAGCTTTTAGAGTATTTACTGACTCCAACAAAAATCTTCTTGACTCTGTAAAAAATAAACAAAAAATTTTCACAAAGTATCAATTCTTTTATTTAAAATTACCAATTAACAGTTAACCATTTATTAATACTTATCTAAAAACAATTGATGCTCGTAAATAAATTCTTTTTTTCAGTGGAGTTCTCGAAACCTTTAATAATTAATTATTTAAATAAACAATCTACCGCGATGGTCAGTGATATTGTGGTATATAATAATAAATATATCACAGACATATAGACAGGTTATTTTATTACTGTATGTATTATTATTATATGTGTATTTATATAAATATACAAAAAAATATACATGTTTCTCTCTCTCTCTATCTCTCTCTCACTTTCTGCGTGTATATATAGTTATATATATCATAGTAGGTAGGAGCTTGACCAATCACATCCGAGCAGCGGTCGGAACAAAACAATTGATCGACGAGAGAAAAGAAGAAGAAGAAAATTTTTCGATCTGAAAACAGCCATCGGAAATTATGAACTCGATATACATCAAAACGAAACAATATTTTTAATTGAAATTTTTTATACATATAGTATATCAGAAAAGCTATCTGTTGATATATTCAAGTATGAGAAAAAACATAATGCGAAGTCATAAAAAAATAGTGAAATTCTCGCACACCCATTTCAATGTATATGTAGCACGGTCGTCCCTCAGGCTTCTTCTACATTGGACAGTTACTTGCCTTCGGAGCGTGCCCGCGCTCCTTAATGATTTTGAAAATGTGAATAAGTTTATCTCAGGGTAGATAGCAATTTTTTAATTTTATATTTTAAGATATTAATTTTTTTTAAATAAAATAAGTGTCAAATAACAAATAATTTCAATAATAAGAAAAAATATGCAATTATTTAAGTATTAATGAATTATTAAATCATTGAAAAAAAAAGTATAATGAATAAACATATTTTATATTTAAAATATATACTATACATATAGGAACAATACACTAATTTGGAGGAAGCTATGTGCCAATGAATTCGTAGCGATTTTTTCTTTTGTCATTTGCAATTGTTTATAAAAAATTATTTAAACAAATTACAAAAAATTTTATAATTTTCAAAAACTGACTGCGGGAATCGATTCTAGGAGAAAAATCGAGACTAAAACCTATATAACACTTTTTTGTCAGAGTCCAATTTGTTAGTGTAATGTAAGAATAAATAATTGCATGTTGGGGAGAAAAAGTGACTATGTCAAGTCCCAAGCAAAATCTATCTGGAATAGCAACAAACAAACTGTCATCCTTTGCATAACTGAAAAATAAAATATACGTATTTGTTCTTTTGTCATTTGCAATTGTTTATAAAAAATTATTTAAACAAATTACAAACAATTTTATAATTTTCAGAAACTGACTGCGGAAATCGATTCTAGGGGAAAAATCGAGACAAAAACCTATATAACACTTTTTTGTCAGAGTCCAATTTGTTATCGTAATATGTAGTCTCACTGATAAAATTTGAGATTGTATACTGAAATTGGATAAGTTCATTTCATTTCGCAAATCCTTCCGTGTTAGAGATTACGTTTGAGTGGCGGGCTAACGGTTGGGAATATAAATACATTGAATTTATATTTTGAAATAATAATTTCGGAATAAACTTTTTGACTTTATATTGTTCTACATTGGTAACGCCACTGATAATGCCGAGACGGAGAATTAGAGTTCTACCTGATTTACTTGAAGATTCTGATATTGATGAAGGTCAACATGTTGATGTAGCATTCATTCCTAATGAACATGAAAGTTCAGATGGAGATTCGGATGGTGATCTAAATGAAGATATATTATCAAATGAATTACCTTCAGGTTCTTACGAACATGTTAAAAGTACTTACACAAGTACTCAAAAATTGTTGGAACCGATTCATAATTACAATTGGAAAAATGATGCTTTGAATGATATTTCTCCTGATGTCGAGTGCAACTTCAATATTTCACCTATTTCATCATTGCGATCCAAAAATTCTTTGGAGTTGTTTAAGGTTTTCTTTTCGAAATCAATGAAAAATCATATTATTGAAGCCACTTCTGAAAATCATTTCGATTTATGTATGGATGATCTAGAAAGATTTATTACAATCATAATGATTACAAGCTTCAATTCTAGAAAAAGTATTCGTGGTTACTGGTCAACAAAGCGAATCCTTCAGTGTCCAGTAATTGCGGAACTTATGTCGAGAAATAAATTCGTTACAATAAAAAAGAACATACGATTTTATAAACTTCAAGACACTAAGCAAATTGATAAAGTCTGGAAGGTTAGAACTCTATATGATATCTTTCGTAAGAATTGCATGCAATTTGGTTTCTTTGGCTATAATTTATCAATAGATGAGATAATGGTAAAATACTTTGGTAGGTTTGGTATCAAGCAGTGTATAAGGAATAAACCTATCAGATTTGAAATTAAAGAATGGGCACTCTGTTCTTCTGATGGGTATATATATGACCTTGATATTTACACTGGTAAATCAGGAATCGATGAACGAAATCCTTTAGTTGCCATTGGTTTAGGGTCTAGAGTAGTGATAAAATTACTTTCGACTTTATTAGAAACAACCCAAAGAGAAGAACTGAAAAAGTATCATATTTATTTATTTTTTCACGAACCCAGATCTTATGATACATTTGAAAAAAAATGGTTTATTGGCGACGGGAACTGTTCGGCAGAATCGTGTCAAAGTGAAAGTCGAAATGCCAAAAAAAGCCGAAAGAGGATACACTATTCCTATGCATGAAGCGAATTCAAAATTAAATTATATTACAGTTATGGACTCAAAGCCAGTATCGATTCTCTCTTCTAAATATGGGAATGAACCAAAAGTTGAAATGCAGAGGTGGCAGGAATCATCAAAAAATTCTATTCTTTTTCCTCATTGTTTTTCTATGTATAATCAACACATGGGTGGAGTCGATCTGCATGATCAACACTGTAATGCTTTGATGCCTTCAATTCGAAGTAAGAAATGGACATGGTGCCTTGTATTCCGACTCATCCAAGCATCTTTAGCAAACGCTACAGTGATTTATAATAAGTTACATCCAGACGAAAAAAATAGTTCCAAAGATATTGTTCAAGAAGTTTGTGAATATTATATTGACAAGTTATTCTCCAAACGTCCCCCCAAACGAAAGAAACAGAGTGAACCTTCATCTCAAGAACACGTGATGAAACATAGAAGTCTTAGAAAATGTGGAATATCGACATGTCTGACAAGAACGGAATGGTATTGTGAGAAATGTTCTACACCTGTTTGCAAAAATCATAAAGTAGGACATGGTAATGAACTATAATTCAATCCTACCGAACATATTCACAATGATTTATGTGAATATTGATGGATAAATGCAATAATTAGCTTGATGCTATAAGATTTTTTTTAGACACTCTCAGGAGGCCGATTGTTTATCCCTATATTACGATAACAAATTGGACTCTGACAAAAAAGTGTTATGTAGGTTTTTGTCTCGATTTTTCCCCTAGAATCGATTCCCGCAGTCAGTTTTTGAAAATTATAACATTTTTTGTAATTTGTTTAAATAATTTTTTATAAACAATTGCAAATGACAAAAGAAAAAATACGTATATTTTATTTATCAGTTATGCAAAGGATGGCACAGTTCGTTTGTTACTATCTCAGCAAATTTTTGCATGGGCTTTAATGGGTTAATGTTTTAGCAACTAAAATTATTTCTTATTAAACTATTCTATCTTTATAATGACCTACTTTTCAACTTAACATTATGAATATATTTGTAATAATTTTTCTCGAATCTAGATTTTTTCACTAAATACTCCATTTCTTTATCTTGAAAAATCGGAATATTTAAGAAATAAGCGTAACGCTGTTTTAACCTGCGTTTCTTCCTAATTATTTTCACATATTCGACCCTTGCATTTAACATTAATTGATATTCAGCCCTTCGATCTCTTAATTTTCTGAGACAATCTCTCTTAATAGCCTGTGTCATATATAATTGTTTACCAGCATTACGTTTTTTCATCGACTCATTTATATGTTCGATCTTTTCTGTGTTCAAATATTCTCGTGTTTTGGGATCCCATAATTTAAATTCTTCGAAAAAGATGTTAGCGGACTGGCACACTCTAATTTACCGTTATCGTAGCGATTATTTCCTTGCGTCTCGAAAACTTTGCCCGTTTCAAGAGTAATTATGCAAGGTTCAAATATAACAATCGGTGGGTCCATAACCACCGACTTATCACATGGAATGTAGCAAAGATTATTGCTCTTCTCATGTTCAACGAAATTATTTACTAGCGTTTCCTGGCTCAATGGCAGCATCGAAACGGAATCAACAGTATCTTCCATTATTTCAATGTGTGCGTAATTAATTATTCTTTCCTGAAAAGGTATCCGAATTTCCTCTTCTTTAACAGAAAACTTATCTATCGTAACACTGTTTATTATCGCTAAATGTTTAGCATCGACCGTGGTATTTTCATTGACAAAACTATGTTTCGTTGTTAACAAATTGGCTCTAGGTTCCGTGAAAAGGTGACCCCTGTTTCTCCTGAGGCTTGCGTTTCTCGCATTAACTATGGGGGGCTGGCGTCCTGCTTGGGCAAATCTTATAGTATATTCGCGTTACCCGCGGTTGCCTCCTTCTTTACTTGCTCGGTCCCTCAGAACTCTAGCGCCGAGCATCCTGGAAGTTTAAATTACCGGTCGCGTTCTCCCTATTCGGCTCGTTGTTGTTGATGTGATCTCTTGCGCTACCTTGCCCATCATCGTAACGCCAAGCGTCGCTCCTATCGTTGTATCTCCGGTTCTCATTGCCATCTTGACATTTGCCTGATTGATAATGATTTGCACGATCGTCTCGAACATTTTCGTTGAAATAAGGGCGATAACGCGAATGGTTGCTGCGGCTTCCCTGATTTCTATGGTTACTCTCTCGGTATTCCGGTCTCCAACTTATCCTTGAGTCTCGATCATTCCTACGATTATCCGGATCCCAGTTTGGGTAGCGGCCTTCGTATTTTTTCGGATCTTACCTATTTCTTTCGCGTGGGTCGCCCTGCGTGTTAGTGTCCGTGGTTTGTGCGGTATACGCTGCAGCGGGGTACATCAACGGGGGGACCGTACCCATTGGGTAAGTGATATACACCACTTGTGGTGGCGACGGTGATAATGGTGATGGTGTTCTTCCCGGTATTTCTAGATTCCCTAAGGTGACTTCCCCGTTCTTCAGCGCCCTTTGCAAGGCATAGCAATCGCCATATTGGTGTCCTTCCTTTTGGCAGAAGATGCAAAATTTCGTATCGGCGTACTTGTATTGGCACCTATCCTCCGGGTGATTATCCATCCCACAAACATCACAGCGAGCTCTAGCGGGAGCCTTTCGGATCGTGGCCTCCAGCGCATTATCGACTTTTAGCTTAGCGTATTTTTCCATCAGCTCGGCTAGGATACCTTCGGCGGAGATGGGACCCGACTGTGTTTCGACACGTCGCGCCCCAGTTCTCTGGTCGACCCTTACAGCTTCAGTTATTGCCTCAACCAAAGTTTTGTCCGCAGTGGTGTGCGGGGCGCTGAGTAAGTCGCGATCTATACTCGTGGCGTTGGTTGCGGCCGGAAGTCCCTCGTTATTAAATTCACTTTTGCCGAGCGACGCGTGCCCTGTGGAGGGCGTAAAGTGTAATAGTTCCCTCGTCGGACTCGGGGGTTTCGTTTGTCTGTTTGGTAATTATTGTAACTTGTCCGCGAGCTCGTCTCTGTGATTGGTAATAATTTTGATCTCGTCGATCCCCAGATCTCCGGCCCTCACAGACAGAACGTGATCGAGTTTTCGAATCGCGATTTCCCAAGCCTCGGAAGAGGAAATAGCCATTGCCATGTCGGCACAGGTGAGAACACTATTAATGTCAACCTCCAGCTGATCCACCGTTCGAAACCCAGGTGTTCGTGGGCGTGCCCCCAAGCATTGCGCTGCTTCTATGTTGGGATCGAATCCCGCGACTTCATTCTGCCACGCGGAGTCAAGGCTATATTCTTCGTTATTCCTCATGCTTCGACGCGACAAGAGTTCCTTAAACATCCTTAAAAGTGTCCCGCGAATCAAAATGACTCACTATTTACGTTTCGTAGTTCTCCTTATTTTAGCTCGCTCCTTATCGGCCACGTGATTTCCCAGGAGAGACAGGGTACAATAATTGGGTATTAAAAGTTTCACTTACCCTTGTATGTAGACGACTATAAGGATAATGGACACGGGCGACATCCTTACTTCCCTTCAAGCGTCGAGTGGCACGTATTCAGTGCGTACTTCGCGATTTTACTCAGATGTATTTCCAACGAACACCCCACACCTAGCACCAGAAAATTAATAATGTTACGTGTGAGCCTATCTCGATTCACACACGTACGAAGGGTTCGGAGGTGTTCGTGTCGTCCCAAACCAAGACTCGAAACGATGCAATGAAATACAACGAGAGTTAAAGTATACGTGCGTTATTTATTAAAATACTTTACGCGAGAGAGAGATAATCTAACACGCGTTCGCGATGCGACCGATCGACGTCCTATTGTGTCAACTCGAACTCTTCGCCTCTTGTCTCCGCCTGCGTCTTTGATCCTTTCTCTCTTCTTCGACCTGACTTTCGTTCTCTCTCTTTCTGTCTGCCCTCTGGATGCGTTTCCTTCCACTTTTATGGCTTCGCGCTCGGGTTCGTAAGTGGGGGACCATTGCTCATCGGCCGTCTGTTCCTTCCCCCTAATTCGACGTTCGATCCTCATGCCGGTGATTCAGTGCCTCGTGGATACGCTGTTCGTTGCTGTGCTGACTCGCAATAGTTCATGTCATGCCTTTGACTTGGCGCATTGCTGACCCGGAGTTTATGTTGAACTACGTGCCTTCGTTCTTCGGATCTGTGCATGAATCGGCATCGTGTGCTTTTTGGGTTCATGACCGCACGCGCTTGCTCGCCGGGAGCTACCATTCGTAACAAAGGTAATTACTACGCAAGGAAGTTTCAGCGCCGACTACATTTAATGGTTTGAATTGAGGTCCGGAACGATTTAGGAGAATAAGGGTGCGTTTTGTTTAATAGAAAAATCAGAAACGAAAATTTTGAGGTTAGGGTGCCAAACCACGTTCTTGTACCAAAAATACTGTTACGGGCGAGGTTAGAAATACCTCTCCTTCTCTCTTCGGACTATCCAAAATGGTGGTAAGAATATAATGAGCTGTATTAATATTTAAGATACAACTTCCACAATATATGTAAAATAAATAAAAATAAATAAATGTCTCACATCGATATAGAAATAAATCGAACTAATATTCATATACCTCTTATAATACTGGATCTACATATATATATATATATATATATATATATATATATATATATCAATTGAGGTTATACCAAACATGTAAATAGGGTTAAAGGTTAAGTGACCTTCGGAAGCCACTGTGATAATATTCTCTATATTAAGTATCCATATAGATAAGATAAATTATAAGTATAGAAACGAAAGCGCTAATGATAGTATACGATGCGGTACTTCTATGGAAATATGCATATAGTAATAATATTGATTTAGTATAGAATATGCATGTTAAATAAGGAATAAGTAAATGATAAATTTCTGAAATTCTTACTTCGGTAATGTTTCAATTAAAAATATAAGTCCATGTAGGATAGTATAACGGTATTGAAGACACTAAAAAGGAATACATCCGTTAAGAAAGTAGAAACCGGAAGAGTAAGATTGTACGTAGCTTTCACTTATTTATAACAAGCTTACAATAAAAATATAAAAATATATACTCTTTAGTCATAAAATAAACAATGAAACCTATATGTTTGTTCGGAATTGTAGTACCCAAAGTGACCGCTAGATGGCAAGCGCCAAGCGCGCAACCTTCAATGAAAAACATCACCCCACGTGCTTAAGTAGGGGCCTGCGCTACGCACTCGCCGTCTCCTTCGCCAAACATTACTCGCCTTACTTTTACTTACCCCTTGCTTTACTTATTGCCCAATTGCTAATTTTTGCCTTGCTTATAATACGTGAGGCTCTCGTATTATTATTTGATTTATTCAGGATGCTAATGGCCTAGTTTCTACCAATCTGAGGTGTTGAAGGTTGTTAAATAAAACACCAGTTTTTATTACTCGACGTTTCGGACATTTATTTCATGTCCCTCTTCAGGAGTATCTTAGAATTACAAATTTAAAAAATTAAAAAAAATTTTTTTATATATAACAATTATTTTAACTTCAGGCTCAACAATAGCAGTATGAACTTACATCTATCTAGAGTCAAAACTTATTTGCGGGAGAACAATCCGCTCGTCACTAGTGTTACAACGAAAGAGTTCGGCTTTATATAGTGAGACTGCATTAATATGTGTGTATATGTATGTACATTGCTCGACCGCTCTGACACTGTAAGTATGAGACAGGTGAGGCGTAACATCTCTGTATAACGTTATAGCTTATGTGAAGATAAAAATTCACTTATGTGGAGATAAAAATTCGCATTCGTAAATCAGACTTTTGTACTCTTTAGGCAAAATATTAATTTCGAACTGTTTATTCATAAAATTTCTCTGACTGTGTATGTGAACGGCTTCAGAAAATAATCTTTTTTGTGTGTTATGTTCCGTATCAAGAATTTTAATATTATTAAAATCAATTATGTGGTCATTCTCAATTTTATGTAAAAAGAGCGACGACTTGTTATCTCCGTCAATATATCTCTTTCTGTGTTCTTTAATTCTTATATTAATCTTCTACACGTCTGTCCCACATAAGATGCATTACAATTAGAACAACTTATTTTGTATACAACATTATTATTATTCATCTTTTCATTTTTATCTTTTGCTAACCTGATAATATTATTTAATTTATTGACCATACTGTAGGTTACATTAGTATTAATTTTCTTGAAAAAACTTTTTACAAAATATTCCATTTCTTTAACAAACGGTAAACATATACGTAATTTATTTTCAACTTTGGAATTTTTTGATGTAGTGTTAGTAAACTTATCGTATTTAACCTCCGTTTTACATAAGTATCGATGAGTTTTTTCGGATAATTATTTTGTAATAGTAATTTTTTAATAAACGAAATATTTTTGTTATGAAAAGATTCATGTGACAATTTAACAGCACGGTCTACTAAGCAGTAAATCATTGCAATTTTATTGCTCAACGGATGGTGTGAGTGAAAATTTAAATACCTTCCTGAAAACGTCGGTTTTCTATACCAATTTGTAATAATGTGTCTGTTATTATCGACGATAAATTGTACATCTAAAAAGCTTATGTTATTCTCTTGCGGTCGTTCAACTGTAAACTGTAAGTTATCGTCGTAAGAGTTAATGACATTTAACGTTTCACCTATACAATCTTTATGTATACACAATATAATATCGTCAACATATCGAAAATAGAATATCGGTTTTGATTTCAATTTATTTATGCATTCGATTTCCAAATCCTCCATAACAATATCTGATAGAATCGGGCTTATGGGATTACCCATCGCAGAACCAAAAATTTGTCTATAAAATTTTCCATTAAATCGGAAAAAATTATTATTAAGAATAAATTTAATAATCTTTAGAAATTCAGTACAGTTCATATTAATTTTATTATATAATTGTTGCCATCTCTTTTCTATTCCTGTAGAAACCAAATATTCTGGGACATTCGTAAAAAGACTGACGACGTCTAAACTAATAACAACATGTTCTGGAGGTATTCGGATATTCTCTATTATTTGTTTTAATTTTAAGCTATTATCTATATGTGAACATGGGGGTTTTAAATTATTTTTCAGAAACTTTGCAAAGAATTTTGAAATATTGCAGGTCGGCGAATTGACAGTGGAAATTATGGGTCTAATGGGAAAACCTGTTTTATGGATTTTTATTAACCCATAGGCTTTTGAAACATTAAACTTTTGTAATACAGGTTCCAATGTTTTACCAAAACCTGTGAAATCCATCTTATTTAGCCATTTTATTAAATCATTAGATTTTCTTTCCAAATTCGGTAGTGGGTTTTTGTCAATACACTCATAATATGTATTATCATTAAACAAAGCTTCAGTTATTTCGTAATAAGTTGATTTCTTAATAACGACTGTAATATTACCTTTGTCAGCCCGGGTTATCAAAATGTCTGGGTTATTTTTTGAGTTCTTTGGTTTTTGTAAAATCTATTTTAAATTTTTTGTAAAAATGAGATTGTATTGACAATTTTTGTTATAGAATTTTTTAACTGTACTCAAAAAGGTGTCCCTTATTTCTGGGATTTCGGTTTTTTCAGGATACTTTTTTATAAACATTTCAAAATTCTTTGCATAGTTTAACGTTAACTTTTGGTCAAACTTGTTGTTAAAATTGAATTTTTCACCTAACTTAAGAATATCGATTACATACACCGGGATTTCAATATTCGAAACATTGACACACCACTTTGCATCTTCATTGATTGAGAGGTCATTGCCCCGCGTGTCAATGTTTTGCTGGTTGACATTTCCATGGCACACGATCGTATTTTCTTTATAATGGTCTTTTTCTAATACTATTTTGTACTTTTTGAAATAGATATTATCACGTTTTTTCTCTAATTTACATCGAAATTTCGTTATTATAAAATTTAATTTTGTTGTGTAATAGTCGACGAAAGATTCAACCAACTCAGTCCCCACTATACTTTTTAATTTATTGCACTCTTTTTCTACTAATTTTCTTTTACTAGAAATTTTTATATGAATGTCTCTGATTTCAATGTTTAACAATCTAAAAATTGTATAATCAATCAATTTATTTTGTTTTGTTCTGGAGTTTTTAGAGAACATGTAATTATTTCTTAAGTTTTTGTAACGAAATTTAAATGCTTCTCTCGTATTATTAGTTTGCCTGTTGCATATACATTGCGTATTGCTTGCCTATTTTACTCGAACGCGCGTAGCGTTCATATTCCTCTTGCTTTAACTTTACTTTCGTAAAGTGGGTTGGAGCAAAGACTTTCAGAGTCAATACAATTTATTATTTTCTCTCGGCGACAAACCCTAACAATATAAACTCCGTATACGTTCATTCGTGTACATTTTTGGTCCTTCGAGCCGGGTAGGGTTGCCAATCGAGAGAAATACTTCCAAAGTAAGTAAATTCTCAGAGTGTTTCATCAATTGCCAAAGATTTACGACCTTTGGCAAAGTTAGTTCGTTGGAGATTTACAACCTCCTAACGAAACCAATCGTGTGATTGAGCTCTTGCTTCTGCCACTCTGCAAGGCGGGCGGATACACCACACAAATTCTCATAACACTCAAGGATCTGCTTACTCTTTTTTCGCTCAAAATGCCATCACTTTCACTTACGCAAACCATCGAACGTTAGTTCGAATTATTTAAGCGAATTTGTCATTCTAGTGTGACAATATTAAGAAAGCCGGTAAGGACAATATTACTCGTGAGCTTCTCGAAGCTAAGCTACAAATATTAGAGAAAAATTGGAAAGAATTCCAAGAAAATCACACTATTGTCCTATCTCAGAAAGTTGAAAGCACGAGCAATAATGATTATTTTGCCAATGATTGCTATGACGTAACAGAAGACGGTTACATCAATGCAGTGGTCTATATAGCCCAGTGGCTCAAACAATTCCCACAAGAAGTTAATGTGCCTAATGCGCAGCAACCAGTCTCCACAAGAAAGTTACCTAACATTGAAGTTCCTACCTTTTCCGGTAAATTCATCGACTGGCTAGATTTTAAAGATTTATTTAAAGCTACCATCATCAAAGATGAACGACTCTCTAATTCAGAGAAATTACAACAATTGAAAACGCACGTTCAAGGAGAAGCAGCTGATATGCTCAAAACAATTCAAATTACAGATCTCAACTTTCCTATTGCCTGGAAAAAGTTAGAAGATCACTATACAAACAAACGTCGACTTGTTGCCATTTATACCAAGACACTACTCGATTTGCCTGCCGTAAGTTCCGATTCTCCATCTCAATTACAATCCCTTCTTAATTCGACAAAAAATGCAATCTCTGCTTTAGAGCAACTCAAAAGGCCAATCAATCAATGGGACGATCTTCTCGTGCCTATCATTTCTCATAAGCTTGATTTCAAAACCTTATGCGAGTGTGAAAAACAAGTTAGTAAAAGTGCCGATTCCCCTACTTTTGTCCAACTTAGTCGGTTCATCACCGAACGTATCGATTTTTTAGAAACGACCTTCGTGCCTAAGTTAAGTAAATCCAAAACTCCAGAAAACAGATCAATTAACTCCTATGTACGTTTACCGACAAGTGTGTCTTTTGTGCAGAAGCACATTTCATTACTCGTTGCGACGCCTTCAAAGCCAAAACCGCAAGTGAGCGAAAAATCTTCGTAGAAAAAAGGAAGATATGTTTCAATTGTCTTGGGTTTCACCCGATCAGTAATTGCCGATCTGACAGAAGATGTATCATATGTAGCAAACAACACCATACGTTTCTTCACGAAGATACAAATACAAGTTCTCACGTGTCTACCATTGAACCCATACATAATCACGTCGCTTTCACTGGTCCTTCCTTTACTACCAACACTGAGCTGCAACCAAGTTTAATAGCTCAAAGCTCCGGTGTAGAACCTGTTCTTCTGGCTACCACGTTGGTGAAACTACGTGGTGCTGATGGCAAAATTCATACTGCTCGAGCTATGATAGATCCTGGATCCCAAAGTTCTTTTGTATCCGAGGTGTTATTAAAGAAGCTTGAATAACCATACTCTGTCACGACAGTGCCGTTGAGTGGTAGTGGAGGTTATTCTCACATTCCTGCTAAGGGCCGAACCACTTTGCAACTTACATCGGCTTTCAACCCTAAAGCACATTTGCAGTTAAGCGCACTAGTACTTCCTTTTATTACAAAATACACGCAAAGATGCCATAAACTAAAGAATGCCTGGACCCATTTAAAGGGATTAGAATTAGCAGAGGATTTCAGAGAAACACCTGCTGAAATTGATATTTTACTTGGTGCTGACATCTTCCCAGAGATCTTGCTCGACGGACTGGTCAAAGGATCTTCCGGAACTCCAATGGCCCAACGCACAATCTTCGGATGGATCACTAGCGGACCTATTGCCAAACTTAACACCTCAACGTCTCCAATTGCAACAGTTCAATCTTAGTTTTCAGATCGGTTTAAATGTCTGCTAAACTAATTCTGTTCGCCCATTATATGGACGAAAGCGGGCGGTATGTTCGGAATTGTAGTACTCAAAGTGACCGCTAGATGGCAAGCGCCAAGCGCGCAACCTTCAATGAAAAACATCACCCCACGTGCTTAAGTAGGGGCCTGCGCCACGCACTCGCCGTCTCCCTCGCCAAACATTATTTGCCTTACTTTTACTTACCCCTTGCTTTACTTATTGCCCAATTGCTAATTTTTGCCTTGCTTATAATACGTGAGGCTCTCGTATTATTAGTTTGCCTGTTGCATATTGTAACGAGGTGCGCTTCTCGCACCCCGGTGAGCCGCGAATACCACGACTCGAGCGAGGTGGACACGGCACTGACACCGAGCTATGTGTACCCGCACATACACACACAGCTCATTCGGGGTTTCGTCTGTCGAGGTACATGCCAGCGAGCAGACGACGCGCACGCTACACCTACCGCCCGGGAATCCTGGCCGACGACGACGACAGGACTGAAGGAGAGAGTACGAGAGAGAGCCAACGAAGAGATGCTAGGCGAAGGCCGAGACTCATGCCCGCGCGCTCGCAGACGACGCACATGGGCAAATAAAACTGTGCGCCGGGTGTGAGCGCGCCCATGAGCCCTCGACGCCCATGCTGTGCCTGCGTGAGACAATCTGCGACGACGGCGACGATGGCAGACGACGCACACACACCACAGCACTACACGCACGGCGCCGGCACTGCAACACGGAAGACACACGCGACGCACGAGAGGAACAAAAGCGGCGAGGGGCTGTCCGACGGCCACGAGGTCGGCAGCTGTACGCGGGCGAAGCGAAGAGAGAGAGTGATAAGGCGCACCCGTGTTGCGCGTCGCGAGGAGAGAGGGAGAGAGAGAGATGCGGCGCGTAGCAGCTGCGCACTGCACGTTTGCCGTATACGAGCTCCGCGCAAGAAGACAGGCGAGAGCGAGGAAGAGAGAGCGTAGCGACACTAGAGCGACGGAGAGAGAGAGAGAGAGAGAGAGAGAGAGAGAGAGAGAGACTCAGCCAGAAGCAGCTTGCGCGCTGCATTATCGCCCGGCCATTGCGACTAGGATAGGGAGGGAGGGAGGAAGGGAGGGGGAGAGAGAGAGAGAGAGAGAGAGAGAGAGAGAGAGAGAGAGAGAGAGAGAGAGAGAGAGAGAGAGAGAGAGAGAGAGAGAGAGAGAGAGAGAGAGAGAGAGAGAGAGAGAGAGAGAGAGAGAGAGAGAGAGAGAGAGAGAGAGAGAGAGAGAGAGAGAGAGAGAGAGAGATTGCGAACTGCATCCGCCTGCGCGCTATGTACAGTGAGAGAATGTGTGGGGGGGAGCGTCCATGTAGGAGTATGGCGCCGCGGCGCTAGTGTGTAGGAGTGAGAGAGCGGAGGCTATAGCCTGCGTGCTATACCGAGCCAGAGTGATGAGCGAGTAGGGAGGGGATAGGGGATCAAGAGCCAACGATAAAACACGGAGCGACCGACCAAGCGAAGCGTGGAGGCGCAGAAATAAGTAAAGGTGCGCCGCCACTATTCGCAAGGATAACTAGGTTGGGGTTTGAAGTACGCGCGCGCAACAGGTGGCAGCAGGGGAGGCCGGTTCCCCCGAGATCTGCACACCACGTGACTTCCAAAAACGGGAGTCTTGCCATGAGAGTGAGAGAGAAGCAGCGAGTCGAAATCGGTGAAGAAGACGGAACCCGAATAAGACGTTTCCGTCTTCTTCACCAGTCCGTAGTGAGCCATTGCGCGAGCCGGAGTAATTGTTGAGAAGTGTAGCAGCAATTAGTAGTAGAAGTGTAGCAGCAGTTACTAGTTGAGAAGTTGTAGCAGCAGTTGTAGGAGAAGTTGTAGCAGCAGTTAGTAGTGGAGAAGTTGTAGCAGCAGTAGCTAGGGGCCGAGTTAGGGGAAAGCGGAGCCGGAATCATCACGACGAGCGACCGCCACGAGGGCAAGAGCCCGAAGGAGAGCCAAGCAACGTTCTCTCCCTTACCGCCAGTGCGACGGTAAGAACTGAGTTTACTGTCGTCGGGTGGCATCTACTTTTCGCCCTCGACCCTCTATTAATCTTAATTGTGAAGTTCGTGCGGCCTCCAAGCGTGGAGGATATCTCTCTCTCGCGCGTGCGGGTTATAGGAAGCGAGTGCGCGGCGGCCCCCGAGCGGCCATTTTGGGAGCGCGTCCCGGTTACCATTGTGAAACATACCGCCCGAGTGAGGAGTAAATCGGAGAAATAAACTGGCAAATAGGAGCCAAGTGAAACCATCTTTCAGTTTTTTTCCATTTATTTATGGGTGTTTTTGTGACGTCTGATGTGAGCACGGGTCCGCCCGTCCGTGCAGTAATCGAAGCTTTTAATCAGTTCACCGAGGGTTTCAACCGCCCCCAGGTCCTCTCGCCGCAAATCCACGCCCGTAAGTCTCAGTGCCGCTAAGCAGCCGGAGGAGCAGAGGGAGTCGTCGCAGTGGCCTGGCGCCCAGTTTTAACCCAAATTCGGTCACCGCGTCATCCGGAAGAGTGGGTTTGTTTCAGTTGTAGTCCATTGGATCGAGCGCACGCGGAAGTAAGAGAACGTAAAGCCCTCAGGGCGAGTGACGACGTTGCGAACGGGGGATATAAAATTCACCAACGTCATAATATACATTGCGTATTGCTTGCCTATTTTACTCGAACGCGCGTAGCGTTCATATTCCTCTTGCTACAACTTTACTTTCGTTAAGTGGGTTGGAGCAAAGACTTTCAGAGTCAATACAATTTATTATTTTCTCTCGGCGATAAACCGTAATAATATAAACTCCGTATACGTTCATTCGTGTACATGTTTTTATGCCATTATGCGCGTTCAATAAAAAGGTTAAGATTTGTTTTAAAGAATATAACAGTATATAAAAGCTGTGTCGAGTATGTCCCAGCGCTACTATAAAAGTAATAAATATTCTTATAAAAAGTTAAAGTTTACAAATAAATGTTGCTCCATGTAATGAATCAGCTAATATTAAATCTGTTTTTGTTAGCAGTATGGAAGAACACTGACATTTCATATGATATTTCATATGACTTTAGATCTAGACGACACTATCGCTGCTGTCTTTTTAATACCACATTTATGTTTAACGAATAATAGGTGAACCATCACTATAAAATGTTTCTTGCCTGGCCTTGTATCTAAGTGAATATCAACTTAACATATTTTAATTCGGAATGATTGATGGAAAATTATTTAGTTATAATAAGAACATTTAATTAGAGTTTATAAAATTCCTCGTAATTTGAACAGTGTGTTTTGAATTGTTCGTATAAGTATGATTAAGGAAATTGAAAAAATTGGACATTAGACGAACTATATTTGATACGCTAGTTTATTCCAGCCCGGTGTTAGGCTGGAATAAACTAGCGTATCCAATATAATTTGTCCGATGTCCAATTTTTTCAATTTCCTGCCTCGTAATTGGTAAGCTTATACTAATCAATTTTTACAAGAACTATTAGTATAATAAAGATGTAGTAGCGTCAGTATCATCAGTAGTAAAGCCCTACAAAATGCCAATGCTCTTTCATATTATCCCTCGTGTCATAAGCATGTAAGACTAAGCTACATTAATTGCATTTTAGCTTATTTTCCTAAAGTACATTATTCTTGACAAAAAAGATTAAATATCAGTTGCTTTAGTACAAGACCATAGACAGCATTTATATTTATTTCTAGTTCACATATATTTACAAAATAACTTCACATATATGAGGCGTTTCACGCCAACTGCCCCAGCGCCGCGCGCAAGCGCCAAATCGTGCTATTTCTAACTCATGTTTATGGTACTAAAATGTAACTAAAGAAATGGTTTTATAAGCGTTTCCGACGTATTTTTTCCTCAGCTTTCCAATGGTGTGGGCAGTTTTTCCGAAATTTTCCATTTTCACCTTCAAAAAGTACAAAACGTCTTATATCTCAAAAAGTGTATTATTAATATTTTTTTTGACCATTTCGATCGAAACCTGAGCATTTTTTCCATAGGAAATGATTTTTTTCATAATTTTCTCAGCATGTTTTCTTCGAGAAATAAAACGTGAAAGAGTAGCGCAACGGCTCTGCTGCGCGCGGGACGACGCACGGGGCGTCACGTAAACTGGGCCTGCCTCGCTACCTAATAACCTTTCATAATCTTTACCTGTTCTTTCGAATTCTTTGTAATGGTAATGTAAGAATAATATTTTATTGGCTTTTTTATAAAAAAAAAAACAGAGTTTCATAGCTAACAGCAATATAGTAACTATACTAACACTTTTATCTCAGTGCAGATAATTTTTCTTTGTTTTTTCTAACAGTTTTTCTTGGGAAGATTTGATATTCAGAACTTAAAGAGGTTTTTTTGAGCTTCAATATACTTACATCAATTGGAATAATAGCATGGTATTGTAATGTGCCTGGTATGAATTTATCCTTATCCAGTCTTGGTTTTCGTTTCAAGACAGTATCTTCGTATGATTCTTTACTGCTATAAAAAACTTTGGTTTCTTTGCAATAATCTTTAGCCCAGTTATAAAGCTTTTCTGGCGTTAAAATATGATTATTAGAAGAAACTTGTAGACTCGCTCGTTTTGCACCTCTGTTTAGGTTGGCGCCTATACCATCGCATGTACCTTTGCCATACTCCGTGGCATAAAAATGCCACTCAGCTGTAACACCAAAATCTTTCTCATGAAAAAGATGTAGAAAAGTAGATTTATTTTTAAAATGCTGACCTGCTCCATCAGTCAAATAATAGACTTTTTTTAATATGAATTTAGTTTTGAGGTAAGATATTATAACTTTTTGATATTCATAAACAGCAACAGTATCATGGTTTAGATTGTCGGAAATCACAGCAATGCTTACATGTTTAAGCTCTTCATTTTCTTTATAATACACAACAACTGTAAAAACAGTTGCTTGGTTGTTGTTCCAGTGGAACGATTGTGTAGAATTTTGTATAACAAACGCATAATTTTCGGCAAAATCACAACATACAAGAAATTCTCCTTGTTGAACGTTGTTTTTTAAGTCACTTACAAAAAGTGATTGATTCTTAGCAAAAAAAATCGTGAGATTTTAATTTTATCAATTTTTCTCCCAGTATGTCCATAAATTCATGAACATTTACAGTTTTAGCAGCTATTGTACACCGATCTGTTTGAAACCATGATTCATACACTATTTGAAAAATATCACTTTCATCAAAACATTCAAGCAAATGTTTACGTAATATGGACGTATTGGGGCAATATAAACAGTCACCCAAATAGCATCTATCGTGTGCATCATTGCACATAATTGCTTGGATGCAGTCGTGGTAGTTTTTAAGAGGCAATCTAGTATCTTTTGTTAAATTTTCTAGATCCATAGCACTTAGCATGAGCTTTACGTTTTCGTGATGTACACACACCCCTACATTATGCGTACTACTACTTCCAGCTAAAACACAATGTGGTGGCCTCAATTGTGTAAATTTAGTAAAACCAATATTAACGTGTTCATTTTCTTTTTTATATAAACTATACAGTTCATTTAAATTACCAAGCAGTAATCTTTTTTGAACATGTTCTCTTTTACCATTGCTTTGCTTAACAGATATGTAATCTTTTAAACCTGGCATAATTCGGCTTACATCATCTTTTTCATAAAATGTCTTCGTTGAATTTACAGTTTCAGCTGAAAGTAGTTTGGCACTTTTATTAGCAGGTATTGAAAAAATTCCACTTTTAGCTACTAAATTTTTTGCTTCGCGAGCTTCCCGTTCAGTGCAAGCGAATTCTCGCATTAAGTCCCTAGGAGACCAAAACTCAGGCGCAAGAGTTAGTAACTGAATTCTCTCTTGCTTATTTGTTAATTCTGAAATTTTTTTTTTTATTTGTTCAAGAACTGCATTTTAGCTTTTTTAGCATCAGCTGGAGGTAAACTTGATTTATGTTTGTAAATTTGGCGTTGACAGTTAAAGCAAATTTTTGCTTTTTCTGGTACTAAGGGATATTCGCTTCTTAAAAGTGTTGGAAAGTCGATCAAATCTTTTATTTTATATGAAGGGTGATCATTTTTATTTAAAGGATTTATGCATTTTAATTTCCAAGTTGAATCCATTTTAGTTGCTACAATGAATGAAAGAAATAACGAAACAAAGAGTTACCGATGATTTAATCATCAAATACACGAAAGACACTATGAAATCCAAGTTTGATTGTATTGACAGAAATTCGAAAAAATTTCGAAGAGGAATAAGATGAAAAGTCATTGTAATTATATACTTTCAACGTGACGATTCACATACGGATAGAAAATTCCGATACGAAAGCCACCTATCGAAAGAAAAATGAATTATGCGGTGCCGCGCGACGTCCCGCTCGCAGGACAGCCATTGCGCTACTCTTTCGCGTTCTATTTCTTGAAGAAAACATCCTGAGCAATGAAAAAAATCATTTCCTATCTAAAAAATGCTCAGGTTTCGATCTAAATGGTCAAAAAAAAATATTAAAAATATACTTTTTGAGATATAAGACGTTTTGTACTTTTTGAAGGTGAAAATGGAAAATTTCGGAAAAACTGCCTACGCCATTGGAAAGCTGAGGAAAAAATACATCGGAAACGCGTATGAAACAATTTTTTTAGTTACATTTTAGTATCATAAACATGAGTTAGAAATAGCACGATTTGGCGCTCGCACGCGGCGCTGGGGCAGTTGACGTGAAACGCCTCATATTAAAGTGTATTGACTAGTGCGTGTCTTGAGGTGTAACAAGTCATTCTGATTTTTTTTAATTTAATATTTATGAGTTGCAAGTATATATATGTATATAAAAAGCATAAGTTATTGTTATATAAGTTACAGCAAAAGAGGAAATCCATTTAGCAATAAATTTAAAACAATATAATATTTATTATATGGATGTTCCCATATTTCAGAGGTATGTGATAATAATTTTGTAGCACTTGTACATATCACTGCAAACCATACATATCAAATTGGAAAGGACATTTCGGATAATTTTGACTCAGGTGTCTCTCATGTCAATACGCTAGTATTCTGTGTATGTATGTGCTGGGGACCCAGGGTACGCAAACCCTATTCCACAGTTTTCTTCGACGCCTATCAACCATTGAGAACACGAGGGCGCGCTCGATGCCGAGCTGGCGTGACTTAGATATCGTGGGTCGGCGCCGAGTAGCGCAAGCCCGTGACTCGTTAAACCTCGTCACGTCTTTCTCTTTTCTGCCGTTAATTGTTGTCGTCGAGAAAATTGTAAGTGCCGTACCTAGTAAATACAATATCAGTATAAATAATGTTTTCTCTACAAATATTTCATTAAACTATTATTTTTATAAACAGTATTAAATTGCTGAATAATGTATTATAATTTATAACTTATATAAATTCAGAACTTAGATAAATTTTGTATAACATATATAAATTTATAACAAGTTATAAATACAGCAGAGTATATTTTGGATTCTGGAAGAAATGCCTATCAAGAATTCTTTACGGAAAAGGTCGTATAATGAAAGAAATTTCTTTTGTGAATTCTTTCCCGGTCGGGACCTGTAATTTTGACGCGCCATTGGGAACTTAGTTTTTGCGTGAACTGTCTCAAAAAAAAGTTGAAAAGTGTCCTTATCCTGACCGTTGTATTTAATAGAGAAGGTCGTAAAATAATAAAAAAATTTTTTTTTTTGTGAATTCTTTCCGGGTCGGGACTACTTTTAACACGCCATTCGGGACTTAGTTTTTGCGCGAACAACTGTCTCATAAAAAAGACGTAAAACGTCTTTCTTTTATTACATTCAATTAGTTTCGTTTCTAGAATTAGTGGTTTTCTAGAATTAACATGTTTTTAATCATTATTTGTGATATTTATTTGATTCAAAAATATGATGGAAAAAAATTTTCTATGTCCCCAAAAATCACCTGAGATTTTGGCATGAGAAATCAGGTGAGAACTCAGGTGAGAAAGAATAAATGATGTGTTCGAGAGTTCAAAACTAATGAAAAAAGATTTTTCTTTGGGAATTTATAAGTGGGGTAGAAATAGTGATCGTTATAAATGAGGCCGCGACTTGAAAATATTTAGTTAAATGGGAGATAATGTCGTATGTCTTTGTGAAGAAAATTGTGTTGATGATTTAGTTGAAGATAATATTGACGAAAATAGTGTTGAGTTTAGTTGTGCTAAATTTTATGTTGGCGGAAATAAAAATAACGTATTATCAAAAAAGCCATGCGAAAATGCATTCGAAGAGAAAGATTTGATAACTTTTGATAATGAAATTTTTGACGTACATAATGTTTTGAGTAAAAATCAAGTTTTTCTCGAAAAGAAAATTTATTGTAATATGTTTGAAAGATACTTATGGATCAGGATGGGGCTTTTTTAATACAAAAAAAGAGACTTGATCTTTTTTTCTGTAAATGCTTCAAAGCGACGTTTCGTCGGCTTGGTCTGCCGACCTCTTCAGGCTAGATGTTTATTAAATAAAAATACAGAATTACAAATCACGTATAACATTCGGTAAAAAAACCAATGATATATAAAAAAAAGAAACGAACCCTATTTACCTTAAACGTTGGCACAAGTCAACGAGTCAAAATTTATAACGATGTACAGTCATATTAACACTTACGGCTAGTGGCAAAGAACATTAACGTACATATCAATTTATACACAACGCTATCAAAATAGACGAAAGTATTGAAGTAGTCAATCATAACAAAAACAATCATGACGTTAGCAGTTAAAATTTCGAAAGTAAAGGAAAATAAATGCGGTTAAGTGTATAAATATCCTCTTTCTTGTTTATACTGTGTTTGTTACATTTTATGTGTATCATTTCCGATAAGAGTCTTTTTTTATGATTCCGCTCAATGTCTATAATTTTTGTGTCGTCCCAATTAAATTCATGATTCAAACTATTTTTGTGGGTGTGTACTACGGACTCGATGTTTTTGTTTTTCTTATGTTCATTGATTCTTGTTTTTAAAGAACGTTTGGTTTCACCAATGTACGTAGCTGGGCAATTTTTACAAGTAAATTTGTACACCACACCTGTTTGATCCCATTTGTCTGACTTATCTTTCCCCAATTTAATCACGGAGTTCATACTTTTATTCACTGTGGGAATCGTGGTAATATTGTATTGCTTAAAAATTGAAGAAATTCTTTCGTAATTGTTAGTGAACGGTAATTGAATCTTAGGCATTTTTTGGAACATTGATTTTTTATGTGTGTTTTTGTTAATGAATTTTTATTTATTGTAATATGAGTAAAAATGATAAAAAAATAGTGGAAGTGTTGATTAATGAAGAAGATGAAATAATTAAGGTTTATGATGAAATTGAAAGTTTTGAAATTAAGGAAAAAAAGTTTATGTGAAAATAACGTTTAGTGTAATGAAACAAATGATGGTTTCGGGAATAATGAAAATACGAGTTTATGTGATGTTCAAGGAGAAATAAGTGAAATTTTTGGAAGTAAAGAAAATAAAAAAGAGTTAAGAGAGAATAAAGTTCAGTGTGAACAAAATGAAGGTTTCGTGATTAATGAAAATTATCTATATGAAAATAATTATAGTGATGTAATTGAGAGTAATACAAAATGTTTGTAATGTTTTGCGTGAAAGTGAAATATGTAATGAAGAGAAGTGATAAAGATGAAAACGAAATATTTTGTGAGGAATTAAATGACGAAAAGTTATTTAGTGAATCGGATGAGAATATGGTTTATAAAGTGTGAAAGAGTCACATGTAGCTGCTGGCTACCGTGTTGTTGTTGCCAGTGTCGAGGACGATCAGCGAGATACACACACACACACATATATACACACTATACTACCGGGTCGAGAGAACGCAGAGAGAGAGACAGCGAAGGTTGAGGAGGTGGGTCTTGCGCACGGGAGAGTCGCGTATTCCGGAGCGCGGTCGCGAGAGCAGTGCGGAGAGAGAGAGAGAGAGAGAGAGAGAGAGAGAGAGAGAGAGAGAGCGGCGCGAAGAGAGGCGTAACGTACGAGAGAGGGAGAGAGAGAGAACAAACGAGCAGCCGACGGACGATAGTGGAGGCTACGCGCAACTATTGGCGCGCGCGCTGAGGAGAGTGAGAGACGCTCCGATAGTGCGATGAGTAGGAGTGAGAGAGAGAGAGAGAGAGAGAGAGAGAGAGAGAGAGAGAGAGAGAGAGAAAGAGAGAGAGAGAGAATAGGCATAGACGAGAGTGAGAGATAGTCGGGGGGGAGCGAATAGTGGCTACTGGGCCGACGCGCGGCGCGCATAGGCACATAGGTTCCGCGTATGATCTCCCGCGAACTTATCATGGCTCCAATTACATGCGAGTCATAATATGGACAAGATGGGTATCAGAGCGGGGGCCGGAACCAATAATTTGCGGAGCTGCCAAAAGGGGGGAACTCGAGGAAAGGATGATCGTCGCGAAGCCAGAGACGATCGTTCTCTTGATCGCCGACCAGCAAACGAATCAGTCAACTCTCTCATTATTGGCCGAGTCGAATCAAAGTAACGAGTCGTACTTAGTGAGTGTTAGTGCTGCTGGGTACATTTTGGATGAAGTTAGTAGCTGCGGATCACGAAGAAGTTGAGGTGTAGTATACTTTATTGTGTAGTAGTTACGCTACTCGAGTTGTGGTGTTGCGAGGACGACGTTGCGAGTCGAGTGAGAATTGAGGTCGAGATTCTTTTCAGGTTCTAAGACACCGAATGATAACCGACATTTTCTTTCGATCTGCAGTCAGCGAGCCGACTTAAGCAGCAAAAGTAAGGTCAAGATTCACCCCCGTAGGACTCAGCAGGATCTCCGCGAGATAAAGTACAAGAGTAATCGAGTGAATTAAGAGTGTAGTCGAATATGTGGGATTCGCGCAAATGTACAGTCTCGATGAGAGAAACAAAATTCAAAATATGCGTAAAAAAGACTGAGATATGTTTTATAACAAATTTAAAGAAAAAACTTATTTTTTAACATCTAACGCCGAAAATAACTTAAAAATTGGGAATAATAAAATATTGCAAGTTGCAAAAGACGACATCCACGAGTTAAGTCGAACAGAAAAATTAAAATCAGTTCTCAGATATAAACACTTAGAAATGGAACAAAGAAAACCGATCGAAAAATTAGTTGAGAAATATGCAGATTGTTTTTATTTGAAAGGAGAAAAACTCGGAACAACTTCAGTCATTGCGCACAAAATACCAACAATAAATGATATACAAGTACATGTTCGGCCGTATAGGTTCTCGCATGCGTTAAAGTCAGAATTGGATAAACAATTAAAAGAAATGCTCGAAAATGACATTATAGAGCCACCTCATTCAAATTATTCTTCACCGGTATTCTTAGTGGCAAAAATGCCAGATAGCGCGGGTAATAGACGTATAGATTAGTCGTCGATTTTCGACAGTTAAATGATCGGACTGAAAAAGATAGATATCCCTTACTGAATATAGTAGATATCATAGATCAAGTGGGAGGCTTTTGCTTCTTCATTTGCTTATTTCAATTTAAAAGAATGCGTATGTGTCTATCGAACAGCCCTGCTACTTTTCACCGTTGCGTTGATTTAGTTTTTGATGACATGCAACAAAGAGAAATATTTTTATTTTTGGATAAGGCCAGTCGTAAATTACAACCCGATAAATGCGAATTTTTAAAAACAGAAGTAATTTATTTATGTCACGTTTTGAGCGAAGGGGGAGTAAAACCCGACCCACGCAAATTAGAGGCTGTTCGTGAATTTCAGGTTATTATCGCCATTTTATTTACAATTTTTCGGGAATAGCAAAACCATTGAGTAATTTGTTAAAAAACAACACGTCTTTTATATGGAGTGAGAAAATACAGAAAGCATTTAACCTTTTAGAAGATAAACTATGTACTCAGCCTGTTCTTAAAATAGCAGATTTTTCATTGCCATTTATATCAACTTGTGATGCCAGCAGGATAGTGATAGAAGGAATACTTTCACAAGGAGAAATAAATAAAGAAAAACCTATTGCTTATACATCTTGAGTACTTCCTGACACCGAAAGAAAATTTGATACGTATTCACGTGAAACGCTAGCAATCGTTTATTCCGTTAATCAATTTTGAGAGAGAGAGAGAGAGAGAGAGAGCGAGAGAGAGAGAGAGAGAGAGAGAGAGAGAGAGAGAGAGAGAGAGAGAGAAGGAGAGAAAGAGAAAGGAAGGAAAACTGAAAGTGGGCAGGAAGAAAGGTGGAGAAAAAACAGAGAAACAAGCGGATTGGGAGAAAATTTTTGAGCTATAGTGGGGCGAACAAATCGGATGTGTGGCCAGCTAAAACAGGGAAAGCAGATTAAGAAGGCGATAAGGGCCAGACGAAGCCTGGGAACATTAGCACGTCTGCGCCGCGCTCTCCAAATTTACGGGATGGCGAGCCGCAATTAAAAAAGAAGGGAAGTAATTTAGCCGTACACTCAGACATTTTATTTTTCTACACCTATACCAGGGAAGGACTGACTTACAAGGAAACGGATCGAGGTGTCCGCCTCTGATTTTCCTGAATTTTTTATATGTTGTAGAGGACCGAAAAATAAGAGACATGTATTTTTTTTATCGGTCCAATCTGATATTAAAGGGATGAAAACCGCCCTTAAAGTTTACCCCCAAAAACGGTTTTTTCTTAATATCTTTAGTTCTAATTAATGTTTTGAAATGAAACAAATTGGAAAATTCTTCTCTTTGAATGACGAAGCTAGGAAGTATAATTTGGTCCCCGGGGATGGCAACCCTTACTTTTTATTTCAGAAAAACCTTATTTTTTAAACTATTTTTATATATAATATTTGCAATAAAATTAATTGATTATTATAAAAATCATTTTTGGGCTCAAAATAAAAAATTAAAGTTGACGTGATTCAGGGTTTTTCCAAATACAAGCGTTATTGGGGGTGAACAACCCCTTAGGCGCAAAATACTTTCGAACCGTTAAAATAAATATTTTATGTTATGTAATGCATAATTTATTTTTATTTGGGCTGTAACAGGATGGCTAGTCGGGGAAAATCCCAACAAGCCACAGGCCAGCGATGCCCTAGAACACGGTGCCGCGGGTGTCAGACTAAAAGGACTTGCCCGGGGATCTGCTCCTGGAATCCCGAAAACAACGCGAAGATCGCACACGAACTTCGCTTTCCAACTAATTGGATCGCTGAGTGAAAAGCGCGCGCTCGAAGAGTAAAGCGCGCGGCCGCTATGCTCAGATATGAAAACGACCGGCGGAGTCGTTTTCCCGTGGAGGCGGCGGTATCCGGGAGAAGGATAGGTTGTAATGAACAAAGCGACGAGTAAGTAGATATCACAGTATATTCAAATCTCTAATAACTACAAGCACAACGCACGTGCTAATTAGAACAATGAGTTAGTTCGCGTGCGACAGTTAATATTCAAACGCGCGAACGATATGGCTCGCGGCGAAGCTGCTAATCTCGCGCGCGGAGTTAAAGTACGGCGGGCTGACACACACCCGCACGTACACGGCACAGAAGGCTTGCAGGGGGCGATTTCCGTGCGAGCCTTTACAATAAACCCGCGAGAGGACAGTAGAAAACTTACGATAGGAAGGAGCAGCCGGTGCACTCGGCTCTCTCTCGCTCTCTGTCGCTCGCACAGCAGTTGCGCTCTCTTTCTCTCTCTCTCTCTCTCTTGCTCGCTGTATTGGGTCGGCAGGCGGGCTGGCTGCCGGCTCGTCGCTCGCAGTCTCGTGCAGCTCACGCGGCTCGGGATCGCTCTCTCTCTCTCTGTCTCTCTTTCGCTCGTACACTATATGCGGCGCCTCCACTACACTCGCGGGGTCTCACAAAGAACGATAGGACGGCGCGGACAAGTAAACTCAGGAGAGATACGTAGGAGATATTTCACGCGCGATGGCAGACACGAAGATGGCTGCCGTGACTCCTATAAAGCCGTAGCAGTTTCGTGGGTACGCGACGGGCATATTACGCGTCGCGAGACCGTTCTAATCCGGTCAGGATGCTCACGCGCTCGCGCCCCCCGGTGAGCATGCCTGCTCGGCGCGGGTAATTCGAATCTCGAATTACGTAACTCGCGCATGCGTTACAGGGCTAATTTTTTTATGGTCCCAATTTTCTATTATTAAAGAGGTAAAACGCACCACTAAAACTCACCTCTAAAATAGGTTTTTTCTAGATATCCCAAGTTCAGATTAAAATTTAAAATGAAACGAAATGGAAAATATTTTTCTTTGAAATGCCAAATTAGTAATGGTTGTTTAATCGCGTGGGGTAGCTACCCTTATATTTTATTTCAGAAAAACTTTATTTGTTTTAATTATTTTTGTATATAATATTTGCAATAAAATTAAATAATTATTGTTAAAATTAATAATCAAAGTTGACTTGTTTCAGGATTTTTCTAATAACAGCATTATCGGGGATTAGCAGCCCCTTGGGCGCGGAATACTTACAATTAGTACCATTAAAATAAATATTTTGAGGTGTATAATACATATTTAGTTTATATTCGTGTCAGTTGTTTTTACCGAAATAACTTAATTAATGAAGTCGCTTATAAACCCTTATACTTATTGTGCAATCTACATTCGAGTATTTTGCTCGTATTTACAGGTAAATAAAAAGGATGGAACTGGGAAAAGAATGGGTAAGTTAAATGATTGACTGATCTAATGAATAGAAACTAATTGATATTATTATAAAATATTAATTGTTATTATGTAATTACTTTTTATTATAAGTAAAATATAGGTATATTTTCACAAATTGTCAAACAAGATTCGAAGAAACTATACAAACGAGCTTATAGTTTGTTCCTTATCACAATTAATTTTGTTTAAGTATTATAGGTTGAACAGTAATGAAAATCTTCAAAAAAATGTTTTAAGCACAGTGATTTCTCACACTATGAACATTTTATAATAGCAGTATTTTTACATCCTGGTACCTCACAATGAGCTTGGGATCCACCAAAGCTAAAGGGCACTGGATTTACAAATTCATTTGGTTTATTATCGGTATAACCTCTTTTATACCAAGAATATTTAAAAAGATGTACGTATCGAGGAGAAGATAACTGATTGTGCACCAAAGATTGTAATTTAATTACATTATTTCGTACGTGCAAGCTTATATCTTTATTCAACAAAATTACACTATTGGAAAAGTGTGTTAGAAAATTATTCTATATACGAAAACCAAACACATCCAGCGGTTGTATTTTTCCAATTGCACCTTTAGGAATTTGGAAAAGTTTAATGTTTTTATCATCAGGTTTTTCTCTTTCGACTACTTCTGTGCAATATCCACTCCAAGAATCTAGCAATAACAAACTATTTTTCCAACATTTGGAAAAAATACATCCCTTAACGATTTTTGAAAATGATTTGAAAATAAATTCTAAACAAATAAATTTCGCAGATTATTACAGTAAACTATTGCTATTGGTATTACATCATTAATTTTGATAAAGATTTATTACATGAAATCAAATTAAGGTGATGCGATACCCATACTATTACTCAATTCTGGGTTCCCATTTTTCTCCTTCAATTTTAAACTTTTTGAAAAAAATTCTTTGACACGTTTTAAGTTTAGTAAAGAACTATAACGTATCAAAGAGTTTTTTCTTTAAAATTAAAAATTGAATGAGATAAACAGGAACCCAATTTTGAGTAATAGCGTGGGTATCGCATCATCTTAACAAAATTAAATAATAATGAAATTTATTAATAATTTACAAAAACTGTTTTATAACTTTAGGAGTTTACGTTAAAATACCTTATTTTAAAAATAATGTATTCATAATTGTAAATCTTTTTTAATATGAGTCTACTGAAATTAAAAGTTTACAAGTAAAATCTTTAAAATAGATATAAGCTACAAGTTTACGAATACAAGTACACTTTAATTTCACTCACCTGATGTCATTTTGCCAGATTTAGAAGCCATCAAATATATGTTATCTGGCTGAAATAAATTTTGTTGTATTATTGGTCCGAATTCATCTTTAGTCTCTTTTAAGACTATAAATAATGGAGAGAGCAATTTTCCAGCAGCATTAATTATAGATCATATTGTGTAACTATGCACAACACGTTCGGCAGTCTTTGTTCCTTCTTCTGCTAATGTATGTCCAGAATGTAATTCTAATTGAAATCCACTTTGATCAGCGTTGTAGGAATTTTCAATTCCAAATTCTGAAATCAGTGGTTTGATGTCTGCTGAAAATTTACTAGTTTCTTGATTTATAGTTTCCTTGTCTTCAATAGTTTTTTTTTGTTATAAATTTGTTAATTTTTCTACTAACAATTCTGTGAGTTTTCTTAAATTATCGCAGCTAGAAATCAGATGCTTTGAATCTAACATCATTAAATTCCAAACTTAGCGATTTCTTAAAACAAATTCAGAAATCTGATATAATTATTCTTTGTAAGTTCCACCTTTGTTGATTTAGCTTGCCCATCGGCATAGTTGTCGTACTGAATTAACTAACTTGAATTGATGTTTAACACTTTCTATACTACGATTTTTCTTGTTTTTAGTTGATCTCCAATATTCGACTGCTTTTTTTTTGTAATCGAAGCTCAACTCTTCATCATCGTATGAACAAGTATCATAATCATTTTCTTCTTCGAAAACTGTATCATCTTCAATTGCTTGTACTTCATAATTTTTAAATTGCTCTTGAAAATCTAATGTTTCTTCTTCCATTGCTTCAATCGCATTAACCTTTTAGCTGCGGGGGTGGTCGATATATGGACCACTCTAGAGACAAAAAATATTTGAAGTTTTTAGATCAAATTTGATGTTCTGAATACATAACAAATAGTTTTAAAATTTCTCAAAACATTCTTGACCTTGAAATACTGATTTTCAAGGTGAGGATTATCAACAAGAATTTTTTTATTATTTTTTACGTATTCAGCACATCAAACTACGTATGAAAACCGTCTAAAAACTTGACTTACAGTAGGAATGAAATTTGACCTTCAAATGGTGATTTTCAAGGTCAAGGGTGTCTGCGAGAATTTTGTTACTATTTTTTTCATATTCTACGCGTGAAATTACATAGAAATACCCTCTCAAATCTTCATAACAAAAGAGACACATTTTTTTACATTGTACTTTACGTTGCCTGCGGGGCTCGACGATATATGGACCAGCAGTCAGGTCAGCGACTCTATCTGAGATATCCAGTGATATTATGTATACATTTTACATATTCTGAGAGGTCAATTTGTACTGAAATTTTCCCGCAGCCTAAAGATTAACATCATTCTTACTGTCGTATGAAATGTTTTCGAATTTTTCAGCTAGATCCATTTCAACCTTATTAACAGGACTTTCTGATATCTGAAGCCCTGAGAATGCTGCCAATAATACATTTATGACGTTGATAAAATTCACCTTCATTTTTTCTATTATTTAATTTTTATAAAATAATAAATTGTATTGTAGGAAAAAAACCAATGGCGGACTCTCGATAACGTGTACCTCGCAACAGAATTGACAAAAATATACTAACTGATCTGTTTTTAGGCAGTCGCGAACTCCAGACTCACTCGCGTTATCTTTGCACGGATATTTTTCTCCGTGAAATTCGCTATTTTCATCCACGATTACAAGATGGGCTTACAAATAAACGCTTATTCATATATATATATATATATATATATATATATATATATATTGCAACGGGGCTCAGTTATGGAGAGGGTATTAATCCCTCTCAGGGGTTCGCGGGGTAATATACGGGTATATTCTACGCCCGGGCGACTTACCGTTGTAGAATGACCTGTAGTCCGGCAGAAGCGCCTTGGTACAGGTTCCCAACATGCGAGTCCGGCTTCTATTGTAGAAAGCCTAAGCCGCTTTCTACCAGAACCGGCGTTGAGCTCTGCCGCTGCTGCCAACTGCTGACCGCGAACTACCGGCTGCTCACTATGACCTAGCGTTACCAGTGCAGCCGGTCTTACCTGCAGAACGCCGCTGAGTTAACCTCTCAAGCGGTTATTGAGATACTTACGCCCGCTACCGATGTTCCTCTACGAGGCAATGCCTGCGACTAGCTGCAGCTGCTGAAAAGGGTAGAGGGCGGCATTCGGGAAATCATTCATAGGTTAAGGCGCGCTCAATAAGTACTCGTGACTCGACTATTTAAGATAAAAACGAACGGTTTATTTGAATAAAGTAATCGCGCTGAGGGGCGCGTAATCCGGACAAGATGATAACATAAAACGCGACAGGCCAAGACGTTAGACCACGCACGCACGCAGCCGTCGATGCGCGACAGCAACAGGTTACTCCGCGACAATAAGAAAGAAACGCATACATCAAGCGCGACTTACTCTCGGCTGGCCAGCCATTGCAGCTATTTCTCTCGCTCTCGCTGTCGGGGCGGGGATGGAGCGTGCCTCACTGTCCCCGGCCTATGCTGTCGCTGTCTCTTTCTCTCTCTTCTTCTCGCTCGCTCGCGGTGGGTGGCGGCGCGGTGGCTGTCACAGTTGTAGCGGTGGTGGCACCGAACACTCACACGACCTATTTCTACACGTAACGGTGATGGCGACTACTTTCGCGTTTCATGGCGAGAATCAAGAACATGGCCGCGCGCTCACGTTCGTAGCGGCGCGGCGGCTTCGCTTCTTCTCCATCTGCTTCTGGCTTGTCCCGCGTGGCGCTCTGTCGATCACGATACGTGCAAGTGCGCGAGATTCGAATCTCGCGACGCAGTATACTTGATTCCCTTACCTTATATTGGCGCCCGTTAGAATATATATATATGAAACGCTAGTATCTGGGACTTTTCGTGTACGTAACGCCAACTTCTGGGATTGTCGAGTGACTTCCAGTCAGCCTGGAAGACTTCTATACGTAACGCTAACTTCCAGGATGCCTTAAGCTAACTGTCACAACATGAAAACATTACTTATTTAGTTATTTTCTCATATTTCCGGTACTAAAAGCGGGCGCCGCAGGCCCCCTGCGAATCACAACACACTTAGGGTCATTATTTCTTTAGTCAAGCATCAAATTCCCCTCTTAAAGGCTTATTTCACAGCATGTGTAAGACACTGTTGTGAAACCCACTTTACTTTTTCTTATGGAGTCCCAGAAATCTATACACTCATATATATATATATATATATATATATATATATATATATATATATATATATATATATATATATATATGTTTTAACAGATTTATCGAGCCCTTTTATACACATGAGCATATTTATGGAGCCCGTTTTCTTTTATGGAGCCCGGGTCGCATAAAATATTTTTCTCGGGCGTTTATGGAGCCCGATCTAGAGTCTATAACCCCAGGGTCCATTATTTCTTTAGTCACTTGCCATAGGGATCTCTGGGCTGTAGGTACTAATATACAGGGATGGGCTCCATAAACGGATGGGGGGATAATTATATATATATATATATAAATATCATTGTACGGTATTTTGAGGATTTCATAAAGAATTTGTACAATAGTGGTGACACAAATATAAACATTGTTATAAACAACCAATAAACAAGCGCGTGACTAAAGAAATAATGACCCTAAGGTTATTGACTAACACCACGACGCCTGCGGCGCCCGCTTTTACGGAAAAATATCACGGAATTTCCGAAATCGATGTATAACACACTATTGTGGAAACCGCTGAAAAATCCTCAAAATGCCTCTCGAGTGCTTTGGACTTTTGAGGAGACTCCTCAAAATGCCTACAAAATCCTCAAAATTCGGTATATATGACCTATATGATCCTCAAAATGCGTCCCAGATGTGAATATATATATATATTTATATTTATATGAAACGCTAGCAATGCAGACACTTTCCGGAATTGAAAGAGACTTATGCAGACGTCGGCATAAATAGAGAGATTATTTCTTTAGTCACGCACAACTTGTGCAGACACTTGTATAAACGGTATTACACTTGTGCAGAAGGGTCACGTGGTCTTATACATTGCTGTCAGTATAAGTCGAAGTTCATATGATTACACACACCCACACATATATATATATATATATATATATATATATATATATATATATATATATATATATATATATATATATATATATATATATATATATATATATATATATATATATATATAAATACATACATCGGTACTATTGGGGTCCTAGAGTTTCTTACTCTGAGAGTTTACATTGGAATACCGGAACAAATGCACTTGACTAAAGAAATAATGACCCTAAGGGTACCGTGATTCGCAGGGGGCCTGCGGCGCCCGCTTTTGTACCGAAATTCCGGAACAAAAGCCCGGAAAAGTACCTAAGATGTATTGTAGACGAAGCCAAAAGCTCAAAAGTAGCGATAGATGCATCGTATTTTTGAAGCCGGTCCCCAAAAAGGACAAAAGTCCCCAAAAGTAGCAATCTATGGTGTATATATACCCCAAAAGTACCAACACATATACCTATATATATATATATATATATCATTATACGGTATTTTGAGGATTTCATAAAGAATTTGTACAATAGTGGTGACACAAATATAAACATTGTGATAAACAACCAATAAACAAGCGCGTGATTAAAGAAATAATGACCCTAAGGTTATTGACTAACACCACGACGCCTGCGGCGCCCGCTTTTACGGCAAAATATCACGGAATTTCCGAAATCGATGTATTAACACACTATTGTGGAAACCGCTGAAAAATCCTCAAAATGCCTCTCGAGTGCTTTGGACTTTTGAGGAGACTCCTCAAAATGCCTATAAAATCCTCAAAATTCGGTATATATGACTTATATAATCCTCAAAATGCTTCCCAGATGTGAATATATATATATAAATATATATATATATATTTATCTGCAACGGTTCGTTCCGGGACGTTTACACTGTACATCGCTGTTTTTTTCGGGACGTCCCGGAAATTTTTCTGTACGTAAGCGTTATTTCTGGGACGCGTCTAGAGTCAATAACCCCAGGGATATTATGTCTTTAGTCACGCGCTTATATAGGGAACTCTAAAGAGATAAACTATAGGACCCTGTAGATTACCAGAAATAACGTGTATAGGTCTTTATATATATATATATATATATATATATATATATATATATATATATATATATATATATATATATATATATATATATATATATATATATATATATATATATATATATATATATATATATATATATATATATATATATATATATATATATATCATTTGATTCCTTTGAGTATTCTATTCAGCATCATACCGATACTTTGAGGATTTTTCGGCACTTTGAGGATTTATCCTCAAAGTGCCAAGGTATGAAACGGTACTTTTGAGGATTTATATTAGTACCTTCTACCCAGAGAGGGGATTATTTCTTTAGTCAAGCGTGCAAGACTCTGGCGAAAGAAACCCTAGATCCTCAAAGTTACGGGTATGAATAATGTATATATACATATATTTGTATGGAACGTGACTTATGCAGACAATTTCTGAACTGGTGCGAGACTTATGCTGACTTTGCGGTACTTATGCGGACGTCCGCATAATTTTTACGTGTTAATTTTACATAAGTATTAACACGCAATGTCAACATAAGTCCTGTTTCATATATATATATACATATAAATATGAAATTCTGGAAGTTTGAGGATTATATTCAGCACCCGCTTGGAAGTTTGAGGGGTTATGGGAAGTTTGAGGAGCCTCCTCAAACTTCCAATCTATATATTCAGCATCCGAGCGGAAGTTTGAGGGGTTTTCTAGAGTCTATTTGTCTAGAGTCGGTAACCTGAGGGTTATTATTTCTTTAGCCACTCTGACCGACCGGGGTTGAGCTCCTCAAACTTACTAGCCTAATATATATATATATATATATATATGTATATATATATATATATATATATATACTACGGGGGGGCTTCGCCCCCTGCTTGCTCCGCTCGCCAACCCCCATTTTCGGAGAGAAATTTTATAATAATGAAGTATGAAACTATCAAATTTTGAGAATATGAAATTTTGATGGGTAAAATATCGGACTGAATACGATGTTACGTCCTGCCAAAAATATTTTTCTTTAAAATAATACAAATTATTTTGTTTCATTATTACATGAATCTCGTAAACCAATATCAGATTTCAGAGAAAAAAAAAAAATTTGGAATTCAAAATATTGTATAATTCCATCATTTTTCTTTTTCTTTATTACTCTGGATTTATTAATAATAGATTAGAGATCTGATTCTCAATAGTTTTAAAATACAGAAGAGCACTGTTACCTAAGTACTTTTAGATTCCAATCTTTTCGAATTAGAAAAATTGGCATAGTACCTCTTTTCACAATTATTTTGATTTCAACAATATAGAAAAATATATTGGAGCTTGATACAGTTTCCTTTTTTTTTTCAGAACATAAAAAAAAAATATAAGATCCAGTTTTGTAAATAAAACTTGGAATCTTGTTGTAACCTTTAGTATTGTATGTTTCCTTTTCAAAGTATAAAATTTCGACACTTTACTCTTAGTAGTAAGACAATTATGTTGTAAAATTTTATCTGGCATTTAAAAAGTGAGACGCTCTTGTATCATTCATTTCAAACGCAATATTTAAGAAAGGCTCACTATTTCCTCGCATCCAACAATCATCGGATTAGATCATTTTAGAATTTGTTCATCCTCAAAAATTTTCTTCGTTTAGGGTCATAAAAACTCAGGTCCAAAATTTTCGGCCGCATGAGAAATCCCAAACGCAAACATCTCGAAGTAAGGGTACAACGCTTCCTTCTTCGTCGCGGGTTGTAAAGTTTTTTTTTCGTTTCCTTGCTCTTACGATAGTCTCAGTAAACACTAGCCAGACTCGAAATTTCCGAGTAGGCCTCGAAAAAAAAAAAAAATCTTTTTCACCTTCCCAAGGCCTAATCTAAGACCCCACCATCTGCAAGTGATAACTTTCCCGAACCCAAGAACGCGTCGGAATTTTTCAAACCGCTCGAATGTCAATAAACTGGGAAAACCCTGTAGTTAAGAACGACGGCGTCTGTTCCCGTTTCTCTCTCTTTCTTGTTTTCCAGAACTTTCTGCCACCCTCGCTTACATTGAATTTTCTTCAAAAATGTTAATCACAGTGGATGCAATTCTAATTCTTTTAGGTAAAAAAGCAATAGACAATATTTCCATTCTCATTTTTTTTTTATTGAAATAAATCCGGATTTTAAAGAAGATATTCAAAGAAAATGCGAACCTTTATGAATTTGCTCTTCTTCCATTTTACAGTTATTCACGATTTATAAATCAGAACGCAATGTTAGTAACACCCCTATTAGTATATTTAAATTAGTTTATAAAGTAAATTTTTTATAACGCATTTATTTTAATAAAACCACAAAATTGTCTTTCATTAATTTATAATATTTAAAGTACACGTTTATAGACAGTTAGTAACAAATACAGAGTAAACTAATTTTTCCTCTGTAACTCCAAGGTTAAACATATACCATTTACTTAGTATACCTCTTCCAATTAAATCCCTGAATTAACTCAACAATTCAATAGACTTTAGTTATCTAAGACTAAACTAGGTTATTTCATACCTTTCTATTAAGCTCTTACGTTAGATAATTACCTTCAACATTTTCTATCCACATTAATATTTCTTGACTTTATTTTGTATGTTTATGCAAAATATATAAAAACAAAATCTCTACAATTTCCAAATTCAATTAAGAATATTTTAAAGTTCAAATACGTTATGAAATCAAGTACTTTCTGTTCTCTTTCCTGAAAAGTTCATAAACTAATACATTTTAATATCTCACCTATTTCCACAATAGGTTATGCTATTATATATATTATTGTACGTTCTTCTGTATAAGTTTTAGCAGTCACTTTAATTCAATGCCCCAATAATATGAAATGAGTAATAGGTTCCAATAATATATATATATATATATATATATATATATATATATATATATATATATTATATTAGTCACATATTAGATTTATGTTGATTTAGATAGTTTATTTTTAAGTTTACATGTTAAGTCTAAATTTGTAGAAGTATAAGATATCTGATATAAGTTATTTTATATTCAAACTTTTGTATTAATTACATTAGAGTTTATACAAATTTAGTTACTTTTATATTTATATTTTAGTTCTAACTTATTCACTGTCGAAAGTCGTCATATTTAGTTTTAAGTCTAATTTTACTAATTTTAAGACGTTTATATTTTCTATGTTAAACCATTTCGCTGATAATAACTGTCACCCTTTTATATACCAAAACAATATTCCTATTCGCGTATTTAATTTACCCTTAACGGTTAATATACAAAATAGGATATTAGATGTATTTATAATTATCCTTTGTACGATTTCGCTACTTAAAAACCTTCTTGTTTGAAAATAAAACTGTTGTACATAAAGAAACTACTTCGAGTAATGTTTAATTTACAGATTAATTATAATTTATTATAATATTCATATTATAAATCCTTTCTTTAATTAACTTTTAATTCATTTCCACCTTTTTTGTTAATAAATCTTCATATTTTAACGTAAATTCTTTTTAATTAGTCATGGGACCGCCCAGTTCTTATATGTATTTAAAGTTTCATATTAAAAATTATTTATTACAAAAAAAACATTATGTCAAAGTGGGTTATTTATCTTGATGCTGAATGTAAGACAACAAAAATTCTCTTTTATTGCCTAACAATCAATTCATGGCGTTTATGCATAATGACGCCTCATTATCGAATCCCAGCGCCCGATTTTGAGTGAGGGCTGGTCCCAAAAATCTAAGCGACCAATAACATCCCTCTACGCTTAAGACAGGAGAAAGCGGCTGCGCCCCATCTCAAGCTTAGCTTACTTCGTCACCGCGTCCAACGAAAAACCGGAGTTCTATTTCAGACCCCGACTCGGGTGTTCAATCCTAGCCCCGCCGAGTGTTCGAACACTCGCGGGAGCGATCTTTATATTCTCAGTCACTCTCCAGCAATCACCCTCCAACGATGTCTTCATCACGCGCTCAATCACCCTCCAACGAGATCTTCAATACGCGTTCAATTCAATACGCGCTCAATTTAATACGCGCTCATTAGAAACATTTACCCTCAAACGACGAGGTTTTCAATTCGTTCAAGTTTCGTTTGGTTTTCAATAAATACTAAATGCCGCATCGTTTTACTCAATTTGTAAAAGGTTATCGAGCAAGGATAGCCATGTATGTGATCTAAATAAATACTAACATTTTTCTTGAAATAACGCGTGAAAAATTTATTTGACTTCAACCTTAGAACCCATCCCCTCATACGCGCTGCAACCAGAGGACGCCAGGTCTGCCGAGCTGTCAAAGCAAAGTAAGATAAAGTGTTCATATTGCTATCTTAACTTTTCTCTTAGATTGCTAAAATTTTATTCCACAATATTAACCCCATTTCATATTTTAATTCGTGCTTTCGTAAAGTTTCCCCTAAAACAAAGTGTTTCTTCCTATTTCTATAAATCTTTTAAACAACAACCCCTAGATATCCTGAGAGTAAAAAATATATTAGGGAATCTATTCCGCAAGTCGTCAGTAACTTGGCCTTTCTTGTGGGTACATTCCCTGATCAAAACAAATTAAACATTTCACATTCGGGGTGAACAAAAACAAATGAGACAAGTATAACGAGAAACACCACTGGTTATCAAATTTTTAAAACTTGATTCTTCAACCGCGTCGCGCCCTTTTTGCTGCCCATAACCTACCCTATCCTTCTAGTGCTAGTATCTAGCTCAATCCCGAGCTAGTAGGTTTTCATTAGCCTAAGCTCTAAACTGAGCAAAATAGTTTTTTATAAAACTAACATGTTGGGTCTTCTTTGGTAGGCCCGACGTAACAACGAATCAAATGTAAAGGATATACTATTTATGTTCTTTGTAATTGCTTCAGAGCAATGAAATATCGTTATATTAATTGAATAAATAGTGCAGAAAATTGATCATTTTAGGAGGTGATTTTCAGCAAATTCTTCCAGTTATGAAATGTGGTCACAAAAATAGTATAATTGAAGAAACAATTAAATTTTCTGCGTTATGGTCTCTTTTTAAAGTTTTAAAATTAAATCAAAATATTCGTTCGGAAAATAAAGAATTTGCTTCACTATTGTTAGAATTGGGTGAAGGAAAAATTAATCCATTTATTATTCCAAATAAATGGAAAACGAATAATATTTGTAAAGAAATTTATAGTAACATTATTATTAAAACTTCAATAGATCGTGTAATCTTAACCGCTCATAATAAAGATACTAAAATTATTAATAATAAAGTTTTAGAATTATTGAATAAAAAAGTACATACGTATTATAGTTTAGATTATGCAACTCATAAAGGAGTTGATCAAACAGACGAAAATATTCATTTAAATTATCCAATTGAAATGCTTAACAATATTAGAGAAGGTCTTCCACCTCATGAATTAAAATTGAAAGTAAATGTTATTGTTATGTTAATTAGAAATATAAGTATTGTACAAGGTATGTGTAATGGTACACGTCTGAGAATAACTGGATTATATGCTCATAATGTTAAGGCAGAAATAATTACAGGCGAAAGAATTGGTGAAGAGGTTTTTTTCCACGAATAACATTAAATACTGCAGATTCATCTTCATTTCCTTTTATTCTTTACCGTAAACAATTTCCAATTGTATTAGCTTTTGCTATGACAATAAATAAATCTCAAGGACAGAGTTTTGATTCTATAGAAATTTTTATTAGACGACCACTATTTTCACATGGTCAGTTATATGTTGCTTTATCCCGATGTAAAAATCCTAACAATATATTTATTGAAAATTGTTCAGAAAATTCTTTAATAATAGATAACATTGTATGGAAAGAAATTTTTGAAATTTGATCTATAATTTACACTATAAGATTTGAGGAGTGAAAATTGATGTCGTATTTGTATATGATCTCAATTTCTCCTAAGCTCAAGGAATTTATAACCATAATCATTTTAATTAAAATATTACCCTTTGTGAAAATATAAGACATGTCGTATCTTCTCATAAGTTCAATATCATAAATAACCTGAATATTCTTGTACATTTCATAAATAAATATTTCATAATTATTTAATATATTAATGTGAAATATTTGTTTATTAAATGTAATAAAGATATGAATTAATTTTCATTATATTTTAAACTTTGCACAATTTTTATTTTAGAGAAATTACAGTAACAAGTAATGAAAATTAATTCACATCTTACATGGAGGAGGAAGGAAGGGCTAGGTTGGAGTCAAGGAGGATTACGGAGGGATGACTCCAATGGTTTTTAGGGCTACTGGTGATGAATTCCAAGGTTGTGTTTAGGTTCATTATATAAAAAATTATTGTGTAATTCTATGTGATTTCGGCATGTCCCAAAATCATATACATATAATTATTATTATTTCTTATATATAAAACCTAAGCTCAATAAAATCAAAAATTCAACGCTCCTATAACAGTACCTCAGTGGTGGTGTGGAAAGCTGTTCCAAATGTGCGAAATGTGGTAATACTTGAAAACATAATTGTCTATGTTGGTTCTAATAATAATTAGTATATTTTTGAGTTTTTTTAAATGTTCGAATTCAAAGATTTAGTGACAGTTTTCTCTTTCATGGTTTTTCGATTATCATAAAAAACAATAGTCCGGTAGAGTCCAGAGGTGGAAGGGACGGTGGAGGGGATGGTGGAGTGGACGGTAGGTGGTGGGCGGTGGAGGGGACGGTGGTGGGCGGTGGAGGGCGGTGGAGGGGACGGTGGCGGGCGGTGGAGGGGACGGTGGAGGGCGGTAGAGGAGACGGTGATCTGACTGGGATTAAAAAATAACGTGATTTTTGAACGAATTTAACGTTAAAAATTGGTGGGGACGGTGGAGGGGCAGCAAATAGGTAAGTGGAGGGGACGATGGAGGGGCAGCAAATAGGTAAGTGGAGGGGACGGTGGAGGGCGGTGGAGGGGACTGTGGAGGGTGGTGGAGGGGACGGTGAAGGAACTGCGTTCAGATATAGCAGTAACGCCTATATAATATAGGGATATATATATATATATATATATATATATATATATATATATATATATATATATATATATATATATATATATATATATATATATATATATATATAAGAATGAAAATCTGGAGTTTTGAATGCGCAACTTCCTATATATTCTATATGTTCCCATGTTAAAAAGGCAATCAACTGACGTTTTGAATGCGGGATATATATAGGGTTATTATTTCTTTAGTCACGCGATCGTCTGTCTTCGTCTTACACATGGGATTTTGCTATAGTTTCCTGCTAAAATGGCGTCGCGCATTCAAAACGCCGGTTTTATTTTACACACACACACACACACACACACACACACACACACACACACACACACACACACATACACACACACACACACACACACACACACACACACACACACACACACACACACACACACACACACACACACACACACACACACACACACACACACACACACACACACACACACACACACACACACATACGAGGGTCATTTGCAAGTACCTAGCCTCACCGCCAGATGGTGCCACTATCGCACTAGAAATACACTACAGTGCAGTATCTTCCTGTAAACGGTTACAGACGAAATTTCAGTCGGATCGTAGTTGTAGTTTATTTTTGAGAGCGTGTGAAAGCAAATGTGTCCGTTGATTTTTGAAAAAATGGAGAAAGAACAATATCGGTCGGTGATTCGATTCTTGTTTTTGGAAGGGAAATCGCGCAGTGAAATTAAAGAACGCTTGGATGCAGTGTATGGGGATGCTTCTCCTTCGATGGCGACCGTTAAATTTTGGTATAAAGAGTTTCAACGTGGTCGTACGTCGGTTTTTGATGATCCACGCCCAGGTGCTCCGAAAACAGCCACTACGGAGGAGAACGTGACAAAAATACACGATATCGTTTTGTCAGACCGCCGATTAAAGGTGCACGAGATAACTGCGATAGTAGGCATCTCAGAAGAACGCGTGTGGTATATCCTACATGAGATTTTAGGCATGAGGAAGCTGTCAGCAAGGTGGGTGCCGCGTTTGCTGACTGCAGACAACAAGCGCATCCGTGTGACCAGTTCAGAGCAGTGTTTGGAGCTGTTTAATCGCAATCCAAAAGAGTTTTTGCGTCGTTACGTGACCGTCGACGAAACATGGATTCACTACTACACTCCAGAGACCAAGGAGCAGTCAAAACAGTGGACCTTACCCGGTGAACCTGCTCCGAAGAAGGCGAAGACGGTCCCGTCGGCCGGAAAGGTGATGGCCACTGTTTTCTGGGATTCTCAAGGTGTGATTTTTATTGACTATCTAGAGAAGAGCAAAACGGTCACAGGACAGTACTACGCCGAACTATTGAGCCGATTTGACGCCGTGTTAGAAGAAAAACGGCCCCATTTGTCTAAAAAGAAAGTGCTTTTCCACCACGATAATGCACCGGCTCACACTTCTGCACTCCCCACGGCTAAATTGGTCGAATTACGCTACGAACTGCTGCCCCATCCACCGTATTCTCCAGATTTGGCTCCGTGCGACTTTTTTTTGTTTCCGAACCTAAAAAATTCGCTCGCCGGGAAGAGATTCCACTCCAATAACGAAATAATCGCCGCCACGGAGGCCTATTTTGCAAACCAAGAGAAAACATTTTTTTCAACGGGGTTAAAAAAATTGGAACACCGCTGGACCAAGTGTATTCAACTAAAAGGAGACTACATTGAAAAATAAATTTTATTTTTTGTAAAATTTTGGTGTTTTCATTTGTAGGCTAGGTACTTATCAAATGACCCTCGTATATATATATATATATATATATAGACACACTTATCGGGGTTTATGAAACCCAACCCTGTATATTAGTACCTAAATCCGAGAGTTCCCTATGGCAAGTGACTAAAGAAATAATGGACCCTGGGGTTATAGACTCTAGGTCGGGCCGCATAAACCCCTATATTTAGAAATATTATGAAGCCCGGGCTGCATAATCAAAATCGGGCTCGATAAACCCCTATATATAAAAAAAACGGGCTTTATAATCCCCTTTCGAGAAATGTATATATATGTATATATATATGTATATATATGTATATATATATGTATATATATATATATATATATATATATATATATATATATATATGAGGAAAATATTTACTTAAGAATAAATATTTATGAAGAGGCACAAATGAAATATAATATGACATGCCTAAATACGCAAACATAAATAATCTAAAATTATACGATTATTAGCAAACTATAATTATCAAGCAGTGATTTTTAAAAAGACTAAAATATACCATAAAAATAATTTTAATCTTGGCTCAGCTTTTAAAAGCTTTTCTGCATGCAAATATTTATGCTGTAAAAATGAAAATACAGTCATGTAATTATTTATTCCGCTATTTATCTTACGCTGTTATATTTAGAACGTTAAAATAACGAAATTGTCAAATTCATTGTCAGTGATTTTTATTCTTTAAATAGAAAATTTAGCCTATAAAAAAGTCAATCTGAAATAAATTAAAGATTCATGATTATTTATTCTGAATATACACATCATACACCTCAAAATATGTATTTCAATGGTACTAATTGTAAATATTCCGCGCCCAAGGGGCTGCTAAACCCCGATAATGCTGTTATTAGAAAAAATCCTGAAACAAGTCAACTTTGGTTTTTAATTTTAGAATAATTATTTTATTTTATTGCAAATATTATATACAAAAATAATTAAAAAAAATAAAGTTTTTCCGAAAGAAAATAGAAGGGTAGCTACTCCACGCTAATTTGGCATTTCAAAGAGAAATATTTTCAATTTTGTTTCATTTTAAATTTTAATCTGAACTTGGGATATCTAGAAAAAAGCTATTGTAGGGATGAGTTTTAGGGGTGCGTTTTTCCCCTTTAATAATAGGAAATTGGGCCCATAAAAGAAATTAGCCCAAAATAAAAATAAATTATGCATTACATAACATAAAATATTTATTTTAACGGTTTGAAAGTACTTTGCGCCTCAGGGGTTGTTTACCCCTGATAACGCTTGTATTTGCAAAAATCCTGAAACACGCCGACTTTAATTTTTTATTTTAAGCCCACAAATGATTTTATAATAATCAATTTTATTGCAAATATTATATACAAAAATAGTTTAAAAAATAAGGTTTTTCTGAAACAAAAAGTAAGGGTTGCCACCTCCCGGGGACCAAACTATACTTGCTAGTTTCGTCATTCAAAGAGAAGAATTTTCCAATTTTTTTCATCTCAAAACATTAATTAGAACTAAAGATATTAATCTCGGATTGGGCCGATAAAAAAAAAATACGTGTCTCCTATTTTTCGGTCCTCTACAACATATATAAGCGGACTCCTCGATCCGTTTCCTTGTTAAAGAAAGATGTCAAGGCCCTAGCATACCTATACGGTGTAGCCAAATGCTCCAGGACAAGAAAGCCCGCTGGCTTCAGATAGCGGATCAACAAGTGGGCACTCCTTTTCTTTTTATCCCATAACACGCAGGGGTGCTGCGGAAATATCACTCGGCGCCAGGACGGAAATGGATCAGCGAGACGTCTCTCTGATATCTAAATTCAGGAGCTAAGTGGTGGCGGCATACACGGATATACTCTGCATGCAGGGGAATTTTCTCTGGAGGGCGGGTTTTCAAGAAGGGGACTTTTTGACATCTTTATTTCTTCCTCCATTAAGCGAGCACGAGTAAACGCATGGCAACCGGAGGTGGGAGTCAAACTCTTGCGCACTTTCCCACAAGGGGGAAAACCACGTTTTCCCCTAAAACAGCGATAGTTTCGCACTATAAAAAGGGCTAGCAAGTGGGCTTCAACTGACACTAATTTCCTGGACTTCTGTGAGGGTGAAGCGCTGCCCGACAAGCTACCAACAAGAAGACTCTGCCCGACGGCGAAGCGCTGCCCGTGCCACTCCTGTTTGGAACGCCACCACCGACTCTGCGCCACGACGAAGCCACCGACTCTGCGCCACGACGAAGCCACCGACTCTGCGCCACGACGAAGCCACCGACTCTGCGCCACGGCGAAGCATTGCCCGTGATACTTCTGACTCACATCGGAGGGAAGGTTACCTCCTGGAGTGGATTCCTGCGGACGCATGCCGACGACGACCACGGAGCCAATCGTTCTACGCAACTACCCCCTGCTACGAGGTCACCCGCCACAAAGGAGCAACACCATCGCCACACTGAATCACCGACCTTGGAGACGACGATCTTCCGATAGCGCACAGATTTTTCTTTATTAGAAAGGTAGTAATTTTGTAATTTGGGGTATTAATAAATTTTATCATCAGACGAAACAAGATTTATTGCTTCTTTTTATCCGCTACGAGAAAAGCGACACGCTCAGTACGTCGGCTTGTAGCAAAGGAAGATAAAGTCCTCTGATTCGCTCCCTCGGTCTCCGTAACTTGGGTAGGTATAGCGCTTTCGGGCGTTAGCCAAAAGACAGGGAGATCCGGCACGTCCCATAGGAGGCCTGCTAGACATGATAGCTTTTTATTTAAATTTCGATGTAACAAATAACAAAAGAACCGTGATAGCTAGAAAACTTGTTTTTTTTTTTAGAAAATATAGATATTTTAATTCTCTTTGGAATGCTACCCAATTGATTAAAATATTTCGATTCTATCATTATAAAAAAAGCAAATGTAAATTTAAAAAAAATCGAAAATTTGAAATAAAACAATAATGTATAAGCCCAATCAAAAACCGGATTTTTGACCCTCAATCACACAAAAAAAATAAAAAAAATGAGATACATCCGATTTAAATCGACCGAGTAGAAGCTGAGATCCAGGCGTACACACAAGCACACGCACACGCACGCACTCACGCTCACACGCACCCACACACACACGCGTACACACACACACACACACATACACCCCCACCCTCACGCACGCACGCGCGCACACACACACACACATCCTTACGGACATTTTCTAAAAATAGTGTATTTCGATTTCAAATGTGCTAAACAACATTCCTAACATATTTTCTCCAAAACTTTTTTTTACTATCACAAAGCTTCCTCTAGGAGGAAGCAAAAAAAGTAGTTTAACCCATTAAATCCTGAGCCGAATCTAGGCTAGATAGCATCAAACTAACTATTGGATTAGTGCCATAGCCGAAAATAAGTACCCGTGTTTTTTCTTTTATCATTTGCAATTGTTTATAAAAAATTATTTAAACAAATGGATAAAAAATTTGTGATTTTGAAAAACTAAAAGCGGCAATCGGTTCTACGGGAAAAATCATAAGGAAAACCTTACTGACGTATTTGTGTCAGACTTCAAATTGTTAGTGTAAAAATGGTATAAAGAAATGCATCCTGATAGACACAGCTGACTTCGTGAAATCCTGAGCCGAATCTAGGCTAGATAGTATGAAACTAACTATTGGATTGGTCGCATAGCCGAAAAAAAGTATCCGTGTTTTTTCTTTTATCATTTGCAATTGTTTATAATAAATTATTTAAACAAATAGATAACAAATTTGAAATTTTGCAAAACTAAATGCGGCAATCGATTCTATGGGAAAAATCATGACGAGAATCTTAGTGACTTTTTTTGTCAGACTTCAAATTGTTAGTGTAAAAATGGTGAACAAATGCATTATCAGAGGCATAGGTGAAATTATGAATGACCATTTTCGTAACTGTTGTACAGATATTTTTTACATTTAGAGCAAAATTTCTGAGTCCTTACAGAACACATCGGTATGCGACATCTTCTACGTAGCCCTATCTTCATCTCATATTCATCCGGTAATGAAGAAGTCGTGTGTTGTCGTCTAGATCGCTCTATATTGAAGAACTTTTCAATATAATGTTCACATACCTCTTGTACGACATCTTTAGAACCTTTTTAAATGATTGTGGCATTAGCTAAAGATGCTTGAATAAGTCGTAAAAAAGACACTATGTCCACTTTTTAATTCGAATTGAAGGCATCAAACCATTGCAATGTTGATCATGAAGATCGACTCCTCCCATATTTTTATTATATATTGAAAATGCATATGGAAAAAGAATGGATTTTTTAGACTTTTCATGCCATCTCTGCATTTCAACTTCTAGTTCATCTCCATATGTAGATAGGATTGACACTGGCTTAGAGTCCATGACAGTTATGTAATTCAAATTAGAATTAGCTTCATGAACTGAAATGGTAGTTCCTCTTTCTGATTGTTTTGGCATATCCATTTTCGTTTTTACACGATTCTGTCGAACTGTTCCAGTTGTTGATAGCCCATTTTTTTTAAATGTATCATCAAATCGGAAGAAGAAAAGAAATTATCAAAATATACATGGTATTTGCTGAGCTCTTCTTTTTGAGTAGTTCTCAATAGATCTTGAAGCAATTTGATTACCACTCTTGATCCTAAACATGCAGAAACTAATGGATTACGCGCATCAGTACCAGATTTGCCTGTGTAGATATCAAGATCATATAAATATCCATCAGAAGAACATAGTTCCCATAACTTTATTCCAAATCTGATTGGTTTGTTTCTGATACACTGTTTTATACTAAACCTTCCAAAATATTTCACCATTATATCATCAATAGATAAAGTGTAATCAAAAAACCTAAATTGCATACAATTTGATCGGAATAAATCATACAAATACCTAATTTTCCATACCTTATCATTTTCATCTTTGTCTTGCAACTTGTAAAATCTTATGTATTTTTTTATTTCGAAAAATTTATCTCTTGTCATGAGTTCTTTGATAACAGAGCATTGTAGAAGCCGACAATTTGACCAATAAACACGCTGACTTTTTCTGGAGGGTAATATAGTAATCATAATAATGACAAGAAATCTTTCACGATCAATTATACTAAGTTTGAAATTATTTTCTGAAATTCAATAATATGGTTTTTTAACGCACTTGAAAAAAACAATTCGAATAATTCTAATAAATTTTTATTATAAAATGATAAAATGGGACTATTATTGAAGAAACTAGTATAATCGTCAGTGCTTTAACAGAGCTATCATTGTAAGCATAATTCTGCCAATCATAAACATGATTAGGCTCTAATAATGTTTGCGTACTTGCGTAAGAACTCCTTACATATTCGTAAGAATCCGCAGGAAGTTCACAAGATAGGATATCTTCATCTTGATCATGAAGAGAGTCTCCATCAGAACTATCGTCGTCTGAAGGTAAGAGTGCTATATCGATGCGTTGATCGCAATCAACATCATCATCGTCAACTGAATCGAGTAAATCGGCAACACTTCCCCTTGACATTTTTTACCGTGGTGCCTCAAAAGAGCAAAGACATGGGATGATGCTAATATGTAAATCGAAAAAAAATATTTAAAAATTCTATTACTACATACTTTTTTCGAATAAAAGTGCTATATTGATTTCAGATATAGCATAACTTCTGTAAATCAAGACATTTTGAATAAGTAGAATAAATGAAAACAAATATCACTATGTATACTAATTGATTAGTATATCTATACGTAAAATAAAGATAGATGTAGTGTATCTATTTATACGGTACATATAGATATAATATAATTATTTATACGGTATAAATATAGATGTAATATATCTATACATACGGTATACATACTACTACAACACTTCAAATTTAGATTTCCTCAATTTGTATTTTTTTATAACATTTTTACACTAACACTTTGAAGTCTGACAGAAAAACGTCACTAAGGTTTTCTTCATGATTTTTTCCGTACAATGGATTGTCGCTTTTAGTTTTTCAAAATTACAAATTTTTTATAAACAATTGCAAATGATAACAGAAAAAACACAGGTACTTTTTTTTTCGGCTATGCCACCAATCCAATAGTTCGTTTGATGCTATCTAGCCTAGATTCGGCTCAGGATTTAATGGGTTAAACAAATTACAATATATATACTATAAATATACACTATTTCTTATAAAATGGCCCAAGATATAATCTGCAGCCCTATTTTACTCATACATATGGGAAAATCCATAATACTTTTAACTATTGTGTAATACTTTTTTAAAATTATTTATTGCTGCTATTAGCATGGCCTGCGAAGCACATACACGGGACTGGGTGTAAAATTTGCAATGTCCTTAAAAGTCGTTAAAACTATTACCGCGACTTTTTTAGACTGTTTCGTTCTTCCGCAAGCCTCGGCCAGCGTGGCACACTAGTATAGATTACAGGACTTTTTTTCTTGGTTACATTTAAGATTTTACACCTAATCTCTCGTTTATGTGGGCAATAAATAATTTTAAAAAAGTATTACACAACTTCTCGATCACAACATTCCAAGAATTTTCATGGGACAAAATCTAAATTATTTGAAATTTGCAGTTATGGCACGAAGAATTTAAAATATAAGATTTCCTGAACAAATATTTTTTTTTTATAGAAAAAACTACTTTTATAGCACGGTGTGACCTAAGTTTGAAGGTCATTTTGGTAATTTTAAGCCTTAAAATGAGCTTTTTCAAAGGGTTCGATCACAGCTAATGTCCAGCGGATAGTCCTTAAAGTATTGTTATATGTCCTAAAATACAGCTGATATAGACTCAGAATGTTGCAAGAAGCGATTTCCATGTAAAAATCCATTTTATCACCAAAAAAAAACTCCAAAATCAGCTATTATTGTACTGTTCCGAGTCAATAAGTTCATTAAATTAACTTATAATTAGAACAATATTACTTCTTATGTATATACATGAAAAATAATTTTCTCTTATAAAAGAACACTCAAAAACCAACAATTTAACCATTGTAGACTTTCCTATTCTTATGAACAAGTTCCTAACTGCCACTGGTTTCTAGCTTTAATTTTGTCAATTTTTTTACATGTTTTCTTTGTTATTTTTTCAAGCTATTAATAACCGGTTTAATAAAATATAATTTTCTCTTTCTATTAAAATATTTTTTCCGCTAAGGAATATTTTAAGAAGATCTCTATAAATATTGAGTTTATTTAGTGAAGGTCTACACCACCGGTCCAAAAATATTAAGAAAATTAATTTTGACATGATTGACTTTAGAGTTTACAAATTAGTTCTTGTTATTTAGTACTCAACTTTTTGTTGCATTTTTTATTTATGTCAGCATGCATATTCTCTGAATTGACAACTTTAAATGCATGCGCTATTACAGTTACAGATGAATAATTAATCAAAAAATAAATAACATTTTCATTAATAATCTTTGGATCACTTTATTATCAATTCAGCTGTAAATGAAAAATGTACCTGTTCTAAAATGTAATAGTATTACGTATTCATAAATTAGTCCGTAGCACTTGAATGAGACTACTTCAATATGCCATTTAAGTGACTTATAGTGCAAGTAACAAATTATATATACCGCTTAAGAAAATTCAAATCTGTGAACAAGGAAAGTGCACAATCTTCACAATCACCATTCATGGACTTTGCAAGAGCAGATCATTAATTGTGTTTTGAATAAATTTATTCACAGGGAAGTTTTAATAATGGAATTAAAACAAGTGTGATAATAGTGTATCTTTGCAAAATAAATGTAAAAATAAGATCATTATTTATGCAAAGAGAGCCTGTATGGTCAGTGAACTTCAGGAGTTGTGTTTCATATTTTTCACTAAGAAATGCTATAGTGCAAACTCTGCAAACTGCTATATTATATATAATATATATATATATATATAATATATACACTTATCGGGGTTTATGTAGCCCAAGACTGTATATTAGTACTTACAGCCCAGAGTTCCCTGTGGCAAGTGACTAAAGAAATAATGGACCCTGGGGTTATAGACTCTAGGTCGGGCCGTATAAACCCCTATATTTAGAAATATTATGAAGCCCGGGCTGCATAATCAAAATCGGGCTCGATAAATCCCTATATATAAAAAAACGGGCTTTATAAACCCCTTTCGAGAAATCTATATATATATATATATATATATATATGTGTGTGTGTGTGTGTGTGTGTGTGTGTGTGTGTGTGTGTGTGTGTGTGTGTGTATATATATATATACTAGTGGGGCTTCGCCCCCCTGCTCGCTCCGCTCGCCAACCCCCGATGTGTTGTAATTATAATAAAAAATGTTTTAAATTGTATACTTAGGAATAATTTTATAACGAAAGATATAAATGTATAATTGTCAGAAAGATCCCATTGGAAAAATGTTTATAAAGATAAGAAATGTATAATATATAAGTTATATATATAATTCGTCAATCTTGAAGCTAATGGCCAAATTTACTACCAGTATAGTGTTAATTATTTATTATAGGAAGTAGCAATAATAAAATAACACCATTATTTTGTTCGACGTTTCGGACATTTTTAACATGTCCCTCTTCAGGAATCTATTAAAAACCAACAAGATTTGTTATAAACCAACAATACAAAAAAAAATTTTTTTACAATAAACGGAAAATAATAATAACTTAAACTTACAATAATTGTAAATAACAAAGTCAAAGTAGTTGTGCGGGAAACAATCCGCTCGTCAATAACAAGAACACAAATTTTGCCAGTATATATAGTGTGCTGTATACGTATGTGTGTGTAATCATGCATTTCTAAAATAAATCGCACTGAGTTTATCATCAAATTTTCTTTTAACTTTATCCATAATAAAAGTGAGTTAGAAAATACAAATGCGAATTTGAAAAAGATAGATATAAAGTAGACGTATCAAAATATTATGAACCGGTCATAGACAATAACATACAGGTTAGTGACCCCGTTCAGTTGAATACGAAAGATGATAAATGGTTTGTCAATGTTTCGGGCGTTCAACTTCCAACGTACGTAAAGGACATTTTAAAGCTAGGTGAAAAATTTAATTTCAATAGTAGCTTTGATGATAGATTAGCAATAAATTATGTTAAAAACTTTGAAACTTTTGTTAGAAATTATCCGGATAAAGTGAATATTCCGAAAATACGTGGTACATTTCTCAATGTCATAAAAAAATTCTATCATAAAGACTTGTCGAATTATTCATACTTTGATAAAAAATTTAAAATGGATTTTAGAAAAACTAAAGAATTTGTGAAAAGTAATCCAGATATTTTAATAACGAGGGCGGATAAGGGTAACGCCACAGTTATCATAAAACAATCTGTGTATAAGGAAAAGTTAGAATCGTTATTTTGTGATGATAAATATTATGAAAAAATTGTATCAGATCCCCTACCTTCGTTAGAAAGGAAAACTAATGAACTTACTAAATGGTTGAACAAGATAGATTTTAGTGCTAAAGAGATAAAATTAGAACCTGTATTACAAAAATTCAATATTTCTAAAGCTTACGGTTTGATTAAAATACATAAAGATGGGTTTCCGGTCCGACCTATTATTTCCACTATAAACTCACCGTCTTATGCTATTTCTAAATTCTTTGCAAAATTTTTACAGAACAACTTAAAAATGCCATGGTCCCACATAGACAATAGTTCAAAATTAAAAGAAAAAATTGAAAATAAATATATTCCTTTAGACGACGAAATTATTAGTTTTGATATAGTAAGTTTATTCACGAATGTACCGGAATATCTAGTTTATAATGCAATTGAAAAACGATGGCATCAATTACATAACAAAATTAATTTGAATTGTTCTGAATTTATTAAAGTGATCACGTTTATATTAAATAATAACTTTTTCCAGTTTAATGGTAAATTCTATAGACAAACTTTTGGTTGTGCGATGGGAAACCCATTAAGCCCCATCTTATCCGATATCGTTATTGAAGATCTCGAATTACAATGTATAAATAATTTACTATCGAAGCCGTTGTTTTATTTTAGATACGTTGATGACATTGTTTTGTGTATCCATAAAAATGATATAGAACACACCTTGAATATTTTTAATTCTTATGATCAAAATTTACAATTTTCAGTTGAGCGTTCTCAAAATAATGTTATTAGTTTTTTAGATGTAAAATTAATTATGAATGAACATAGACACATTATTACTAATTGGTATAGAAAACCAACTTTCTCTGGAAGATACTTAAATTTCAATTCCCATCACCCGTTGAGTAATAAAATTGCGATAATTTACTGTCTTGTAGATCGTGCAATAATGCTGTCTCACAAATCTTTCCATAAACAAAATATTCTCTTCATAAAAGACGTCTTAAAGCATAACAATTATCCATCCGACTTTATTAATTTCCATATTAAGAAAAGACTTAAAAAGATTCATTCTATAAACGACCTTCCGCACAGTGACACTAATGATAACAAGACATTTATATGTTTACCTTTTATCAAAGAACTAGAAGGTTTCGCAAAAAATTTTTTCAAAAGACATAATACTAATGTGATGTTCAGTATGAAAAACAAACTTAATAATATTATAATATTAGGTAAAGATAAAAACAAAAAATTGAACAATTCTAATGTTATTTATAAAATTAATTGTGAAAATTGCAACGCTTCGTACGTAGGTCAGACATGTAGGCGGTTAGGTGTTAGAATTAGAGAACATCATAAAAAATATTGTGAAGAAGACAAAAATTCGTCATTATTTATTCATAAAATAGAAAAAAATCATAGCATAAATTTTCAAAATGTCAAAATATTAGATACTGAAATGAATACCGGTAAAAGATTATTTACAGAAGCGTTATATATACACACTCAAAAAAATTTTATGAATAAACAATGTGAAATTGCAAAGTTACCAAAAGAATACAGTGTACTTATAAATAATTACGAATTTTTGTCTTCGTAGTATTATGATAACAGTTTTGTACAGCAGATCAACTGACATTTTAAAGACACTTATATTACCGTATAACACGTCACACTTATACCTTTTGATAGTACATGGATGTACTCTAATACCAATACGTTGTCTTTCTAATGCCTTTCGTTGTTTTCTAACGCGCGCAGGGAGCTTCTCCCCTCCCGTCTGCCATCGCCACACGCTTATGCATGATTACACACACATACGTATACAGCACACTATATATACTGGCAAAATTTGTGTTCTTGTTATTGACGAGCGGATTGTTTCCCGCAAAACTACTTTGACTTTGTTATTTACAATTATTGTAAGTTTAAGTTATTATTATTTTCCGTTTATTGTAAAAAAATTTTTTTTTGTATTGTTGGTTTATAACAAATCTTGTTGGTTTTTAATAGATTCCTGAAGAGGGACATGTTAAAAATGTCCGAAACGTCGAACAAAATAATGGTGTTATTTTATTATTGCTACTTCCTATAATAAATAATTAACACTATACTGGTAGTAAATTTGGCCATTAGCTTCAAGATTGACGAATTATATATATAATCTACCATTAGCTGCATTCAATAAAACTGATAAGTTATATATATTTAACAGTTTTCCACGCCACCTTAGAGGTACTGTGAATAGGCGCGTTGGATTTTTTTTTTAAAGTGGCATCCCTCGCCAATAGCCCTACGTAACCACTTTCGCTGTTTAATTTTAAATTGGTATACTTTTTATATATGACTTATTTTACTACATATTTTTCATGTATTATTTACTAAATAATAGTTAAAATTTACGAAAATTTTGATAATTTTTCATTTGGGAAAATATTTCTTTAACATATTCTTTAATGTTTTACTTTTTTGTATGCTTTTCATAATTAGGAAACATATATTTATTGTTCCTTTTATATGTATTTTAGCATTATATGTTAACATTATGTAGAATATGTGAAAGATGTTAATGAACTTATAACATTTTAAAAATTTTATTACTATTTTCATAAAATTTTAAATATTATATATTTTAAAAAAGTTTAATTGTTATCATTTGAACAATACGAAAAATGTTATTAATAAAATTTTTCTTTAATATAATCCTTTAAGGTTTCATAAGTATTTTAGGAACTTGTAGATTTTTGTTGTTCCTTTTTTATATGTAGTTAATTGTTCGGACATATATTAAAGAAATTAATTTTTTTGACTTCTAATAATTATTTTAACTCTTAAACTTTTTTGTACAATATTCATTAATTTTTATCAATTGAATTTAATTATTATCTATATGTTTCAATTAAAGTTTTTATATAATTCATATCATACTCTTTAAGTAAGTTATTATTATACTCATTGTATTTATTGTCTTCTTTTTCATGTTTTTCCACCATTTCATTTAACCTATCAAGTTCAACGGTATCTTTTAAATTATCTACTTCATTATATTTATTTTGTTCTGGATTCCAAATCAATGGAATTTGTCCTTGTGTGATATCATTATTATATTCATTGATTTGATTAATTAAATCATGTTCATATTCATCTTCCTCATTAATGTGATTTTGTAGTTGTTTATTTATTTCATCCAAATATCTTGCATGCTGTATACTTTCTACTTCGACATATTTTTTCTGTGTTGGATCCCATCTTAATGGACTGGGTCTTGAATCTCCTTGATTAACCATTTGGTATTTTATTAAGTTATTGGTAATTATATTAAATGTGTTACAGTTAAAAATGTTAAATATCATAATATAATAAAAGAAAATAAGATAAAAAAATGTAATTAATCTAATATTTCTTTCCAAACAATATTTGTTATTTGATTTTTATTTTCTGTTTCATTTTGTATGTATATATTATTTGGATTTTTACATCTTGAAAGAGCAACATATAATTGACCATGAGAGAATAAAGATTTTTTTAGAAATAATCCCATGTTATCGAAACTTTGACCTTGAGATTTATTAATAGTTATAGCAAAAGCTAATACAATAGGAAATTGTTTCCTATATAAGATAAACGGCAATGCAGATGATTCACAAGTATTAAGTGTTATACGGGGAATAAAAAATTGTTTTCCTTTATTTTCTCCTGTAATGATTTCAGCTTTTATATTATATTTATATAATCCTATTATTTTGAGCCGGGTTCCATTACATAATCCATCACTTATTCGAATATTTCGAATTAACATTACTATTGAATTTATTTTTAATTTCAATTCATGTTGAGGTAAACCTTCACGTATGTTATTTAATATTTCTATTGGATAATTTAGATGAATATTTTCATCTGTTTGATCGACTCCTTTATGTGTTGCATAATTTATACTATAATATGTTATAGTTTCATGATTAATTAAGTTTAATATTTTATTATTTAATATATTTACTTCTTCATTATGTGAAGTTAATATAACATTTTTTGAAAAATCATAATTATTGTTAATATTTTTATAAATTATATGACAAACATCATTTGATTTCCATTCTTTAGGAATAATAAATTGATCAATTTTTCCTTCTCCTATATTTAATAAAAATGATGCAAAGTCTTTATTTTTAGTACGTATATTTATTTTTAATTTAAAAATATTAAATAAAGACCAAACATATGAATATTTAATGGATTCTTCTATAATTCTATTTCTAAATCCATTTTTTATTACTGGAAGAATTTGTCTAAAATCTCCACCTAAAATAATTAATTTTCCGCCAAAGGGATTATTATTATAGCATACATCTTTTAAAGTTTTATCTACGATTTCCAAAGCTTTTTTTAGGTATCATTGAAGCTTCGTCCCAGATAATAACTTCAGCTTCTCTTAATTTTTTTTTACATATTCTACATAATGTTAACATATAATGCTAAAATACATATAAAAGGAACAATAAATATATGTTTCCTAATTATGAAAAGCATACAAAAAAGTAAAACATTAAAGAATATGTTAAAGAAATATTTTCCCAAATGAAAAATTATCAAAATTTTCGTAAATTTTAACTATTATTTAGTAAATAATACATGAAAAATATGTAGTAAAATAAGTCATATATAAAAAGTATACCAATTTAAAATTAAACATCGAAAGTGGTTACGTAGTGCTATTGGCGAGGGATGCCACTTTAAACAAAATCCGACGCGCCTATTCACAGTACCTCTCGGGTGGCGTGGAAAACTGTTAATAGTATATAAGTTATATATTATACATTTATATACTGATAATGATTAATAGAATTATTTCTAACTATACATTTATATCTTTCTAAAAAACAATTCCAAAAGAATTGCTTCTAAAAATTTTTCTAACAGGAAAATTTATATAAAGCTATTGTTAAAGAATAAAAATCCAACAGTACCTTCAAGGTGACATAGCATTTCATTTCAATCAAAATTTTTTTCTTCCCAATATTAAATTTTACATAAATTTGTTTCCTACTTTATGACATTGTTTAAGAGACATTGAGGGGGGCCTAGGAGGAAGCTGAGGGGGCGCTGAGGTGGGGGTGAGGTGGGAGCGAGGGGGCGCTGAGGACGGGGTGAGGGGGGCTCTAACAGAATAAGAAGTCACGAAATAACGTAAAAAATGACGGAATTTTACGTTATTTTGAGGAGGGGCTGAGGGGGCGCTGAGGTGTGGGTGAGGAGGGGGCGAGGCGGGCTGAGGTGGGAGTGAGGTGGCGCTGAGGTGGGCGTGAGGTGGGGCTACGTGGTAACATTCATCTATATAATATAGAAAGATATATATATAAGTTAAGTGATAATTATATATATATATATATATATATATATATATATATATATATATATATATATATATATATATATATTTATCTGCAACGGTTCGTTCCGGGACGTTTACACTGTACATCGCTGTTATTTCCGGGACGCGCTGTTTTTTCCGGGACGTCCCGGAAAATCTGTGTCTGCAACTGTTATTTCCGGGACGTGGTATTAGTCCCACACCCCAGGGATATTATTTCTTTAGTCACGCGCTTATATAGGGAACTCTGAAGAGATAAACTATAGGACCCTGTAGATTACCAGAAATAACGTTTATAGGTCTTTATATATATATATATGTGTATATATATATATATATATATATATATATATATATATATATATATATATATATATATATATATATATATATATATATATAATATTATTATTATATTAGAATCATTACATCTTTACTATTATTATTATTATTATTATTATATATATAGATGTATATATATATATATGAAACAGGACTTATGTTGACATCGCGTGTTAATACTTATGTAAAATTAACACGTAAAAATTATGCGGACGTCCGCATAAGTACCGCAAAGTCAGCATAAGTCTCGCACCAGTTCAGAAATTGTCTGCATAAGTCACGTTCCATACAAATATTCATATACGTAATGCAAGCTTCTGGGATTTCTGTTAGTTTCCGGGATGTCCCAGAAAATTTTTGGTCAAAACATATATGTAACGCAATGTTCTGGGACCATTGAGGTCGGTTTTGATATAGGAAGATTATTTCATTAGTCACTTTTCCCGCAATTTCGGTACTAAAAGCGGGCGCCGCAGGCGTCGTGGTGATAGTCAATACCCTGAGGGATGTTTTTATTGTAGACAATGGCGGCGCGTAGCGCCGCCCTTACCTCCTTATACTGCGGCACAACTTCTATTGCAGACAAACCCTAAGAAATCCCAGGATATTGCGTTATGCATATATATATATATATATATATATATATATATATATATATATATATATATATATATATACTGTGTGTGCGTGCGTGCGTGCGCGCGTGTGTGTGTATGTGTAAGTGTGTTGTAACGAGGTACAGTTAGGGAGAGCGTAATAATCCCTCTCAGGGGTTCGCGGGGTAATATATGGGCGTACTATACGCCCAGGCGACTCACCGTTGTAGAATTACCTGTAGGCAGGCAGAAGTGCCTCGGCACAGGTTCCGAACATGCGAGCCCGGCTTCTATTGTAGGAAGCTTAGGCTGCTTTCTACTAGAGCCGACGTTGCACTCTGCTGCTGCTGCCAACCGCTGCCCGCGAACTACCGGCTGCTCGCTACGACCTAGCTTTATCTGCGCAGCCGGTCTTATTACCCGTACAACGCCGCTGACCTAACCTCAAGCGGCTTATGAATACTTACTCCCGTTACCGATGCTTCTCTAGGGGGCATTGCCTGCGACTAGCTTCAGCGCTGAAAACAAAATGGTAGAGGGTGGTATTCGGAGAGCATGCATAGGTTAAGGTCCGCTAAATAAATACTCGTGACTCGACTGTTAAGATAAAACAAACGGGTTTATTCTAATTAAATATGTCGGGCTAAGGGGCGCGACACACGAACAGCCAAGTTATAAATAACAGGCTGAGACTTAGTAGCGCCGGCGACCGGCGCCACCACCCTAACCTCCCACGCGAGGTTAGGGTTTGCGCACGCGTGGCCGCGACTTAAGCGGCTGCTGATGTAGTGGCGGAGCTGCTCCCCCGCTCACTCGCTACAAACACTAATATTCAAACACGCTACTAAGATGCAAGCGCACTTACACGGGGCTGGCCAGCCATCGCCGCTATCTCTCTCTCTACCTATCTATCTCTCTCACTCTCGTGGACTCGCACTCGCTGCAAGTGGAGGGCGGGGATGGATCAGGCTTCGCTGTCCCCGTCCTTCTCTAGTAGGCTCTCTCTCTCTCTCTCTCTCTCTCTCTCTCTCTCTCTCTCTCTCTCTCTCTCTCTCTCTCTCTCTCACGCTCTATTGTGGTTGGTGGAGGCGCTGTTGCGGTCACGGTTTCAGCGGTGGAGGCGGGACACACTCACTCACTCCGCAGGATGCGCGGCGGCGACGAACGACTACTTTCGCGTGTCATGGCGGTCAACAACATGGCCGAAGCGTCGCATTGGTAGCGACACAGTGGCTTCGTCCTCTTCTCCATCTGCCTCATTCGCGCGAGATTCGAATCTCGCAACGCAGTATACGTGATTCTCATAACTTATATCGGCGTCCGTTACAATATATATATATATATTATATATAGTTGTAAAACTCAAAATGTGTACCTATCCCCTCCACCCCCTCCACCCCGTTCACCTCCCTCCACGTCCCCTCCACCTATCCCACCATACTTAATCCATTCCTCATATTCTGCTAAAAATTTTATATAGTGTGTTTCCTGATTCGCTGGTAATGAATCAGCAATCAGATTTTGAGAATTCAAAATGGCGGATCGATGGTGGAGGCCAAATATTGAAATATTACTGGATCTTGCTGAAAAATGTATGTACGGAATTTCTGCATACGATGATTATGAATTTGAACTCAGATTTTAAGAATTCAAAATATCGGATCGAAGATGGTGGCCAAATATTCAAATATTAATGGATTTTGCTGAAAATTATATATTATGGGTTTCCGGATTCTCTGATTAGGAATCTGAACGCAGATTTTGTAAATACAAAATGGCGAACAAAAAGTGAAATATTACTGGATTATGCTGAAAATTGTTTATACGGGTATCTGGATTCGCTGATTACGAATTTGAACTAATATTTTGCCAAATCAAAATAGCGGCGAAACATTGAAACATTGCTGAATCTTGCAATTGTATATGGGAGATTTCTGGATTCGCATGATGACGAATCTGAATTTAGCTTATAAAAATTCAAAATGGCGGATCGAAGATGGCGGCTAAATATTAAAATATTATTGGATTTTGCTGGAAATTGTATATAGGGTGTTACTGGATTCGCTGGTTACAAATCTGAACTCAGATTTAGAAAATTAAAACTGACGGATCCAAGACGGCTACCAAAAATTTAAATTTTACTCGATTTTGCTAAAAATTATATATAGAGGGTTCACAAATTCGCTGATTAGGAATCTGTACTCAGATTTTGAGAATTAAAAATGTCGGCTCTAAGATGGTAGCCATATATTCAAATATTACTGGAATTTGCTGAAAATTGTATATACGGAGTTTCTGGATTCGCTGATTACGAATCTGAACTCATATTTTGCCAAATCAAAATGTCGGCCAAATATTGTAATATTACTGAATTTTGCAATTGTATATGGGGGATTTCTGGATTCGTATGATGATGAATCTGAATTCAGATTATGAAAATTCAATATAACGGATCGAAGATGCCTGCCAAATTTTGAAATATTACTGAATTTTGCTGAAAATTGTATATAGGATTTTACTGGATTCGCTGATTAGGAATCTGAATTCAGATTATGAAAATTCAATATGACGGACCGATAATGGCGGCCAAATATTGAACTATTACTAGATCTTGCTGAAAATTATATGTACGGAATTTCTGGATTCGCTAATTATGAATCTGAACTCAGATTTTGAAAATCCAAAATAGTGGACCCAAGATGGCGGCCAAAATTTGAAATTTTGCCGGAATTTTCTAAAAGTTGTATATTGTAAGTTTCCGGATTCGTTCATTAGAAATCTGAATTCAGATTTTGTAAATACAAAATGGCGGCCAAAAATTGAAATACTACCTGTTTTTGCCGAAAATTGTATATAGGAGGTTTCTGGATTCGCTGATGACGAATCTGGACTAATATAATATATAATATTTTGCCAATTCAAAATGACGTCCAATTATTGAAATATTACTGAATTTTGCGATTGTATGTGGGGGATTTTTGAATTCGCATATTAGGATTTCTGGATTCGATGATTACGAATCTGAACTCAGATTGTGAAAAATCAAAATAATGGACCCAAGATGTTAGCCAAAAATTGAAATTTTACCGGAATTTGCTAAAAATTGTATATTGTGGGTTTCCGGATTCGCTGATTAGGAATCTGAACTCAGAATTTGTAAATACAAAATGCCGGCCAAAAATTGAAATATTACCTGTTTTTGCCGAAAATTGTATATAGGTTTCTGGATTCGCTGATTACGAATCTGAACTTAGATTTTGAAAATTCAAAATGGTGGACAAGAATTAAAATATTACTGGATTTTTCTGAAAAATTAGTTTATAATCAATAAGTAACAAATAATATCAGAGCTGAGGTAATGAACTACATATATATTATGCATTATTTCGTTAAATATAAATATACCTAATATTTAAAAATTAATAAATGTTAAGAATAATTTTTTTAAAAAACAATACAGAAAATTTAAATGAAAAAATAAATGTTTCATGATATTATTTAATAGGGGGTTATCCTTATTCATTATTATCAATATTTATCTTCATATGAAATATAATCCGCAACTACAATTATAAGATTAATTTTACATCACATTATTATATTTTTTAAAATAATCAATTTTTATATATAATTAAAACTTAAATAACTTTCCATATTTATTCGATCCAAATTTTTGTGATTATTCACTGAATGAATATTCTAGCATATCTAGCAAATTTAGAAAAAAACCATTTTTAAAAACAAAATTCAGTTTACACATATTTTAGAAAATAATTTTCAGTTGTTTTAGCTGTTGCAATAATATTTTTCTTTAAGAATTCACACTAAAAATGGGGGTTGGCGAGCGGAACGAGCAGGGGCCGAAGCCCCCCCTAGTGTATATATATATATATATATACCGGGTGTCCCATTTTAAAACCACCAGGCAAATATGTCGAAAACTAAGGGAGATGGAAAAAAATTTTTAATACAAAAGTTGTAGGGTTCAGAGGGGCCCAACTGATCGTGACCTTGGTTATGACTTTGAGGTCAATGATCAAGGTCATTTGAAGGTCAAATCGATTTTTTCAAATGGGAACCCCCACTTTTGACCTCGTAAATGGAAAGAGCGGAAAATTTTACGTTCAGATATGTCCTTGAGTCAAGGTCATGGTCATGGTCATGGTCATGTTTAAAATCAAAATCAATAAACGCATCAAAACATTCCCATAATTAGGTATACGAGGCAAATTGTTAAATACAAAAGTTGTACGGTTCAGAGGGGCCCAACTGATCGTAACCTTGGTTATGACCTTGAGGTCAATGATCAAGGTCATTTGAAGGTCAAATCGATTTTTTCAAATGGGAACCCCCACTTTTGACCTCGTAAATGGAAAGAGCGGAAAATTTTACGTTTAGATATGTCCTTGAGTCAAGGCCATGGTCATGGTCATGGTCATGTTTAAAATCAAAATCAATCAACGCATCCAAACATTCCCATAATTACGCATACGAGTGTTAAATAGAGAAGTTGTGGGAACCCCTATTTTTGACCTCGTAAATGGAAAGAGCGGAAAATTTTACTATTTTTACTATTATCAACATTTACCAGGGTTAACCACTTATATCAAATAATAACAAAAGTTAATAAGTGTTGACCACCTCTATCCAATAGTGACCGGTAGTATTCAGCATTGATCGGCAATAATCAATAATTATTACTGTTTACATCAAATTGTTTTCAAATTGAGCACACTTATATTGGCACAGAAAATTAAACTTTTTCGTTTTAAAATATTGTATAGTATAATAACATATTATTTCTTTTGTGGTGTGTTTTGATAAATAATTGCATTTACAACTAAAAAAGAATGCCTGACTATTCTGCTAATGAAATAGTTGATATTCTTCTTATTTTAGGAGAATGTCGACGAAACTATCGAGAGGCAAGCAGATTGTATCGTGCTCGGTTCCCTCAACGACAACATCCTGATCATACGGTAATACGTGACATTGAACTGCGCGGTCGACAAGGAAACTTCGTTCGAAGAAGGAGGACACTGAATGAACACGATTATGAAAATAAGCCTCGCTTTCTTGCTGTTCTAGCCATGGTACATTTAAATGTTCATGTCAGTTTACGCGAAATCGAGTTAACAATGGGTATTCCAAGATCTACGGTCAGTAGATATTTACGATATGCGCGTTACCATCCTTACCACATTACTCTAAATCAAGCTTTAACTGTGGAAGATTATCGACGGAGAATAACATTTTGCCAATGGGCAACACAACAAATTACTGATGATGAAAATTTCTTTAACAATGTTCTTTTTAGCGACGAGGCTACATTTCAGAGTACTGGTATGTTGAATCGCCATAACTGCCACTACTGGTCTCCTGTTAATCCTCATTGGATGCGAGAAGTTGATCATCAGCATCGCTGGAATGTAACGGTATGGTGTGGTATTATTAACTGATGTCTGATTGGACCTTATTTTTTTGAAGGTCACGTAACTCAACATACTTATTTACAGTTGCTGAGAGACGAGCTGCCACTCTTTCTAGAAAACGTTGATCTCCATACAAGGGCCAGAATGTGGCTACAACAAGATGGTGCTCCTCCACATTATGCCAGAATTGTCAGAGATTTTCTTAATGAAAGGCTTAACGGTCGATGGATTGGTAGAGGAGGTCCCGTAGCATGGCCACCAAGATCTCCAGATCTGACATCTCCAGATTTTTATTTATGGGGCTTCCTAAAAAATACAGTCTACCGCAACAGGCCAACTACAGGAGATGAAATGATTCAAAGGATTGCACAAATCTGCTTAAGTATTCCACGTCAAGTATTATTAAATACTGTTAGAAACTTTAAAAGGAGAATAGAATGTTGTCAACAAGTAAATGGTGCAACTTTTGAGCATCTTCGTCAGTAAATGGTGACCGAAACACTTGGATCCTATGACTAAATACACATGAACGTGGAATTTTCCAATGAATTTTTAGCTGGCCTGATCATCCCCGACCTTGCCTTAACTGGCCGGGTCATCTCCGACCTTGCCTTAACTGGCCGGGTCATCTCCGACCTTGCCTTAACTGGCCGGGTAATCTCCGACCTTGCCTTAGGTGACCGGGTCATCTCCGACTTTGCTCTTAACTGCACGGAAACTGACCATAACTTTGACCATGACCTTGACCCAAGGTCATATCAGAATTTTTCGGTTTTTCTATTTACGAGGTCAAAAGTGAGGGTTGCCGTTAAACAAAATTGATTTAACCTTCAAACGACATTATCCTTGACTTCAAGTTCATGGTCAAGGTCACGATCAGTTGGGCCCCTCCAAACACTACAACTTCTGTATTTAACACTCGTATGCATAATTATGGGAATGTTTGGATGCGTTGTTGATTTTGATTTTAAACATGACCATGACCATGGCCTTGACTCAGGGACATATCTAAACGTAAAATTTTCCGCTCTTTCCATTTACGAGGTCAAAAGTGGGGGTTCCCATTTGAAAAAATCGATTTGACCTTCAAATGAACTTGATCATTGACCTCAAGGTCATAACCAAGGTCACGATCAGTTGGGCCCCTCTGAACCCTACATCTTTTGTATTAAAAGTTTTTTTCCATCTCCCTTAGTTTTCGAGATATTTGCCTGGTGGTTTTAAAATGGGACACCCGGTATATGTATATATATATATATATATATTTATCTGCAACGGTTCGTTCAGGGACGTTTACACTGTACATCGCTGTTATTTCCGGGACGCGCTGTTTTTTCCGGGACGTCCCGGAAATTTTTCTGTACGTAAGCGTTATTTCTGGGACGCGTCTAGAGTCAATAACCCCAGGGATATTATTTCTTTAGTCACGCGCTTATATAGGGAACTCTGAAGAGATAAACTATAGGACCCTGTAGATTACCAGAAATAACGTGTATAGGTCTTTATATATATATATATATATATATATATATGTGTGTATATATATATATATATATATATATATATATATATATATATATATATATATATATATATATATATAATCATATAAACATGGACTTATGCTGACACCAATGTATAAGACCACGTGACCTGTCTGCATAAGTGTAGTACCGTTTATACAAGTGTCTGCACAAGTCTAGCGTGACTAAAGAAATAATCTCTCTACTTATGCTGACGTCTGCATAAGTCGGTCTCTGTCTGCATAAGTCTATTTCAATTTCGGAAAGTGTCTGCATAACTAGCGTTTCATATATTTATGTATATATATATATATATATATATATATATATTTGTCTGCAACGGTTCGTTCCGGGACGTTTACACTGTACATCGCTGTTATTTCCGGGACGCGCTGTTTTTACCGGGACGTTCCAGAAATTTTTCTGTACGTAAGCGTTATTTCTGGGACGCGTCTAGAGTCAATAACCCCAGGGATATTATTTCTTTAGACTAAAGAAATAATATCCCTGGGGTTATTGACTCTAGACGTGTCCCAGAAATAACGCTTACGTACAGAAAAATTTCCGGGACGTCCCGGAAAAAACAGCGCGTCCCGGAAATAACTGCGATGTACAGTGTAAACGTCCCGGAACGAACCGTTGCAGATAAATATATATATATTATTCATACCCGTAACTTTGAGGATCTAGAGTTTATTTCGCCAGAGTCTTGCGTGCTTGACTAAAGAAATAATCCCCTCTGTGGGTAGAAGGTACTAATATAAATCCTCAAAAGTACCGTTTCATACCTTGGTACTTTGAGGATAAATCCTCAAAGTGCCGAAAAATCCTCAAAGGATGCAAATTATATATATATATATATATATATATATATATATTGCGGAAACCGGTACTTTTGAGGAAATATAGTTTTTTTTCTCCAGAATTCGTATATGCTTGACTAAAGAAATAACTCCCTCTCTACGTTGAAGGTATTAATAGAAATCCTCAAAAGTCCGAAAAATCCTCAAAGTATCGAATCCGTGCTGACATAGATCCTCAAAAGCTGCAATTGATATATTTATATATATATATATATATATATATATATATATATATATATATATATATATATATATATATATATATATATATATATATATATATATATATTTCTGTTCACCGCTATGTTTGAGGACTTTTCATTGGTTTACCGCTATGTTTCAGGACATTTGCATCTTTCCAGCACTGTCCTGAATGAGTAACATGCTCACGCCCACTTTCCAGGACATTTTTGTATTATTCAGGACCTTTAGATTTACTTTCACAACGTGCTTTTCCGTAAAATTTTTCCGAAATCAACGTAAAATACTGCGGAACTCAATGGGGGCGCCGCAGGCGTCGTAGTGCTAGTCAATATCCTGAGGGATTTGGTTATTTCAGACAATGGCGGCGCGCAGCGCCGCCCTTACCTACTTCTATTGCAGAAAACCTAGAGGTGTCCTGAATAGTAGCACTGAACAACTTTATATATATAATACGTTAACTTAATTAATTTATTGTCTCTGATGAGTACAGTAATAGCGGATTTTGGAGTTTTTCTGGTAATAAAATGGTTTTTTACATGGAAATCACTTCTTGCAAACATTCTGAGACTATATCAGCTATATTTTAGGACATATAACACTACTTTAAGGACTATCCGCTTGACATTAGCTGTAATCGAACCCTTTGAAAAAGCTCATTTTAAGGCTTAAAATGGCGAAAATGACCTTCAAACTTTTTTCGATGACTTTGAAATAAAATTTTTCTGAAACTTGAGCTAATTTGCAAGCAAAAATGTATTTATCTCTTTTGGTAATAATTGCATCGTTTTGGAGTTATTTAGGCTTGAAAATGAGCAAAAAAGCTCCAAAAGGGCTCAAAAAATCTAAAAATAATTCAGGGTCACTCGTTGGATGCCTAGGAAGACATTTCGACTGTTAACAAAGGAAAAAAAATATTTTGGTCACGATCTGCAAGAGAACTTATATATATATATTGTTTATTGCATATTATTTAATTTACATTTTTTCTTTTTTGTTTAGCTCATTTTGGCCTCAGAAGCCACTAGGTGACCCTCTTAAGAAAACAATCGTTTGGATATTGTCCCCGAAATCAAACAGAAACAAAATAAAAATAAGATTAAGAATAATATTGAAAGTAAAAGTAAGAAAAGGCATACAAACACTCTTAAAAAGTTGAAACAAAGTGTAGCACCACCCATATGACTAAACCAAGTCTCCACTGGAAGTCGCAAGAGTAATCGGGGAGTGCTGAGAGCATTTGTCATTAATGTGACTTCCTTAAAGATGAACATTAATTAGATTCATATTTTTCTACGTGACAACCCGACTTATCACTTATTTGGTCTTACGGAGACCAGGTTTGATCTATCTGTTGCGGATGATGTCATTCAGATCCAAGGGTTCAAAGTTTTTAGACAGGACATAACTCTACATGGGCGGGGAGTTGCCTTTTTTGTTCGGAGCAACTTCTCATCGGAGATTTTAGAATCGTCTGTTGTCTGCAGAATTATCTTTACAGGTGGCTCAGCATGGTGTTATGAATCACACCCGCAAATCTCATACATGGATCGACGTAATTCTTGCCGACGAAAATGATACAATACTTGACGCACGCAACATCCCGGCGACCTATTGCAACAGTCACAACATAAAAGATATTTCTATTCCATGGGTAATACAGCCAGAAGAAAATTTGGAACTTATTGAGTACAGAAACTATAGAGAAATTACTCCATCTGCATTGGCCGAATTTCTGTCTTCTTGCGACTGGTCGCCATTTACAAATACTGTTAATACTGATACTGAGACTGCACTTGGTCATCTCTGTAACAATCTTACGAAAGCAATCCACGAACTTGCTCCCGTTAAAATGCTAAAGCCAAAAAAGGGCCAGCTACCATGGATTGAAGCAGAGCTAACCAGGATGCAGAAAAAACGTGACGCCACTTACAAACGTTATAAGAGGACAGGGAAGACTATTTATCTTGAGCAGTTTCTGGCACTCCGATAAACTCATGACGAAAAATTGACAGAAGCCAGTGCATTTTACTACAACAATCGACTGTCGGAGGCTCTTGCTAATGGCAATGTTTGGATGGAGCTGAAAGATCTAGGGCTGCTATCTAAACCAAATGTGGATTGCATTCGAATGGCTTCGCTCCGGATGAACTGAATCAGCAATTTGCTGGCGTGTCAATCTCGCCGCAGGACATTTATGGGGATTGCAAGAATATCTTGAATACTGCAAATTCTGAAGGTTTTAGATTCAAAGATGTTGGTTTGACAGATGTTATTCTTGCAGTCTCATTTTTCGTCTCAGGCTCGTGGCGAGTATGGCATTCCTCAAAGCGTTGTAGCTAAGACTCGCCATAATCGGGGAACATCTTGTGCGACTATTCAACTGCTCATTTGCACCGGGTGTTTTTCTGGACCTTTGGAACAAAGCGCGTATAACACCGTTAAAGAAGTGTTCTTCACCAAAAAGTCCATCAGAATTTAGGCTGATCTCAATTTCATGCTTTCTTTCTGTTAAATAATGACACACTACTTAGATAGAATAAAAGAGTTTATTAAGAGACTTAAGCTAAGTTACAATAGAACCTTACTCGGCGCGGGTCATTCTCGGTCTAACAACAAGTTAGCAGGAGCATCGCGCTCGCCCGTCGACTCTCACACGTTATAGGGTGGGGAACGCACATGTTTACAAACGTGGGTCGCTCGCGCTATATTGCCTACATTGGCATCGCACAATATAATATGTATATTCTCAACACGCCTCCTTACATTTATATTGTACACTTTTACATATCTCATTTTACATTTAACAAATTTCTATATTTAATATACTTATCTTTGCATAGCGCCTTTGTAAAAATATCCGCAATATTTTCATTTGAATCGACTTTTACAATTTCAATTTCTTTTTCTTTCACACTCTCATGCACAAAATGATAATGTATTTCAACATGCTTTGAATTCTTTGTAAAATTACCACATTTTGCTATATTAATCGCGCCTGTATTATCCTCATAAATTTTAATTGGATTATTTATTTTTACATCAAAAATATTTATCAACTCTCTTATAAACTTAAGTTCACTCACAGCTTCTGATAAAGCTACATACTCTGCATAAGTCGACGCTTTTGTCACACATTTTTGTTTTCGCGATTTCCATTCAATCATATTACCAAAAACTCTAATCACATAACCAGATGTGGACTTTCTATCAATATTATCGCCAGCCCAATCCGCGTCTACATAACAATCAATTAAGTCGCAATTTTCATTTCTTTTATATTTTAAACTTAATTTTTTCGTTCCATACAAATACTTTAATATTCGCAGCGCATATTTCCAGTGTGTTTCTGTATAGCAGTTTTGAAACCTGCTTAAATAATTAACGCTATAACTAATATCTGGTCGAGTACCAGAACTTATATATAATAAAGCACCAATTATATTTCTATATTTTATATTTAGTTCACATTCATCAGATCTTTCAATTTTTAAATTAGTTTCCATTGGAATATTATGTAATTTACTGTCTTTTATTTGAAATTTAGTTGCTAAAGTTTCTATATATTTTTCTTGACTTAAATCCATTTTACCATTTTTATAATCATAATTAATGTTAATCCCAAGATATTCTTTTATTTCTCCTAAATCTTTCATCTTGAATCTCTTAGATAATAATCTTTTTACATTGCGTATTAATTCCTTGTTTTTACTACATATTAATAAATCATCAACATATATAAGAATATAAATAATGTCCTCTCCTTCTTTATTAACATACAAGCATAAATCTATATTGCTTCTCTCAAAGCCTAAATCAGTTAAGTATTCATCCAAACACTCATACCAGTCTCTTGGACTTTCTCTCAATCCATAAAGCGCTTTTAACAATTTATAAACTTTATTTGTGCCATTTTCATATCCTTTGGGTTGACTCACATATACTTCTGTAGTTACTTTCCCATTTAAGAATGCAGTTTCTACATCCATTTGTTCTATTCTGAGCCCATATTGACAACAAAATGAAAATAAGATTTTTAGTGTTTGATTTTTCGCTACAGGAGAATATATGTCATCAATTACATCAGTTTGCTGAAAACCTCTTACAACTAATCTAGCCTTATATCTATTATCTGACTTTTTCGTATAAACCCATTTGACATCTAGAACTTTTTTATTTTCTACTCTATCAACTAATTTCCACGTTTTATTTTTATTTATGCATTCGATTTCTTTATTCATGGCTTCTTGCCAATTTTTACTCTCTTTACTATTTATCGCCTCCTCAAATGTACAAGGCGTATCTACTCTACAGTATCTTACATATATATTATAACTTTCCTTTTCTGGGTATCTTACGGGACTTTTCCTATCACGCGTAGATTTTCGCGGAACTTTCAATGTTGTGTTTTCTGCATCGTTACATTTCCCCGAAGGTTGATGTAACAATAAATTATTCTTTTCTTTTACTTTACCTTGTTGCTCTTCGAATTCATTCGCGTTTTCAAAGACATTATCCGATAAATCATCGTTTGTACTTGCATCACTTTCTGTACTATCATCGTTAACAATATTATCTTTATAATCAATACCAATGCATTTAACATCTCTTTCTATGATATCCACATGCCTTGCAACAATTATTTTATTATTTATAAGTACTCTATAGCCTACATCACTATAACCTAATAGAATCCCCATTTCTGCTTTCGTATCCCACTTAGAGAATCGTTTTTGTTCTGGTTTTCTCACAAAAACTTTACTACCATATAATCTTAAATTTTCTACATTTGGTTTTCTCTTAAAAAATATTTCGTAAGGAGTCTTTCTTTCTATCGTATTTGCTAGCGTACGATTTTTCAAATACGTCGCGGCACATATTATTTCTGGCCAGTAACATTTGTGTACTTTTGCCTCTGCTAATAAACATCGCGCCATGTTCATTATCGATCTATTAAATCTTTCAGCAGTGCCGTTTAATTCGTGTACATACGCTGGACAATTATTCATAATAATACCCTTTTCTTTGGCCAATTTATAAAACCGATTGTTTAAATACTCTTTCCCGTTATCACACCTCAATATTTTGACTCTCTTTCCAGTTAAATTTTCAGTTTCATTTATAAATTGAACTAAGCAATCAAAAACTTCATCTTTAGCCTTTATGCAATAAACTTTAGCTATTTTACTATAATCGTCAATAAAGGAAGCAAAATATTTTTCTCCGTTAAACCCTGTTGTCTTAAAGGGACCGCATACATCCGTATGTATAATTTCTAATATATCTTTCGCCTTTGTTCTATTATTACTAAATGGCAAGTTATGCATCTTATTTTCAATACAAGTTTTACATTTCATAAATTCAGATTCCAGTTCGTTTGGAATACCCTTTAATAACTGTTGTTTACATATCGTATTCAAATATCTAAAATTTACGTGACCTAACACTCTGTGCCATCTTTCCTTTTGACTCATGTTATTATTTCGTTTGGAACTATTTACACATGCGACCTTGTATTTCAATTTACTTTTCATTTTGTAAAGTCCGTTTTCTCTTATAGCTATTGCTGTAAGTTTATTATTCCGATCAATAATGTTTGTAAAATTTCTTTTTGAAATAATAGTATTGTTATTCTCAGTTAATTTTCCATAACTAATCAAATTTGCTTTCATTTCTTTCGCGTAGAATACATTACTCATTTTTACTTCGTTATTTTTGCCAGATACGTTAAAGTAACTTACTACCGTACCAATACTCGTTGCCTTTATCGGCCTATTATCTCCTACATAAATATTTACCGGTTCTTTAAGTTCAATACAATTCTCAAAATAATTTTCGTTATTTATTATATGATCGGAACACCCGCTGTCGAGTATCCAATCAATTTCGCTAATACTTGACCTGTTTGTTTCGTTGGTGTACGCAGCGTGTGTCGTCGCTATCCATGCGCTCGTACCTTCGCCGCTCTGTTCGCTCGTACTTGCTCCTTGTTGTCCATGGAATTTTCCGCGTCCTCTGCCGTAATGGCCCCTTCCGGCTGTGCCTCGGCTGCGACCACGTGACGATCCTCTCCATGAGCTGCCGTTGCTACCTGCTTGTCCTCCATCTTGGCAATCTCGTGCGAAATGACCAGGTTTTCCGCACTTATAGCAGTTTCCTTTCTTGCAGTAAATGCATTCGTACTTCTCTCGTTATGCTCTTTTCGATTCTTCATTTCAGCTAGCTTAATTTTGTTCCTTATGTAATCAGCCGTTTGTTCTTCTTCTTTCAATGTATCAACCAAATCACCTATATAACTGTATGATTCTGGTAACGTGTTAAGCATATAATTCAATTTTTCTTTTTCGCTTATTTTAGCACCCGCGCCTCTTAACTCGTTTACTGCTTTTTCAAAATCACTGAAAAATGTCTCTGAATCACTATAATTTCTTAATCTTAATTTCTCCAGTCTATTCCTGCAGACTATTTGTAACGCCGTTGATTCTTTTAAATACATACTGTCTAGCTTCTTCATAATTTTGTATGCTGTTTCTTCTTCACAAACAAATTCTAATTGTTTATCTGATATCGCACTATAAATTATATTTATTGCTTTCAAATCATTCTGATTCCATTCTTCTACTTTGTCTGTTTCACTCTTTTCTCTTTCTATCACAATTTCACATTTTTTGAGCTTCATGTACATTTGGATCCTCCTTTTCCACATACTGTAGTTTCCTCCATCAAACACCGGTATCGAAATATCCTTTTTCTCCATTTCGTCTTCTTGATTATTCTCGAACGTTCCTTCTTGTTCAGAATCTTTCTCTTGCTTGACCTTCGATGTTGTGGCTTCTTCCTTCGACTTGAGCGTTCCTTCGTGCTCGGAGTCTTTTTCTTCCCGTTTGTCAGGCGTCTTGATATAAGCACTCTATCTTTTCCCGAAGGTTAAGATAGAGAGCTGAGAAGTAACCACGCTCTGCTACCATGTTAAATAATGACACACTACTTAGATAGAATAAAAGAGTTTATTAAGAGACTTAAGCTAAGTTACAATAGAACCTTACTCGGCGTGGGTCATTCTCGGTCTAACAACAAGTTAGCAGGAGCATCGCGCTCGCCCGTCGACTCTCACACGTTATAGGGTGGGGAACGCACATGTTTACAAACGTGGGTCGCTCGCGCTATATTGCCTACATTGGCATCGCACAATATAATATGTATATTCTCAACACTTTCAAAGGTCTTAGAGAAGATAGCTCTAGACCAGATGCAAGAGTTTCTTATAACCAACAAAATCCTTGACCCTCTGCAGATGGGTTTCAAAAAACATCACTCTACCCAGACAGAGACTTGACAAAAAATACGTCACGATACTGTTACTATTCGACTTTAGTAAGGCATTCGGCACAATCTCTTCCTCTCGTCTTCTTGAAAAGCTATGATTGATGGGATTCTCCAGAACCGCTCTTTTGTTGATTCACTTCTATATTTCAGGTAGACAGCAATGTGTATGCACAAATTCCCAAGGATCATCTTCTTGGTTACACACTAACCTCGGAGTACCACGGGGATCGGTTCTGGGACCCCTGTTGTTTTGCCTATACATAAATAACATACGTGACGTCCTCGACCCAAGAAGCATCAAGCGCATCCTATATGCAGATGATTTACAAGTTTATGTCCAGGTTCCCCGACATAGTGTATAGATGGGTATTGCAGCGCTGCAGCGGTCAGCAGAGGCGGTGTCGGCGTGGGCTGAGGGTGCCTCTCAAGTTGAATAAAGCAAAATCGAAAGGGATTATATTCGGTAAGAATCGTTTTATCAATATTTTTTATTCAAGTGATGATCCGAAGATGATCGATCATGAAGGCGGTACCTGCATCCCATTCTCCGACACCGTTACCAGTCTTTGTGTTGTGCTAAATGCAAAGCTTCCATGAAAAGTAGATATAAATCATATTGGTAAGAAATTTAATCGCGTAATATTTAATCTACGCTTTTTCCATCAGTACACCACCGAGACTCTGCGTAAACGACTAGCAGCGGCGCTTCTGTCCCCCATCTGGACTAATGTTCGGTGGTTTTCCTTGATGCATCTCAGGAACTACGATACAGGTGTCACATATGTGTTAGGTGTATGACGGGCTGATCATATTTCGCACCATAAAGTGGCCCTGAACTGGCTATGCACAGATATAAGGATATAATATTTCATGGCGGTACTGATGTACAAAATCTTGCGTATGCGTATCCCGGACTATCTGGAGTGTCTCCTCTCCAGGTACGTGTCCAGGATTGCAACTAGGGGCGAGATTAAAGAATTGACAGCACTACCGATGCATACTGAAACTAAAATAAAATCTTTAAGTGTACGAGATACGCACCTATGGAATTTTCTGCCTGCTGAAGTTAGGAATCTTCCATCGCTTAGCAGGTTCAAAACTGCTGTGAGAGGGTACCTCCGTGATCTCGATTAACCACTCGCAAAATGGACGACTTTGTATGTTAATTTATATAATTTGTCGTCCCATTTACACGAATGAATGTATTTATTAGCGTGAGTGATGAATGTGAGTGCGATTAGTATCTTAGATAATTTTTAATTTCTAGTTATGTCTTATTTTGTACGATCTGGCTATGTCAGCGATCTTTTAATTTTTTTTTATGACAATAGTCACTCTCGTGAATTTTATTTTCTAGTTAACTAATTTTCTAGTCATCTTGATATCACCAAATCTAGTCTTTGACTTACTTTTCAGTATTATTAGCTATTCAGAATTTGACTGTGATATCTTATATTTCAAAATAGTCTTAGAGCATCTAGTTGACTAGAGCAAACTCGTATTGTATTTTATAGATTTTATTTTATTGTATTATATGCACGATTAGTTTGTATTTATATTTATACACGATTTATTCATGAATATTTTAATATACCGTTTGTAAATGCTATTTATTTACAATAAATGACTATTCTATTCTATACTGTGTACTACACTAAATAGAAAAATTAATATCTACGGATTCTATCATATATATTGTTGTCTTATAGCTTCCCCTTAAATTATAAATTTTAGTTGCCCTCTATGAAAACAATAAATTAAATATTATTTTTTTTTATTTAAACGACACGATATTGAAATTTTTGCAATTGGATTTTTCAGGTGCAATTTGGACGAAGCAACCAATATACTTTGAGTGGTGGGAAGTTGATTTAGTTTTCCGTATTACTGGCAGAGGACGGATAGGAGCCGACGGATTAGCTTTCTGGTATACGAGTGAGAAAGGAATGTATAATGGTACTGTGTTTGGAAGTTCTGATCAATGGAACGGGCTTGGAATTTTTTTTGATTCTTTTGATAATGACAATAAACATAATAATCCTTACATAATGGCTGTTGTTAATGATGGTACCCAAGTATTTGACCATACAAAGTAAGCACTGCATAATGTATAGTATACAATAAAATGGATTCATTTATTTCTTATCTATCGATTAATTATTATTGTCATCCTTCATTTAGTGATGGAGGCTCTCAATTAATAGCGGGATGTTTAAGGGACTTCAGAAATAAACCTTTCGCTACCAGAGCAAAAATAGAATATTATCAAAATTCTCTTACGGTTAGTATACATTTTTCTCCCTTAATCAAATAATAAATAAAATTATAGTTAATATATTACGATGATATTTTGAACAGTTATTTTTTCACGGTGGTATGACTAATAGTGAACATGATTATGAAGTCTGCTTTCGAGTGGAGAATGTATTTTTACCTAAAACTGGATATTTTGGAATTTCCGCTGCTACTGGTAAGAAATTCTGTTATAAATTTAATCAAATATATTATATAAATGTTCGATCTTCCAACAAGTCAGTTTTTTCTTTCACTATGTGCTTTTGTTTCCTTTTGCTTAAATGACATTGCAATAAAATTTTCAATATTTATCGAAGAAAAAATCGTATTTAGATGATTCAAAATAGATTCTGTAGAATATTTCTAATACTTTATAAAACCATTGATCAGGTATTTAAAAAAAATTATAGAGTAATAGAAAAAGCCTGGACTAGACTTTAGTCCCATAAGACCCAAAACAGGTTTTGGGTCCTCAATCTTAATGTTTTCATCTAAAATATGAGAATATGCTGTAAAATCACTACCCACGTAAACTAACACATTTTTATAGGAAAAAAACATACATTGGGCCCGAGTGGTCCAAAAACTGGGATGTCATCAATAATTCGTATCTGAACGTAACATTTGGCGCTGAAAACGAATTTGTAGTAAAAAATAGGGGTTCCCATTTATAAACTTGAGCTTGGAACTCAGAAAGACCCAAAAGTTTAGTAGATCCAAAAAATGGTCATTCTTCCTGATATGGATAATAAGACTCGGGTGGTGATACTATCAACTTATTTATTCACTCAAATAAATAACGACGTTTCGGCCCGTACAGAACGACCGGGTATTCACCGCTCTAACATCTAGCGTGTTGCCGAAAGTTGTTTTTGTAGAAATAACTAAATTGGAACCTGATGAGGGCCTTGTAACGTACGTCTTTCTGTACGGGCCGAAACGTCGTTATTTATTTGAGTGAATAAATAAGTTAATAGTATCACCACCCGAGTCTTATTATCCAAATTAATTTGTGGCTATCACTAGAGTCATTTAATCATTCTTCCTGATAGCTTTTTCAAAATCTTAAATCTTTCCCATTTAATATTTTCAGCGGAAACGTCACTATAAAAAGATATTCAGAGGTTCCCCTATTTAATAGATACCTTGTATAGTTAGTACTAACTGCAAATGTAGCTCGGCGCTACTGCGCTCGATCTAGATGGTGATGATGTAGAGAGATAGATAAATGTCGTCTATTTACCTTCGCAGTAAAACAATCAATACAAAATTTATGCAGAGCATAATTTACAATAAAATACAATATGATAATATATAATAAGAGAATACGTTAAAATAAAAGAAATACAATATGATAAAATATATAGAATACATAAAATGAAAGAAAAAATACAATATTTTTGTCTACACGCGAACCTTCAATTGAAAGAAAAAAAATAAAAATAGAAAAATATCACAGCTCTAAAGAAAATATCACAGTTATAATAATAATACATTTCATAAAATATCACAGTAAAGTATCTCAGCTGCTTAGTCTAAAATTACAGATCAAAGTTAATCCGCAGAGTCAAATACTATTCTAGGTACAGGTCCCCGTACTGGCAGCTCCTAGTACCGACATAGAAAGGCTAGGCGTCGAGATCGAAGAAGTGCCAGCGCACCGCCCTCTTGAAAGAATAAAGTGATGGTAAGTGGCGCAAGGAGGAGGGGAGAGAGTTCCAGAAACGTATGCCTTGAGCCTGAAAAGCATTTTTGCCAGTTTTATAATTAATAAGCGGAGGAACAAGTTCTGGTTGCACACCCCATCTGGTTGGCTTGGGCTTGTGCTCCCTAAAAAAGGCAGCCAGGTAACCGCGCTCTCGCAGCCGTGTAATTTTAGACATGAGGAGGGCAGCAAAGTATAAGCTGCGAGAATCCGGGTGGAGCCAGCCCAGGCATCTCCTGTAGTGAGTGATGTAAGTATCCCTTCTAATCACAAGGACGTATCTCAGACATGTATTGCTCAGACGCGTCAATCTAAGTCGCAGTTCGTTAGTCGCATCTAGGTATACTACCGCACAGTAGTCTAAGTGAGGTTGTACTAGTCATGACTAGTCTTTTGCGGAGTGTCTCAATGGCACACGCCCTAATAAACCGCAAGCTATATAGGGCTCTGTTGACTTTACTAACTTGGTCAACTTGCGGTTTCCACATCAGCTTACTATCAAGTGTAATACCAAGACTCACAATCCCGCTACTGAATGGGATGAACACCCCAGCCCCCATACCAATGCCTGCAGGATCATCGAGTCGATAGTATTTACATTCTTTCTAGATTCAAAAACTATTGCTTTGGCTTTACCTGCCTTGAGACGGAGGCAGGAGGTCTCCGCCCATGCAGACACCATTTTTGCCGCATCTGACAGTCAAGAAATGCCCTCCAAAATTTCATCTTTGGTGGTGTGAAGGTAAATTTGAAGTCGTTCGCGTAAAAAATATGCTGTATCATCCGTCCGTCAAGTGTGTCACGTAAGTCATTGATGCATAGGCAAAATAGCAAGGGGCCCAGGACGGAACCCTGTGGAACTCCCAGATTTGTTTCTAACCACTCAGAATTTCCATTATTACTTGTATTAACCATCTGGGATCGACCTTGTGAGTATGATTTTACCTACAGGAGAGCCGATCTGGAGAACCCCCCAGCTGATGGAGATCCCGCAGAAGCTTCGACGGAGATATCGTATCGAATGCCTTGCTAAAGACGAGTAGCGTAATTTTTTTGTTTTCAATGGCCATCCGAATATCGTCTGTTAGTTTGAGCAAAGCCGTGTAGGTGCTGTTAAGCCGGCGGAATCCGACTTGGAGGGAGTCGAGTAAGTTATTCTTATTTAGATACTCCGTGATTTGGTTATGGGCTATCTTTTCGAGTACGTTTGATAGGAAACAGAGCAGCGCTATAGGACGGAAGTCCGAGACTGTTGACGTATCAACATTCTTTTTAAGCGCGATTAATTGTGCCCGCTTCCATACACTCGGAAAGATTCCCTGAGCGAAAGAAGGATTAAAGATTTTAACTACGAAATTACCGCTTTAGAAAACGCCGTCCGGCCCCTTTGCTTGCGAGGAGAAGTGCACAATTGCTAAGACAACATCGCTTAGGTCTACAGGATGGAATGAAAAACCATCCGCTCACTAGCAGGAAGGATAAAGAGAAGGAATAGAGAGATACCAGTTAAGTGTGTGTTTAATTGCGACGACGTAAAACCATGAAGGTCCTCCTCTTTTCGCTTAGGTAAGAGGCCGAGATAGTGTATTTCCTTCCAAATTTCCTTGTTAGCATCAAGAGCGTCTGTTAGATGTTTGTGTAGGAAAGAGTTTCGCTCTTGAGAGATGTGCACGTCGACCTCATTGCTAAGTCGAAGAAATTCGTCGAGTAACGCTGTATGCCCGGTCCGCTTGTAGCGTTTATGGGTGGCATTACATTTGTCGACCAGTTACTTCAACTCAGGACCAAACCGAGGAGCATATTTTTTCTTTGGATTCCCTATTTTGCAAGTTTAAGTTAGTATTTAAATTTTCTAAAGCTCCCTCCAAATCGGATTCAATGGAATTCATGTTTACCCAGTCACAGCCGGCCAGCAGTTCGTTCAGCGTATCGGAACAAATATTTTTAAAATCTTTGCAGGAAAAGGATTCCTTTGCAGGCGCTGGTACTAAGTGTTTTATGTTCACGTTTTATGATGACAATAATGGCATGTTTACCTAAACTGGGAGAGCATTCATTCTCAAACGCAAGGACGTCGTCATTTTCGTCCGGAGGGATCAGGTCGATCCATGTGTGAGATGTCGATGTTTTATGATGGGTTGTACCGTATTGTACGATTTGTAGAGACAGCTCCTTGGCAAGGTTCTTTATGGTATTCGCATCCGGGTCAGCCATCGACAACATATCTGCATTCAGATCTCCCATGATGAATGTATGACTATACTTGCAGGCAAGATCACTCAAAGCTTTAAAGAGGTCGGTGTCTTTTTGCATCGCTATGTACAGGTATCTATAAATGACACCGAGTAAAATGGGATCAGAATCATCCCGCTGTGCTTTACAAAAGAAGTACTCCGGAATAAGGGGTTTCCCCAGTCTTAGCATATTGGACGAAGCTAGTATTTTAATATTCTAGTCTTTACGCACGTACAGGGCGACCCCGCCACTATTTATGTTGCGATTCTGCCTGACCACCGAGTAGCCCTCAATCTGAATAAGACTGACATTGACAACTAGATCCAACCAAGACTTTGCTATACCAAAAAAGTGATAGGAGGGATCCTTGACCAGAAACATGGGGAGGCTATTCAGACGTGGCCGAATCCAGTTAATATTCAAGAACCCTGCCTTAAGAAAACTGCCACCGCTCGTTCTTTTAGCAGCTATCGTTCCTAGTCACTGTTAGCGCCCCTGCCATTAGTTGCTACGCAATTTCGTGATTTTGTTACAGGACGATGTTGTGTGAAAGCAGTCTGGCAGGCTGCTTGGATAGACTGCAAGTCGATAGCTGTGACGAGCTGATGTGCACGCTCACCTCCCTTACGTCTAGCCAAGAATCTGCCGAGAGAGAGAGAGAGAGAGAGAGAGAGAGAGAGAGAGAGAGAGAGAGAGAGAGAGAGAGAGAGAGAGAGAGAGAGAGAGAGAGAGAGAGAGGGAGAGAGGGAGAGAGAGGCGTGGGGAAAAGGGAGAGAGAAAGAGGGAGAGAGAGCTGTTATATCTCTGCCTATGTACAATAACTACAATACTGTGCCAGTCACATAAAGCAGAGATCAACGTGTGTAGTTGTGTAGTTTTATTTGTTTATTAAGTACTGACAGATCAGATCTTAGAAAGGCCTGTCCTAAGAATATCTGCATGGATATTTATCATCATCAATTGGCGAAATCTAGATAAGTATATTAAATGATTCATGAAATATTATTTTTTATTATTTCCGAAAAAACAAGATACTTTGTGTTAAATTTTTATGTTTCCTTTTAGATTAAACAAGAATAATAGATTTTTGTGAATTAAATGAATAGATTTATTTTCAATTATTAAATTATTAGTAGACTACCCAGAAAATTTTAGAATTTTGGAATTCAAGCAATTTTTGGAGTCTATTGAATTTTCAATTAACAAATTTAAATTAATTAATAACAATATCAGTATATTTAATTGTACTGCAGTTTAGTTTATTGAATTGCAATAGAGTAGTGAGAACGGAACATTCAGTATATGATTTCAGAAGGCATATTAAGGAAGTTTTTAAAAGTGTAATACAAGTGTGCAGCCATAGTTTAATTAAAATTTCAGAAATAGCTTGTTAGTATTTGAAATTTTAGACCGCGTCTCTAACCCAGCTTGCGCCGACGACGCGTTCAGGGTCGGGTTAGTAACGAGGTATCGTCGTCTCATTACATATTAAAAAACTTGTATTTTTAATGATTTTATGGTGGAACAGGAATTGAAAATTAAGGTGTAACCTATAAGTTTCAATGTAATTTTGCAGTAAATATATTCTAGAAAATGATCCAAAAAAACCCGTACATCAAAACTGATTGCGCTAAACAACACAAACAATTACAAAAACTGACCATGCTTAAAAATGACTTTGAACATAAGCAAACATATCTTAATGAATTATATAAATTATGTATCATACAATTATTTACCGGCTAATGTTCACCAGCTCTTTAGTCTGTACGCTTGGCTTGTTTCGCTTTCTCTGCACAATAAAGCTTCTCTGATATTTTGGTATATGCCAGTACTCTCTTCGATCGGTTTCATTCTCCTTTATTAAAAAAGCACCATGATAAAGAACCCTTTGGACATGTGCTGCAGGGCTTTGGTCTGTCGACAAACAATGGTATAAACTAGCTTGGATGGCACCTTGCATTTTCTTCAAATTATACATATTATTGACAATTGCTCTTCTGTAATATTTCTGCAACTCATTAATTTTAGTAACTGTAAGCATTCCATCTGACTTTCCACCAAGCTTTTCTTTAGTAGGAAATTCTCTGAGGCCTTTAATTACCCATTCGATTTTGTACATGGTTGATGCATTCTTCTTATTATATTAAAATAGATTTTCCATAAAGTGCCACTTCATTAAGCCGAGTCCAAGTTTTCGCATCTCCATCAGACAGAAATTTTAAATACCTCATATCATTCTTTCGAACCAAGCGACTCCAAATGTTCACAGCAGCCTGGACTTCCATACTACCAGGAGCACCCTCATAATTGGCATTACATCTTGATTACTCTTGTGAGCTTCAAACCAAGAGTTATATTCTGGATATCATTGGTAGATTTTACAGCTTTTCGGTTCACCACAAATGCTGCTTGTCTATTACACTACCCCACAAAAAAAGAAAAGGTTCTGTACTTTAGATCGGACTATCATATCTCGGTGTATTTTGGCCCCCTATGTATGATTCCAAGGTCAGATATCGTCCACCACGCCTGAATTTGGAGATATCATTAGGTATAAGATTTTTGGGATACCTTAAAAAAACAAAGTAATAACAATTTTTTGTCAATCTTTTCTACAAAACAATGTAGCATTGTTTGCGCCTTTTAAAACCAACTTTACACCATCCCTCTACAATTTTTTTTCTCGTAAATCTGAATATGTAAATTTCGAGATAGAAATAAAGAATTTGAATTTAAGTGATATGGGCGAGTTTACAAAATTCAGGTATTTAGATCTCGAAGAAAAAAAAATGGAAAAGTAATGGTGTAAACTTGGTCTTGAAGGGCGAAAACAATGCTACATTGTTTTGTAGAAAAGATTAACAAAAAAATTGTTTTTAATTTGTTTTTTAAGATATCTCAAAAATCTTATACCTAACGATATCTCCAAATTCAGACGTGGCGGACGAATTCTGACCTTGGAATCATACTTAGGGGGCTAAAATACACCGAGATATGATAGTCCGATCTAAAGTACAGAACCTTTTCTTTTTTTTTTTTTGTGGGGCTGTGTTATTTGTAGATTCCATTCGTGCACTTGTAATATCTTCTCTGATAACAGTTTCACAATTTTTACACTATAACACTAGTTTTACACACAATCCGTTTCTCTCAGTTATTGAAGCATTTTCTAGAATAAGCACTACAAATTGTTTCTTTTTAAAAATTACAAAAGAAACTTGTGTGAACCAGGATGAATTCAGCATTCACTTTTACTTACATTACTTTTACTTACATCAACAGGGCTGTTTAGTTTTGCTTTCACCGCTGTCTTTTTCGTTTATCCACCATCATTTGCATTTGTTTTTTCTTTTTTTTAGAAACATATTTACTTCTTGGTACATGCCACTTACTAGATAAAATGTGCATTTTCAAAACAAAATGGAATATTTACAAGAAGCAAACACTTTAAAAATGACTTTTTATTATGATTTTATTATTAATTAAATATTAGTATTGTGTGATAAGTGTTATGAAACTTTTTCAATGGTTTTTAATTATAATTTTCCTGTAGCAGAACTAAACAAATTTTTGAGGATAATATATACGATTTTTTATCAACTCAGAAACACAATAAACATGAAGTTAGACCCGCTATGTACAAAAAGGATCTGGAGTCGACGGCAGAGCTCAAAATTTTACATTATGTAGAAAACAGCTTTAAAGATAAAATTACTAAAATACTTCTTTATTTCTTCTTCTTTATTTCTTAACTCCATCTCTGCCCTGAAATACATAAAAGTATTGTTCTTAGCTCAAAGTATTTTACATTTAGAACAAATATTCTGGTACCTCAGTATACGGTCGATCAGACTTGTAAGCTATGAGCACGCGTAACAGTCATATCCACATCAGTCAGTCAAGTTTGTTAAGTAGTTTAACATGTAGATCCTTTGGTGCTTGTAAATCCACATGTTTTTAATAATCTTTATCACATATATTAGATTCTTATACATATACTGAGGTAAATAAAAAATGTGTTGAGAAATTCAAAATCCTTCATGCATGTTATGAAGCCAGTATCGCCATAGCCAAATGCTTAAGAAAAATGTTTATGGCTGCAACGCTCCTACATTGATCTTCTTTTAATGTCTGATAGGGTGAACTTCTTTACTTGTCCTTCATTATTCTTTTTCACATATAATATTATTACTTAATAAAGAGAATACGACTGATACATATTTATTGCAGTGCATAACTGTTTTTACTTCAGAAAATAAAATGTCAATTATATCATAGTGAGATTCAGGCGATGGCTGATAATAGTAGCTTTCTGGCAGAAGCGAAGGTTCCACAACATTTTTCTGCACAATAGCATATTTTTCGCTTCCTTTCAAAGTTGATTTAAATCTGTACACTAAATGTTTTTTGTAATTGTTAGTATAGACTTAATTTTTCTTTAGTATCAATCCCTGTTGTTTTAAGTATAAAGTTTCCAATAAAAGTTCAAGTACTAAAAGCTATTTCTAAAACTTTAATTCACTGTCACTCGCATTATTCAAACAATTCTAAAAACTTATTTAAAATACCTTTACGTATTATAATAAACTAAATGTTTACTCCCAAATTCATTGGAAACAATGAAAATTAAGAACAGCACTTTGTATGAAAAAGGTGCTGATGTTGATATCACAGTGTTTATATGAAATGACAGCTGTGCATGTTTACATTATTTGCGGACTTTTACATAGGTTAAAATCAGCTTACAATAAAGGAGTGAGCTGTGAGCAGGAGAGCTAGACAAAATATTTTTTTCGGGTGATGGCTAACTTCAGAGCGATGAGAGTCAAGATTAAATCTTGACTTTGACCGCTCTGAAGTTAGCCAACACCCAGATAAAATATTTTGTCTAACACCTCTGGCTGTGAGAGGCTGTCGTTGATAAGTCAAGTTGCTATGGTGCCAACTTAACTGCTATATAAGTTTTAAATTCAAATTTTTATTTTTGTCAAAAATACCGTCCATAAATTATATTATTTATTTTTTATCTTTATATTAATGTTTAAAATATTATTTTTGAATCTTTTAAAATATATATAGATATATAGAGTCAGAATTTTAAATATATTAAGAACAGTGAAATGAAAAAAAAATTAGTAGAAATAATATATGATTATATAAGTATGTATACAAGAGGAGAAATGTAATTTGAACAAAAAACAAATGAAAAGCTTTATCAGTGTCTTGTGTATATTCTTAAAACAAAAATAGATAATGCTTTAAAACTAATTGGGACATATTCTACTAGTGTTTTTTTAGTAAAATATCTAATAAAAAGAAAATTGATTGTCGTCATTTTAAAGGTGTTCGATCCCCTTAATAGAAGAAATCAGAAATGTCGTTGCTATAAGCATTTTCTTTTAAGCATTTGCCATAATAGTATATTAACGTGGTAACACGCATTTAGGATTTTGGATTTCTAAATACATTCTACATTTACTTCAGTAATATGTGTAAGAAAATTTATTCAAAAGATACTGATACAAAAGATACAAAAGATATTTATGTTAAACCTGTATGCAATACTTAACGGGCTGATGAGGCTATGGCTGTTGCTGCATTGTGTGCATAATTCTATTTACACAAAACCACAGCAGACTGGATACTCAATGTTTCCTATCACTTTGGTGCTTACAGTATTATATTAGATAAGCTGGGTTACCTTTTTCTATCATATTAGTACATTATGTAACAAGGGACTAAAGTCGCAGATTATTCCGACTTCACTGATCATCCAAGCGAATGATCGACTTTAGTCCCGTGTTACATATATTACTTTATTCCCAGCTCACTGTGGCCACTTTATAGACTTGAAAAGTTATTATGTATTTATGTGTTATCATTTTGTTTGCTTTAACCAAATTCATCATAAACGTAAAAAGTTGGACAATGTTACTTTATTACCGCATATGCGGTAAGTTATGAGGGAATCAGGCTCCACTTTTACCCGGTTTTCAGGGTATAAAGTACCCATTATAGTGGAGATGGGAATAATAGTACATTATGTAACAAGGGATTAAAGTCGCAGATTATTTCCGTGGGTGAGTTCATTGCCCGAGCGAGCGTAGCGAAGCGAGAAGCAGAGAGTCTAATGTTCTCTGTACAATAAATTCTTTTTAAACTTGATTTACATTTAGACACTAAATATTTTTTTGTAAAAATGAGTATAGACTTCGTTTTTCCTTAGTATCGGTTCCTGTTATTTTAATTATAAAATTTCCAATAAAATTTCAAGTACTAAAAAGCTATTTCCAAAACGTTAATTTGTAGTGCTTGCTCCGCCCCCTGCTGGACGCTCAGGAGCTGACCAGGATTCGGATTGCAAGGAAGGGAGGTGTCAGGTGCGTCAAAGATTATGAACTCCTATTTACAAAAGTAACAAAAATCGATGGTTTATTTAGCAAGGTGAAGCAATTAAGAAATAACAATATTTAGTGTAAACCACAATAATAAATGAGTTGTAACGCTGCTTCCACGCTTTATTCGACACCTGAAACATAAAAATAGTCAAACAACACTTACTACGGAGTGCTACCGAGTCTGCGAAACCTACAAACTTAGTTGATCGCAGCGCCCTCTCGCAGGAGGGCCAACACTCTACATGCACGCGGACGGTCGATAAAGGCAGTACGTCGAGTTACGGTAGCATAGAGTACGAGACGTCCAGGTTGGAACCGTACAACAGGTTGTTCCGCGGGCCCGTGTCCAAGGGTCGCGGAAGCTCACTAGATACGTGTACGCACGAGGCTAGCGCGTTTTCTCACTCTGGACCAGTTTCACTATCTACACCATGTGCTCACGATGGCAGTAGTTACGCTTGTTTTTCCTTGTCCAACGCTACACGAGCTGAGGTGATTCCGCTGTTCCTCAGTCACGTGTGCTCACGTTGACTGGTGACCTCCCTGGCCTGGAACGCACCCTGAGACTACCTCGTGTGCCCACAACGACAGCAACAGGATTCGTTCTACGTCCCCAGGAGTCGATCTACGACTGTGTTGTATGCTCACGTTCACAGTTGCAGACGCTCTCCGGTACGTCGGGTCTTTGCGTCAGGAGGCAATACAGTTCTTTCCATGTGTTCTCACGAATGAAAGAAGTGTATGTCCGATCTATTAGCATGTGGGCAGACAGGGCTAATTACCTGGTAAGCCTAGGACGGTCTCCGATCTACGGTGTTGACGCGGGTTATATACTCAAAACTCCCGCGCAGAACTGCGCGAGCCGCTGTGGCGACGGGTCAGTCGTAGATGCGCGCGTCGTCTGCGGCGCGCCGCTGTAGCAGTGCGATAGTCGAGTCTGCGCGCGTGCGCGCTCACTTAAGGTAGTTCTCCTCAGACTCCCTAGTCAAAGCAGTGCTAAATGTAGAAGTTACCTAAAATTTAAAAAAACCAGAGTTGTAATTTGATTTATTTATTTAAAATGATAGAGATAGTCCATGTATTGTGAATAAAGTGTATTTAACATGACTAAGATAACTTTTTTCACAAAATGGCTATTTTCTAGAAACTAGATATCTTCACTACAAACAATTGTTGATAAATCACTTGAATCTTTTTTGTTTCTCAACCGATTTTAGTTTTCAAGGTCTCAATTTTCTCCTGGAGAAATTTCATGGGGACTTGCCGAAGGAAAAATTAAAAATTATTCAAAACTCAGAAAGTTATAGATAATTGTTCATAAATTCATGCACGTCGTTAAAACAAAATATTCTTTTAATTGGCTATAACTTTCTGAGTTTTGAATAATTTTTAATTTTTCCTTCGGCAAGTCCCCATGAAATTTCTTAAGGAGCAAAGTGAGACCTTAAAAACTAAAATCGGTTGAGAAACAAAAAAGATTCCAGTGATTTATCGACAATTATTTGTAGTGACAATATCTAGTTTCTAGAATATCGGCATTTTGTGAAAAAAGTTATTTTAATCATGTTAAATACACTTTATTTATAATACATTGACTATCTCTATCATTTTAAATAAATAAATCACATTACACTATGGTTTTTTTAAATTTTAGGTAATTTCTACATTTAGCACTGCTTTGACTAGGGAGTCTGAGGAGAACCACCTTAAAGTCACGTTTGCATTGCGAACAAGGCGGGTTCGTAACGTAACTAACCTATACTACCGCTATCCCCGCAAGCAAGGTGAGACTAACCTAACCTGCGGGGACGAGTGGCGTGAGTTATGTGGTTATATGTGTTTGTAATCCCGATTCACATTGCATGAAATAAATAACACAAACTCACATATAAATTTTCTGATTAAAAGAAAGGTATTTTTTTTCAACGTCGTTACACCTCAAAAACCCGACAAAGACTGAACGTAAATAACTTATATGACTGCTACCATCTCCTTTCTTCCCCTTATCTCTTGATAACTCGAAACTGCTAGCTGGCCGAACGTGCATCTCCACGTGAAAGGTCAACGCGAGGTGTCACATTACTCGTGCATGAAACGTTAGTAACGAGGCATAGCAGCCTCGTTACATCTCCCCTCTCTTCGGAAAGAGCGGGCCTCGCTAATACTTACTGGGCGTGGGGGATCAACTTGTCGAATTTCTCCATACCGCACGACATATTTTCCGAGACTGATGGTCACTTCCACCTCTGTTCCATCGGTGAGGGATCCTGTCACCCGGGGTAACGTCCGTGTGATACCCTTAAGTGGGAGCGCGGGCATTCCCTCCATGGCCGACGCGGCAACCTTCCCCACCACTAACGGGGTAGCTACCTCCGCTGTTGAGCCCGGGCTCTATAAAACTAGTGTATCAGACTAATTAATGCGGTTGCTGTATATATGCCCGCTATACTTCCGATATATATCTCCCTATATTATATAGCTGTAAGAAAAAATGTGACCGATCAGCCCGTCTCCCCCTCTCTTCCACTCAATGCCCCCCCCCCCCCTCAGCACCCCTCAAAACAACGATAAAATCCATCTATATTCATGTGATTTAGGATCTTCAAAGGCCCCTCATTTCCCCCGAACCCCTCCCTATCCCTCTCAATGGCTTCCCTTCATCCTTTTCCTCACTTTATATCCTATAGAACTAAAAATTTATCTTTTTCATATTACTCATAAGGTAGATATAATATAAACAGTAATATAACAGTTGTCTATCTTTTCCACGCCACCCAGGAGGTAGATAGATATGAGCGTTTAGAGGTATCCGCTTCTGTAATAATTTGACATATCAAGATTGCTATATTATGATAGAAAACAATAGAATGAACGATTTTAGAAAAAAATCAAGATAAGCTCCGTGTTGAAGGTTACCAAGGATAACTAGATCATCTCATGTGTAGAGCATCAAATGTTTCTAAAAATTATGAAGACAAAGAAAGATTAGATAATGTTTTCATTTTGCCAGCAACATACATATATATGGCCGGTTCTCTGTCATGTCACAAATGAAAAATTTTCTTTTTGCTTTAACTTTTATTGCGCATTCTCCACTATACTTATAATTACACTGAATTTTTTCAGATTTTTTTTACAATTATTTTCGGAGCTAAAAATCATCAAAGTTGCAGATTTCATGAATTTTCGTGATTTTTAGCATATTTAAAACTCATTTACTCATAATAGTTGCATTCTGCAAAAAAATAAATAAGGGACTTTTTGGTCATAGAAAATTTATATTTTGTAAAAATCTAAGTTACATAGGTCCAGCGGTACTTTATCAATTTCATTGAATCATTTAAATGTTAAAAAGTGAAATTTCATAAGGGGCTCTCATCGACCAGCTTCACAAAAAATCAGGAGTATAGCTGGAATATGTACAAATATCATCCTATTTGTTTCGGAATGGCCCAAACTTTCATTAAAAAAAAAATATAATATCATCAATTTCATAAAAAATGAGATTTTTATGCATAAGCCAAATGTTCACATTATGACATTGCTTTGTATTGTTAAAAAACATTACTAACATTCCAAGAAAACATGAATATAATTTTTATTATATTTGATTTATTAAAAAATGTCCATGTCGGCAACAAAGGTTTTATTAAATATTATTAAATATCAAGCAGTTGATCCCACAGTTTCATTAAAACTTAAAATTATATAATTTCAAGATATTTTATAATATTCACTTAATTAAAATTACTAACCCAAAATTATTTACTCATAAAATATATATATAATTTAAGCTATGTCGTATAAAAATTGATCAAGACGTTCCATAAAACAGTTACAATGCAGCATAAATATTGTAAAATCTTTATGTATGCATTAAATGGGTTACCGTACTTCTTGGCCAATTTTTTCAATCATGTCTTTTAACGGGGTGAAATATCTCACGAACGAGTGTAGCTTCTCGGCCGAGTGCAATGCGGTGCACTCGGTAGCTTACGCGCTCGCTTGCCTGCTTACAACGCCGCGTGCACTTTACTTGCAGTGCACATGGCTTCTCTCCATCAGCTTCTTTGTTCTCGTGAAAATCGGAGAAGAGGAAGGTCGGACGGAAGGAATCGGGTGAAAAGAAGAACTCGCGAATGTAAGATAAAATTACTGATGCAGTTTATTGAAAACTTTGGAGGATCTAAAACACACACGCGCAGGTCGAGACTTAGCGGTTTGCGACAAGAGCTGCCGCTGCAACCCGCAAACTGCTGTCCGCTGCACACAGGACATAATTATAAAGAAACGCAATGAGCGGTGTCCACTTACGTTTCTATCTTTCGCTCGCTCTCACGCTCGCAGTTGAGACTCTCGCGCAGTCTCTCTTCCTTTTTTCTCCTGCAGCCGCTGACTGCAGGTTCAAGCTCAGCGGCTGTTCCTCTCGTGCTTTCGGGCCCACACCGGGCACGTGGTTTGACGGCAAGACGGACGGAGGTCTATCAAGCTGTAATAGCAATGTCAGCGTAATAGAAAAACACATCCTATAATTTTTAGCTCATTTTTAGCTAATTAATTACCACCAGCAATAATTTATAACCACTGCCGATCGACCGTTAACCCTTTTATGGGCAGTGGGATGTATACGTCTCACCTATTTGGTCTCAGTTTTTCTCATATTTCTAATATATTTTTGTAGTTTCTATATGCAAATAAATGTTATTTAGACTCCTGGATACCTAAGTTATAAAAAATTCATGCACAATTGCATAATAATTTATTTATTAATATGTTTGTTATAAACAATTGACGTGAAAAAACTCGGTTTTCTCAGGAAAAAATCGGGTTTTCTGTAACCTCACTGAAGCTCTGAAAATTTTTTTACGTATTCTTCGCACATAGTTTCATAATATATATTTTTTTCAGAATTTTTCGTACGCTAGTTTTTCCAAAACAAATTTTGGAAATTTTGAAAAATGAATATTTTTTCAAGATTATGTATTACGAATTAGTTAATTTATTATTATTGTTTGCTATGACTATTTTCATGAAAATCTTTATTTAACTACATAATTTTAAGACATTATGTCATTTGAAGGCGTAATTATTCTGTTCACCACTAGGTGGCCAATAGATAATGTGCCATTTTAGCGGCACAGAAGCTGGTGCATCGTGTAGAAAAATGTGCCCCCCAAAGGGTTAACACCTGTTACGCTATCTGGACTTTTAAGCTGGCTTAGCATTGCGATCACGACCATAGTTTTTGAGATACAACATCCATTCTGGCGCCATAATTTTTAGCTAGCCGAGCACTACATGATGGTATAGTGTAAAATCTGACGTGGTTAATTTTTAACCACTAAACTAAACAAAAACGAATAAACAATACCAAAAAATTATCAAGCGCTTATCACAGTGAATAACCGTCGTGATATTAGACTTAAAAAATAGAATTACAATTTTGAAGGAGGTTGCAATAAAACGATCAACGAGGAACCAAGAAAAATTCATTTAAAACTTAGTTTATTGGCCAACGTTTCGGTACTGATATTAATACCTTCATCAGGGCTAAGAAGGGGAAAAAAATACATAGTTAAAACATATATACAGAATATTTTAAGCAAAAGAACCCATTAACACTTTTTTTGGCATTTTACTGACCTAATAAATTAACGAAAGTTTACACCATGGTTCGTAGACAAACATAGGTGACGTCGATCAAGTAATGATATAGCACATAGTGCAACGTCTGTGAGCGGATTTTATTTAACTAGAACATTTTGAAAAGAATTCGAGTTTGAAAATTTGATTTTAAGTTAACGAAAATTAAAATTCTATACGAATATAACAATAAACAGCTAAAGCTCTTACCCATCCTGCACTCTGGAGTCCCATTTTTCGATACTGAGAGAAATGTGAAATTTCCGGGGTTTATATACCTACAGGGGGGACGTTAATTTTCGCAAATTCAAATTCTGAGAGTGAGAGGAGAGGGAGCACGCCAACAAGTAGCGTACTGGAGATCGTACGACTAACAGCGTTTATTGTTATTTTCGTTATTGCAGAAGTGTCTATTGGTTGTTTCAACGGATTTTTTATAAATGTACTTGAGATTCTTAGTGTCGTCCATTCGATTTAGGCTGTTATTTTGCTAGTGTATGTGCAACATTTCTGAAAAAGTGCGTTTTGCGATGTCGTTATTTTCTCTGATGATTTTTAGATCTAAAAAGCAAAAACAAATTGGTACAGAAAACCGGCTGCCTCCGGAAGATACATAAACTATTTCTCTCATCACCCTACCCACCAAAAAATTGCAGTTATCTATGACTTAGTCGACAAAGCAATTAAAATTTCACATATCTCTTTCCATAAAGATAATTTAAAAATAATAAAATCCTTTCTTATTCAAAACGACTATCCTCCTACATTCATTGAAAAATATATTAAAAAACGTCTGCACTCTTATAATAATAGTCAATTCTTAAATTATAATAAACAAGATTACCGCAATAAGATCTTAGTCATTCCATACATAAAAGACTTAAATAAAAAATTATGCAGCACTATGAAAGATGTCAAAAACCTACAAACAATCAGTAAAAACATAAATAAGCTTAAATTTACTAGACTCGGAAAAGATAAACTAGATCCGCTCGAAACTGCATCTGTCGTTTATAAAATAAACTGCAAAGATTACGATGCCTCTTACGTAGGCACCTCAAAAAGGAAGTTAAACAGACGTGTATACGAACACAAATACGCGGTCCAAAATCGTTAACGACCTCCGCACTCTCAGAGCACGTTCAAAAAACTCGACATAAAATAGATTTTGAGCATACACACATAATAGACACCGAAACAAACTTCCGTAAACGCACTTTTTCAGAAATGTTGCACATACACTCGCAAAATAACAGCCTAAATCGAATGGACGACACTAAGAATCTCAAGTACATTTATAAAAAATCCGTTGAAACAACCAATAGACACTTCTGCAATAACGAAAATAACAATAAACGCTGTTAGTCGTACGATCTCCAGTACGCTACTTGTTGGCGCGCTCCCTCTCCTCTCACTCTCAGAATTTGAATTTGCGAAAATTAACGTCCCCCCTGTAGGTATATAAACCCCGGAAATTTCACATTTCTCTCAGTATCGAAAAATGGGACTCCAGAGTGCAGGATGGGTAAGAGCTTTAGCTGTTTATTGTTATATTCGTATAGAATTTTAATTTTCGTTAACTTAAAATCAAATTTTCAAACTCGAATTCTTTTCAAAATGTTCTAGTTAAATAAAATCCGCTCACAGACGTTGCACTATGTGCTATATCATTACTTGATCGACGTCACCTATGTTTGTCTACGAACCATGGTGTAAACTTTCGTTAATTTATTAGGTCAGTAAAATGCCAAAAAAAGTGTTAATGGGTTCTTTTGCTTAAAATATTCTGTATATATGTTTTAACTATGTATTTTTTTCCCCTTCTTAGCCCTGATGAAGGTATTAATATCAGTACCGAAACGTTGGCCAATAAACTAAGTTTTAAATGAATTTTTCTTGGTTCCTCGTTGATCGTTTTATTGCAACCTCCTTCAAAATTTACACTTTGGAACGTACGAGTCATCATCTCACATAGAATTACAATTAATTAGCCCTGCTGAAAATTAATTACCACTCAAGAACACCGATTAACACCTTTTTTTTTCCAGGAAAGCCGACTAAAAGCTAGCGCAAACTAGCGCCGATCCAGCTCTGGTCAAGTTAGGAAATCGATTCTGGTCTTTAAATTTTTAGCTCGGCTAGTACTACATGATGTTAAAATAAAATACAGGATGTAGTTAATTCTTAACCTCCAAATTAAATAAAAACGAATAAAAAATAAAAAAAAAATTATCAAGCGCTTATTACAGCGGCTGCCTGTCGTAGGATTATACTTGAAACATATAGTTACAATTAATTACCACTGCAGAAAATGATAAATATTCAATAATATCGGTTAACAGCTTTTCTGCCGGAAAACCGACTTAAGCCAACGCAAACTCGCGCTATTTCTTTCGCTCTAGTCGAGTTACGGAATCGATTCTGGTCATATACCTTTTAGCTCAGCTAGTACTACACGATGGTAAAGTACAAAATATAGAATGTGGTCAATTTTTAACCCCTAAATTAACCAAAAACGAACAAATATTACAAAAAATTATCAAGCGTTCATCACAGCGACTGCGCGTCGTGAGATTAGACTTAAAACATAAAATTACAATTAATTACCACTGGAGAAAAGGACTTACCACTCAAGAACACCGATTAACACCTTTTTTACCGGGTAAACGTACTTAAGCTAGCGCAAACTCGCGCTATTCCCGCTCTAGTCAAGTTATGAAATCGGTTCTGATCTTAAAATTTTTAGCTCTGCTAGTACTACCCGATAGTACAGTAAAATATACAATGTCGTTAATTTTTAACCCCTAAATTAAAAAATACCGAATAAAAAATAACAAATATTGTCAAGCGTTTATCACAGCGACTCTCCGTGGTAATTAGACTGGAAAAACATAATAATTACAATTAATTACCACAGCAGAAAATTAGCTACCACTCTAGAACACCGATCAGTACGTTTTTTTACTGGAAAACCACCTTAAACTAGCACAAACTCACACTGTTCCTACTCTAGTCGATTTACGGAATCGATTCTGGTCTTAAATTTTTCAGCTCAGCTAGTACTACTCGATAGTAAAGCGAAATATGGAATATGGTTAATTTTTAACCCCTAAATTAAACGAAAAGGAACAAAAGATAACAAAGAATTATCAAACGCTTGTCACAGCGACTCCCCGTCGTAGAATTAGACTGGAAAAATATAATTGCAATAAGTTACCGCAGCAAAAAATTAATTACCTCTTAAAAACACCGATTAGCACCTTTTTTATCGGGAAAACCTACTTAAGCTGGCGCGAACTTGTGCTATTCCCGCTCTAGTCGAGTTGCGGAATCGATTCTGGTCTTAAAATTTTTAGCTCGGCTAGTAACTACACGATGGTAAAGTGAAATATAGAGTGTGGTTAATTTTTAACCCCTAAATTAAACGAAAATGAACTAAAAATAACAAAAAATTGTCAAGAGTTTATCATAGCGACTCTCCGTGGTAGAATTAGACTGGAAAAATATAATAATTACAATTAATTACCATAGCAGAAAACTAGCTACCACTCTAGAACACCGATTAGCACGTTTTTTTTACTGGAAAACCACCTTAAACTAGCACCAACTCACATTGTTCCTACTCTAGTCAAGTTACGGAATCGATTCTGGTCTTAAAATTTTCATCTCAGCTAGTACTACTCGATGGTAAAGTGAAATATAGAATGTGGTTAATTTTTAACTCCTAAATTAAACGAAATCGAACATAAAATAACAAAACATCATCAATGCTTATCACAGTGACTCCCCGTCGTAGAATTAGCCTGGAAAAATATAATTACAATAAGTTACCTGAGCAGAAAATTAATTAACACTCAAGTACGCCGATTAGCACGTTTTTTACCGGGAAATCCGCCAAAAACTAGCGTAAACTCGCGCTGTTCCTGCTCTAGTCGAGTTACGGAATCGATTCTGCTCTCAAAATTTTTAGCTCGGCTAGTACTACACGATGGTAACGTGAAATATAGAATGTGATTAATTTTTAACCCCTAAATTAAACGAAAACTAACAAAAAATAACTGAAAATTATCAAGCGCTTATCACAGCGACTGCCCTTCGTCGAATTAGACTGGAAAAATATAATAATTGCAATTAATTACCACAGCAGAAAATTACTCACCACTCAAGAACACTGATTAACACCTTTTTTACCGTGAAAACCAACTTAAGCTAGCTCTAACTCGCGCCGTTCAGACTCTGGTCGAGTTACGGAATCGATTCTTGTCTCAAAATTTTTAGCTCGGCTAGTAGTACTCGATAGTACAATGAAATATACAATGTGGTTAAATTTTAATATAGTTACCGCAGCATAAAATTAATTACCGCTTAAAAATACCGATTAGCACCTTCTTTACCGGGAAAACCTACTTAAGCTAGCGTAAACTTGTGCTATTCCCGCTCTAGTCGAGTTGCGGAATCGATTCTGGTCTTAAAATTTTTAGCTCGGCTAGTAACTACACGATGGTAAACTGAAATGTAGAATGTGGTTAATTTTAAACCCCTAAATTAAACGAAAACGAACAAAAAATAACAAAAAATTACCAAATGCTTGTCACAGCGAATCCCCGTCGTAGAATTAGACAGGAAAAATATTATTACAATAAGTTACCTCAGCAGAAAAGTAATTACCACTCAAGAATACCGATTAACACCTTTTTTTAACGGGAAAACCGACTTAGGCTTGTGCAAACTCGCGCCGTTCAGACTCTAGCCGAATTATGGAATCGATCCTTGTCTTAAAATTTTTAGCTCGGCTATTACTACACGATGGTAAAGTGAAATGTATAATGTGGTTAATTTTTAACCCCTAAATTAAACGAAAACGAATAAAAAATAACAGAAAAAGCGCATAGGAAATAAAAATTGCTACACGATGGTAAAGTGAAATATATAATGTAATTAATTTTTAACCCCTAAATTAAACAAAAACGAATAAAAAATAACCAAAAAAGCGCATAGGAAATAAAAATTGCCGAAGAGTGAAGGTCGGGTGTCAGTTGTGTACTAGTAAAAGCCGGTTCAGTGAGTGCATTAAGAGGACAAGCCATGGTTGAACCTGAAAAAAAAGCTATTGTATTAATTCTTTAATAACAAAGCCAATATATAATTTTAAGAGTTCAAACTTTTTTTTATTATTAAGTTATACAATTACCTATAATTTAAGACTACATCATCTAGGTGTTTAAGATTTTGGTCTTGCAGTCCATTAGATTAAGAAACCCTTCTGAATTAGAAACTGGCATGTCATTGCCGCAGGAAATTTTTTGAACAAAGCAAGGCAGGGGTCTGGTTACTTAGGAGTACCTTTGTAGTTATACCAGTTATAGAAAATGTGGGCTACTTTTTTTTAAAAAAATTTTTAAAATTGTTTTTTAATGAAAAATCTAATTTTTTTATGTTTTTTTTATTAAAATTTCAATATTTTTTGTAATTTTATTTTATAATTTTTTTCTGAAGCCTTTTTCAAAAAAGTACCTCACATTTTCTATAACCAACACAATTTTAAAGATACTCCTAAATTTCCAAACCTCTAGCTTGCTTTATTTAAAAGAAATCCTGCGGCAAAGTCCCTGTAAATACAAAAAACAAGTTATTCAGAAATTCAATTCAAAGTTTTGGTTTTCTATAACTTTATATAAGTTTCAAAACTACTTACCAAAAATTTTTTCTTCATTCTGTATGATATACTTTAGTGGAAAAATGAAACAGATGCCAATTAGATGAAAGTAGTCCTGGCTAAATCATTTTAACTGTTGAATAAACCTATAAAAAAGAATTTCATTAATTCAACAATATTTTTAAATTTTTTAGATTAATACATAAATGTTGTACTTATTTTTTTTTTCGTACTAGGCTGAAAACATTGTTAGTCATAAATGTTATTGACAGTAAAAATAACCTCAAAATAAATTAATCCTTTTATGAGAGCCAATAACACACCTGTAAAAAGAAAAAAATTAATAAATATTATATTAGCTATTATCGCATAAAAATAACTTTTTACCTACTCTAGTAGGAACCTGGTGCATATGACTCTTCAGGTAAATTCAATTGCAGTCTCCTTCGTTTTCTCCTATTTTCTAAAGTGTTTTCTTCGGCATTCCTCTCAGCATGAAATAATCTGATGTCATTGCTTTTCTGTGCCCACTCAATTGCAGCTACTCCAGGTTTCACATCAAAGGCTTCCATAATATTCAGAAAACCAACTCTTCCATCGTTGAAGCAAGTGACAGCAATACAAGCACCTGCTGCGAGCACATGTACACCACTGAAGGAGGTCTTGGTTACAATCTTCCAAACTGAATTATTAAAACTCTCATTACTATTTTGGGTGTAACCGCCTAAACATCTGTGAAGCAGCTCCTTTTCAGAGAGATCTTTGTAAATTGGTTTCAACTGCTCCATAATCACTGCAGGAATACTGTCTTTATGATGAAAATCTTTTAGTTTTTTTTGAGCCTTCGCTTTTTGCCACTTGCACCAACTGCTCTGTCCTGGTGGGCATAAATGATGTTGGGGATTCTGGTCTGTGGAAATCTTGTGGTAGTACGTAGCCCATATAGCATTCAGCATTTTTTCTACAGAGTCCGTGTTGTTTCTGATGGCATTACCATAATATGTGGTGAGCTGATCAATTACTTTTGCTGTTAATCGTCCTTGGCCTCCAATGGTTTTTCCATCGTCTAATAACTTTTTTCCAAAATTTTTCTTTAAATTCCTGAGTCTGGTTCCCATTCGTTTCTGGACGTGTCCCACACACTCCTTCTTCTCAACTTTAACTTCATCTCCATACGGTTTGGCCTGGCACAAAGCACTGTACACTTTCGAATCTCCATCTCCAATGTAATGATGGTATTTTACATTATACTTTTCTTGAGATCTTCTAAACATTTCCACAACTCCATCGACTTCCATCTTTGCAGCACTTCCTTCATGGTTTACTGCACATTTATCTTGATGATCACTGAACCAGTCTTCATATTCTTCTGTGCCTTTTCTATTTTCCCACTTTAAACATGCTTTACAAAAACTGTTCTTGATAAATATGTCAAGAACTTGTTGAGAACGCAAGCCAATCAAACTTGAAATTCCTTGAAGACTGCGTCTGTTGGTTTCATAAGCATTGCTTTGAGCTCCAACTTGCTTGCTCGTGCTTATAATTCTTCTCTCTGAACAATTTTTGCACATAATGTTAAATTTGGAGCCAAGTCCTCGAATATCTTCTTCTATAATTTTAACTTGTCCTTTACATGTTGCACATATAAGAAATTTCTCCAGCTGTAAGAACAGAATGTTTATATCTATTATTCTGTTTCTTGTTTGTGACGCTTCTACAGATATATCTTTTATTTTCCCTGAAGTTGTACTTCTTTTCCTTTTGTTCGTGATTTTTTGTTGAACATTCTCTGAATTTTTGTTAAATCCTTTATGTTTTTTTTTTTTCTTCCAAATTTTCTCTTCTTTCCTGGAGCTCCTGATGTTCTATTTCTCTTGTCAGAATCCATAGTGGCTAATATCTAATCCTCTATAATGTTAGTTATTAAAAAACACAAATAAAAGTCACTCACTGAACTCACTAAATTAAAAATATTAACAACACTTTGCACAGTGCAGTTAACCTAAAATCGCTGTCTTCTACACTCTCAGTTAAAAGAGTTCTACACAGCACTTTATTTACAAAAAAATTTTTTGTCAATACTGAATAAATTGCATTGAAAAATGCAGATTCAATTATATTCAAAACACTTTTAGTTTAAATCCCAACGACTATGGCGCTGACAGAACGTAAACAGATGAGATTTTAAACCATCTATATGTATTGTACGTATTATACTTTTGTATAAGTAGAGTAAAAGTAAAATACACGAGGTTTATACCTCGAGTTAAGTTTGCCTACTATGTCAATGTACATTTACGTTCTAAATTCAGTATTGTATGCTGTGAAGCATAAAATAATATAAGATTAACAATAGTATATCTAAAATGGATAATTTAAGAAAAATCACTAAATATGCAAAAAAGTGACTTCACGGTTTTAGCTGTATTTTCTAAACGAAAGCGAATTTGGAAATGCGGTTGGAAGCATAGTATTCAGCGGAAAATTTTCTATCAAAATAGTACATAAAAAAAAAATCGATTTTTCGACCCCCTAACCATGGCTTGTCCCCTTAAGTGTGTGTTAAAAGATTGGGTGTGTGAGGAAAGAAGAGAATTCAAAAAGGTTTGTAAAGACGAATAGCAGGAAAGTAGAAAAGATAAGTAAAAGGAGAAAATAGGTGTGAAAGAAAAAACAACTGCGTGAATAAAGCATAGATCAAAGAAATAGGAGAAAGGAAAGAGTGGTGGAGATGAACCACGGTGACAGAAATTATGAAAATTACGGAGAAACATAGAAGAAAGGGAGGAAAGAGAGAGAGCACAGGACAGAGGGCGTCGGTAATGAAAGGCGAAACAGAGTAGAGGGCGCAAAGGGCACGACAGACGGTGAAGAAGGTACAAAGACTAAGAAGGTGGCTATGAGTGGAAACAAGGAAAATAATTAAATAGAACAAAAGTAAGGAAAGGAAAGTGAGTGAGAGGACTGAAAAGGGGGATGAGGTATTCTACACCCCCAGGAGAACAGAAGGAGAGGAGTTACAGGAAGAAGATTTAGCAGAAGGTATACGGGTAAGAAGAAGCAGAGTATGGACTGGAGAGACAGAAGCAGAAGTGAAAGCTCTGAAACCCCAAGAGGTGTTGGAGCAAAGCTGAACCATATTAAGAGGAAGCTAAACTCACCAAAAAGAGGAGGAGGAAAGATGGAGGACAGAACAAGAGAAGGCAAGGGTATTTAATAGAAGCGGAAAACCATGAAATCACCACCCGGATGCTCAAACACAGAAGCGAGAACCGAGCAGAAATTTCAGAAAGGGGAGTCAGAAAAAGGAGAGAGGATAAGGCGAGGGAAAGAACCAGGGTGGATAGCGCAAGCGAACAACTGACGCAAATTCTAAAACAGTTAACACTGATAAGAGAAGAAGGCACGAAAACGAGAGCAGGACAAGAGGAACTGAAGAAAGAAATGGCAGTGGTGAAGAAGGAAATAGGAAAACAGAGCAGAAAGTGCGAGAATAGCCGAAGTGCAATAAAAGAGGTAAAGGAAAAAACAGACGTGATGGAAATGGAATGACAGGAAATGAAGGAAAAACAGAAAGACTGGAAAAAGAGTTAGGAAGAAAAAGCAGAAGTTGAGAAGGTTCAATGAATACAGAGGAAATGAGATAAAGAGGAGTAAAAGTGAAATAAAAGACTGGACAAGATGGAGGATGAGACGAGGATAATGAGAGAGGAAGTGGAGGCAAAGAAGAAAATAGAGGGGAAAATTAGAAAGAGAAACACCATAATCATATATGGTAACGAAACAAAAGACATAAGGGACAAAGTTAACCTTAGTACCTGGATAAGAGAGAATCTTGCGATCGAAGTAGAGTTTGTGAGTATATGGAGAACTGGAAAGGAGAAAGAAATTATAGGGGCAGACTGTAAAGACACAGTACAGAAAGAGGTGATAATGAAGAGGAAAAACAAGCTGAAAGGAATAAAGGAATATATTTCCCATGACAAAACGTCGAAGGAGAGGACGAAAGAAAAGGTGATGAGAAGATGGGTGCAAGAGTTAGAGGTAAGAGGAATCGAGGCGAAAATAACGAGGAACAAAGTGGTGGGAGAGGAGGAGACATATGAAGGGAGAACAGGAAGTATGAAACACAGAAAGAAGGGACAAGAGAAAACAAAAAACGAGAAAGGAGAGGCTTTATTCATTGATTTTACAATGTCATGCTATCTTGATATCCTGCTTGCAGTCCGCCTGGATATTTTTTATAAATGAAGTGCGGCAAATTTCGGACCTTTACAGATAAACTGCGAATAATTAGTGGCAAATTCCCCCCGAACAATTTTTGTTTTATTCATTGATTTTATGAGTGTCCCTGCTATCTTAATATTAAGCTGGCAGTGCGTCCGGGTAATTTTTATAAATAATGTGCGGCTAATTTTGGACCTTTACCTTTACAGATATTCTGCGGATAATTAGCGGAAAATTGTCCTCGAATTATTTTTGTTTTATTCATTGATTTTACAATAGTGTCGTGATATCTTGATATCCTACATGCAGTGCGCCTGAGTATTTTTTATAAATAAAAAGCAGCTAATTCAAGACCTTTACAGATAAATTGCGGATTATTAGCGGCAATTTCTCCCAAACCATTTTTTAAATTTATTGATTTTACCATTGTCCTGCTATCTTCGTATCCTGATTGCAGTGCTCCCGGGTATTTTTTAGAAATAAAGTGCGTCCATTTTCGAATCTTTACCGATAAACTGCTGATAAATAGCGGCAAATTGCCCTCGAACCATTTTTTCTTTATTCACTGATTTTATGATAGTCCTGCTATCTTAATATTAAGTTGGCAATGTACCCTGTCTTTTTTTTAATTGGGTGCGGCCAATTTTTGACTTTTACGAATAATTTGCTGGTAATTAGCGGCAAATCATGCACTAATAATAATTACGGTTTTGTGAAAGTGACCTGCCAACTTAAAGGACGCCTCACACACGTAAAAAAGTTCCTGCCATACCTTCGTTATATAACGAGGCTGCGATGCCTCGTTACTAACCTGACCCTGAACGCTTGGTCTTCGCAGGTTACGTTGAGTGCAATAACTTCGGCAATGCTCGCGCACGTATCAGATTAGTTTAGTAATTTAGTTGCGTGTGGGCGCTCACGCCGCTTTGTGAAAACCCGCCTTGCTCGCTAGCGCGCCGCCCAGTGGCAAATCTAAGCCCAAAAGTGATCAAAATTCATGTTTTAAGAGAATTTTTGAGATAGAAAGTTTTTTGCGCGGTTCGATAGGGGTGGTCATTACCTACGATAATCCGTTTCTGTTAAAATGACATAAGTCCTTTTTCTCGTAGGCTGGAGGTCACTATGCGGCAGTTTTTCGTTTCGTTAACTCTTTTTGCCTTTTTATTGATGATGTGTACTAATGTTACTGAATATATATGAATATCTGTGTGCGTGCGTGCGTGCGTGTGTGTGCATGTGTGTGTATGTGCGTGCGTGCGTGTGTGTGCACATATATGGTTATTCTCTGATAAATTTAAGATGAAAAATTTTTTCCGCTCAAAATCTTTTACATGTTTTTCTCAATATTTTTAATCCCTCCTAATTTTTTCCGGTTTTTTAACGTAAAGTTTCAGAGCTGGAAATTATCAAAATAACAGTTCTTATGAATTTTTGAAGATTAGTGCACATCATCGATAAAAAGGCAAAAAGAGTTACGAAACGAAAAACTGCCGCATAATGACCTCAAGCCTGCAAGAAAAAGAACTTATGTCGTTTCAACGAAAACGGGTTATCGTCGGTAATGACCACCCCTATCGAACCGCTCAAAGAAAAACTTTCTGTCTCAAAAATTTTCATAAAACATCAATTTTGATCGTTTTTGAGCTCAGATTTGCCACTGTTCGCCGGTGCGCTCACGCATCCGTGATCATCGCACCATCCCACCAGCGCGCGTAGACTCGACAGGCGCACTGCCACATCAGCGCGCGCAGCTTCGCGCGAGAAACTTTGAGTCCATAAACTGCGCCGATCTGAGTGATCGGCAGACCGTCACCGACCGTCCTACCATTCCGGTACCTATCCGAATATTCGCGCTTGCACTGTGCACACACAGGTTACTAGTCCTTTACCGTAATACTCTCGATCGTGCACACACGGGGAGAGCATTGTGATATCCACTTGCCGCCCGTAGCACCAACTCCTATCCGTAGCTATCGTCGACCCCGGAGAATACGTGCGGAGCCCACGTCAATCCTCTTCACCACGGACTATACGAGAAATAGACCGTCGCATACTAAGCCACCATAAACTACATACGCGACCTAGCGACCTAGACTATCCGGTCCGCTTTGGTTTAGCCACTGTCACTGCCGTCGTGCACACGCGTCGTCAGGGGCAGAGTGACTCCAGGAGCTCGAACACCAGGTACAACGTACACACACGTGTACCCGGAGGTTCAGCGGAGGAACGGAACGACGGAATTAGGGTCTCCCGGTCCAGCCTGTTCCTACCATCGTGCACACACGAGACAGACCAGGAAGGACTTAGCATATCGAGGCTCCGCTAGTGTTCGTGTACACACGTTACTAGGGGAACACGGTATACCCGGACGCACCGAATAGGGAATACCGGAACACGCGCTGTCTCTGCCGTCGTGCACACACGGGGTAGCGACAGACCGAACCCCGGACCGAGTCTCACTCAGGCTTCATGCACACACGTATCTAGATGAGTCCTCGACACAAACTCTAGACATCGGAACAGCGGAATTAGTGTTGTTCTTGCCACCGTGCACACACAACGCAGGGGCGAACTGACTCCGAGTTCAATACTCGCCCAGGCTTCGTGCACAGACATGTCTAGGCGAGGAGTTGTCATGCTACTAGACATCGGAACACGGAATACCCGATTTACGGACGAAACTATGCCTACGAGATCGTTGTAACTGACGACCTCCTTACTGTAGCGAGCTAGATCTTCCGACGTCTAACCATTGTACACTGTCTGCTCGCCGCGAGACAGCAGTAGCGTGTGATTCGTTTAGTACTCCGTAGTAAGTGCGTTCTCTGATTTTTATGTTTCAGGTTGCTTAAATGCGCGACGTGACAAAGGCCGGCATATTGTTAGCGATTAAACTCCTGTTCTTTAGTATTATATTCATTGTTTTGCTCTTACCTTTTTGTTATTAAATAAAACTTATACTTTTTCATTTTCGCAATTGGTGTCTTATAATTATATCCTAAGCCACCTAACCCTCTATTCCCCCACAACAGACCCTGGTAAACTCCTGAGCGTCCGGCAGGGGGTGGAGCTACCATTTCAGTTAAAAAGAAACGGTATATAATATGGGAAGAGAAACTAGTTCAGACTCGGGTGAGGTGTTTTCAACACTCGTCTCTGACTCGGCGTCCTCGACTCCGACTTGTACCGAACATCTCACCCTCACTAGAAATAGCTTATTTTCTCCACTTCTTGCACAATATACTATTTTTCAACATGTATATGAAAAAAGATCCTTTTCTTGCAAAGAAAGGTGAATGGAAAATCGACTATTTCGAGGATTTAGTGAGTAGTGGGAGGAAAAGAACTTAGACTCCTGATATGACGACTCGATACGCCTGATCGCCTATTGACCATTCATGCAAAAAAGGTCATATTTCTTCACTCATTTAAAAAAGTACTATATGCAACAAGGGAGCAATTGTCATTTTTAGACTCGGATGATGATATAGAGCACTTGTGTACAGGGTGTGGGAAAAAAATTAAAAAAAATTCAAGGATATTTCCAGGAGTTCCAGGATAAAAAAGGCATTTTTGAAGGATATTTTTAAAAAAGTAAATAGTTCATTTGTAGGTGCGCTACACTAACCAGGAGAACGTCAGTGATCCAGATTACGGATTCGGCTCGAACTTAAAGATATGTTTTTTCTCTTCTTAAAACAGTAACCATTTATTCTAGCAATATCTTTAAAACTATTTCAAGAAGAGAAAAAAAACTAGCGAAAACGATCTTTCATTTGCTTTTTCCGGAATTAAAAAATATTAATTTCTTTCAAAGTTATGAAAGCTTAAATTTGAGCAATAAAAATGCACTGTACAATGCGTATAATTCGCTGTTCTAATTCATGCATATTTTGGTGCATTTTCGTTGCTCAATTTTAAACTTACATAACTTTAGACGAAATTAATATTTTCTAATTCAGAAAAAAAGCAAAGGAACGATCGTTTTTTTCAGTTTTATTTCCTCTTCTTGAAAAAGTTTTTAAGACTTTGCTTGAGTAAAGAGTTACCATTTTAAGAAGAGGCTTTTATAAAAGATGTTTTCAAAATAAAGCAAAAAATGTCCATAACTTGATTTTGTTGTCTAATATTGCATCTTTCTTCATGTTTCTACGTCCAAAAACATATCCCAAAGTTTGAACCGAATCCGTGATCCGGATCCCTGATGCTCTCCTGGTAAGTAAGACAATTATTTAAATAATTTGTTTTTTATTTTATTTTATTTAATTAATTTGTCCATGTAAATAAGGAAGTTACGTAGACGTGCAATATTATGCGGGACGATTAACTTAAAAAATTCTTAAACCCAAATAGCCGGGGGATGCGAGGTCCATGCAAATAAGGAAGTTAAGGAGTTTGAGAATTTCTTAAATAATGGTATTGCCTACTGTCGCAAGTCTACGTAACTCCCTTATATGCGTAGACCTCGTGTCCTCCGGCTACTTGGGTTTAAGAATTTTTTAAATAATTGTCAGTTTGGCACGTCTACGTAACTTATATGCGTAGACCTCACGTTCCCCGGAACATGAGTTTAAGAATTATTTAAATAAGTGTCTTGTTTAGTGTTGCACGTCTACGTAACTTCCTTATGCGTGTGGAGCTTGCGTCCCCCGGAACTTAACTTAACTGTTATCTTAACTTAACTTATACTTTTATGAATGAGTTATATTGTATAGAAAATGTAATTTATAACATATAACTTCACTTATCTCGACTAGAGTCAGAACGGTGCGGATTTGCGCTAGCTTAAGTCGGTTTTCCCGGTAAATAAGGTGTCAGTCGGTGATCTTGAGTGATAATCAATTGTAATTATATGTTTCAAGTCTAATTCTACGACAGCGAGTCGCTGTGATAAGCGCTTGATAATTTGTTGTTATTTTTTATTTGTTTTTGTTTAATGTACAGGTTAAAAAATAACCACATCATATTTTGCACTATACCATCTTGTACTCGTCGAGCTAAAAATTTTAAGACCAGAATCGATTCCGTAACTCGACTACAGGAGGAACAGCGCGAGTTGGCACTTGCTTAAGTCGGTTTTCCCGATAAAAAAGGTGTTAGTCAGTGTTCTTGAGTGGCAATTAATTATTAGCAGAGGTAATTAATTGTAATTCTATGTTTTAAGATGATGCAATACCCACGCTATTACTCAAAATTGGGTTCCCGTTTTTCTCACTCAATTTTTAATTTAAAGGAAAAAGCTCTATGATACGTTATAGTTTTTTATTAAACTTAAAACGTGTCAAAGATATTTTTTCAAAAAGTTTAAAATTGGAGGAGAAAAACGGGAACCCAGAATTGAGTAATAGTGTGGGTATCACATCACCTTAAGTATAATCCTACGATGGAGAGTCCCTGTGATAAGCACTTGATAATCTTTTGTTATTTTTTAATTGCTTTTGTTTAATTTAGTGGTTAAAAATTGATCACATCGGATTTTACACTATACGATCTTGTAGTGCGCGGTGCGCTAAAAATTATGGCGCCTAAATGGATGTTGTATCTCAAAAACTATGGTCTTGATCGCAATGCTAAGTCAAGATAAAAAGTCAGCTTAAAAGTCAAGATAACGTAACAGCTGTTAACGGTCGATCGGCAGTGGTTATAAGTTATTGCTGGTGGCAATTAATTAACTAAAAAAGAGCTAAAAATAATAGGATGTATGTTTTTTTATTACGCTGTCTTTGCTATTGCAGCTTGATAGACCCCCGCCAGTATTGCCGTCAAACCTCTTGCCCGCTGTGGGTTCGAAAGCACGAGAGGAAGACCCGCGGGCTTTCAGCCTGCAGCCGGCGGCTGCAGGAGAAAAAGCAAGAGAGACTGCGCGAGCACAGCAACTGCAAGCGGGCGAGCGAGTGAGAGATAGAAACGTAAGCGGACACCGCGCGTTGCGTTTCTTTATAATTATATCCTGTGCACGAGCTGCAGCGGCAGCTCTTGTCGCAAACTGCTAAGTCTCGAATTGCGCGTGCGTGTTTTACATCCTCCAAAGTTTTCAATAAACTGTATCAGTGATTTTATCTTATATTCGCGAGTTCTTCTTTTTACCCTATTCCTCTCATCCGACCTCCCCCTTCTCCGACTTTCAGCTAGCCGCCGGCTACACGAGAATAAGGAAGCTGATGAGGAAAAGCCGTGTGCTTTGCAAGTAAAGTGCACGTGGGCGTTCTAAGCATATAAGCGAGCGCGTAAGCTGCCGAGTGCACCGCATGGCATGCGGCCGAGAAGCTACGCTCGTTCGCGAGATACAATATTTCACCCAGTTAAAGACATTATTGAAAAAATTGGCCGAGAAGTACGGTGACCCATTTAATGCATACATAAAGATTTTACAATATTTATGCTGCATTGTAACTGTTTTATGCAACGACTTGATCAATTTTTATACGACATAGCTTAAATTATATAGTGTGTGTGTGTGTGTGTGTGTGTGTGTGTGAGTGAGTGAGTGTGTGTGTGAGTGTGTGTGTGTGTGTGTGTGAGTGAGTGTGTGTGTGTGTGTGTGTGTGTGTGTGTGTGTGTGTGTGTGTGTGTGTGTGTGTGTGTGTGTGTGTGTGTGCGCGTGGTGGGCCATTTTAATCTATACACCCGAATTGCTCCATTCCTAAAAGGTAAAACGAAAAAATGGTTCAGGCAAAAGTTGTTCATGACAAAGGGGGTCAAATGATGGTGACCTTGAATTTGACCTTGAAATCTATTTTCAAGGTCATTTGAAGGTCAAAGTGTTTTTTTAAATGGGAACCCCTATTTTTGACACCGGATTCGGAAAGATCGCGAAATTTTACGTCCGAAACAGTATTTCGAATTTTTTTTTATGACCCTTAGAAGGTCATTTCAAGGTCAAATTCCAGAAAAACCAGTGTTTTCATGAATATTGGAGGTTAAAGTGTTTTTTTTTTAAATGGGAACCCCTATTTTTGACACCGGGTTCGGAAAGATCGCGAAATTTTACGTCCGAAACGGTATTTCGAAATTTTTTTTATGACCCTTAGAAGGTCATTTCAAGGTTAAATTCCAGAAAAACCAGTGTTTTCATGAATATTGGAGGTCAAAGTGTTTTTTTAAATGGGAACCCCTATTTTTGACACCGGATTCGGAAAGATCGCGAAATTTTACGTCCGAAACGGTATTTCGAAATTTTTTTTATGACTCTTAGGTCATATCAAGATCAAATTCAAGAAAAACCAGTGTTTTCATGAATATTGGAAGTCAAAGTGTTTTTTTTTAAATGAGAACCCCTATTTTTGACACCGGATTCGGAAAGATCGCGAAGTTTTACGTCCGAAACGGTATTGCGAAATTTTTTTATGACCCTTACAAGGTCATTTCAAGGTCAAATTCCGGAAAAACCAGTGTTTTCATGAATATTGGAGGTCAAAGTGTTTTTTTTTTTTTAATGGGAACCCCTATTTTTGACACCGGATTCGGAAAGATCGTGAAATTTTACGTCCGAAACGGTATTTCGAAATTTTTTTTATGACCCTTAGAAGGTCATTTCAAGGTCAAATGCTAAGAAATCCTGTGATTGCTATTTCATTGCATTTTCTGATAGAATAATCGTAGTTCATGTACTTTTATGAGGAATATTCAACCCCAATGTGACAAAGACCTTCAAAATATTGACCTTGAAAAGGTTGTCCTTACTTTTAGCGTTGCCCAGAAGCAACGACGTGGACGTAGTAATTTCTGTTTCCTTTGGGGTGCTTATTTACCGTGAGTCCCCTTGCCTCTCACTGGGGTGCTTGTTTACCGTGAGTCCCCTTGCCTCTCACTGGAATGCTTGTTTACCGAGAGTCCCCATGCCTCTTACTGTTTTAACCAGAAAGCAAATGTTCAAAGTTACCTCCGTTTGCCTGTAGACACAAAGTTAAGCGCCTATGAAAATGTTGTACGGTGTTAAGTAGAGTTTGTCTCGGAATTTCTGCACATGCTTAACGAATGCGATCTTGCATGTTTTCTCTAGTTGTGGGGTGCTCTTGGAAAACCAGGATTCTTTAGGAAGCCCCACAAATAAAAGTCCAGAGATGTGTGATCAGGTGAGTTGGAGGCCAATTAACTGGGCCTCCTCTACCGATCCATCTTCCATGATAATTCAGATTCAAAAATTGTCGGATAGTTCGTACAAAGTGTGGTGCTGCACCGTCCTGCTGAAACAAGTCTTCGTCTGGTTTCTAAATCAACATCTTCTAATAATTCTGGTAACTGGTCTCTAATTAAGTGCAAATAGCTCTCTTCATTAACGTTCCGTTCAAAGAAGTAAGGGCCAATCAAATATCCATTTACAATTCCACATCATACCATAAGGCTTCAACGATGCTGATGGTCTACAGCTCTGTGCCAGTGAGGATTCTCATTTGACCAATAATGACAATTGTACCTATTTAAATGTCCATCGCTATAAAATTTTGCTTCGTCAGAGAAAAGGACATAGTTGAAAAAATTGGGATCATTTTCTATCGTCCGTAAAGCCCATTGGAAAAATTCAATCCTCATTTGCATGTGATTTATTGTCAATTCCTATACGAGCGTGATATTGTAAGCATGGTAATTTAGCCTATTAAGAATTCTCAAAAATGTTCTTCTTGGAATACCGACTTCCCTTTCAATTTGACGACTGCTGATATGAGGATTAATATGAGTGGCTGCAAGAATAGTAACGACACGAGCATCATCTTCGTTGTCCTCGCGACGCCTGCGTTGGCGAGCAAGGCGTCCTTGACGAGCTCTGGCAATTAAACTTCGTATTGTTACATTAGTAGGATGTCTTCTATCTGGAAAACGTTCAGCGTAAAGTGTTGTTGCAGCACGATAATTATTATTACACTCTCCTACAATCATTATATCAACAATCTCATTGATCGCGTAGTCAGCCATTTTTAAAGCAAAAAAATTAGACAAGCTATAGCAATGCAAAGTTGAAATAGAAAAGGAAACAGCAATAAAGAAATCAATTGATCAGTAGATAAGCTTGATGTTTTACTTTACTAGTCTAATACTATGTATGTAAGAAATATGTTAAACTATAGTTTTTTTAACATTATACCAATATTTTCGGTAGGACAACTATACAGAAATTGTGTTCTTTTTTTATGCTATACATAACACCATATTGGCGCAAGCAGTAAACGAAATTAACGAAATACACAATTATTTTTACATATCGTAAGAACATCTTAAATGCTTTATCCAGAAAGCAAGAAAATTTATTTCAAAATAATTTTTTCCAAAAAAAAACTCCTCATGAATGGTAAAAGACTAAAATATCTCAAATTTTTAGAGTTTTGAAAAAAATTGTAAATCTTGCATTATCCCTACAAATTCGATTTTGACAATCCCCGCAAATGGGCTTATCAAAATTTTATGGATATTTTTTACAAATTGGATCACCTCTCCAGAATAAACATTTTTGATCACGACAAAACTTGCTGGAAACTTGTACTCGGGGAGTTATCAGGGTTGCTAATTACGAATTTGAGTTTGTTTTTGATAATTTCAATATGGCAGATCCAAGATGGCCGCCAGAGAGTAAAATTTTTTTTATCACGATAAAACTCACTGCAAACTGTTACTCGGGGGGTTCTCGGGGTTGCCGATTACGAATTTGAGGTTAATTTTTCAAAATTCCAAGGCGATGATAATACATTTCAACTCTCTATACAAGATTTTCAATCAAAACTATGTTCCTACAAACAAATGGAGGTAAATTCGGGTATTTGCTTCGCGGTTACAACAGTGAGAGGCAAGGCGACTCACTTTAATCAAACACCCTAACAGTGAGAGGCAAGACGACTCACTTACATCAAGCACCCTGACAGTGAGAGGCAAGGGGACTCACGGTAAATAAGCACCCCAAAGGAAACAGAAATTACTACGTCCACGTCGTTGCTTCTGGGCAACGCTAAAAGTAAGGACAACCTTTTCAAGGTCAATATTTTGAAGGTCTTTGTCACATTGGGGTTGAATATTCCTCATAAAAGTACATGAACCACGATTATTCTATCAGAAAATGCAATGAAATAGCAATCACAGGATTTCTTAGCATTTGACCTTGAAATGACCTTCTAAGGGTCATAAAAAAAATTTCGAAATACCGTTTCGGACGTAAAATTTCGCGATCTTTCCGAATCCGGTGTCAAAAATAGGGGTTTCCGTTAAAAAAACACTTTGACCTTCAAATGACATTGAAAATAGATTTCAAGGTCAAATTCAAGGTCACCATTATTTGACCCCCTTTGTCATGAACAACTTTTGTCTGAACTATTTTTTCGTTTTACCTTTTAGGAACGGAGCAATTCGGGTGCATAGATTAAAATGGCCAACCGTGTATATATATATATATTTTTTAAAACCATCAGGCAAATATCTCGAAAACTAAGGGAGATGGAAAAAAATTTTTAATACAAAAGTTGTAGGGTTCAGAGGGGCCCAACTGATCGTGACCTTGGTTATGACCTTGAGGTCAATGATCAAGGTCATTTGAAGGTCAAATCGATTTTTTCAAATGGGAACCCCCACTTTTGACCTCGTAAATGGAAAGAGCGGAAAATTTTACGTTCAGATATGTCCTTGAGTCAAGGCCATGGTCATGGTCATGTTTAAAATCAAAATCAATCAACGCATTCAAACATTCCCATAATTACGCATAAGAGTGTTAAATACAGAAGTTGTAGTGTTTGGAAGGGCCCAACTGATCGTGACCTTGACCATGAACTTGAAGTCAAGGATGATGTCGTTTGAAGGTTAAATCAATTTTGTTTAACGGCAACCCTCACTTTTGACCTCGTAAATAGAAAAACCGAAAAATTCTGATATGACCTTGGGTCAAGGTCATGGTCAAAGTTATGGTCAGTTTCCGTGCAGTTAAGAGCAAAGTCGGAGATGATCCGGTCACCTAAGGCAAGGTCGGAGATTACCCGGCCAGTTAAGGCAAGGTCGGAGATGACCCGGCCAGTTAAGGCAAGGTCGGAGATGACCCGGTCAGTTAAGGCACGGTCGGAGATGACCCGGCCAGGTAAGGCAAGGTCGGGGATGATCAGGCCAGCTAAAAATTCATTGGAAAATTCTACGTTCATGTGTATTTAGTCATAGGATCCAAGTGTTTCGGTCACCATTTACTGAAGAAGATGCTCAAAAGTTGCACCATTTACTTGTTGACAACATTCTATTCTCCTTTTAAAGTTTCTAACAGTATTTAATAATACTTGACGTGGAATACTTAAGCAGATTTGTGCAATCCTTTGAATCATGTCATCTCTTGTAGTTGGCCTGTTGCGGTAGACTGTATTTTTTAGGAAGCCCCATAAATAAAAATCTGGAGATGTCAGATCTGGAGATCTTGGTGGCCATGCTACGGGACCTCCTCTACCAATCCATCGACCGTTAAGCCTTTCATTAAGAAAATCTCTGACAATTCTGGCATAATGTGGAGGAGCACCATCTTGTTGTAGCCACATTCTGGCCCTTGTATGGAGATCAACGTTTTCTAGAAAGAGTGGCAGCTCGTCTCTCAGCAACTGTAAATAAGTATGTTGAGTTACGTGACTTTCAAAAAAATAAGGTCCAATCAGACATCCGTTAATAATACCACACCATACCGTTACATTCCAGCGATGCTGATGATCAACTTTTCGCATCCAATGAGGATTAACAGGAGACCAGTAGTGGCAGTTATGGCTATTCAACATACCAGTACTCTGAAATGTAGCCTCGTCGCTAAAAAGAACATTGTTAAAGAAATTTTCATCATCAGTAATTTGTTGTGTTGCCCATTGGCAAAATGTTATTCTCCGTCGATAATCTTCCACAGTTAAAGCTTGATTTAGAGTAATGTGGTAAGGATGGTAACGCGCATATCGTAAATATCTACTGACCGTAGATCTTGGAATACCCATTGTTAACTCGATTTCGCGTAAACTGACATGAACATTTAAATGTACCATGGCTAGAACAGCAAGAAAGCGAGGCTTATTTTCATAATCGTGTTCATTCAGTGTCCTCCTTCTTCGAACGAAGTTTCCTTGTCGACCGCGCAGTTCAATGTCACGTATTACCGTATGATCAGGATGTTGTCGTTGAGGGAACCGAGCACGATACAATCTGCTTGCCTCTCGATAGTTTCGTCGACATTCTCCTAAAATAAGAAGAATGTCAACTATTTCATTAGCAGAACAGTCAGGCATTCTTTTTTAGTTGTAAATGCAATTATTTATCAAAACACACCACAAAAGAAATAATATGTTATTATACTATACAATATTTTAAAACGAAAAAGTTTAATTTTCTGTGCCAATATAAGTGTGCTCAATTTGAAAACAATTTGATGTAAACAGTAATAATTATTGACTATTGCCGATCAATGCTGAATACTACCGGTCACTATTGGATACAGGTGGTCAACACTTATTAACTTTTGTTATTATTTGATATAAGTGGTTAACCCTGGTAAATGTTGATAATAGTAAAAATAGTAAAATTTTCCGCTCTTTCCATTTACGAGGTCAAAAATAGGGGTTCCCATTTGAAAAAATCGATTTGACCTTCAAATGACCTTGATCATTGACCTCAAGGTCATAACCAAGGTCACGATCAGTTGGGCCGCTCCAAACCCTACAACTTCTGTATTTAACACTCGTATGCGTAATTATGGGAATGTTTGGATGCGTTGATTGATTTTGATTTTAAACATGGCCATGACCATGACCATGGCCTTGACTCAAGGACATATCTGAACGTAAAATTTTCCGCTCTTTCCATTTAAGAGGTCAAAAATGGGGGTTCCCATTTGAAAAAATCGATTTGACCTTCAAATGACCTTGATCATTGACCACAAGGTCATAACCAAGGTTACGATCAGTTGGGCCCCTCTGAACCATACAACTTTTGTATTTAACAATTTGTCTCGTATGCCTAATTATGGAAATGTTTTGATGCGTTGATTGATTTTGATTTTAAACATGACCATGACCATGACCATGACCTTGACTCAAGGACATATCGGAACGCAAAATTTTCGGCTCTTTCCATTTACGAGGTCAAAAGTGGGGGTTCCCATTTGAAAAAATCGATTTGACCTTCAAATGACCTTGATCATTGACCTCAAGGTCATAACCAAGGTCACGATCAGTTGGGCCCCTCTGAACCCTACAACTTTTGTATTAAAAGTTTTTTTCCATCTCCCTTAGTTTTCGAGATATTTGCCTGGTGGTTTTAAAATGGGACACCGGGTATATATATATATATATATATATATATATATATATATATATATATATATATATATATATATATATATATATATATATATATATATATATATATATATATATATCTTCCTATATTATACAGAGGAATGTTACCACGTAGCCCCACCTCACCCCCCTCGCCCCCTCCCAACCCCCTCCTCGCCCTCTCCTCGCTCCCTCCTCACCACCCTCCTCACCCCCGTCCTCAAAATAACGTAAAATACCGTCATTTTTTACGTTATTTCGTGACTTATTATTCTATTAGACTCCCCCCTCAGCCACATCCTAGCCCCGCCTCAATGTCTCTTAAACAACAGCTTTACGTAACTTTTCCTGTTAGAAAAATTTTTAGAAGCAATTCTTTTGGAATTGTTTTTTAGAAAAATATAAATGTGTAGTTAAAAACAATTCTATTGTTCATAAAAATTTTTATCAGTATAATATACCTTCACAAATTTTTGCAAGCAACGAGAAATTCTTTTCCAAAACCTTTACAATCACTTTACAAAAACTTTTACAAACGATAAGAATTTTTTCGGAAACCATAAGAATTAATTTCCGAAACCTATACAATATCCTAAAAAATTATTTACGTTTTATTTTATGAAAAGGAATTCTACGAATAAATAATAAATTTTTGCGTTCTAAAGTCGAAATAAATTTCTTTTACGCGGATACTGAAAGTCAAACCCAAAAAAGTTGTGAAATCAATTAAAGTGTAATTTTATACTTAACAAACATTATTTATAATGTACTTTTACTCTTAAAAAGTTGTGAAATCTCTCTAAAAAATTTTTTTACAAAAGTGAAAACTTATAGGTAAGAATAAGTTTGGTTACTATTCCATATAGTTTTATACTTAACAAACATTATTTGCTAAACTCTCCCACCCTCTCTTTCTTCCCCCTCTCTCTCTCCATCTGTACCAAAAACTTTAATGAGAGCTTAAATATTTTTTCAAAACAATCAACACGTTCTTTAAAAAACTAATTTTTTAAATATATTCTAACAACACAATTTGTCTATAGTCCTTTTATTTATTTTAATCTCATTTATTCAATAAGCACTCTCTACAAATGGTAATAATTTTTTTCATGACTGTACAAATAATTGTTAATAAAACTTTCTACGAAAGTATAAAATAAGGCAAGTATAGAAGTTTTTTCTGTATAATCTATTTAAAAGAAGTCAAATAGATACTAGTAAAAAAGTCTTTTACTTCTTTGAGTCAATGTATGCATGCTCAACAAATTATATGTAAGTACATTCAAATTGTTCACTGAAAATCAAACAAACGAAAGTTGTGAAATCAATTATCGATAGTCAAGTAATGCAAACCATTCTCCGAAAAACTGTATGACTATGTTCTCAGAAATGTATTCAAATTTCTTCATTCTTCTATACAAATTAAACACAAGAAAGTACTGAAATCAATTAATTGTAATCAAGTACCGGCCATAAGAACTTTTCGTACCTCGCGTGTAAAATTACATTTTACGCCCACGTTGTAACTTGAAGATTATTCAGCCAGCGGGCATAAAGTACTACATAGCGCCCAACAGGCCCAATAACTCACACACTCCTACAAAACTTTATAGTACCCACGTACTTTACGCCCGTGCGGGAAAAATTATTTTAATTATATATCTATCATGTCTTCTTTTTGCTTCTAAAATTCATAAGAATTTTTTCAGGTATTTACGAAAAGTCAAAGCCTGTATAAAAAAAATTACATAGTTACCAACACCTCACTATTTTTTATTATTCCTCCTCAATTTTGAACTTTCTATAATATTACGCATCTTGGAAGGACAAGAGAAGTCTAGAACTGCTCTAGCAGCGGTGGTCCTCAGGTCTCCCGTACATACTTGGCGGGCCCGACGGTTTGCAGTTCAAGGTGTAAGGCATGGTCATTTTTATGTAAATATTCTTATGTTTAAAAATCAGATATAATGTATAAATGGGTTACTTGTACATATTAACTACTAATCTATGAATCTATCACTTTGTTTTTAAATAGAAAGTGCGCACCCGCGTGGAAATATCTTATGAGATCTCATATGAGATCCCATAATAAATAAAATTGTATATGACATCACATATAAGATCTCATACGAGATATGCGCTGTCTAAAATTCTTATATGAGATCTTATATGCTATTTACACAGGGGAAAAGGACATAAAATATGTTGCTTATAAAACGGTTAGTGAAATGTAAAGAACTTTTGAGCAGGCTACAAATTTATATGAATTTTTTATGTTATTCTCGTTTAAAAAGGACACAAGAAAAAATATGTTGGATAATGAAATATAAATCACGATTTTACACATGTACGGATGCGTTCTACTTAACAGCATCAATTAAAAATTAGAGCCAATGTAATTATTTATGGTGGACTTATAGGTATAAATATTGTTCATGAATTTATGCAAAAATTTAGTATTCTACATTTAAGTAGCCCACGTAACTGCAAACCTTCGGGCCCGCCAAGTATGTACGGGAGATCGGAGGACCACCCCTGCTAGAGCAGCTCTAGATTTCTCTTGTCCTTCTAAGATGCGTAATATTATAGAAAGTTCAGAATTGAGGAGGAATAATAAAAAATAGTGATGTGTTGCTAACTATGTAATTTTTTTTATATAGGCTTTGACTTTTCTTAAATACCTGAAAAAATTCTTATGAAATTTAGAAGCAAAAAGAAGGCATTATAGATATATAATTAAAATAATTTTTCCCACACGGGCGTAAAGTACATAGGTACTATAAAGTTTTGTAGGAGTGTGTGAGTTATTGGGCCTCTTGGGCGTTATGTAGTACTTTATGCCCGCTGGCTGAATAATTTTGAAGTTACAACGTGGGCATAAAATGTAATTTTACACGCGAGGTACGAAAAGTTCTTATGGCCGGTACTTGACTACAATTAATTGATATGTAGTTGTTTGCAGCTAATGGCCGTCATGGTAGAATATACTAAGGAATAAGCCGCTAACTGTTCTACTGCCCAGGTTAAAGAATAAAGTCCAAACATTTCGAACGGTTTTATTCTGCCCCTTATCAAGGTCTAAAAAAATATACAAATAAAACACAAATTTATTCAGGAACAAAGAACACTTAATCTATGACTTCGTATTTTTCGAATCTTACCAAAACTCTATCGTATTAAAGTATACTACAAGTAGACACTATAAGGGACTACTAGTCAATGTGAAGCAACGTAAGCAGATTCGTCGTATTTATAGTAAAGTATGTACTTGTGTGTGTGTGTGAGAAAAGTGTGTACTGACAAACTATTAAGTAACGATGACTAGACCGCGTATGTATAAAAAGTATTATTATTCTGATAGTCCAAAAATGAATATAACTTATAACAACTTATTGTTATTGATAAAACTTTTATAATCAGCCTTTAAAAAATTAGTGTCAAACTGTCTATTTAAACTATTGTGTTGTGAGTGTATATGGAGTATTTCTGATAACAATCTTTTATTTAAATTTTGTTCTTGATCTAAAATTTTGATATTTTTAAAATCAATTTGATGTTTTGTATTCTTAATGTGTTCGTGTAAAACTGATTTATCCCTCTTAAATTTGCAGTTGCTCGCATGTTCTTTACTTCTTACAATTAATTTTCGAGATGTTTGTCCTACATAAGACGCATCACAATCACAACAATTGATCTTATATACAACATGAGATTTTTCATTTTTGTGATATTTGTCTTTTCCTAATCTAATTATGTAATTGAATTTATTGGAGATTGAATTGATCATGGTCAGGTTATTACTATTACAGATGTTTTTTAATTCTGGGTTAATATATTTAATATATGGAAAAACTAAAATGCTGTTTAAATTTATATTTTTAGAATTACATGTATTTTTATTATTATTTTTAATATGTAGTAAACGTTTATTTATGTGTTTATTAATAAAATTAATAGGATAATCATTCTCCAATAATAAATCTCTAATTAGATTAAGATTATTGTCATGGAAATGTGTGTCTGCTAAATTAATACATTTATCCACTAAATTACAAATAATACCAATTTTATTACTAACAGGATGATGAGAGTTGAAATTTAAAAATCTACCAGAAAAAGTTGGTTTCCTGAACCAGTCCGTGGAAATTTTTTGTTTATTTTGAATGATAAGAATGTCAAGAAAACTAATTTTATTATTATTAGATATTTCTACTGTGAATTGCAAATTCTTATCAAAACTATTGAATAAGTTAACGGTATAATCTATCATCCGGTCAGGGACACATATGATGATGTCACGGACGTATCTATAATAAAACGGAACAGGAAAGCAAATTTTTAATAAGGCCTGATTTTCTAAATCCTCCATGACAATATCAGCTAACAAAGAAACCGATCAAGGTGTTCGCCTCTGATTTTCCTGAATTTTTGATATGTTGTAGAGGACCGAAAAATAAGAGACTCGCAATTTTTGTTATCGGCCCAATCCCTTATTAAAGGGGTGAAAACCGCCCTTAAAGTTTACCCCCGAAAACGGTTCTTTTTTAATATCTTAAGTTCTAATCAATGTTTTGAAATAAAACAAAATGGAAAATATTTCTCCTTGAATTATGTAACCATCAAGTATAGTTTGGTCCTCGAGGGCGGCAACCCTTACTTTTTATTTTAGAAAAACCTTATTTTTTAAACTATTTCTGCATATAATATTTGCAATAAAATTAATTAATTATTATAAAAATAATTTTTTGACTTAAAATAAAAAATAAAGTTTACGTGTTTCAGGGTTTTTGCAAATAAACACGTCATCGGGGGAAACAACCCTTTAGGCACAAAATACTTTCAAACTATTAAAATTAATATTTTATGTTATATATAATGCATAATTTATTTTTATTTGGGCTATTTTTTCTATGGGCCCAATTTCCTATTAAAGGGGTAAAACGCACCCCTAAAAATCACCCCTAAAATAGGTTTTATCTGAATATCCCAAGTTCAGATTCAAATTTAAAATGAAACAAAATGAAAAATATTTCTCTTTGAAATGCCAAATTAGCTACCCTTATATTTTATTTCGGAAAAAATTTTTTTTTTAATTTTTTTTGTATACAATATTTGCAATAGAATTAAATAATTATTATTAAAATTCAAAATCAAAGTTGACTTGTTTTAGGATTTTTTCTAATAACAATATTATTGGGGTTCAGGAGCCCCTTGGACACGTGTACTTACAATTAGTACCTTTGAAATAAATATTTTGAGGTGTGTGGTGCGTATAATCAGAATAAATAATCATGGATATTTTATTTATTGCAGATTGATTTGTCTATAGACTCAATTTTCTATTTATTGAATAAAAATCACTGACAAAGAATTTGACAATTTCGTTATTTTAATGTTCAAAATATAATAGCATAAGATAAATAGAGGAATAAATAATTACATGACTATATTTTTATTATTTCTGCATAAATATTTGTATGCAGAAAAGCTTTTAAAAGCTGAGCCATGATTAAAATTATTTTCATGGTATATTTTGCAATTAGTTTTTTTTATATATCACTGCTTGATAATTATAGTTTACTTATAATTTTAGAATATTTATGTTTGCGTATTTAGGCATATCACATTATATTTCATTTGTACTTTTTCATAAATACTTATTTTTAAGTAAATATTTTCCTGATTTCTATTTATATATATGAATAAGCGATTTTTTGTAAGCCCATCTTGTAAACATGCATAAGCAAAGATGACGCAAGTGAGCTTGGAGTCCACGGCTGCCTAAAAACGGATTAGTTAGTCAGTATATTTTTATCGGTTCTGTTGCGAGGTACAAATTTTCGAGAGTCCGCTATTTGTTTTTTTCCTACAATAGAATTTATTATTTCATAAAAATCAAAGAATAGAAAAAATGAAGGTAAATCCTATCAACGTCATAAATTTATTATTGGCAGGATTCTCAGGGCTTCAGATACCAGAAAGTTCTGTTAATCTTGTTGAAATGGATTTAGCTGAAAAATTCGAAAATATTTTATACGACAGTATGAATAATTTTAATGCGATTGAAACAATGGAAGAAGAAACATTAGATTTTTAAGAGCAATTAAAAAATTATGAAGTACAAGCCATTGAAAATGGCGCAATTTTCAATGAAAAAAAAGATTATGATGTATGTTCATACGATGATGAAGAGTTGAGCTTCGATTATAAAAAAAGAGCAGTCGAATATTGGAGATCAGGTAAAACTAAAAAAAATTGCAGTTTAGAAAGTGTTAAACATCGATTTAAATTAGTTAATTCAGAACGGCAACTGCGTCGATGGGCTAGTCAAATCAACAAAGGTGGAACTTACAAAGAAAAATTATATAAAATTTCTGAATTTGTTTTAAAAAATCTCAAAGAATCTCTCGAAGCTGGCCATATTATTCACGATTTTGATATACGTAGGTGGGCCTTAGAAGCTAAAAATAATTTAGAATTTAATGATGTTAGATTCAAAGCAAGTGATTTCTGGCTGCGAAAATTTAAGAAAGCTCACAGAATTGTCAGTAGAAAAATCAACAAATTTATAACAAAAAAAACTCTTGAGGACAAAGAAACTGTAAATCAAGAAGCCAGTAAATTTGTAGCCGACATCAAACTACTGATTTCAGAAGATGGAACTGAAAATACCTACAATGCTGATCAAAGTGGAATTCAATTAGAATTACATACTGGTCGTACATTAGCAGAAGAAGGAACAAAGACTGTTGAATATGTTGTGCAATCTGTTTCATCAACAACACATAGTTATACAATATTACCTACAATTAATGCTGCTGGAAAATTGGTCTCTCCATTATTTATAGTTTTAAAAGAGACTAAAGATGAATTTGGACCAATAATACAAAAAAATTTATTTCAGCCAGATAACGTATGTTTGATGGCATCTAAATCTGGCAAAATGACATCATGTGAGTGAAATTAAATAAAGCGTACTTGTATTCGTAAACTTGTAGCTTATGTCTATTTTAAAGATTTTACTTGTAAACTTTTAATTTCAGTAGACTCATATTAAAAAAGATTTACAATAATTAGTAAATTATTTTTAAAATAAGGTATTTTAACGTAAACTCCGAAAATTATAAAAAAGTTCTTGTAAATTATCAATGAATTTCATTATTTATTTTTGTTAATTTGATTTCATGTAATAAATCGATATATATATATATATATATATATATATATATATATATATATATATATATATATATATATATATATATATATATATATCTATTAATACAAATAGCAATAGTTTACTATAATGACCTGCGAATTTTATTTGTTTACAATTTATTTTTAGATCATTTTCGGAAATGGTTAAGGGATGTATTTTTTCCAAATGTTGGAAAAAGTAGTATATTATTGCTAGATTCTTGGAGTGGACATTGCACAGAAGCAGTCGAAAGAGGAAAACCTGATGATAAAAACATCAAACTTTTCAAAATTCCTAAACGTACAACTGGAAAAATACAACCGCTGGATGTGTTTGGTTTTCGTATATGGAAAAATTTTGTGACACAATTTTCCGATAGTGTAATTTTGTTGGATGAGGATATAAGTTTGCACGTACGAAATAATGTAATTAAATTGCACTTTCTGGTGCACAATCAGTTATCTTCTCCTCGATACGTAAATCTTTTTAAATACTCTTGGTATAAAAGCGGTTATATCGATAATAAACCAAATAAATTTTGAAATCCGGTGGACTTTAGCTTTGGTGGATCCCAAGCTCATTGTGAGGTACCAGGATGTAAAAATACTGCTATTATAAAATGTTCATGGTGTCAGAAATCACTCTGCTTAAAACATTTTTTTGAAGATTTTCATTATTGTTCAACCTATAATCCTTAAACAAAATTAATTGCGATAAGAACTAAATTATAAGCTCATTTGTATAGAGTTTCTTTGAATATTTTTTGACTATTTGTGAAAATATACCTATATTTTACTTTTAATAAAAATTAATTACATAATAACAATTAATATTTTATGTTATATATTTTTATTTATATTTTAATTTTTTTATTTTTATTTATATTTTTCTATTCGTTAGATTAGTCAATCATTTAACTCACCTATTCTTTTCCCAGTTCCATCCTTTTTATTTACCTATAAATACGAACAAAATATTCGAATATAAATTGCACAATAAGTATAAGAGTTTATAAGTGACTTCATTAATTACGCTATCTCGATAAAAAAAACTGACACAAAAATAAACTAAATCTGCATTATACACCTCAAAATATTTATTTTAATGGTTCAATTGTAAGTATACTTGTCCAAGGGGCTCCTAAACCCCAATAATGTTGTTATTAGAAAAAATCCTAAAACAAGTCAACTTTGATTTTGAATTTTAATAATAATTATTTAATTTTATTGCAAATATTGTATACAAAAAAAAAAAAAAAAAAAATTTTTTCCAAAATAAAATATAAGGGTAGCTAATTTGGCATTTCAAAGAGAAATATTTTTCATTTTGTTTCATTTTAAATTTAAATCTGAACTTGGGATATTCAGATAAAACCTATTTTAGGGGTGATTTTTAGGGGTGCGTTTTACCCCTTTAATAGGAAATTGGGCCCATAGAAAAAATAGCCCAAATAAAAATAAATTATGCATTATATATAACTTAAAATATTAATTTTAATAGTTTGAAAGTATTTTATGCCTAAAGGGTTGTTTACCCCTGATGACGTGTTTATTTGCAAAAACCCTGAAACACGTAAACTTTATTTTTTATTTTAAGTCAAAAAATGATTTTTATAATAATTAATTAATTTTATTGCAAATAATATATGCAGAAATAGTTTAAAAAATAAGGTTTTGTAAAATAAAAAGTAAGGGTTGCCACCCTCGAGGACCAAACTATACTTGATTTACATAATTCAAGGAGAAATATTTTCCATTTTGTTTTATTTCAAAACATTGATTAGAACTTAAGATATTAAAAAAGAACCGTTTTCGGGGGTAAACTTTAAGGGCGGTTTTCACCCCTTTAATAAGGGATTGGGCCGATAAAAAAAATTGCGAGTCTCTTATTTTTCGGTCCTTTACAACATATCAAAAATTCAGGAAAATCGGAGGCGGACACCTCGATCGGTTTCCTTGTAAGATGGGAATTAAGGGGTTGCCCATGGCCGCTCCAAATATTTGTTTATAAAACATGTTATTGAATACAAATTAATTATTATGTAAGATAAAACTAATAACATTGATGAATTCGCTACAATTTAGTTCGCAAAAGTTATAAAGTTGATTCCATCGTTTTTCCAATGAGTTAAAAATTAAATAATCAGCAACTTTTGTATACAAGCTAATAACATCCAAACTAATAATCGTATATATATATATATATAATAATAATCCATCAGGTATAGATACGAATTCAATTTTTTGTTTTAGATCTAGGCTATTAGTAACATGTGAAATCGGTCTTTTTAATTTGTTGAAGAGAAACTTGGCTAGAATTTTAGATAAATGATATGTGGGAGTATTAATCGCAGAAATTATAGGTCTAACTGGAAAATTGATTTTATGTATTTTCACAAGACCATAAGCTCTAGCTATTGTACATTTATTTGAGACCGGTTGTAATTTGTGAAAGCTAGTTTTATGCCTTAGATTCTTAATAAGAGCGTCAGTGTTCTTTTCCAATGAAGGCAGAGGGTTTTTCTTAATAATACTATAATATTTTGTGTCCGAGAATAAATTAATCATTTTTTCTACATATTTTTGTTTTTCTATTACAACAGTACTATTACCTTTATCAGCTCGTGTTACTAAAAGGTTAGTATCGCGGCTTAGAAATTCTTTGGTTCTTTTTAAATCAATCTTGAGCTTTTTGTCAAAAAAATCTAAACTGAAATTATTATTCTGTTGTTTACTTAAAATATTTAAGATCTTATTTCTTATATTTTTAGAGAATTCAGACTCTACTGTTTTTTCTTTAAAAAAGTATTCTAAGTTTTTTATAATTTCTAAAACATTCTTTTTACTTAAGTTGTCAGTAAAATTAAATTTTTCGCCAAGACGTAGTGTATTAATAACAAACGGAGGTAGTTGAACATTGGATAGAAGAATGAAGAAATTTGAATACATTTCTGAGAACATAGTCATACAGTTTTTCGGAGAATGGTTTGCATTACTTGACTATCGATAATTGATTTCAAAACTTTCGTTTGTTTGATTTTCAGTGAACAATTTTAATGTACTTACATATAATTTGTTGAGCATGCATACATTGACTCAAAGAAGTAAAAGACTTTTTTACTAGTATCTATTTGACTTCTTTTAAATAGATTATACAGAAAAAACTTCTATACTTGCCTTATTTTATACTTTCGTAGAAAGTTTTATTAACAATTATTTGTACAGTCATGAAAAAAATTATTACCATTTGTAGAGAGTGCTTATTGAATAAATGAGATTAAAATAAATAAAAGGACTATAGACAAATTGTGTTGTTAGAATATATTTAAAAAATTAGTTTTTTAAAGAAATTGTTGATTGTTTTGAAATAATATTTAAGCTCTCATTAAAGTTTTTGGTACAGAGGGAGAGAGAGAGGGGGAAGAAAGAGAGGGTGGTAGAGTTTACCAAATAATGTTTGTTAAGTATAAAACTATATGGAATAGTAACCAAACTTATTCTTGCCTATAAGTTTTTACTTTTGTGAAAAAGTTTTTTAGAGAGATTTCACAAATTTTTAAGAGTAAAAGTACATTATAAATAATGTTTGTTAAGTATAAAATTACACTTTAATTGATTTCACAACTTTTTTGGGTTTGACTTTCAGTATCCGCGTAAAAGAAATTTATTTCGACTTTAGAACGCAAAAATTTATTATTTATTCGTAGAATTCCTTTTCATAAAATAAAACGTAAATAATTTTTTAGGATATTGTATAGGTTTCGGAAATTAATTCTTATGGTTTCCGAAAAAATTCTTATCGTTTGTAAAAGTTTTTGTAAAGTGATTGTAAAGGTTTTGGAAAAGAATTTCTCGTTGCTTGCAAAAGTTTGTGTAGGATTGTAGAAGTTTTGTAAAATAAATTATTAATGGATTTTTTAAAAGATGTAGTGATGGACTATTTTTGAAGATATTTTGTAGAGAAAATATAAAATATAATAATGAATAATTTACATTACATTGTAATACTTTTATTAAGGTTCTTGCACTTCTATATCCGACAGATTGATAAAACCTCCTTCATAACTAAACTCACAGGTCCTGGGCCAACTTCCTTTGGTATAGTTGCTAGCTCGAAATCTTAGAGCCAGTAAAGCATTGATAATTAAAACACCGTAAAGTATAGAACAAGGCTTTGCTACGGGAATATCTACAACAGTATTTCTCGGTGTCTCTACTACAGGAGGTTGCTTGCTTTGACAGACTTGAACATTATCTTTTGGTGGTCTCAATGCATAATGATTTGATTCGCACTATCCAACAAGAACAATTTGTAACGAATTCATATGTACTATGTGTTCAGCATTTTATTATAACAATCTAACTTTAAGCACAATGAGTTAGTTATGTATGAATAGAAGGCACAGCCTAAACAGTCTGCTAATATATAATAAACTCGTGTTCCAGGTTCAATTGCATATGGACCCTACATCCATATAGATCACACAGTAAAAATATTTCCAAATGCATTTTTTTAATTGACTTATTTATTCACTCCTTCTATTTTAATTATTTATGCTTTTTACTTTACAAAACTTTTATCAAAATACACAAAATAACGTAAATTTCACTGATATAAGAACCCACAAATGTATTTCACTGGGAAGCACCACGTCTTTATATCACAAAAAACAAGTTATTTCACAAATGCTAAATGTTTATTTCTCTGTACTAATTTTTATTATTTATTTCAAAAAGTTTTTTCACACAAATACACACACACCCACGTATAACAAACTCATTTTCCCAAACTTCACTGACATAAGACCTTGGATCCATAGATTACCTAACATAATAAAAATATTTTTAAATGCATTTTTTAAGTTCACTTATTTATTCCCTCCTATTTTAATCATTTCTCCTTTTCACTTTACAAAACTTTTATCAAAATACACAAAATAACGTATATTTCACTGACATAAAAGCCCACAAATGTATTTCAATAGAAAATGTCATGGTTTTATATTATAAATTATTCACTCCTCTCATTTTAATCATTTATGCTTTTCACTTTACCAAACTGTTATCAAAATATACAAAATAACGTACATTTCACTGACATAAGAACCCACAAATGTATTTCACTGGGAAGCACTATGTTTTTATATTACAAAAAACAAGTTATTTCACAAATGCTAAATGTTCATTTCTCTGTACTAATTGTTATTGTTTATTTTAAATAGTTCTTTCACACATACGCACACACCCACATATAAGAAACTCATGTTCCAAGGTTCACTCACATAAGACCTTGGTTTTGTATTTATTGAAATTTCACAATAACACATTGTCTTGGTATTTCTCAGCATTGCAATGTTCATTTTCCATAAACTTTTAGTTGGCTCATGAACAAATTTTTGAAATGACTTTGTATGGTTAGAGTACATCCTATCTGCAAATTCTGTAACCATTGTTGCTTGTTTTTTTTAACTCTGTAAGTCCTTAATACGTATTCGGTCCTGAGCTGGACATGTTTCATGAAGTATTCTATTTGGATATTAGCCAGCTGCCAATGTTGCTCTTACCTCATAGTTCAATTTTCAGAATTGAAATTGAAATTTCTGTATTACCTGATGATCCTCTAACTTTTACAAAACTTGAAGCTCAAAGTTGACTACAATTTCCATATATATTAAATTTGTTAATTAACTCTTCTATTCTATGATGTACGTGTCAATAATCCTTACACTGAAAAAAAACATTTCATAAATTCAACTAAATAAAGGACCCCGCACCATTAACATTGGAAACAAAACTGAGGTGAAGCATTTAGACCCCTAGTTTATAGGACATTTTTTGTTTAGAAAGTCTTGAACTACCTTTCACCAAATTTTCAAGCAATTTCACCTCAGTCACTTTTCCAATGTAATTGGTGCGGGGTCCTTTATTTGAATTCCATTCAGTCAATTTAAATAAATATGTTCTTGAAATAAATACTAAATATTCAAGTTTAATAAATATTTATCAGAAAATCTCGATCATTTAGTAAAAATAAAATTTATTAAAAATAACTAAAGCTTTAATAAAATTAAATTTATCATCTGCTAAAATTACATAAACGAGATTTTTAAATATAATAAACCAATTTATTTAAAAGAAATAAATACATTCTAATAAATAATTACTTAAAATTCATAACTAATTTATTATAACATACCGAATACGTATTTCTAAATGATTGATCATTTACTTGTATACGGATGATTAAAATTGATAAATATTTATTCAATTTTACAGAATATTTAATTAATAAAGTAGAAAATTTATTACGTTCAAATAAACAATTTGTGAAAACAATATTTTTATTAACTATACCTGCTATAATTAATTTCTAAATATAATTAAATATTTATTTCATTGAATCAAAAAATTATTTTAAATTACATAAATGCACTGACATAATAAATATTTATTAAAAATAATCGTAAACAGCTCACTTTTTTAAATAATTATTCATTTAATAGTAATAATTATGATTTCAATAAGTAATAAAAATTTTTGCACACTCGTGCTAATACCAATTTAAATTGATAAAATATGTTTTTACTTTTAATACATGTATTTTTAGAAACGAATAATTATTTATTAGTACTCAGAAACATAATTTTGTTGAATTAGAAAAATCTGGGTTTAAAATTAAATTCGCAATCATTACATATATATTTTGTTAATTTAAATAAATATTCAAATCGTTGTAACGCGTGCGCGAGGTAGGTAATTCGAGATTCGAATTACCCGCGCCTAGCAGGTATGCTCACCGGAGGCGCGAGCGCGCGAGCATCCTGACCGGATTAGAACGGTCTCGCGACGCGTAATATGCCCGTCGCGTACCCGCGAAGCTGCTACGGCTTTATGCGGGTCACGGAAGCCATCTTCGTGTCTGCCGCCGTGCCTTCAACTTCTCTCCAGCGTGTCTTTCGTAAGTTACCTCGTCCGCGCCGTCCTACCTTTTTAGAGTTACCGCGAGTGTAGTGAAGGCGCCGAGATAGTGTACACTTATGAAAGAGAGACAGAGAGAGAGAGAGAGAGAGAGAGAGAGAGAGAGAGAGAGAGAGAGAGAGAGAGAGAGAGAGAGAGAGCGATCCCGAGCCGCGTGAGCCACACGAGACAGCGAGCGAGGAACCGGCAGCCAGCCCGCCTGCCGACCCGACACAGTGAGTAAGAGAGAGAGAGAGAGAGAGAGAGAGAGACATAGCGCTCATCTACTGTACGAGCGACAGAGAGCGAGAGAGAGCCGAGTGCACCGGTTGCTCCTTCCTAACGTAAGTTTTCTACTCTCCTCTCGCGGGTTTTTTGTAAAGGCTCGCACGGAAATCGCCCCGTGTAAGCTTTCTGTGCCGTGTACGTGCGGGTGTGTGTCAGCCCGCCGTACTTTAACACCGCGCGCGAGATTAGCAGCTTCGCCGCGCGCCGTATTGTTCGCGCGTTTGAATATTAACCGTCGCGCACGAACTAACAGTTTGTTTTAATAAGCACGTGCATTGTGCATGTAAGTGCTATTGATTTTAATATACTGTGATATCTAGTTACTCGTCGCGTTGTTCATTACAACCTGTCCTTCTCCCGGATACCGCGGGAAAACGACTCCGCCTGTCGTTTTCATATCTGAGCGTAGCGGCCGCGCGCTTTACTCTTCAAGCGCGCGTTTTTCACTCAGCGATCCAATTAGTTGAAAAGCGAAGTTCGCGTGCGATCTTCGCGTTGTTTTCGGGATTCCAGGAGCAGATCCCCGGGCAAGTCATTTTAGTCTGACACCCGCGGCACCGTGTTCTAGGGCGTCGCTGGCCTGTGGCTTGTTGGGATTTTCCCCCACTAGCCATCACGTTACATAGTACTATTTCAAGACATACTTTTTTTTATTTTAACACATTTTAGTTGAATTTCTGAAATATTTTCTTAGTACAATTATTTTGGAAGATCTATGAAGTAAATATTTTCTCAACTGAAACAATTACTGAGTAATCTGTACTTATTTGCAATAAATGCTTTATTATTATAAAAATGTTATTAAATGTCTGATAAAAATTATTTCTAAATATAAGTAAATATTTATTTCATTGAATAAAAAAATTTTTTTAAATTACGTAAATACACTGACATAATAAATATTTATTAAAAATAATCTTAAACAGCTCACTTTATTCAATAATTATTCATTTAATAGTAATAATTATGATTTCAATACTAATAAATATTTTTGGACATTTGTGCTAATACCAATTTACATTGATAAAATATTTTGTTACTTTTAATACATGTATTTTTAGAAACGAATAATCATTTATTAGTAATCAGAAATATAATTTGGTTTAATCAGAAAAATCTGGATTTAAAACGCAACGGCAACAGATTAATCCACGACAATAAAAACGCATACATCAAGCGCTACTTACTCTCGGCTGGCCAGCCATCGCAGACCCTATCGCGCTCGCCAGCTATCTCTCTCGCTCTCGCTGCTAATGGGGCGGGGATGGAGTGTGCCTCACTGTCCCCGGCCTATGCTGTCGCTGTCTCTTTCTCTTCCTCTCGCTGTCTGTCGCTCGGCCATTCTCGCTGGTGGTCCCAGTTGCAGTCGTGGAGGCGCGGCACATACACCACAAACTCTCTAGATGCGTGGCACTCAACAACGACGACTTTTCGTGTGTCACGGCGGTCAACAACATGGCCGCCCGCTCACGTTCGCAGCGGCACGGCGGTTTCGTCTTCTTTTCCATCTGCTTCCGGCTTATTCCTCGTGGCGCTCTGTCGATCACGATATATGCAAGCGCGCAAGATTCGGATCTTGCGACGCAGTATACGTGATTCCCTTACCTCATCTCGGCGCCCGTTACACACCCCACCCAGATTTGGCGTACTCTGGACGCTATATCGATCAGGAAGGAGATAGGGCACTGATGGTAAAAATAAAATGCGGACGACTAGTTTTGGGTGAAGGTCTTTATTGGACCCACCGAATACATTTATTTCCTCTTGGGATTTTCAACATCTGAAACAGAGAAAGAGGATATTTGGTAAGCTCGTGGTGTTGGAGTTTTGGACGTCGCAGGCTCACTATGGTGTCCCACCGGCCGCGACGTAGGAAAGCGGAAGGGTCAGGTAGCTTTCCGAGGGCGCCCGCGTCCTCGCTGCGGTTGGGATGGGGCGGATGGGACCACCGGATTCGGCCCGAGTGGGTCTACTACCACTGCTCGGGCTCCCGCGGGTCTTCCGCGTCCCCTCCGTGGAGGAGGTGAGGCGGGCGGTGCCATCGGGGTCTGCCCGAGTGGGTCTACTATCACTGCTCGAGCACCCGGGGGCCTCCCGCGTCTCTTCGGAAGCGTTTCGTCGGTAAGGGCGTCGCCTCATTGGCGCGGTCTCCGCATCGACCGTCCCTTCCGGCTCATCGGGTTCTGGCGAAGCAGAGTGGTAGCTTTTCAACTGTTCCGCAGCCACCACCTCTTCTACCTCACCGCCGTTGCCTACCAATCTGTAGGTGTTAGGTCCAAGGGCATCCGTAATCTAATACGGACCTTCGAACTTCGGCGCTAGCTTCGCCGCAATGCCCTTGGCGGCCGAGGATAGGGGATGGCTGCGCTTCCACACTCTGTCACCTGGTTTGAAAGCCGGCTTGGCATTCTTGAGCCGCGCGCTCTAGAAGCGGCGCGCACGTGTAACTCTGGAAGAGCTTCCATTCGCTCCTTCCAGCGAGCCAAACTTTCTTCTTGAGCCGGGTTGTCTGCTGCTATCTCTTGCATCCTTCCTTGCGTACCAGGGGATTCTGGATGTCTTCTATAGAGCATTAGAGCCGGGCTCATCCCAGTAGAACTTTGCTCAGCCGTATTCATGGCGAAGAGAAGTTCCGGAATCTTCTCGTCCCATGTACTATACCGTTCCGTAAGGTAGGAAGCGACCACCGTCTTTACGGTACGGTTGGCTCGTTCTACCGGATTAGCCTGAGGGTGATAGGGAGGAGTGCGGGTGTGGTGCACACCGCGCTCCCGCAGGAAGTCTTCCACGGCATGGTTCTTGAACTCTGTGCCGTTGTCAGACAAGAAGACTTCCGGGCAACCAAATCGAAGAAAGATCTTCTGATTTAGTTCCGCTATCACCGTCTTGGCGTTGGCCTTACGTATGGGAGATGCCTCTACCCACCTGGTGAAAAAGTCTTGGAACACTAGGATGTACTCGCAGCCTTTGGAGCTTCAAGGCAACGGTCCGATGATGTCTCCAGCCACGACTTGCCAGGGTTTGTCGATTACTCGGCGCCCCATGAGGGCGGCTGGAGCCCTTTGTTCCACCTTGAAGCGCTGACATGTCTCGCAGTTTCGCACGTACTCCTGCGTTTCCGCATAGTAGCGCGGCCAGTAGTAGCGCTGCGCGACTCTGGCGAACGTCTTCTCTCTGCCGAGATGTCTAGCGGTGGCGTCATCGTGGCATTCCTGCAACACCTCGCGACGATGCTCTTCTGGCACCATCAGTTTCCAGGCATCGTCATCGTCGTCGAGGATTGAGTCTATCTCTGAGTTGGGGCCGTACCGATAGAGACTGCCTGCTACGAGTTTGTAGGTAGGGTAGTCATTGTGCTGCTCTTTTTGACCTTCGCGCACCACTCCTGGTACCACGTGTCCTCGGTGTCGGTGAACCACGACACCGCAACCACTTCTAGCCCGTCCTCATCCTCATACATACGAGAGACGGCCTCTGCCACGTGGTTCAAGGCGCCTTGCAGTGTTCAACGGTGAACTTGTGGCCTTGCAGCTCCAATGCCCAACGAGCCAACCTGCTCGTTGGGTTTTTCAGTTGGCAGAGCCATCGCAAGCTGCTGTGGTCTGTCAGTACCTTCAACTCGTAGCACTCGATGTATGGGCGAAACTTTTGGATGGCCCATACTACCGCGAGGCACTCTCGCTCGGTAACGCTGTAGTTACGCTCCGCCGATGTTAGCGCACGGCTCGCGAACTCGATCACCCTCTCCTGCCCTTCTAACTCTTGGAGTAGCACTACGCCTAGGCCCACGTCACTCGCATCCGTCTGCACGATGTATTATAACCCCTCAGGATGGGATCGGTGCAGCACCGGAGCGGTCATCACCATCGCCCTCAGCAGATCGAAAGCATGCTGCTGCTCCTCGAGCCACTCATACTTCTGGTTTTTCTTAGTCAGATTTGTGAGCGGCTCAGCGATGGTAGCGTAGTTCGGGATGAACTTCCGATACCACGAGGTGGTGCCTAGGAACCTCCGCAGTGCCTTTAGGTTCTGGGGCACCGGGTTATTCCTGATTGGTTCGATCTTGGCCGAGCTAGGCATAGACGTACGGCTCTAGCTCGGGTCCGAGGACCTGGTCTATGAGCCGCTGGAAGGTGGCGGGCGCGTTCGTAAGCCCATACGGCATCCGCCGGTATAGCTCCATCCCGGGCACCTTAAAGGCTGTTATATGTCACGCTTCCGCCGCTAGGGGTATCTGGTGCTACGCACTCTTAAGGTCGAGCGTGGAGATGAACTTCGCCTTCCTCAATTTCCGCAGAATATCCTGCATACTCGGTAGGGGGTAAGCGTCTGGTTCCGTGACTGCGTTCACCTTGCGCAGGTCTTCACAGAACGGCCGTGTTCCGTCACTCTTCCGGGTCATCACGATGGGGCTCGACCAACCGCTTCGAGAGAGCTCGATCACGCCTTTTTCGAGTATCTCCTTTACTTGGCGGTGCATCTCTTCTTGCACCTTATCCGAGACTGGATAGTGCTTCTGCTTGATTGGTTGAGTGTCCCGCAGAGTGATCTCATGCTCCACGCCCTTTACGCATCCTAAACCTGGCGGAAGCTTGCTCAGGATGGCGTCTACCATTACCTTCAGCTCCGCGCGCTGAAGGTCCGTAGCTTCCTCGAGCCCGATAGCAGACACTGCGCTTGGATCGGTCGTCAAGCTGGCTACTTCCAGCTCGACATAGGCTTCTGAGTCCTTACAAAAGAGCCTATCCGTATCCGGGTCAAGTACAGCCCTGAACGCACGTACAAATTTGACCCCTAAGTAGCAGTCTGCATCGAGCTGGGGCATAATGGCGACTCTAATTTCGCGAGTAAGCCCCCCCCCCCACGGTAAGGGGAGAAACACGTGGCCTAACAAGGGGCTGTGACTACCATCCGCAAGCCTCATGCCTTGTTTCTCGGACGCTACGAACTCTTTCCCGAGTGCCGTGGCGAGTTGCCGTGCCCGGAACCAGCAACGCTCGGAAGTTGAAGTCACCCACCTCAATTCGAACCCACCAGCGCATCTGTGCGTTGGTTGGTCGGCCGACGGACGCTTCTCCTCGGTCGGGAGGCGGGTGATCATCTGACTCCTCGGAGACCGGACGAAGGTCGCACGCGGCCGCAGTGTCCTCGCACACTGGAGTCGTGTTCGCACTTGGAGTGTCGCCGGGGTTGGCTCGAATGGATCTACTACCACTGCTCGACCTCCCCTGAGACTTGGAGCAGGGGCGATTTCCTCTAATCGCCCCCCTTGCCGTTTCCCGAACAATTAGGGCAATACCTTGCGATGTAACCGATCTTGCCGCATGAGTAATAACTCAGCGGCGGCTTCGGCTCCCCTGGGCTTCGACCCTCGGGATTGGTAGGCCTCTGTGCCCCCGTTCGCCCAGGCGGCTGATGGCCACGCCCTCTACGCGGGCCACCAGGCGCATGCCTCGATGGCGGTTCGGCTCGAGGGCCTGCCAGCTCGGCAAGGCTCTGCTTTAGCACCCGCCGAAGCATGTCCTCCAAATCCTCCGATTTGTGCTCTGTCACGCCAACCGAAACAGCTACTTTGCCCTCCTTGGGGTCTGCCTTGGGCTTCCTCTGCGGGTCGGCTTTAGGGGGCGGCTTATAAGCCATCTCCGGCAGTAGCTTCGTCGCTGGCTATGGAGGGGGCCTATAAGTTCTGGAATTTTCAGAGTCTACTCCGCCTCCATCGCCAACTCTAACAGACCCTCTACTGTCTAGAAGTCTGTTCTCCGAACCATGGCTTACAGCTGTGGTAGGAGGTTCCGGTGGAGTTGATCCAGCTGTTGCTCCATCTTGGGGAGAGGCGATATCTGGCGATTGATCGCTATGAGGCACGTGATGTCCCTCACGACCTCCTCTTTCCTCTGAGTGCGGTTATTAGCCTCCGCTATTAGCCGCTGCTGGAATCCTTTTGTAGTTCCGTACCAGCGCCTCGCCGCTGATACGAAGTCTTGTCACGTAGCCCACTTCTCCTTCTCGTTGCGGTACCACGTGACCGCCGTGTCTGTGAACAGCTCCGATAACGAGGAGAGCACCTCTTTTTCGGTGAGGTGGGCGAGGACTCTGCAGTCTTCTACTCTAGCCAGGAACACCTCGGTGCTCTGGCTCTTTGCAGCAGAGAATCGTATCTGCCACTTCCGCACGACCTGGTCTATATCTTTCGAGTGGTAAAACCCCGACCTCGAGAGATTTGCCGATGTGCCCTGTGTGGTTTGGTGTTGCCAGCTCGTATTTCTCGCCGGATACCGGCGGACACCCCCCTCCCAGGCTGTATTTCCGCTCCGGAAACCAGCCTGGTGCCTGGGGCGAGCTGACGGAGGCGAACGTTGCCGTTCGTCCCATGCTCGTGGCTCATCCGCTGCATAAAACGTTTCCTCAAAATGGATGTTCTGTTCTGGTCTCGCGTCATGTATTCTGGTGCTAGACGCCGCCTGTCGCTGCTGATCCGTTAGTCTATGCTGCAGCTACGGGACTTCCGTTATTAGATCTACTAATAATGTCCCGACGACTTTAGGCACCTGGATTTCTGTTCCAATTGTGGACCGGAGACGCAGCATCTCTTCAGGTTGATATTCCGGTCCATCATCAGCTCTCTCTCTCTCTCTAAATCCGTCTTCGCCGTTGCGATCGTTGAGGTCTTCATCTGCTGCGTTGTTCGCGTTGTCGCTTCTCCTCGATGACTGGTCCGTGTTCCGGGCGTCTGGGTTACGTTCGACGTCATCCGTATCCTGCGGCCTTTATGGGTGTTGGCCTAGTCTTGCTGCCTCTCAAGTTGTCTTCAGGACAATCTGTAAGATTGCCTCACTCTTGATGATCACCTTCAGTGGGTGTTTGTCCCAAGTGGACATTTCCACGAAGGTGCCATCTTGTTCCGTGGCGATTCTACGGATGAGCTCCTCTCGGAGTTGCATCCTCCGAGCTATAGCATCATCCGTGCCTGCTGACTGTTCAAAGTCTTCCGGCACGTAGATCCCCAACACCCACTGGTGCAACCGCTCCGAAAGGCGGAATACCGAGCCCTGTCGCTTCAATAACTCAATTTAAGAACAGTAATAATTTGATTGACATTTAAATAGAGTGAAAAATATTGACCAAATCCAAGTTAGTAAAATCTTAGTAGAAAAAAATATCTTTTGAAGTAGGCGATCCGATATCTTCAAACAACAAAATATTCTTGAATCTAGCAAATGCAGATGAATTTGCTGAAGAAAATATACTTTTAAAATCTAAAACTTGTCGCATATATATATATATACTTGTCGCTTATATAACTTGTCGCATGAAAATGTCCTTTTTAAATCTAAAACTTATTTACTAATATGTAAAAAATGTATACTAAGAATTTACTCCGAAATGGCTTTCTTAAATTAAGTTGATGACAGACTAGGAATAAATAAACATTTTCTTAAAGAAAAAATATGTTCACAGGATGCAGAATTGAAAAATATTAACATTTTTTGTATATACAACGCTCTACTAGAATAAAGCTATTATTCGATTTCGGTAAAAAAAAGTTTTCGTATGAAAGAACAGATTTTTTAATGTTTAAGTAACGGTTTTTTGTTTCAAGAAAATATAGCTTTAATTTTAATGTAGTACTAATACATGCCTTTTGAATTGATTGATCTTCTATATCTTAAAAACAAGACATTAATATTTGTGTATTCACGAGCCGCAGTCACAATAGAATATTTACTTGGATTAAAGGCATCAACTTGACCTGATATGATAATAATTTGATTCTAAGATGAAATAGATTACAAAATGTTAATTAAAAACGAAGTAAATAAAATTTTAGTACTAATACATGATCTTTGAGTTGAGCGATCTGCTATTTTAGAAACAAAAAGTTAATTTTCTTCAATTTGGTAACCGGAGTATATAATAATTCTTACTCAAACTGGACGCATCAATAACTTAACCTAATAAAATAATCATTTAATTCAAAGATGATATGTAATACAAAATATTTACTAAAAACCAAGTGAATAAAATTTTAGTTCCAACACACGGTTTTAAAATTAAGTAAACTAACATCTTAGAAACAAAAAATTATTTGATGAGATATTTGATTTAAATAAATATTTATTTTATGTAAGATAGACCATTTTCCTAAAGGATATTTACTAAGACCAAGTAAATAAAATTAAAGCTTTTAAATTAAGAAATTAGAAATAGAAAATTAATTTTGTTGAATTTAGCAGCAGAAGTACCGACACGATCCCTACCTTACCGGCATCTGAATTTTATTTTTTTTATCGTGTTTGAACAAAAATTTTAGAGCAAAGCGTTCTTTCACGCCCTCCGGAATACCATTAGATTTTTCCAAAATCGATTTTGAAATGTTTGAGGCTTTGTTGTAATTAATTACTAATTTCCAGAATGTTTCTGCAAAAATCTAATGGATGGAATCATATGAAATTTAATAGAGTATTGAAAATAAAATTTTGAAAAATATAAACTATTTATGTAGCGCTCTAGAATAAAGCAAATGTTGTAATCAATAAAAAATATAGACGTTTTCATACCAAAGAAGAAAATTTAAGGATTGTTTTCACTACTGGTCTGATTTCTACTTTACCGACACAAAATTTGTTCAATCAATCGAATTCAATTAATTAATGTCTTATCATAAGTTTTTCTTAAAATATTGTGTAAATATAAATAATTATTAAAAACCATTAATATATTAGATGAATAATTAAAATGAAATATTAATATTGAATAAATACGGATAATGCAGCTTAAGTAGATGAAAATGTCCGAATTCTTTTATGCGAGCGATAGCGTAACGGATAGCGTGCGTGCCTAGTAACCGAAGGATCGTGGGTTCGATTCTCGGTTAGTGCGAAAATTTTTATGTGTAAGTTTTTTTCTGCGATAATGAAAGAGCGATTAATTTATAAACCAATTCTCTAATAAATATACGAAAATGTTATAAATAATGAAAAATGTTGTTAATAAATAAATTAATATTCTTCGCACAACAAAAAGTGGGTAAGTAGTATATGAGGCGTTTCACGTCAGCTCTCCAGGCGCGGCGCGCGAGCGCGAAATCATGCTGTTTTCAGCTTGTGTTTGAAGGGCTAAGATGTATCTAAAAAAAATAATCGCCAAGTGATGTCGATGTATTTTTTCCTCAGCTTTCCGATGGTGCTATTAGTTTCTCAAAATTTTTCAATTCTAAGTATTTCTTGAATAATATCTCGAAAAAATCAAAAAACCCCTATGTAGAAAAAGGCTATATCCATGTAAAATTTCCTCCTCTTTCGATCTAGCAGGTAAAAAAAAAATATTAAAAATATAGTTTTTGAGATATAACACGTTCTATGTTTTTTTGAGGTTAGAATTGACAAATTTTGAGAAACTAATAGCACCATCGGAAAGCTGAGGAAAAAATACATCGAAATCAGTTGGGGATTATTTTTTTTAGATACATCTTAGCCCTTCAAACACAAGCTGAAAACAGCATGATTTCGCGCTCACGCGCCGCGCCTGGAGAGCTGACGTGAAACGTCTCATATATAAAATTATATAAGTATATGATAAATTTGATTCAAAGTAATGATATAGCAATTTACAAACCGTGACTTTGTTATATTTATTGTAATTCTTTTTAATTTTACAAAATTGATGAATTTTAAAGAATAATTTTTTGGATTAAAAAAATAATATTTTTAAACAAAATTATATTTACTTATAAAAAGAAATTATGCTCTGAACACAGTATTATATTTTTTACATTTTATCAAACTATGAAAGACATGTTCTATATATCAAAAAATACTTCTTTAGTTCAAAGAAATATTGTTTTAGAGTAAAATTTGAATTTTTTAATAGAAGGTAGAATATTTTCATCTAAGAAAATATTTTTTTACATAAAGTAAGCGTTTTCTTACTTCTGATATGCAAATAAAAACATAATTTTGATAAAAAATTATATTTACTCATTTCAGGAGAATATTTTTTAAATGTACAAAATGAAAATTCAAATTAAAATCTCAATACCTGTACCCAAAATAGTATTTACTATTTTAGCTAATAAAATATTAACTTCGTGTAAAGAAATATTCTTTAGATTTTAAAGGCAAAATTGATTAAGTATATTAATTTTATGAAACAAAATTGTATATACTCAAAATAAGAAATTATGCTCTGAAAACAAGAACATAATTTTTACATTTGGTCGAATTATCGAAGACACATTCTATATTTCAAGAAATACTTTTTTCGTCCAAAGAAATATTTTTTCAAAGTAAAAATTGAACTTTTTACTTAAAGATTACAATATTTTCATCTAAAAAAATATTTCTTTAAATCAAGTAAGCGTTCTCTTACTTCTAATTTATAAATAAAAACATAATTTTGATAAAAAATTATATTTACTGTATTCGAAAGAATATTTTTTTAACTGTGCAAAATGAAAATTTAAATTAAAATTTCAATATTTGTACACAACATAGTATTTACTATAGCTGATGATATATTAATTTGTTTCAAGTAAATATTTTTTGGGAACAAAGAAGCCTTAAGTCATTTCAGTATGCATATTGTGGCTGTGAAATATCATTTTTTTTTAATCAAAAAAAGGTTTCGCTTGAATCAACGTAATATTTACTAGTATTAAAATTATATTTCGTTATTTTAAACGATACTATTTCTTTAATTCAAAAAAATATTTCCTTGAACATATTGAAGGAAGCCATTTTTTTTATTCAAGTGAATATTTTTTGAATACAGAAAACTTTTTTTTCAGTGTAATGTTTCAGTTGAGAAAATATTAACTTCATAGAACTTCCAAAATAATTATATTGAAAAAATATTTCATAAATTCAACTAAAATTTATTCAATTTTAATACAGTATTTATTCAAATACTAATTTTTAAATACTTATTCGAATCAGCAAAATCTCTGTAGTTAGTAATTACATATTTATCTATACAAAATATATATTTGTTAAGTACACAAACTGTATCAATAATAAATGAGTATTCATTTCTAAAAATCTATGTATTGAAACTAATACAATATTTTATAAATGTAGATTAATATATACTCAAGTCAAGTAATTAAAATTTAGATAAATAAATAATTTTCCGCTTTTACATAATCAATTTTATGTATTAAAAAACGATTTTGTTGTGATTTTCCTGAAACTTGCAGAAAATGTTTGTTTTTTAGTCCTTAGTACATGCTTCAAAGCCCCACGTCCAAATCGGTATTCAAAAAAAAAATATTTGATTTCAAAGTTTCAGCGTTAACATTGGATACCTATCTAAGCTCGTTGGAAAAATACATTTCAATTTACTGTAAAAGAAGTTTTCTTTGTGATTTTTTTTTTTTCAACCATGGGATATGAAACTAGAAATCGAGAGGAATAATATGGTATAATTTTCAATATGTTAAGCGGTATTCATTTCGGAGACATAGCGACCGTATAGTTTTATACTTAACAAACATTATTTGCTAAACTCTTCCACCCTCTCTTCCCCCTCTCTCTCTCCCTATGTACCAAAAACTTTAATGAGAGCTTAAATATTTTTTCAAAACAATCAACACGTTCTTTAAAAAACCAATTTTTTAAATATATTCTAACAACACAATTTGTCTATAGTCCTTTTATTTATTTTAATCTCATTTATTCAATAAGCACTCTCTACAAATGGTAATAATTTTTTTCATGACTGTACAAATAATTGTTAATAAAACTTTCTACGAAAGTATAAAATAAGGCAAGTATAGAATTTTTGCTGTATAATCTATTTAAAAGAAGTCAAATAAATACTAGTAAAAAGTATTTTACTTCTTTGAGTCAATGTATGCATGCTCAACAAATTATATGTAAGTACATTCAAATTGTTCACTGCAAATCAAACAAATGAAAGTTGTGAAATCAATTATCGATAGTCAAGTAATGTAAACCATTCTCCGAAAAACTGTATGACTATGTTTTCAGAAATGTATTCAAAGGACCCCGCACACAATGTATGGAAAAAAATCATCCGGTCAAATTTTGGGGGTTTTGCCCATGAGAACTTTTTTTCAGATCCTCAAGATCTACCTTTTCCCCAAGTTTGATCCAATTTGACCGAATGATTATTTTCCATACACTGTGTGCGGGGTCCTTTGTTCATTCTTCTATACAAATTAAACACAAGAAAGTACTGAAATCAATTAATTGTAGTCAAGGGGCGGCCATAAGAACTTTTCGTACCTCGCGTGTAAAATTACATTTTATGCCCACGTTGTAACTTAAAAATTATTCAGCCAGCGGGCATAACGTACTACATAACGCCCAAAAGGCCCAATAACTCACACACTCCTACAAAACTTTATAGTACCTAGCTACGTACTTTACGCCCGTGTGGGAAAAATTACACAGGCGCACAAAAGAAAGTGGTCTGTTACTGAAACTTGACATATACCCCCTCTTAAGCATTTTGACGCGCTGAATCCGCATCCGAAGCCAGAATTGCGCCATCACCCCTCAGTTTTTTTTAATTCGTGTAAAACCACCCCTAAATCGAAAAATCCGGGACATTCCGCTTTTAACTTTGGGAAAATTTTTATAAACTGCCTAAAAATTGCTGCAGATCTAAAGCTATACACATTTTGAGGCGCTGAATCCGAATCCAAAGGCAGATTCGTGCCATTACCCCTCAGTTCTTTTTAAATCATGGAAAACCACCCCTAAATCGAAAAATCCAGAAATTCCGCTTTTAACATTAAGAAAATTTGAATAAACTGCCTAAAAATGACTGCAGATCTGGAGCTATACACATTTTGAGGCGCTAAATCTGAATCCAAAGGCAGATTTGTGCCATCACCCCTCAGCTCTTTTTAAATCGTGGAAAACCACCCCTAAATTGAAAAAGCCGGAATATTCCGCTTTTAACATTGGGCAAATTGGTATAAACTGCCTAAAAATGACTGCAAATCTACTGCTATACATATTTTGAGGCACTGAATCCGAATTCGAAACGAGATTTACGACACTCCCTCTCTTTTTTTTCAATCACGGAAAACCACCCGTAACATAGAAAAATTCGAAAAATTCAGCTTTTGACCCTTTCTCAAACACGGAACCGTTGAACTTATAACCCTTAAACCATAAACCTTGAAACCTTCAATGCTGAAACTGAACCCTTAAATCCTGAATCCCTTAAACCTGAACCATTAAATCCTGAACTCCTTAACCCTGAATCCTTTAATTCCAAACCCTTTAAATATTAAACCCACAACCCTTTAACCCTCAATCGTTTAAACCCTTAACCGTTGAACCCTGAACTCTTGAACCCTTAAAATCTTAGATCCTGAACCCTTAAGCCCTCAACCCATGAACGATGAACCACTAAACTCCGAACCCTTATATGGTCAACAAGAAATGCGCTCAATCCTATCAGAATCCAAAGACAGATTTAAGCCATCACCCCTTAGTTCTTTTTAAATCGTGGAAAACCACCCCTTAATCGAAATATCTGGAATAATCCGCGTTTAACATTAGGCAAATTTGTATAAACTGCCTAAAAATGACTGCAGATCTAATGCTATACATATTTTGAGGCACTGAATCCGAATTCCAAACGAGATTTACGACATTCCTTCTCCTTTTTTTCAATCACGGAAAACCACTCCCAACATCGAAAAATTCGAAAAATTCACCTTTTACCCTTTTAACCTTTAAACCCTGAACCCTTAAACTTATAACCTTTAAACCCGAAACCTTAAAACCCTTAACGCTTTAACCTAGAACCTTTAAACCCATACCCCATAAATCCTGAACCCCAAAGCAAAGTCTAAAGGTGTGTGTGGGGGCGGGGAGGTTGGCGTGTCGAAGACACGCAGGGGGGCTCGGCCCCCCTAGTTTTTTAGTAAATAGATTTTTTCGATTGTACTCCATTTTACATCAAAGCGGAGCAGTAATGAAAAAAATATAATTACAATGATTTCCAATGTATCATAAAATTTTCATTGTGAAAATTAAAATATAATTAGAATTATTTTCAAGTAATATATCATAAAGACATTACCTCTGACAATGTAAGCTAAGCTACAAATTCCTAAACCCATTTTATGCATCAGTAAAATATTTTTGCTGCATAATGGAAATAAATACGCAAGCATCCCAATAGCTCATTCCACGAAACTAAAAGAAAGTTATGAAAATATGAAGTATGTCCTAGAGAAAATAAATCATATCCATCATATTAGGACAACAGTAAGGTTTTACAAAGTTTCCGTGCTTTCTACGTTTATGGGACAGCGGAGATCGCATAAATCATTACAGGAAGAGAGAATGGCCAAAAAGAAATGCGCTTAATCCAGGTACTTACAACGTGCTTCAAGAACCATTGCTCGATCCATTAAAAATCCTTCTTCCTCCACTGCACATTAAACTTGGTTTAATGAAGCAGTTTACTAAAGCATTAGATAAAGAAGGGGCATGTTTCCAATACTTGTCAGATCATTTTCCAGGTCTCAGTAACGCTAAAATAAAAGCAGGAATTTTTGACGGCCCTCAAATTCGAAGAATGTTTCGAGATTCTAATTTCATCAACACAATGAACGAAACAGAAAAGTTAGCATGGCTCAGTTTTCAAAGTATTGCTGAAAATTTTTTAGGTAATCAGAAAAGTCAAGAATATGAACAAATTGTTTCAGATTTATTCGATAACTACGAACGTTTAGGTTGTTTGATGAGTGTGAAATTACATTTTTTGCACGCCCATTTGCAATACTTTCCTGAAAACTTAGGTGACTACAGCGAAGAGCAAGGTGAGCGATTTCACGAAGACCTTATAGAAATGGAGAGGAGATATCAAGGCACTTGAGGTATTAATATGATGGCTGACTACTGCAAGATGTTGGAAAGAGAAACTAATCCAGGTGATACAAAAAGATCCAGAAATTCTTTACACAGGTCATTTGAGGATAAAAGAACCCGCTAAGCGAAAAAGAGAAAATTGAATTAGTTTTTTAAAGACGCGTGGTTTAATGGTTGAGGGTTTAAGAGCTGAGGGTTTCAGTTTTCACTTTTTAGGGTTTTAAGGGACAGTTAATGGTTTGAGGGTTGATGCTTTAAGGGTTCAGAGTTTAATGGTTCATCGTTCAAGGGTTTAAGGATTCAGGGTTGAGGGCTTAAGGGATCAGGATCTGTGGGTTTAAGAGTTCAGGGTTCAACGGTTAAGAGTTTAAAAGGTTGAGGATTAAAGGGCTATGGGTTCAATATTTAAGGATTCTAGAGTTGGGGATTAAAGGATTCAGGGTTAAAGGGTTCAGGATTAAAGGGTTTTAGCGTTGAGGGCTTCAAGGCTTAGGGTTTAAGAGTTATAAATTCAAGGGTTCAGGGTTTAGGGGTTGAAAGGGTGAAAAGCTGAATTTTTCGAATTTTTCGATGTAGGGGTGGTTTCCCGTGATTGAAAAAAAAGTAGAGGGAATGTAGTAAATCTCGTTTCGAATTCGGATTCAGTGCCTCAAAGTATATATAGCAGTAGATCTGCAGTCATTTTTAGGCAGTTTGTACTAATTTGCCCAATGTTAAAAGCGGAATATTCCGGATTTTTCAATTTAGGGGTGGTTTTCCACGATTTAAAAAACACTGAGGGGTGATGACACAAATCTGCATTTGGATTCGGATTCAGCGCCTCAAAATGTGTATAGCTTTAGATCTGCAGTAATTTTTAGGCAGTTTTCACAAATTTTCCCAACGTTAAAAGCGGAATATCCCGGATTTTTCGATTTAGGGGTGGTTTTACACGATTTAAAAAAAACTGAGGGGTGATGGCGCAATTCTGGCTTCGGATTCGGATTCAGCGCGTCAAAATGCATAAGAGGGGGTATGTCAAGTCTCAGTAACAGACCACTTTTTTTTTTGTGTGCCTGTGTTATTTTAATTATATAACTACAGTGCCTTTTTTTGCTTCTAAAATTCATAAGAATTTTTTCAGGTATTTACGAAAAGTCAAAGTCTATATAAAAAAAATTACATAGTTACCAACACATCACTATTTTTCATTATTCCTCCTCAATTTTGAACTTTCTATAATATTACGCATCTTGGAAGGACAAGAGAAGTCTAGAGCTGCTCTAGCAGGGGTGGTCCTCCGATCTCCCATACATACTTGGCGGGCCCGACGGTTTGCAGTTACGTGGTCTATTTAAATGTAGAATACTAAATTTTTGCATAAATTCATGAACAATATTTATACCTATAAGTCCATCATAAATAATTACATCGGCTCTAATTTTTAATCGATGCTGTTAAGTACAAAATATCCGTACATGTGCAGAATCATGATTTATATTTCATTATCAAACATATTTTTCCTTGTGTCCGTCCTTTTTAAACGAGAATAAAATAAAAAATTCATATAAATTTATAGCCTGCTCAAAGTCCTTCACATTTTACTAACCGTTTTATAAGCAACATATTTTATATCCTTTTACCCCGTGTGAAAATCATATAAGATCTCATATGAGAATTTCAGACAGCGCATATCCCGTATGAGATCTTATATGTGATGTCATATGCAATTTTATATATTACGGGATCTCATATGAGATCTCATATGATATTTTCACGCGGGTGTGTATTTAAAAACAAAGTGATAGATCCATAGATTAGTAGTTAATATGTAGAAGCAACCCATTTATACATTTTATCTAATCTTTAAACATATGAATATTTATATAAAAATGACCATGCCTTACACCTTGAACTGCAAACCGTCGGGCCCGTCAAGTATGTACGGGAGATCGGAGGACCACCCCTGCTAGAGCAGCTCTAGACTTCTCTTGTCCTTCCAAGATGCGTAATATTATAGAAAGTTCAAAATTGAGGAGGAATAATCAAAAATAGTGATGCGTTGGTAACTATGTAATTTTTTTATATAGACTTTGACTTTTCGTAAATACCTGAAAAAATTCTTATGAATTCTAGAAGCAAAAAGAAGGCACTATAGTTATATAATTAAAATAATTTTTCCCACACGGGCGTAAAGTACGTAGCTAGGTACTATAAAGTTTTGTAGGAGTGTGTGAGTTATTGGGCGTCTTGGGCGTTATGTAGTACTTTATGCCCGCTGGCTGAATAATTTTTAAGTTACAACGTGGGCGTAAAATGTAATTTTACACGCGAGGTACGAAAAGTTCTTATGGCCGGTACTTGACTACAATTAATTGATTTCAGTACTTTCTTGTGTTTAATTTGTATAGAAGAATGAAGAAATTTGAATACATTTCTGAAAACATAGTCACACAGTTTTTCAGAGAATGGTTTGCATTACTTGACTATCGATAATTGATTTCACAACATTCGTTTGTTTGATTTGTAGTGAACAATTTGAATGTACTTACATATAATTTGTTGAGCATGCATACATTGACTCAAAGAAGTAAAATACTTTTTTACTAGTATTTATTTGACCTCTTTTAAATAGATTATACAGAAAAAACTTCTGCACTTGCCTTATTTTATACTTTCGTAGAAAGTTTTATTAACAATTATTTGTACAGTCATGAAAAAAATTATTACCATTTGTAGAGAGGGCTTATTGAATAAATGAGATTAAAATAAATAAAAGGACTATAGACAAATTGTGTTGTTAGAATATATTTAAAAAATTGGTTTTTTAAAGAACGTGTTGATTGTTTTGAAAAAATATTTAAGCTCTCATTATGTAACAAATAATGTTTGTTAAGTATGAAACTATATGGAATAGGAACCAAACTTATTCTTGCCTATAAGTTTAATTTTACTTTTGTAAAAAAATTTTTTAGAGATATTTCACAACTTTGTAAGAGTAAAAGTACATTATAAATAATGTTTGTTAATTATAAAATTACACTTTAATTGATTTCACAACTTTTTTGGGTTTGACTTTTAGTATCCGCGTGAAAGAAATTTATTTCGACTTTAGAACGCAAAAATTTATTATTTATTCGTAGAATTCCTTTTCATAAAATAAAACGTAAATAATTTTTTAGGACATTGTATAGGTTTCGGAAAATAATTCTTATAGTTTCCGAAAAAATTCTTATCGTTTGTAAAAGTTTTTGTAAAGTGATTGTAAAAGGTTTGGAAAAGAATTTCTCATTGCTTGCAAAAGTTTGTGAAGGATTGTAGAAGTTTTGTAAAATAATTTCTTAATGGATCTTTTAAAAGATGTAGTGATGGACCATTTTTGGAGATATTTTATAGAGTAAATATAAAATATAATAATGAATAATTTACATTACATTGTAATACTTTTATTATTGTTCTTGCTTTTTGATTTTTATAAAAATAGATTAGATAGAGCTTACAAGGAATTATTAAACTAGAAGCTCAAAGGCGGTCCAGAGCTTGAGTTCTCATGTCACCTACTATTTCCATAGCAGTAGCTCATAATAAGTTTTTTCACAAAATATTCCTGCTCTTATTTTTTTGCTATTGGGAAAACTCTTAATGCAGGTATGTAGTCAGAGTAAGTCCCAGCTGCAAATCTTTTATGAAGAAGCATTGCCGCTTGTTTTATTGATGGTTGATTAGGCATGACAAATAATGCTTTTACGATAGCCCAGTTTTCAGAATTCAAATCCCAAACTCCTTTTTTGCATCCATTTGCTCTTGTTTTTGTGCCAAATTATTATTGTTACATCGTTCTTCATTGTACACAGGTACAGTAACACCGACATTCAATGTTTTTAAAAATTATAACCAGGGTCTGGGTTAGTATTACATTGTAATACTTTTATTAAGGTTCTTGCACTTCTATATCCGACAGATTGATAAAACCTCCTTCATAACTAAACTCACAGGTCCTGGGTCAACTTCCTTTGGTATAGTTGCTAGCTTGAAATCATAGAACCACTAAAGCATTGATAATTAAAACTTTCATTTGATAATTAAAAAAAAAATTCAATTGCATTTACATCCATATAGATCACACAGTAAACATATTTCCAAATGCATTCTTTTAATTGACTTTTTTATTCACTCCTTCTGTTTTAATCATTTATGCTTTTCACTTTACAAAACTCTTATCAAAATACACAAAATAACGTACATTTCACTAACATAAGAATTAACCCACAAATGTATTTACTGGAAAGCATTATGTATTTATATTACAAAAACCAAGTTATTTCACTAATGCTAAATGTTCATTTCTCTCTACTAATTTTTATTGTTATGTCAAATAGTTTTTTCACACACACACACACACCCACATATAACAAACTCGTGTTCCAACGTTCACTCACACAAGACCTTGGTTTTGTATTTATTCAAATTTCACAATAACACATTGTTTTGGTATATTTCTCAGCATTGCAATGTTCATTTTCCATAAACTTTTACTTGGTTCACGAACAAATTTTTGAAATGACTTCATATGGTTAGAGTACGTCCTAGCTGCAAATTCTTTACAAGTAATCATTGTTGCTTGTTTTTTTGAACTCTGTAAGTCCTTAATACATATTCGATCCTGAGCTGGGCATGTTTCATGAATACACGTATTCTATTTGGATATTAGCCAGCTGCCAATGTTGCTCTTACTTCATAGTTCAATTTTCAGAATTTAAATTGAAATTTCTGTATTACCTGATGATCCTCTAACTTTTAAAAAACTTGAAGCTCAAAGTTGACTATAATTTCCATATGTATTAAATTTGTTAATAAACTTTTCTATTCTATGATGTACTTGTCAATAGTCCTTCGGTCCTGATACTCTGTAAAAATAAAAAAAAGATTTCACAAAGTAACAATACTTTTATATTGTATATTATAACTATAATGTTCACTAAACAGATGGCTCCTCTGAAACATTTAGCGTCCCACACCATGAACCAATCATTAATTACATTATTCTCAACACTTGGACTTGTTGAAATTTTTACACAAAACCACTTGAATTAGTAATCTATCATTGCTCACATCTTGTAAAATTAAAAATAAACAGTTTATGAACTAAGAATCACTGAGGGAACAAAAACTTTCTTGACATTTATTTGTGTATATAACTTCTTGAAATTGCTATTTAAATCTTGTGTAGAAAAAAGTTTACTGTGAACTCTGAAACATTTTAGCGTCTCTTACCATGAGCTAATGATACATTAAATTATTCTGAGCACTTTTATTCGTTCAAATATTCACAATAACACATCGTTCTGCTATTTTTCTATATTCCTATTTTCATTTTATATAATCTTTTGAAACAGTTTATGAACTAAGAATTACTGAGAGAACAAAAACTTTCTTGACATTTATTTATGGATATAACTTCTTGAAATTATTATTTTAATCTTGTGTAGAAAAAAGTTTACTGTGGTCTTTTTATTGTTTAAAAACTTCTGTCGTGTTAGTTTTTGCGTGGAATCCCGGCTCTAGATAAAAAAGATCTAATTTTTTAATATAACTTCAACTAAACTAGAATGATTTATTCTTTTTGTACAATCACGTACAAATTTGGATCATATTCCTTATACAATCTGAAAAAAATATAAAAAATCAACACAAAGTTTCAATGTTCATCTCTAAGTGATATTTTCTATTTTAAAAATAGACATTTAGTCATTTAATACTTATCTGATTATTTTTGTTGTTGATGTACACAAATCTTGTAGTTAATATATATAAACTTGTGTTTACAAGTGTTACAAAAATAAAAAATGTTTCAGAAAAACCACGTACATTCACAACCTAAAAATAAGTAGAATATATTAGTGTGTTTGTTTTTATAATATCTTCTTCAAGCTGCATTTGCATTTTAAGTAAAAAACGGAGTAAACCCTGAGTCTGAAATAATAAATGTAATTCAAAAAATTAATAATACTTATAATAATACTATTCTTTAATATCACCAATTCCATCAGCATTTATCGCAAATGTAGCTTCATTTTCAGGTAAGCATGAATCGTAAATTCTGCATATTCTTGTTTCACCTCTTCCTTTACGTAAATAAAATCTAGTTTTGTATGTACTTGTATGAGTAAAATAATATTGCTGCTAATAGGTTTCTTTTGATCACCTTCAAACATACTAGCTGCACCATCCACTTGAGTTACTACTTGATTAGTGATAACCACTGTGCAGCCAAATTCATCAGCTAATCTAAGAAATAATCGAAGAAATCTGGCTACTAAATGCATTTGGTGAGCTGCCAATTCTCCTCTTCCAGCAAAATCTGTCCTGTATAATGCAGTAGCACTGTCTACTATCAGTAGCCCATATCTAGATTCTGACATCATAACACTGGCTTTTATCAAAAGCTAAGTTTGGTGGTCTGAGTTGTATGCACGGGCAGTTGCAACATTGTAAAGTACACTATCCCCACTGATGTTATGAGAAGTTACTGGCATTACTACTGGTGCTGCTCCGATAAGAATCTGATCCAGAGCTCAAAGTCTATGAGAAAATTCTATAACCTGAAAATGAAAAAAATTTTCACAAAGTATCTATTCTTTATTTTTAAGTTATATTTAATAATATTTTTACATATGATTTTTTTACATATGATATACATAATACTTATCTATGTATAAAAGGGTGCTCATGCCATCAGCTGATTGAAATTCATATCTCTTTTTTTTATACGTAATAACGTAATAAAAAAATATCATGTACGTACGACATACGATATTTTGAGGCTATTTTGTAGTCACAGTTTTGTTGTTGTTATATATGTTGTTGTTATTTATTTATATATACTTTCTCTTTCTTTGTCTCTCTCTCTCTCTCTCTCTCTCTCTCTCTCTCTCTCTCTCTCTCTCTCTCTCTCTCTCTCTCTCTCTCTCTCTCTCTCTCTCTCTCTCTCTCTCTCTCTCTCTCTCTCTCTCTCTCTCTCTCTCTCTCTCTCTCTCTCTCTCTCTCTCTCTCTCTCTCTCTCTCTCTCTCTCTCTCTCTCTCTCTCTCTCTCTCTCTCTCTCTCTCTCTCTCTCTCTCTCTCTCTCTCTCTCTCTCTCTCTCTCTCTCTCTCTCTCTCTCTCTCTCTCTCTCTCTCTCTCTCTCTCTCTCTCTCTCTCTCTCTCTCTCTCTCTCTCTCTCTCTCTCTCTCTCTCTCTCTCTCTCTCTCTCTCTCTCTCTCTCTCTCTCTCTCTCTCTCTCTCTCTCTCTCTCTCTCTCTCTCTCTCTCTCTCTCTCTCTCTCTCTCTCTCTCTCTCTCTCTCTCTCTCTCTCTCTCTCTCTCTCTCTCTCTCTCTCTCTCTCTCTCTCCGAGTATACATTAATATTATTATTATTATTATTATTATAGTTATATATATATATATATATATATATATATATATCTTACTATACTATATAGTTGTAAGCTGAATTGAGTCGTTAACCCTCTGCGTCCCTCCGCGTCCCTCCATGTCCCTCGGCGTCCCTCCGCGAAGTACGCTCCACAAAATAACGTAAAATTCACTGTTTTTTTTGCGTTATTTGGAGTCTGCATTGTCCCTCCGCGTCTCTCCGCGTCCTTCCGCATCCCTCCGCATCCCTCCGCGTCCCTCCGCAAAAATGGTCTTGTCCCTCCGCATCCCTCCGCGTCCCTCCGCATTGTCCCTCCGCATTGTCCCTCTGATGACAACTATCTGTGATGCAGAAGACACTTCTGTCGACAACTTTTGCATCGCTCCGTTGTCAGTTCTTCACCTCGATACACAAATAACAGGCTGCTTTCTGAAAACAAACTATGCCACCCTCCTGCCATCGGCGCAAGAAGCGCGTTCGCGCATTTATTATTACGTGCGCCTTTTCTCCGCAATTAACGAGACCAATTAATTACATAGTAACTTTTTGAAAGGAAACTTCTTAATTATTCAAATCAAGGATAACGCCAAACTCACGCGAGCGCAGCGCGGCGTATGCGCATTCATTTGACAGTTCAATTACAAGTCGAACGCTGTCCGTATTTTTTCTTTCCAAAGAAAAGTGCAGCAACTGCAAACAGAGCATGAGAAAACGGCGAGAGACGGATTGAGTGCCTTCGTTAGTTCTTTCTCTCCCCCTCTCTCTATCTCTCTCTTCTTCTCTCTCTTTCTCTTATATACATATAGTGTAGGAGAGGCGTTGCCGAGCTCGTCCTCGAACATCTCGCGTCATCATCCTTTTCTACGTTAAAAGTAAATAAACAGAAATGTAGTAAAAATAAAAATTTAGAGTATGAATCATATTTTGGTAATATGAGTTATGTTTGTAAATTTTGTTCGGCAGTATATTGGAAAGAAGAAAATCATAAATCAATTTGTTGTAGTAAGGGTAAAATAATTTTGTCTCCGCTAAGTATATATAATAAAACACTAAAGAATCTATTATTATATGATAATAATTTTCGAACTTTAATCAGATATTATAATAACTTATTTTGCTTTGCTACATTTAGTGCAAACGTAAAATACGAAATAAAAAAGCTATTTATAATTTAAAAATTCAAAGAAAAGTTTGTCATATAACGACAAATACTTTATTACCAAAAAAAATGCAGAACCTTCGTGTGGTCAATTATATATATATATATATATATATATATATATATATATATATATATATATATAATCATATAAACATGGACTTATGCTGACACCAATGTATAAGACCACGTGACCTGTCTGCATAAGTGTAGTACCGTTTATACAAGTGTCTGCACAAGTCTAGCGTGACTAAAGAAATAATCTCTCTACTTATGCTGACGTCTGCATAAGTCGGTCTCTGTCTGCATAAGTCTATTTAAATTTCGGAAAGTGTCTGCATAACTAGCGTTTCATATATATATATATATATATATATATATATATATATATATATATATATATATATATATATATATATATATATATATATATATATATATATATATATATATATATATATATATATATATAATGATGACAATACTACAATTGAAATGAAAATAAAGAGTCATAAAGATTTAACTCAAGAACATTTAAAATTATTGACTGAAGTTTTAAATAGTAATCCTTATGCTAAACAGTATAAATATTTACACGAAGTAACTAATACAGAGAAACTTCAAATTATAAATTATATTTTGTTCGTAAGAATAATAATCAAAAACATAATTATACTAAACCATTAACGTCGGAATGTGCAGCTATAATTATTTCCAAATCAGGAATCCCTCATAATTATGATCTATGCGTTTATCCGAAAAATAGTTCTAATGAAAAAGAATACACATATTTAAGTAAATTATCACATTATGTTGACCCAATGGTATTTCCATTATTTTTTCCTTCAGGAGATTTAGGCTGAAGTATTGCTTATACTAAAGAATCATATGATTCAAAAGAAAACCTTATAACAATATTACAGCACTATTCTTATAGATTAGCTTACAGACCAAATTCAGAAAATTTCAATCCACTTTTATTTGGAGGGAGACTAACCCAACAATTCTTTTTACATGCCTACATTATGATAGAAAACAATAGAATGAATTATTTTAGGCAGAAACAAAAAAAAATTACGTACTGAATGTTATCAAGGTTTGAGGGATCATGTTATAAATAGTGTATTAAATATATCAGAAAATTTTGAAAAAAAAGAAAGGCTAGGAAATATTTTTGTACTACCAGCAACTTATATAGGTAGTCCTAGATATATGCAGCAACATTATGAAGATGCAATGGCAATAGTAAGGAATATTGGTTGACCTGATTTATTTATAACTATGACGTATAATCCTAAGTGGAAAGAATTAAAAAATGTATTAACGACATTTCCTATCGGAACTACGCCCAATGATATACCAAATATTACAGTTAGATTATTTTATACAAAATATATTTTATATTTTATAAAACATATGTTACATGGATCACATAGTGAAAATTCTCCGTCTTACGATAAATGTAAAGAGGTTTGTAAAAAAAAATTTTCCTAAACCTTTTCAATCATCAGCAACATTTAAAAAAAATAATTATCCTCAATATAAACGAACAAATAATTCTTCTGATAATTACACATATCAACTTAAAAGAAGTAAAAAAATTATTCCAGTAGATAATTCAATGGTAGTTCCTTACAATAAATTTTTATTAGAAAAATATAAATGTCATATTAATGTTGAATATTGTGCTTCAATTCAAAGCATGAAATATATTTTTGATTATATACATAAAGGTAGTGATAGAGCTTTTTGTACATTAAAAAAAATGATGACAAAAGCAATGGAATATATGATGAAATTACTGAATATATTGATGGCCGGTACTTGAGTCCAATGGAAGCAGCATGGCGGTTACAAAAATTTCCCTTATGTGGAAGGAGTCATACTATTATCCGTTTAGCAGTTCATACAGAAAATCAACAAAAAATTGTTTTTGAAGAAAATTATGAAATAGATGCTCTTGATAATTGGAAAACAACTTTAACAGCGTGGTTTGACTTGAATAAAAATGATAAATTTGCAAATAATATAAAATACGTTAATATACCGCATTATTATATATTTAACGCAAAAAAAGTTTGGGTAAAATGTGAACCTGAACAAAAACATTATGCTATTGGACGTTTAAATATAGTATATCCCAAATATATTGAAAGATTCGCTTTAAAATTAATATTATGTCGTATAAAAGGCGCTACATCCTTTAAAGATGTATGTACATATAAAAATGTAACGTATAATACTCATAAAGAAGGTGTGACTGCAATGGATTTAATAGAAAACGATTTATAAATTTTAAAAATTTTTGAAGAAGCATGTCGTATCATCTTACCTTTCCAATTACGTAAATTTTTTACTTCGTTTCTACTAACAGAAAATATTCAAGCCAATATTATTGGGGAAAATTTTAAAAAATACTTTAGTGAAGATTTTCATGAAAATAAAGATAACTTAGCTTTAGATCATATAAATAAATTATTATTGTTGGAAGATTTATCTTGTACAGATTTTGGATTACCTGAACCTGATCCCATCATAAATGATATAAAATACGATAGTAAAATAATTTCAATTAGTAATGAAATATTCGGAGATATGTTTACAAAATTAAATGAAGATCAAAAATTTATTTTCAAACAACTTATAAAAAATATAAATAAAATAAATTTTATAGACGGTCCTGGAGGTTCGGGTAAAACATTTTTATATAAAACTTTAATTTATTATTTTCTATCAAAAGGGAAAAATATTATATCAATGTCTTGGACTGGTATAGCGTCTATTCTATTACCCAGAGGAATGTCTACTCATAGAACCTTTAGATTACCATTAGATTTAAATAGTATTGAAAATTCTTTTTTAAAATTAGGATCAGATAAAAAGAAATTAAGAGAAACAGAAGTCATAATCTGGGATAAAGCATCTATGATACCCAAAAAAGCTTTAGAAATTATTGACAGAACTTTAAGAGATTTATGTACAAACGATTTACATTTTGGGGGAAAATTAATAATTTTAGGAGGTGATTTTCGAGAAATACTCCCAGTAATGAAAAACCGATTTAGAAGTGCTATAATTGAAGACACTATTAAATATTCTGAACTTTGGTATTGATTTAAAATTTTCAAATTAAAACACAATATTCGTTCTCAGAATGATGAATTCTCAAAATTATTATTACAAATTGGAGACGGTAATATAAATCCTTTTATAATACCTAATAATTGAAGAACTAACGATGTTTGCTTACAAATTTATAAAAATATTAATAAAATAAATGATTATGATCGTGTTATTTTAGCACCTCATAATGAAGACATTAAATTTTTGAATAAAAAAATTTTAATGTTATTAAATGGTGATAAGAAGACTTATTATAGTACAGATTATGCGACTCATAAAGGTGTTGATCAAAGTGATGACAACATTCATCTACTTTTTCCAATAAAAATATTAAACAATGTTTATGAAGGTTTGCCATCTCATAAATTAGATTTAAAAGTTAATGCTATTGTTATGTTAATTAGAAATTTGAGTATACACGAAGGTTTGTGTAACGGTACTAGACTTAAAATAACCAAATTATTTAGATATAATATTGAAGCAGAAATATTACCAGGAGAAAAAGTAGGTTATAGATTTTTTATTCCAAGAATTACATTAAATACAGGAGAATCTTCTTTATTACCGTTTATTCTTTATAAAAAACAGTTTCCATTAACATTAGCATTTTGCATGACCATTAATAAATCTCAGGGACAAAGTTTTGATTATGTAGGGTTATACATCAAAAGGCAATTATTCTCACACGGTCAATTATATGTTGCTTTACCAGGATGTAGAAATCCAGATAACATATATATACAAAATAATTTAGAAAATTCATTAGAAACTGAAAATATTGTTTGGGAAGAAATTCTTGATAATTAAAAAAAAAAATTAGTTATATAAGTAAATATGTTGTAACGGGCGCATGAATAGAAGTAAAGGTGGTCGCGTACACAGCGCAGCGAGATTTGAATCTCGCTCGCTTGCACGTATAGCGACTCGTAATTAGCGAGGAACATTGCTTGTGAAGGCCGAGCATTTGTTGAAGTAATTAGCGAGGACGACAAAGAGATTACGTAGCAATTGTTTATTAATTATTTATTATAATATAATATTTATTTAAAATTGTTTTATATAGGTCCTAGCGTTTTATCTCTTTGCGCGTCAACACACGTGCACGCCGGGGAGTAAAGTAACGGATTTTGACACCCGATTGGTGAATTGGAGGATTTCAACGTTTTTTTTTTATTTAACGGGTTAACCCGCGTAAAGGCTTACGCGGGAATTAGTTTAGAGCGTGCGCATAATAATTCTAGGGTCCGCGCATGCGCAAAACCGAAAATAAAAAGTGAAAAATCACTATCGCGATTTAGATTGACCATCTCACGGGGAGGTGGGTGCATTCAGTAGTTTCGGTGGTGCGCATGTGCAAACGGTCAGAAAGTTAAAATTTTATTTTTGAACGCGGAATCGCTCGCGCATTACGCAATAAGCGATATAACCTCCAAGCGGGCGGATAAAAGCGAGTTTACCCCGGCCTAGCGTTCGAAAACCAAACCACCACGGGATCCCCTTGCACACACACAACCAGCGAACGATGTCGTACAACATCCAGGAAGCTGTGGAGGATTGGGTGTGGTCGATCTCTCCAAGGGAGATCGACAGCCACCTGTCTGAGTTGCAATTGAGGCGACAAGGCTCTACATTCCTGAGGATGCACAGGCTAAGCCAGTGAGTGCTGGGTAATTATGCGCCTCAAGATTTCGAGGAGCCGGAAGGGCCGGGAAATGTAATTCCCCGGCGGATGGAGCTAAGAGAGAACCTCTTGCGGAAAATCCTGGCAGAAGACGACGGCTCCTTCGTCGAAACGCCCAGTTGGGATCTACACCCCCTGGACGTAGTACTCAAAAGCGAGCAGATATTAGAGATACTGCGCAGGACGACGGCGGAGGCCGTGTCCGATACCCAGCACTCACCACACCCAAACGCCACAGCCAGTAATAGGAACACTGAAGACATGCAACAACGCAAGGAGCAACGCACGCAACAACCCCTACAACATCAGAGCGACGAAAACGACAACGACAGCAGTGAACAGCAAGCGCAGCCAGGAGAGATGCTTGGCCTCCTGGCAAAGGACGACTCCGAGTTTTACATTCCTCGGGAAGTCGGCTCGCTATTAGCGGAACTAATAGCGAAAGTCAGGTCACTGGAGGATCTAGTTTTGAACCAACAGCGACACGCCTTTTCCAGCACGCACATTGCGGAACCCCGGCAAGGTCACAACATGCTATTCGACGACACGTACATCGTGAACGGCAACGATGCGTGGATCAGTTCGCCATCGACACCACCGCCAGCTCGGCGTGATGGTCAGGCTGGTTTACAAGGAGTAAACACAGCCTGGGTGGGGGTGACCGCCGAGGTTCGGCGAGAGGCTCGAGCTGGCCGACATATGGCGCGCCAGGCGCGACAGGGAACTTCTCGAGGTCGAGTATGTTCCACTCGCGAGATATAGGCCAAATCGTGAGGAAATGGCAAATTCGATTCTCTGGTGCGAAGAGCCAGAGTATCGACGTATTCCTAGCGAGGCTTGTGGACTGTCGAGTCCTGGCAAACCTCTCCGAGGAAGAGGTGTTGTCGTCGCTGTCAAAGCTCTTCACTGACACGGCAGCCACGTGGTACCGTAACGAGAAGAGTAGTGGGCCACGTGGCAAGATTTCGTAACTGCAGCGAAACGCTGGTACGGGACGACGAAGAGGTACCAGCAGCGGTTGATAGCAGAGGCGAAAAACTGAACCCAAGGGGCGGACGAGGTCTTAAGAGACTATATCACGTGCCTCATCGCGATAGTGAGGAAAATATCGCCGCCTCCCAGCTCGGAGCAAGAGCTGGACCAGCTGCACCGAAACCTACGGCCACAGTTGCAGGCGATGGTCCGCAGGTCAGACTTCAGCACAGTAGAGGAGCTACTGGAGTTGGCGGTGGACGCGGAGCAAACTTTGGAGAACTCGAAGACTTTCCGACCACCCCCACGGCCAACAGCGGCGCTACTGCCTGAAATGGCGTATAAACCGCCGGCAAACACCGATGCGCCACGAAAGCCTAAAGGCAATGCCAAGGAAGGCAAAGTGGCTGCCGCGGTGGCCGAGAAGTATACCAAGCTGGAGGGCTTGGAGGAAATGCTTCGGCGAGTGCTGAGCGAACGTCTTTCCGACCGGCGAGGCTCCGGAGGAGAGCGCTCCGGGCGAAATACGCCCCCTGGATCGCGCAGAGGACGTGGTAACCAGCCATCTGGGCGTGGCGGGGCAAGGAGGCCCCCAGAGCAGAGGCAGGAGGCGAAGGCGACGAACCGTGGAGAGGCCTCGGCGAAGCAACCGACCGTCGCAGAAACAAGGTGGTGGCTGCGAATTGAGGTCGGCGAGTTTAACCTCCGCGCGCTGTTGGATCCGGGAGCATCCACGCCGGTGATGGGCTCTGTCGGGCTCCAACTAGCCACCGCGCTGGACCGGGAGTTTCTAGCGTCCGAGAAGAGAGGGGTAAGGTTAGCGGATGGAAGCAGCAGCCCCTTGCTAGGCCACGTGATGCTGCCCATCACTGTGGCTGGCCTCACTCGCGATATCCGAGTCGCCATAATGCCGAATTTAGATGCCGACTGCTACTTAGGGGTCAATTTTGTACGAGCGTTCAGGGCCGTAATAGACCCGGATACGGATAGGCTATTCTGTAAGGAGACGGAAGCCTATGTCGAGCTGGAAGTAGCCAGCTTAACCCCCGATCCTAGCTCGGTAGCGGCAATTGGGCTCGAGGACGCTACAGACCTTCAGCGAGAGGAGCTGAAGGTCATGGTGGACGAGGTCCTAGGCAAGCTCCCGCCAGGACTAGGTTGCGTCAGAGGCGTGGAGCCTGAGATTCACGTAGGAAATGCTCGACCAATCAAGCAGCGCCATTATCCAGTGTCGGATAAGGTGCAGGAGGAGATGCATCGCCAGGTTTGCGAGATGCTGAACCAAGGCATCATCGAGCCCTCCAAGAGTGGTTGGTCGAGCCCCGTCGTGATGACGCCGAAGAGCGACGGCATACCACGGTTTTGCAACGACCTGCGGAAGGTGAATGCAGTCACCGAACCCGACGCCAACCCTCTGCCGAATATGCAAGATATTCTGCGGAAATTGAGGAAGTCGAAGTTCATCTCCACGCTTGACCTCAAGAGCGCGTATCATCAGATACCGTTAGCGGAGGAGGCGCGGCCCATCACCGCTTTCACAGTGCCGGGGCTGGGCCTGTTCCAGTTCCGGCGGATGCCGTACGGACTGACGAACGCGCCGGTTACCTTCCAGCGGCTCATTGACCAAGTGCTCGGACCCGAGCTGGAGCCTTACGTCTACGCCTACCTCGACGACATCATCGTAGTCGCAGAAACGTTCGAGGAGCATAAGAAGTGCTTGAAAATGGTGTTGGAAAGGCTCGTCGCCACTGGATTAACTCAACGCAGAAAAAAAATTTTTCGATCGAGCATCGAAAAGGCGCCTTGAACCACGTGGCCGACGCCCTCTCTCGGATGTACGAGGATGAGGAAGGCCCGGAGGTGGCCGCGGTGTCCTGGTCAACGGACACCGAGGACACGTGGTATCGGGAGTGGAGCGCCAAGGTCCGGGAGCAACCCAACGATTTTCCAACCTACAAGCTCGTCGCGGGCAACCTCTACCGCTATTGACCGAACCCGGACGTAGACGCGACCCTTGGCGACGATGAGGATGCCTGGAAGCTCGTAGTACCAGAAGAGCATCGTCGCGGGGTGTTGCAAAAGTGCCATGACGACGCCACCGCTGGTCATCTCGGACGAGAAAAGGCGTTTGCCAGAGTAGCCGTGCGCTACTACTGGCCACGTTACTACACGGAAACGCAAGAGTACGTGCGCAACTGCGAAACGTGCCAGCGGTTTAAGGTGGAACAACGAGCTCCAGCCGGGCTCATGGGTCGACGAGTCGTCGACAGACCCTGGCAGGTCGTCTTGGGCAAGCCAGTCGAGGGCGTGGCCCACGTCGTGCTGCATCTCCTGCGCCAACGTCGGCAGCGCCTCGAGGACGAGGCCAGGGAGCGGCTGAGGGAGCAGCCTCATCTGGAGGAGGCCGACGAGCGGGAGGAGAGCCGGGCGGGCACTAGCCCCGGCCTTCCGCGCCACGCTCCCAAGGAGGAGCCTGCCACGTCGCCACGCGGCGTAATCGCCGGCTATCCGCGGCGGATCATGCGCGACGCCGCCTCGCAGACAGAGGCCCACCTTTTGCCGCCCGAGCCCACCTGGGATGAGCTGCGCGTCGGGCTGACGACCGTCCGAGCGATGGACCGCGTCGCCAACGAGGCCCGCGCCGAGGTCTTTGGCGCCCTCGAGCGGTACGTGGGGGCCTGCGGAGAGCCTCACCCGGAGGCCGCCTCCTGGCGCCGAATGGCGGCGGCCAAACGAGAGAAGGCCGAGCACCTCGCCACCTGGTGAGCGGAGCGGCGCTCCCGCCTTCAGCGCCAGCAGGAGGAAGAGGAGGCACGCCTACGTGCCGCGTCAGAGCGGGCTCTGGAAGAGGCCTGCGCGCGCCGCCTCGCCGCCTCGCCGAGGAGGCCGAACTCCAGGCCGCGCGCTTCCGCTGGGACGAGGCTCGCCGTGCTGAGGAGAGGGCCGCCGTCAATCTGGGCATCGCAAGGGAGCGCTCGCCCGTCCGACCGAACCCTCCAGGAGCAGGATGTCCCCGCTACTGCTACGTGTGCGGGTGGCCAGGGGTTCGGGTGCCGCCCAAGTGCCCTAGGGCGGCCACGCACCCCCCGAGACCCGATGCGCCTCCCCGTGGCTAGCCCGGGGAGGGACGCTCATGGACAAAAGATCCCTCCCTTCGAGGGGCAATGCTGTACATATTTTTTTGTAGATATTTTGTATGTAGTTTTTTTTTTGTGGTAAAGATTTTTTTTTGTGTACATAGTGTAAATAGGTGCCAATGCCCAAGAGGCTGAAATAAATGGAAGAGTCTCCACCTAACCTGAGCGGCGTTGTACGGGAACACCGGCGAGTGTAGGCAAGGCTAGTACATAGCTAGCCGCCGGTGATTCGTGCGCCGAGGTTGGTAGCAGCGGCAGAGCGGAGCGTCGGTTCTAGTAGAAAGCGGCCTAAGCTTTCTACAGTAAAAGCCGGGCGCGCTTGTTCGGAGCCTGCGCCAACGCGCTCCGTCCGGCCTACGGGTCTGTCCACGACGGCGCGCTGCCCCGGGCGTAGTAGACGCCCGTATATTACCTCGCGCATCCCAGAGAGGGATTAATACCCTCTTTTAAATTCACCCCGTTACAATGTATTTATTAAAAAATATGTTCAAATATATTCAAAAACCAAATTTCTCAATATAAAATATACGCAATAAAAGTATAAGACCGAATCCATTTCAAATCAGGTGGACCGCGTATGCCTATGTCACCGATCATTTTGGAATTAAAGTATTCATGTTCTTCTCCAAAAATTATTTGACCTGTATATTTTTATTTTCTTGTTGCATCAAAATTTCATGCGGTCAGCAATGGCAAAAAATTCCGAGAAAAACCTTACTTTGAAAAAAAATTTTTCAATGTAATTTTCAAACCGCTACTGCTTCACCAGTTTTTTAAGCTTTTTAGCGTGTAACACATAATTTCACTAAGGATTGAGCCCTCTTTCACGTTCTTTATGTTATTTAAAAAAAAAATAAAAAATGCACGAATTATGTACTTTTTACTGAAAAATGCACTTTTTAGAAAAGTGTATTTTTCTCAAAAACGCCATTTTTTTTTGCTCAATTTTTTTTTGTCCTGATAGAGGACCTAAATACCTATCTAGACGTATTTGTGAAATTCCCGGCCCGTGGCCAGGAATAGCGATCATTAATGAGATAATACACAAACAAATTTTTCACGCTTAACCCTTACATATAGTCAATGGAATAGCAGTCAATATAAAGGTTTTTTCTTTGTGCGTAAGCAATATACAAATACACATAGTATCTGTTGTATTTTTTATTTTTGTCTTGTAGATTTTTTATTTTTATAACTACCTTTGTTTTTAGTAGTTAAGTAATACATATATGTACATGAGCGTAAGTAATACATATATGTACACGTATGAGTTTATGTACTTATACATTAGTCCGCTAGATGGCTATCGTTAGATCTTTTATGTACCAAGAAAAGTTCGGTTTCTGCTATAAGTACACTTCCAGTATTTTTTAAAACTATCATATTTTTGAAATATATATTTCACCTGATTAACTTAACTACGATGTCTCAAAATTATTCAACGAAAAGAATCAAATGCGCAGATTTTTTAAATAAGCACAAAAAAATTTTTTACGAACCTAACTCCGTGCGTTTTGAACAACTTGAGAATCTTGCTCATCCATTGAAGCTTCTCTATCCTGATTTACCTTTGACCCCCTCTACATATCTGTGTAGACGTTGTTACGAGCATGCTTTAGAATTGGTGACTAGCACTGAAAATGAATTTTCAACGGATGATAATTTTATCGACAACGGAATCGATAGAGATGAAAATTTTTTGCCAAGTACTCCAGAATGCGTGGAACAATTTAATAATAAAATAATTACATTTTTCTCAGGATGTGTATCGCCTCTTAAGAGGAAAAATCTTATACGTGAAAAATCAATTGAAAATTACGTAAAAAAGAAAACGAAAAATATACTTTTAACATTGTCTAATGCCCTCGATGTGAAGTTGAATAATGTTTATGATGTTTCTATAAAAGTAAACGAATCAACTGCATGCCGTTGTACAGAATGGGTACAAAATGTTGGTTTAGCCTTGCAAAAGCGTTCTACGGTATCAGAAAAAGTAAAAATTCTGATTTTGCTACCCTCATCCTTAACGAAAAATGAAATTTTATCTTTATTTTCAGACATAACATTGTACATGATAGAAAGAGCGCAAAGTCTTGCACAAGAAAAGGGAGTTTATTCAGAACCAGAAGCGTACGCAGGCCATCCAATTGACGAAAGGACCGAAGAAATTGTTATGGAATATTATATAAATGACGATTTTAATTGTTCAAGACAGAGTCCTAATAAGAGTGACGTTATTACCGTTAAAATAAATGACAAAAAAGAGAAGACAGCATTCAAAAATGATTATCGGGAATTAAAAATTGGTAAATCGAAGTTTTATAGTTTGCCACCAAAATATGTTTTACTTAGCCCCATCAAATAAATTTGTCTCTGTATCTATTGCGCAAATTATGATTTATTTCTTACGAGCTTGATTAATTTCAGAGGGAGTAACATTACAGTGTTGGATGAACTTCGGTCAGAAATAATAAACGCAATAAAGTGTTCTGAGCCATCTGATTTATGTTATTTGCAGGAATGTAAAATTTGTCCAGGCAGTAACGGAATTACGTTTCATGTTCTAAAACTGCAAGATGTAGAAAGCACAGAAGAAATTACGTATGCTTTGTGGGAAAATGGTAACTTGATTAAAAAAACAGTGCCAATTTCTGCTTTTAAAGAGGAACTTTCGGTTTTGACCATGAAGATTAGTACTCACATGTATGTAAACAATATACAACACAAAGCTATAAAAGCAGAAAAAGAAAAGGCTAAAAAAGACCCACATCATTTAGTTCTTCAAATAGACTTCGCTGAAAACTGGGCTGTAATTCATAATAAAGATGTTTAAGGAAATCATTGGGTTAATGATCAAATTTCTATTTTCACAGCAGTATCTTATCAAGGGGATTCGACACAAAGTTTCGCACTCATAAGTGATGACCGAAAACATGATTCAGCGTATGCTTTGCTAGCAATAGAAAACATTATAATCTACTTGAAAGATAATTGTCGTGATTCAATAAAAAAAATTACCATTGTATCAGATGGTGCTGCTAGCCACTTTAAAAATCGCTTTCAATTATATGAATTAAAACGAGCACGATTTGATATAAAATGGTTGTTCTCTGCTACTGGTCACGGCAAAGGAGCTGTAGATGGTGTGGGTGGACTTATAAAGCATTATGCTACTTCGCATAATCTTCGAGGACCCTATGAAAAATCCATTCAAAATGCTAATGATTTTGTAGAGCACGTTCAAAAATATACAGATGCAATTAAAATAATACATTTACAAGACGTTGACGTAGAAGAGTTTAAAAAAGTAAAAAATGTTGATTGGCTTGCTACTCCTAAGTATCCTGGAATTCAAAAAACTCATTTATGGATTACAGAAACGTGCAATGATAAAGTACATTGTTTAACAGCAAAGACCGCTGATTGTCCCCTTACTGAAGTAAGAACAATGAAGCAGAAAAAGAAAGGTAGATATAAAAATAAAAAATCTAAAAGACAAAAATAAAAAATACAACAGATACTATGTGTACTTGTATATTTCTTACGCACAAAGATAAAAACCTTTATATTGACTGTTATACCATTGAATATATGTAAAGGTTAAGCGTGAAAAATTTGTTTGTGTATTATCTCATTAATGATCGCTATTCCTGGGCACGGGTCGGGAATTTCACAAATACGTCTAGATAGGTATTTAGGTCCTCTATCAGGACAAAAAAAAATTGAGCAAAAAAAAATGGCGTTTTTGAGAAAAATTCACTTTTCTAAAAAGTGCATTTTTCAGTAAAAAGTACATAACTCGTGCATTTTTTATTTTTTTTTTTGATAATAACATAAAGAACGTGAAAGAGGGCTCAAACCTTAGTGAAATTATGTGTTACACGCTAAAAAGCTTAAAAAACTGGTGAAGCAGTAGCGGTTTGAAAATTACATTGAAAAAATTTTTTCTAAGTAACGTTTTTCTTGGTATTTTTTGCCATTGCTGAACGCATGAAATTTTGATGCAACAAAAAAATAAAAATATACGGGTCAAATAATTTTTGGAGAAGAACATGAATACTTTAATTCCAAAATGATCGGTGACATAGGCATACGCGGACCACCTGATTTGAAATGGATTCGGCCATAAAATAAAGGAGAAATTATTTGAATGATAAGAGATTTTAATAATTAGCTAAATGAAAATTGTATATAAAATTTAATTAAGTTTCGATTTGATCCATATAAAAATACAAATAAAATCAAAGAAAAGATTTTTAAATCAAACTTTTTAAAGTGGTTATGCTCTTATATTTTCAAAAAACAAATTTCACAATATAAAATATACGCAATAATAGTATAAAGTAAATGAGATATTGTTTAAACGATATTATAAGAGTTCTAAATCAATAGCTAAATGAAATCGGTATACGAAATTTATTTAAGTTTCAGTTTATACATAAAATAATAAAAATAAAATACAACAAAAGATTTTTAAATCAAAATTGATAGCGTAAATGTACTCTTATATATTAAAAAAAATCACTACCTTGAAAATAAATAGGTTCAAAGTCTTCAAGGTCTTATTTTTCAACGTTGGGGGGTTGACGGACGGAGCGAGTAGGGGGCGCAGCCCCCTAGTATATATATATATATATATATATATATATATATATATATATTGTCACGGGGTGGTTATTGGAACTAAGACACGTTTCAACTATGTGTCTCACTAGTTCAATTCCATATATCTCGGTTCAACTTCCGGAGATATAATAGCCATATTAGGTAACAGACGCTACAACGTCGTGCAATGTTAACCTAAGCTGGTTGCTTACCGTGCAACACACAAGTCTAAGACTCGCGCTTTATTTCTCACCAGTGACTCGAACTCCTCTCCTGATCACTGGTTCGTGTGCCGGCTGCTCAGATATAACGAAACGTATTCTCTTACGTAACGTCCGCAGAGGCGTCGGGGAGCGGGCAATGACTAAGGTCGCGAAATGATAACTCGAGTGATTAAAGTTAAATAACAAAAGACTTTGGTTTATTGAATAAAAGGTAACATGAGTTGAATGAATAATTAATAATTTAGACAGTGGAAGTGTCGGGTTCAAATAGGTTAATTTCCCTACCTAACGGTGCGCCAGCACGTTATCTCAGACGTCAGCTGTCTCGGAGGCTGACGTCACGCTCGCGGTATTTTACCCCGCGCACGTGAGATATAATACTCCTTACGTGTGCGGTACTCTAGGCGCGCCCTCACCGAGTAAAGCGACGAAGCGTGAGAGCAGTCGCGATCGCTGCGCGACGCACACACGTATAAGTGTGAGAGAGAGGGTAGATGGCGGGTATACACGTGTGCACACATGTTGTGCGCACTCACCGGCTTTGAAAAAGCCGGTGGTTTGACCTCGCGTTTAACCTTGATGAAGTGTGAACTCGATGCCCACACTCTCTCCTCACACTTGCTCTCACCGCACGAGAACGCCTGGCCGTCGCCTCCGAGGTCTGCTAGTCCTCACGTCGATGCAGCTCAGATTCTGCATCGACGCGCCATCTCGCGTTCGCGCGCATGAGGTACTTCAACTACGGCTTATACGCGACGTCGGTACGGCAGGCCGTGACATTATATATATATATATATGTGTGTGTGTGTGTGTGTGTATGTATGTAAAATAAAACTGGCGTTTTGAATGCGCGACGCCATTTTAGTAGGAAGCTATAGCAAAATCCCATGTGTAAGACAAAGACAGACGATCGCGTGACTAAAGAAATAATATCCCTATATATATTGACTTTTTGAATGCCGCATTCAAAACGTCAGTTGATTGCATTCTTAACCTGGGAACATATAGAATCTATAGGAAGTTGCGCATTCAAAACACCAGATTTTCATACTTTTATGTATATATATATATATATATATATATATATATATATATATATATATAATATATGATGATACTCATCGGAGCTTGTTGACCAATCATAACAGAGCAGCGGTCGGAACAAAACAGCTGATCGACGAGAGAAAAGAAGAAGAAAAATTTTCTGATCCGAAAACAGCAATCGGAAATTATAAACTCGATATACATAAAAACGACACAATATTTTTAATTGAAATTTTTTATACATGTAGTATATCAAAAAAGCTATCCATTGATATATTTAAATATAAGATAAAACATAATGCAAAGTCGTAAAAAATAAATTAAATTCTCGCACACACATTTCAAAGTATATAGTAGCGCGGTCGTCCCTCAGGCTTCTTCTACATTGGACAGATACTTGCCTTCGGAGCGCTCCCGCGCTCCTTGATATAAAGAAAAACGACCATGTTATTTGTATATCTATATATAGTCACACCGTGTAAGTGGTATTTATTCAAAATATCGTATTGACATCTTTTTTCTTACGTCGTCATTTTTTATTATTTTTAGAGTAGTGTATAGAGAGTCATGAAGGGTTTCCATCATAAATAATATTTTTAGATCACAGTTTTTGCGATATTGATGAAGTTGAGTCGGAGAACGTCCTTAAACAAATATTTATTTGGTACAGAGAAATGTATAATTACTAACTACATAGATTTTGTTAATTTCAATAAATATTTAAGTAATAGTACTTGAATAAATACTGTGTTTAATTTTAATAAATTTCCCTCAAACATATGAAATATTTATTAAAAAAATAGATTTCTACCTTATCAACATTATGTTTTTTACTTCATTACTCGGGTTTTCATTAGGCTTATGTATCGAAAAATCATTCAATTTATAGAAAAAAAAACATCTTTGACATCTATAAATTATAATAATAATAAAAGTAATATACAAATAAATTTCTAACCCTTGTTTGTGTAAAGACCTGAAATCGATTTTCCATAAAGTATTAAAATTAGTTGTATTCAATAAATATTGATTACGTTTTTATTTTAATAACTATTGTTTAGATAATAATAACAATCATACTTTTGCTTCTAAATTCTTCCTAAAACCAATAAAGTATATTATTCGCATATTAATGAATGCACGTTATATACGAACATCGACTGCGTCTTTACAAGCGTGCGATAGCGTAATGGATAGCGTGTCTGCGTATTAACTCGAGTGACCCGGGTTCGAATCCCCGTTGGATTTTTGTCTGCGATTTTTTTCAAATATTGTTAATTCATGTGTACTATACTTAATGCGTTTCTTAGAGAAAATTGTACAAAATCAACATATATTTGTTTTCATCACTTCTGTAAAAGAAAAATACTTTAGTGTGTTGTGTGTTGATAAGGTAGGTAGCGAAAATTTCAAACTGGAATAGAAAAATAAGTAATAAATAATTGTATTTAATAAATTACATGTCTGTTTCAGATCAAATAAAAATAATCAGTTACAATACTGTAATTGACATGGGGAGTCCAACTAAATAAGTGAAATAGAATTCAGTAAATATTTTTAATTTTTCTTTTTTATTATTTTATTAATTGTAAGAAATATTTATTTAAAACAAGTAAATCTTTGTTTCGTTTTAAACTCTTGAATAGTATAATATAAAGTGCAATTATTAATATTTAAAAAAAGATTTCGATCTCTTCCGCATTTCTTAAATTTAACAAAATAAATTTTGTATGCAATTAAATAATTAGTTGATTTAAAGTCACATCTATTTTAAATGAATAAATGTTATAACGAGGTGTGATACAGCGCTAGCCGGCGCAAGAGTAGAGCCCTGTATTACCGGCACCTGCGGCTAGCACACGAGATAGAGGGCCAGGGAGGAGTGCGTTAGTAGTCTCGCGGTAGAGACACTCGCTTCCGGTCCGGACGGCTCGGGTTCGATTCCCGATGCCGGCGCGTATTTTTTACTCTTCTCCTCCGTATCCACCCCGTTACAATGTATAATAATTTTAATTAATACGATTTTGCTGGTTGTTTTACATGAAAATAATAAAATATTTATTGTAAGTTAATTAATAGTTTCTTAAATCTAATAATTGGAAATGTAAAACAAATAAGTAATATTTTTAATTAAGATTATATTTTTTTAATACTAATAAATAGATAGTTAATTTAATATTTGCATATATTTAAAGTCACAAAATATATTATACATAAAAGTAAGTATTTTCTTAGTTGAAATAATTAAGAATTTTAAATTAACTAAATATTTTCTCAAATCAAAATAATATTTTCCTTATATTAATAAATAAATATTTATTATAATGAGTGCGTACATTTAAATTAACAAAATATTTAATTAGTACAAACAAATCTTTACTTAAGTCAATTATTAGAACTTCTTAAATTAATTAAATAATTACTCATTTTTACTAAATCTATTGACACTATTTAATAAATATTTATTTAATATAGATAAATATTTCTTTAGCATAAGTAAATAAATTTTGTTAAATTAAAGAAATATTTAAATAGTAGTATTCTAATAAATAATTTATTAGATTTTAAGAAAATTTAGTTGATTTCAAGAAATATTTTTTTCAGTGTAGGTCCTGATACTCTGTAAAAATAAAAAAAAAGATTTTACAAAGTAACAATACTTTTATATTGTATATTATAATTATAATGTTCACTAAACGGATGGCTCCTCTGAAACATTTAGCATCCAACACCATAAAGCAATCATTAATTACATTATACTCAACACTTGGACTTGTTGAAATTTTTACACAAAACCACTTGAACTAGTAAGCTATCATTGCTCACATCTTGTAAAATTAAAAATAAACAGTTTATGAACCAAGAATAACTGAGAGAACAAAAACTTTCTTGACATTTATTTGTGTATATAACTTCTTGAAATTGCTATTTAAATCTTGTGTAGAAAAAAGTTTACTGTGGACTCTAAAACATTTTAGCGTCTCTTACCATGAGCTAATCATAAATTAAATTATTCTGAGCACTTTTATTCGTTCAAATATTCACAATAACACATCGTTCTGGCATTTTTCTGTATTTCAATTTTCATTTTATATAATCTTTTGAAACAGCTTATGAACTAAGAATTACTGAGAGAACAAAAACTTTCTTGACAGTTATTTATGGATATAACTTCTTGAAATTATTATTTTAATCTTGTGTAGAAAAAAGTTTACTGTGGTCTTTTTATTGTTTAAAAACTTCTGTCCTGTTAGTTTTTGCGTGGAATCCCCATTCTAGATAAAAAAAATCTAATTTTTGAATATAACTTCAACTAAACTCGAATGATTTCTTCTTTTTGTACAATCAAAAAAATATAAAAAATCAACACAAAGTTTCAATGTTCATCTCTAACTGATATTTTATTTTTTTTAAATAGACATTTAGTCATTTAATACGTATCTAATTATTTTTGTTGTTGATATACACAAATCTTGTAGTTAATATATAAACTTGTGTTTACAAAGGCTACAAAAATAAAAAATGTTTCAGAAAAACCACGTCCATTCACAACCTAAAAATAAGTAGAATATATTAGTGTGTTTGTTTTTATGTTAATATCATCTTCAAGCTGCATTTGCATTTTAAGTAAAAAACGGAGTAAACCCTGAGTCTGAAATAATAAATGTAATTCAAAAAATTAATAATACTTATAATAATACTATTCTTTAATATCACCAATTCCATCAGCATTTATCGCAAATGTAGCTTCACTTTCAGGTAAGCATGAATCGTAAATTCTGCATATTCTTGTTTCACCTCTTCCTTTACGTAAATAAAATCTAGTTTTGTATGTACTTGTATGAGTAAAATAATATTGCTGCTAATAGGTTTCTTTTGATCACCTTCAAACATACTAGCTGCACCATCCACTTGAGTTACTACTTGATTAGTGATAACCACTGTGCAGCCAAATTCATCAGCTAATCTAAGAAATAATCGAAGAAATCTGGCTACTAAATGCATTTGGCGAGCTGCCAATTTTCCTCTTCCAGCAAAATCTGTTCTGTATAATGCAGTAGCACGGTCTACTATTAGTAGCCCATATCTAGATTCTGACATCATAGCACTGGCTTTTATCAAAAGCTGAATTTGGTGGTCAGAGTTGTATGCACGGGCAACATTGTCAAGTACACTATCCCCACTGATGTTATGAAAAGTTACTGGCATTACTGCTGGTACTGCTCCTTCGATAAGAATCTGTTCCAGAGCTCAAAGTCTACGAGAAAATTCTATAACCTGAAAATGAAAAAAATTTTCGCAAAGTATCTATTTTTTATTTATTTTTAAGTTATATTTATTTTTTTACATATGATGTATATATAAAATACTTATCTATGTATAAAAGTGTGCTCATGTCATTAGCTGATTGAAATTCATATTTCTTTTTTTATCTCTCTCCGAGTATACATCAGTTTATATATATATGATGAACTCATGGGAGCTTGTTGACCAATCATAGCAGAGCATCGGTCGGAACAAAACAGCTGATCGACGAGAGAAAAGAAGAAAAATTTCTGATCCGAAAACAGCCATCGGAAATTATAAACTCGATATACATAAAAACGACACAATATTTTTAATTGAAATTTTTTATACTTGTAGTATATCAAAAAAGATATCCATTGATATATTTAAATATAAGATAAAATATAATGCAAAGTCGTAAAAAATAAGAGAAATTCTCGCGCACCCATTTCAAAGTATATGATAGCGCGGTCGTCCCTCAGGCTTCTTCTACATTGGAAAGGTACTTGCCTTCGGAGCGCTCCCGCACTCCTTGATAACTTATATACTATTAACAGTTTTCCACGCCACCCGAGAGGTACTGTGAATAGGCGCGTTGTATTTTGTTTTAAGTGGTATCCTTCGCCTGGAGCCCTACATAACCACTATTTCATTATCCTTTCTTTCTGTTATTATTTTTGAACTTTTTACCTAAAAAAAAATAAATTATTACTATTAATAATTTTTTTTAATTATTTAATATTTATATATATAGATATTTCTATCTACTAGGAATGATACTAGGAATGCAATTAATTAGTTTTTATTTTAATAAGCCTTTATGGAAATCATTAAATCATTTTCTTGTTTGTTATTGTGTTCATTTGGAAAATTATGGAGAATAATATATATTTATATATTCCTTTTTATTTGTTTCCGTTTTATATTTGAACATTATACAAGAATAAATTCATTATTAATGATATCATAAAGTTTATGAATATTTATAAATTTCCTATTTATCATTTTTTATTAAAAAAAAAATATATATACATATAACAATAATGGAGAAAAAAGATATACTCATCTTATTTATATTTATTAATTATTTTTATATTTTTCGTTATGTTCATTTTCATAATTATTCATCATTTTCTTCTTTTTGGTTGGTCTTAATAAATAATAAATAATAACATTAATTATATAACTAATATTTATTTAATATAAAAATTTAAAACTTTACCTCATTTAAAAATATTTCAGAACCCATTATCAAATTGTTTAAGTCCATTTTAGGATCATTTAACTTTTTTATGTGTTCTATCGATTTCATTTTCAAAATAGAAGATACTCCTAAAAAAATAAAGAAATATAATAATAAATTATCACTAAATAATAAGGTGTATATTTACCAAATTCTTGTAGATCTCCTGTTATATCTAATTTTGTTCCTTTTTCAATATCTAGAGATTCATATTATGTTGAGTGGCACCCTCCATGTTTAATAATTTAAATGTTGTGAGGATCCTCGTGAGGGCCAATTCCCAGAAATAAATTTGAAAACAATCTTGAATACTAGATTGCAATGTTTCGTCAGGAAGTTCCCTGACCTCTTCAGGCTTTATTAAAAATATATAGAGTTAAAACACATACAAAATAAAAATAAAAAACTAGTCAAATAAATTAAACACAATCTATGCAAAAACCTTTACCTATAAATAGCTACGTCGATACTGGTAAGATACCAGTAGAGTCGAGATGGTATGCAGAACATAATGCACGCTTCGCTGGGGTTTATATATAATCACGCTTGTTTACCTTTTTAAATGTAACGTTCTTAACAGCTTTTTGTATATATTATTCAAATTTTGTGTATCTTCTATTCTTTTGATAGTGTTATGATTTAAATTAATATGTAACATTTCGGAAATAATTCGTTTCGTGTAATTGTTTTCCCTATCTAAAATTTGGATGTTTTTCCAGTCAACGATGTGTTTCATAGTTCTTTGGTGTGTTGCTATCACTGATTTGTTATTCTTATCTCTTTCATGTTCTTTAATCTTATTTTTTAACATTCGCTTAGTTTCGCCAATATAAGTCGATGTACAAGACATACAATTTATCTTATAGACTACGCCATATGTTTCTGATTTTTCTATTTTATCCTTCCCTAATTTAATTATATTGTTCAATTTTTTGTTGATCAATTTATTGTGATATTTGAGTTTTCGAAGTCTATTTCGTATGTGTATGTTTATAAATTCGGAAGGATAATCGTTACATAAGAGAAGTTCTGTAATTTTGTGTATATTCGCGTCATGAAAACAAGTATCGGATAAAAGAATTGCTCTATCCACCAGGTTCGCAACGATGTTTATTTTTTGTTGTATGGTGTGGTTAGAATTATAATTTAACAGTCTCGATGATGCTGTTGTTTTTTGATACCAGTTAGTCAAAATTTGATTGTTTTTTCTCGTAAGACTGAGATCTAAAAAATTTATACTATTGTCTATTTCAGATTCGAATGTAAATTTAAGATGAGTATTATACTTGTTAAACACTTGTAGAACTGTATCAACTTGATCGCTTTTTATACATAAAATTGTGTCGTCTACATATCTAAAGTAAAAGAGCGGAATACAATCGTGTGTAATTTTTAATTCGCGCAAGCAGTCTGTTTCTAAATCTTCCATAACCATGTCAGCGAATAATGGTGAGATAGGAGAACCCATAGGTGTGCCAAATATTTGTTTATAAGTTCTATTGTTGAAAATGAAATATGTGTTGTCAAATAAAAAACAGACTATATTCCGAATCTCATGAAAAGGAATTTTGCATTTATTGTGAATATGTGTGTAACGTCTGTCTATGCTTTCTAATACTAAATCGCACGGTATATTTGTAAACAGAGAGCAAACGTCCAAAGATAGAAGTACATATGTACTGGGTATTATAATTTTACTGATTTTATCTTTCATCTCGAAACTATTATTAATATGAGAAAGCGGTTTCGGAATACAATTTTTTAATTCGTTGTAAATGATCTTAGATAAATAATGTGTTGGGCTACCAATAGTTGAAATGATAGGTCTTAGTGGAATACCTTCTTTATGGATTTTTGGAAGACCATATGCTCTAGGTAGTAGAGTGTTGGTTTGTGTGAGTTGGTTGTTATGATATTTTATTTGTAAGAAATCGTTATTGTTTAAATGCGCTAATTGTTTGTGAACATCTGATTGTAACTTTGGCAATGGATTTTTATTTATTAGTTTGTATGTATTATTATCTTTCAATAAGTCTATCATTTTACTCTGGTAATCCAACACATTCATACATACGGTTAAATTACCCTTGTCCGCGTGTGTGAAAAATATATTAGAATTATGTTTGAGAAAACTTTTCGTTCTCGCTAAATATGTAGAGAAAAGTTTTTCTTGGTGTGCTGCATGTATTACTTTTTTTTGATTATGTAACATAACAGTGGTTAAGTTCGCTCGGATTTCATTCTTAATATCGTTATGCAACTCTAAGTTTTTAAGGCTGCTTTCAACATTTTTGATTGTTGTTGGTATATCTGTTTTTGATATTTCTGATTTTACGTTATATTTTGGACCTAGTGATACAATATTAAGAACAGATTCGGGTAACACTCTACTACCTAACACTCTACTACCTAGAGCATATGGTCTTCCAAAAATCCATAAAGAAGGTATTCCACTAAGACCTATCATTTCAACTATTGGTAGCCCAACACATTATTTATCTAAGATCATTTACAACGAATTAAAAATTGTATTCCGAAACCGCTTTCTCATATTAATAATAGTTTCGAGATGAAAGATAAAATCAGTAAAATTATAATACCCAGTACATATGTACTTCTATCTTTGGACGTTTGCTCTCTGTTTACAAATATACCGTGCGATTTAGTATTAGAAAGCATAGACAGACGTTACACACATATTCACAATAAATGCAAAATTCCTTTTCATGAGATTCGGAATATAGTCTGTTTTTTATTTGACAACACATATTTCATTTTCAACAATAGAACTTATAAACAAATATTTGGCACACCTATGGGTTCTCCTATCTCACCATTATTCGCTGACATGGTTATGGAAGATTTAGAAACAGACTGCTTGCGCGAATTAAAAATTACACACGATTGTATTCCGCTCTTTTACTTTAGATATGTAGACGACACAATTTTATGTATAAAAAGCGATCAAGTTGATACAGTTCTACAAGTGTTTAACAAGTATAATACTCATCTTAAATTTACATTCGAATCTGAAATAGACAATAGTATAAATTTTTTAGATCTCAGTCTTACGAGAAAAAACAATCAAATTTTGACTAACTGGTATCAAAAAACAACAGCATCATCGAGACTGTTAAATTATAATTCTAACCACACCATACAACAAAAAATAAACATCGTTGCGAACCTGGTGGATAGAGCAATTCTTTTATCCGATACTTGTTTTCATGACGCGAATATACACAAAATTACAGAACTTCTCTTATGTAACGATTATCCTTCCGAATTTATAAACATACACATATGAAATAGACTTCGAAAACTCAAATATCACAATAAAAAGACTAATAATGAGAACCGTTCACTAACTACAATCTCCATTCCATATAATAATACCTTTTATAAAAAATGTTCGTATATTTTAAACAAATATAACATCCGCACAGTACCTTTGATCAACAAAAAATTGAACAATATAATTAAATTAGGGAAGGATAAAATAGAAAAATCAGAAACATATGGCGTAGTCTATAAGATAAATTGTATGTCTTGTACATCGACTTATATTGGCGAAACTAAGCGAATGTTAAAAAATAAGATTAAAGAACATGAAAGAGATAAGAATAACAAATCAGTGATAGCAACACACCAAAGAACTATGAAACACATCGTTGACTGGAAAAACATCCAAATTTTAGATAGGGAAAACAATTACACGAAACGAATTATTTCCGAAATGTTACATATTAATTTAAATCATAACACTATCAATAGAATAGAAGATACACAAAATTTGAATAATATATACAAAAAGCTGTTAAGAACGTTACATTTAAAAAGGTAAACAAGCGTGATTATATATAAACCCCAGCGAAGCGTGCATTATGTTCTGCATACCATCTCGACTCTACTGGTATCTTACCAGTATCGACGTAGCTATTTATAGGTAATGGTTTTTGCATAGATTGTGTTTAATTTATTTGACTAGTTTTTTATTTTTATTTTGTATGTGTTTTGACTCTATATATTTTTAATAAAGCCTGAAGAGGTCAGGGAACTTCCTGACGAAACGTTGCAATCTAGTATTCAAGATTGTTTTCAAATTTATTTCTGGGAATTGGCCCTCACGAGGATCCTCACAACATTTAAATTATCTAGAGATTCACTTGAATTTTTAGTAACTACAATGTCTAATTTGTGATTTCCATTAGTTATTGCAGCATGATATTCTAAGTTGTTATTTTTAATTCGTTGATGAAAATTATTTTGTAAATAGCCTTGAATCTCTAAAAATTTTATTGTATAATTATAATATAAGTTTAATTAATCTATTGTATAAAACTAAAAATTTATACTTATTAATCCACGGTTTGTTGGAATTTGTTCAAATTTAATTTCTGTTGTATTTATTTTTTTTAAAATATCAACTTCTCCAAATGATATTATTGACGAATAATGTTTTAATGTCAATTCATAATGTACATTTCCTTTAGTATATCGTTTTGCATTACTAACCACAACATTTTCTAGGAGAATTTTCTAAAATAAATTGAACATTAACGTTTTATACCGTTTATATAAAGTTTAATATATATATTACTATTACTTACATCGAATAATTTAAGTTGATTTTTAAATATGTTTATGTTTTCATTGAACATATTACATTGAACACAAACACCGTCATTGTTATTTACTATAAATTTTAGTATTCTAAATTCACGTTGGGTTTCTCTATTAGTGAATTTTTCTTCATTTAAAATTTCTTCGATATAAGATACAATTGAACTAATTTTGAAGTCGAAGAAGTTATTTACATTAACGAAAAATAAAATTTATATTTAAATATTTCTTCGCTGAAATAAAACTTACGCTGATGTGTCACCAACTATAATTCTAGATTTTAGAAATTCTGTACATGAAAAGGCAATATTTTTTTTCTGATGGTTCATCAGACAATTTGTTGTCATTTTTCCTCTTAGACATATTTTCTAGAAATAATATATAAAAGAATTTTAATAAATTAAATAATGTATAAAATTATGGTAATATTTCTTGAAATTAAAACTATTAACCATTATATTATTTTTATGTTCTATGACATCTAAGATGTCTTTTTAAATTATAGAAAACTGTTAAATATATATAACTTATATGTTATACATTTCATATCTTTATAAACATTTTTCAAATGGGATCTTTCTAACTATACATTTATATCTTTCTATATAAAATTATTCCTAAGTATAATTTAGTACATATTTTTTATTATAATTACAACATATCGGGGGTTGGCAAGCGGAGCGAGCAGGGGGGCGAAGGCCCTCTAGTATATATATATATATATATATATATATATATATATATATATATATATATATATATATATTATACATTTCTCGAAAGGGGTTTATAAAGCCCGTTTTTTATATATATAGGGGTTTTTTGAGCCCGATTTTGATTATGCAGCCCGGGCTTCATAATATTTCTAAATATAGGGGTTTATGCGGCCCGACCTAGAGTCTATAACCCCAGGGTCCATTATTTCTTTAGTCACTTGCCATAGGGAACTCTGGGCTGTAGGTACTAATATACAGTCTTGGGCTACATAAACCCCGATAAGTGTGTGTGTGTGTGTGTGTGTGTGTGTGTGTGTGTGTGTGTGTGTGTGTGTGTGTGTGTGTGTGTGTGTGTGTGTGTGTGTGTGTGTGTGTGTGTGTGTGTGTGTGTGTGTATAATGACTAAATAATTTAGTTAGTACTAAATGAGTTAGTAATTTTGATGAAGTGAATATTATAAAATATCTTGAAATTATATGATTTTATTTTTAATGAAACTGTGGGAGAAACTGCTTGATATTTAATAAAACCTTTGTTGTTGACATAGACATTCTGTACGTACGCTCTTTAAAACCTTTACAGTGTACCCGCATGTAAACTCGCAACACTGATCTGTGCATAGATAACATACTTTAACGTCACACCCTGGTATGTTTCAAGGCAATGTCCTGTCTCACCTTTGGACTTGATAGGATATACCAACGCTAGTTTGGAAAAGTCGTCTATAATACAGATATAAATCTGTAGCCTTTCGGATGAGATGATGAAGAAATGGGACCCATTACATCAGAGTGTATTATTTTCTGAAGAGTCGTGGCTCTTCTGCGCGTGGAGATCAAAGAGTCAAGATCAAGAGATCAAACACTGCTTTATTTAAATCTTTATTATGGGAGAGCTTCACTCGTAATGCTAAGATTATGCCACAACATTACCTGATTATATTTACAATTGTAGGTACAACATGGCCTGGTTATATTTACTATTATATTTATTATAGACCCTTAAAAGGGGGTATCCTCGTCTGTTAAATCAGTTAGGGCATTTGATCCACTTCGTGAATTACGCTATCACAGATAGTGGCATCAAGGCACATTTTTAATCTTTTTATTTACAGCTTCCTCGCCAGGATTTTCACTTTTAGACTCCTTTTGTGGAAATTTCTCTTCCTCGTTTGAATTCTCGTCTGATTCATTCTCATCTGTCTCAATTAAAATTCCTCGAGTCTCAGTTTCAGATTCGGGATCCTTTTTCTGCATTATCAATCATTATCTCATCATTAAGCAATTTCCTTTTAATAGTGACACTACGTGTTACATATTTTACCTCGCCCGTATTTTCAGAAGCTAAGTTAGCTAGTATGTATTTATTGATTAAGTTTTGCATGTATGGTTATCATTATCATCTTTACTTGTTTCAAATTCAATTAACCAATATGGACAACTGTGCACGCCTAACAAATATTTCTTTTAAACGGGCATCAAAAATATCAATCTTTTTGTTGTCCAATGTACAAACCCGTGTCCGCGAATTTTCTTAATTGGAGCAAATTTTCTTTAAGTGCTAATGGCAGAATAACTCTAACAATTTTAAATGAATTTCCATTTTTCAATTTAATTTTCGCAGTCTAAGTCCCTCCGTTTTCAAAACTGCTGAACTGCCTTTATTAGCACATTTCAAATACGCCGTAATCAGATTCATGGAATGTATTAAACATAATCTTTGAATTTGTAATATGCTCTGTCGCACCTGAATCAACTAAAAATTTAGTTATAAATTTATTCTCGTTTGTATACTCCCTAAATTCGCATTTATTATTTCTGGACATTAAAGCAGGCTTTCTTCAGAGACATAGGGACTTCTAGTGTATAGTTTGCAATTATTGAAATGTCAAAATCAAACTCACCTTCGTTGGCGTTTTTCTTGAGAGATTGATTAGCTTACCTATGAGACTGCTCTCTATCGTTATTCTCATAGTTTTTCCGTTGTTAAGGCCTCTTCGAACTCTACCTCCATACCGATCTCTCTTCTCATTATCTGAGTTCTTGTACTCAGATTTGCTCTTTAAACTTCGCCCGCGACCATTTTGATTAAATCCTCGAATATTATTTGAATTGGTGTACCTGGCATTTCCTCGTGATCGACTTCTTCACCTGTTGTCACCACGTCTCGCCAGTGGATGGGAATGCTTGAATGCCTTGTGATTCCCTACTCAGGTGCAACTATAGCACTTGACACCTTTGCCCTTATTTGGACAATTACGATCAATGTGCCCTTGGCTCTGCCATTCTTACCATCTGACATTTTCAATCTTCGCATAATTTTTCGATCTCGCCTGTGGCTGCTCTCCTGATGTACTAGGTCCTCCTCTCACCTGGTTTCTTTCTGTCTCATCTTGCATAGCCATAGGATTATAACTCATCATAAGATATTCTACTACCTTTTAGATACAAAGTTCTTTTATATACAAAGTCAATAGTCTGAACGCTAGGCACCGATACCATAACTGCGTTATAAAACGTGTCTCTTTTCTCGTCTTCAGACGTACACCGCGCCAGAAGAGTTTTCATAGTCTCTAATGATATCTACAAATTTTCGCAGAATTCCATAGCGCTCATTTTTCAAATCATATACTGCATGTTATATAATTTCTTTCGTACGGCGTATATGGTTACATTCATTTCGCATCCTTTCAGCTGTTTTAATTTTTCTTAAATCTCACCGGAATTTTGCAAATGCATCTCTTTAGAATACTAGTGCGAATCCAAATGATTCATCGAAATTGCGTGTACTTTAAATCTTTGCTCCTCTAATAGTTTCTCTTCTGTCATATTAGAGGTTATTTTGTTATCAACAACATGCAGCAGTCTAGTGAATCTCAGCTCTGAAGAAGGATAATCATCGAAGTGTTCAAATTTTGTACTATTATTTAATTTGTAATCCCATTTAACATTCATCCCTTTATTTACGATATCTAATTTAATTAAATCATTTACTATTTTAGACAAAAAATCTCACTGTAATTCATCAAATGTATCTTTTACAAGTTGATCGACTTTATTTTTAAGAACTTCATAATTTAAATCGCTAGACAATTTATCAACGCTTGATTGGTTACCTCACCGTTCTCAGTTTCCTTTTCCTCATCTTTCTCATCCTTCTTATCATTATTAAATTAATAATTAATTAATTATTAATTTTAATTCTGACTGCTTTTCTTACCGTTCTCAGTTTCATTTTCCTCATCTTTCTCATCCTCATCATCATCCGCGCGCTCATAATTCATATTATGCTGGATGGTAGTCAGATCATTTACCATTTTACTGACTTAGGTGATTTGGAGGGCACAATTGTTTATTCTGATTCTCTCTCTCTCGCTCTCTCGCTCTCTTGCTCTTTCTCTCTCTCTCTCTCTCTCTCTCTCTCTGTCTCTCGCTGTCCAGCGCTCGCTGTCGGGTAGTGGCACAGTCTATCGTCTGCTCTCTCATTATTTAAGCTTTTTCTGAAGTATTTCGCACTCCTCGGAGGGTTTTGTTGTTGGAAAAGTAGCTCCACCGATTCTCAAGCTCTCCGCCTAAGAACTCATGTTCTACATGGTGTTCTATGAACCAGCAGCTTCTTTTCCATAGATATAAAGTGCACTCTAACCTCAAAAGACAACTATTAAACATCGGCAGGAGAAGGCAAGCTGCTGCAGTCAACGCGTGCACCGCCAGCATCTGTCATGCATCGTGTTCATCTGGCAGCGTTGTACTATACTGCTAACTCAACTCCAACACTGCACTGCAATTCTCTCTCCATCTTACATCGGAATGAGTTCTCCGGTTCAGCGGTCGCTGTTTAAACTTTATGTTTACACCGGTAGCTGACTCGGAGCTGTTACTCGTTCACCAGCAGAGGCGTCCTTCGTGCCATGGTTTGATAGCAGCATGGACAACAGGTGCATTGTGTGTGGGGAGACCTCTACACGCGCGCTCGCACTGGAAGTGCTCGGGCAAATTGAAAGAATCGCCGTACGACTTATGCCGTAACAACGCGCAAATGAGAGGTCCCAAAAAAAGCCGCTATCATCACCACCACCAAGCAAAAGAGCAGGCAGGTGAGCGTCCTTGCTTCTTCGTCCTTCTCGCAGCGCCGTATGCCAGATACATCACGTATGGTGCCTCATAATCTCGCACCTCTGGTTTCGTCAACGCCAGCAGGTAAAAACGGATGCACGCACGTGTCTACATCGCCACTTAGCGTCAGCACTGGCTCTATAGGGCAGGGAGTCGTAGCACAGGGGCCTATTGCGGTCGCAGCTACAGTAGAGCGGCGTGCCAACGCCGAAAAACAGTGCACAGTCGGCTAACATGGCTCAGGCGCTGCCTGACGCGCAAGAGCCGAACAGTGTTACTGTTGAAGACAATACTGTGCCAAACACTGAAGGCGATACAATATCCGCAATCCATTATCTATCTACCACTCAACAGTGCGATCCGCCGTTGGGTGATGTCAGTTTGCTGGCCAAGACCCATATGTTAATCCCTGTGAACACGTTGAACTTATTTTTTCGTCAACTTAATAGGATTCACAAGCAGCTTGATGCCTTGAAACCCCTCGAGAATCGGAGTCTGGCGTTGCACAGCGCCGTTACGTCAATCTCTGACTTTGATAACAATAATTTCATGGAGCTGGCCACGTGGGCCTCCCCTTTCAAGGACCTAATTGAAAATCATAGCGCTATGCTGGGCAACGTGAATATGAAATATGAGCTGTTCCTTGTCGCAAACTCCAGATTAAAAACAAAACTTGATAATGCACTAACAAGGAGTGTATACCAGATCCGGGTGTCATATTCACCCAGGGTTGTGGGATATCACTTCTTACATATAAAAATGAAAGGCTGTGCAATCCCAGACCCTAACGCATCCATGATTTTGAGTTACAAGAGATTGAATTATTTATAAATTAAGTGAAATTAAGTGATTTTTTCACCTTAAATCACTCATTTGACGGCTAAACCTTACTTTTATACCTGTAAACAAACGACAAAACATTTTTATTTTTTAAAATATCATATATTTTAACAAAACATATTATAATTTTTAACAAAAATGTCCATTGTTATTTTATATTATTTTATATTACCTTATTTCAATACATAAAATGCAATTTGTGCCAATATTCCAGGTTTAATCAGAATGAAACCAATTGCCGACTAGGAAGCATGGTTTATTGATTAAACTTATTCAATTTGAAGTCCATTGTGAAGAATATTTAATAGTTATATTCCACAATTAGTCTTTAATATCGAAAATCCCATTAGAAATAATTGATCCCATTAGAAATAATAGCTTGATGTTTTAATTTTGGCGTAACGAGTCGATTCGACAATCGACTGTAGTCGATGAAAGAATCGATAGTATACATAATACAGATACAGCTCTTTTAGAAGTATATATATATATAGGTATAGAACACCGTTTATAGAACGATGTATATTGACTTGAGCGACATCTGTTAGACGCGGTTGAAATCATCGTTCTCAAAGCGAATTTTTTTAAATTTTGTTCGCTAATTAGTCGTTTACAATAATTGTAGCATTGAGTGAGTAGTCATTAATCAAACACATATTCTATGTAGACGACCTGCAAATCTATTTGCATGCCACGAAAGATGATATTCGGAAGAGTAGCTCGACTGTCTTATGTGACAAAAAAGGTGTCTGATTGGGCGGAGGGCTCCGGCCTGCGTCTCAATGACGGAAAAACTAAAGCAATCATATTTGCGTCAAGGCCGAACGTAACTGTAATTAATTTTTTTAGATTGCCAGGTATTGAGATGCGGACCGGTGTGCTCATTCCGTTCAGCGCTGAAGTTACGAGTCTCGGTGTGGTACTAGATAGTAAGTTAACATGGAAGCCGCACGTTGATCAAACTACCGAAAAGGTAAATAGAGCCCTATATAGTTTGTGGTTCATCAGGGCTTGTACCACCGAGACTCTTCGCAGAAGGCTAGTCGAGAGCTTAGTACAACACCACTTAGACTATTGTACGGTGGTCTACCTAGACGCGACAGGTGAACAGCGACTAAGACTGGAGAGGCTAAGCAATGCATGTGTGAGATACGTTCTTGGAGTTAAGAGAGATGAACACATTACCCCCTACAGGAGACGGTCGACCAGTAGAGGTGTATAGCCGGAACTAAAAATTCCGGCGATGAACCATGCTACGACTGACCTAGCTTTCCAAGTCTAGGAGATTCATTTCTGAAACTCTCTTCCCTCCTCTCTGCGCCACTCACCGTCATTAAACGCGTTCAGAAGGGCGGTGCGACAGTATCATTATGATTGTGATTCCGCCCATTAGCCCCTCTTCCATGTGTGTAAGGAGCTGCCAGCACAAGGGACTATACGAAGAAACTTCGAAAATGTAAATAATGGCTGGGCCTTATTGGGCCTAACTGTGATTAAAAATTTCTGTGATACTTTTAACGTGATAACACGAATTATTCTAAATCTTTTAGATGTATTTACTATTATTGTGATATTTTTATTTATTTAATCAGATATTTATTATTACAGCGAAATTGCGCACATGATGATTGTACTTCAACAATAGGTATGTAAGAATTTTAAAATGTGACACGCAATTTACCTATCTTCATGAACACATCTTATTTCTATTTCTATCTAGTTATTCTTTTTTACACTCATTGATTATTGTGTTCTCTTACAAAATGTATATTTATACCGGTCTTCTATAATGTATATATAATTTTTGCTGTGAAAGCAAATAAAGGTCATATATCTATCTATCTCTCTTTCTCTATCTTTTTTACTAGCGCGTGGCTTTATAGACGTATCCCTTTCAAATGTTATACTAGACACTCGAAAGTAAGCTTGTTGTTAACGAGTGTCTGGTAGCGATATTACAATAATGTTAAGGCACCGGAAAATAAAAATTTAGGCTATTATTTTATATTAAAATAGTTATTTTCGATACAAGTGCAAAAAAGTGATTTTATCCTCGTGTGGACGTTTGTGCCCGAGCGAAGCGAGGGTGAAAATGCCACACGAGGATAAAATCACTTTCTCACTCGTGTATCGAACACTATTTTTTTATACAACGTGTGCAAAGCTCGATTTTGCGAGCACGGTTTTGGCCGAGCGTGCGCAAAGTGGACGCTTTGCGCACGGAGTGTGAAAAATAAATTTTTTTATTCCTTAATGCGCCAGATGTCGGAAATGGCCACCATCCACTTCTATCCATGCACGGGCCCTTCATACTACTGCCTGTGCCGCCCTAAGCACATGCTCCTGCTCTATGGACGCAAAAGCGGCTTCGACTTGGTCCTCGAGGCCTTCGACGTTTTGTATTTTGTCGAAATACACCTTTTCTTTAATGGCTGGATTTGGTGATCTAGGCGGCCACTTCCTATGTGGAGCACCTCGTCCCATCCAGTCCTCACCGTAGCTACGGTTAAAATACTCCTTGACTGGTGCTGTCGATTAGAAAAATTTGTCTTTTATAATTATTTATTAATTTTTTCGAAGTTTTTATTCGGAATTATTGTTATCCCGTTGAACGTAATCAATTATTCGTAAAATTTCTACTTTTCCTTGTGTTTTCTAATTTATTTTAATTTTCTAGTATAGTTAAGTCGATGTGCGGGACTGCAAATGATACTGGGATTCGATTATGAGGGCTTTCTTATTTAATGCATGCTCTGTAACCGAGAAGGAATCGACACATTAAAGGAGGCATTGTGGGTCCGGGCCAGTTGAGGCAGATGATTAGGGAGGGAGGGAGGGAGGGGGGGGGAGAGATAGATAGATAGATAGATAGATACGATTTATTTGCCTTCGCGGCAAAATAATTAATACAGAATTTATACAGTGTATAACTTAAAATAAAATACAGTAAAATAAGATATAATAAAAATATATAAAAATAAAAGTAATACAACCTGATACAAATATATAAATTATACATAAAAATATGTTTGTCTACGAAGACCTTCAATTACGATAAAAAAATAATAAAAAAGAACCATATGATAAAATAAAAATAAAATACATAAAAATCATTAAAAATCACGAGGACCCTTCATTAAGACAAAATAAATACATAAAACTAGAGAAAATATCACAGCTGGTACTATACGCTAAAAGGAAAATATTACAGTTATACATTAACCATTTCATAAAATATCACAGTAAGGTATCACAGCCGCTTAGTCAAAAAATCACAGATCAAAGTTAATCCGCAGTCTAATACTAAACTAGATAAAGGTCCCCGCACTGGCAGCTCTAAGCATCCTTATAGAGAGGCTAGGCGTCGAGATCAAGCAGGTGTTGGCGCACAGCCCTCTTGAATGATGAAAGTGATGGAAGGTAGCGCAGGGAGGGGGGGAGGGAGTTCCAAAAGCGGGCACCCTGAGCCAGAAACGCTCTATCACCCGTCTTATAGTTCAAGGCAGGGAAAGCAAGCTCCGGCTGCACTCCCCTGCTTGTTGGCCTAGGCTTGTGCACCGTAAAAAAGGCAGAGAGAGAGAGAGAGAGAGAGAGAGAGAGAGAGAGAGAGAGAGAGAGAGAGAGAGAGAGAGAGAGAGAGAGAGAGAGCTTATAACATGTATAAATCCTATCTTTAGAAATTCGAAATTTGAAAAAGTTTTGTATAACTCTATATATATATACCTTGATATTGATGTAATAACACGCACGGTGTGTGTTATCGTATGAATTTATCCCTCGGTTATTGTGATTATATTGATGTGGGAATCTGTCGATCTTCCCGAGGCAGCAGGTGTAAGAAATGAAAACCCTTACAACGTGTGTATGGTTTTTTTTTTTTTTTTTTTTTGACGTTTCTACAAAAGCACACACACGTTGTAAGAGTTTTCATTTCTTACACCTGCTGCCTCAGGAAGATCGACAGATTCCCACATCAATATAAACCTTGATATATATATATGATCATATATAATCATATATAAATCGAATTTAGCTGTGTGTGTGTGCGTGCATGCATGCGTGCGTGCGTGCGTGCGTGCGTGCCATGTGAGGAGATGCCGTATGAGAAGCACTGCCCTATGAGAAGATGTCCATGCTGAGAGAGAGTGACCAAACTTGAATTTATTCAACGAGAATTTTCGAAGGTGCACAGTAAGATTTTCCACGTGGCAGACCGTTACTGAGAGTGAGTTTTCGTAAGAGTGATTTCCGCCTTCTTCCTCATTGCACTTGTCACCCACGAGAGTCAAATCAGCGTCTCTCCCATTTACATGTGGAAGAGTGAGAGGGACAGCATGACTACTCGGCTAATCAGCGTAGCGTGTCAGCTGTTCCGGAGTTATTGATGAGTGCTGCCATCGCGTGACCGCCTGCTGAGTTATACCTCTGACGCGCAACCGCGGGAAATTCAAAAACCCTGCTAATTCCCAAACATGAAGAATGTTTTGAGTATTTTATTTCTTTTAGAATTATTTAATTACACAAAACAATTTGAACTGATCTAATCTCTTAAGTGCATCTAGTTTCACATAATAGCAGCAAATATTCTTTAAATCAGTTTTTTCTATTTAATAGGCGTGCTATATAATAAGTACCTGAAGGCGTCTCCATATTCTGAATTTTGCTAACTTAGAGCAACAAATTAGCAACTAAAAAAGCGACGTTAACCAAGTTGCCAACGTAGAGTGTAACGTTACGTCACATGATCTGCTAGCTTCATATCGAGTCAGCGAATCTCGTGTTTCTCCTATACTATAAGAGCAACAAAATAAAGAATACGGTATAATGTTAGCAACAAATTAGCAACAAAATACCACATGCCTTCCAGGAAGGATATATCATTTTTTTCGATTTCTAAAGTCATTTGTTACGACGTGTGCCCGGTACTGGGTAGCTAAAGGTGTTTCAGAATTTTGAACTATGTCATCATATACCAACAAATTAGCAACGAAATAAGCCGTTCCGAGAACGATACCTTTATCGGTTCAAAAGTTACAGCTGTAGCCGTGCTAGCTTAAGTCTTAGGTAGCATGATCTCGATATCTCGAAAATGGCTGGAGCAATAAAGTCGCGAATAGCGTAACAAATTAGCAACAAAATATCCGATGGTAGATTGTTGAATTATTCCAGATTTTAAAAAATTACGTAAGTTGGGTAGGGGTCAGGTATGACACATATCCCGTCAAAAAATATTTTGTTGTTCAAAAGTTACAGCTGTAGCGGTGCTAGCTTCAGTCTTAAGGTAGCATGGCCTCGATATCTCGGAAACGGTTGGTGCAACAAAATCGCGGATAGTATAACAAATTAGCAACAAATTAACAAGTAGTTTTGGAGTCGGCGTTTGAGAGTGGCTGCGTTAGCTTAATAGACATATTTCCTTCGTCCCTTTCTCCAAATAGCAACTTTTACAAAACTTTTACAAAGTGTTGCCTTATCGTTTTCAGCCCATGAAATAATACATTATTGCAATTAGAATTCATGATATAATTCGATTTATTTGTTAGCCATACTTTTCTAATGTTTTTTTTTCAGATATACATAACAATAATTTATTTTTTGTTACAAAGGGAATGTATTATAATATGAATGAATTCAAATTGAAGTGAAATTGAATTGTGTTAATATCTATTTTTTTTTTGCTAAGTAGAAAGCGTCACATTATTAAGAAATTAATTTTATTTAAAAAAAATGTAATTTCAGGTGGTCTTGCTGACGATCATGATGTTTTACATATTTTAACCACATCTTTGCATCCTCCTGGACAAATGAGTACCCATGAACGTAAAGTTTCAAGTGAAGAGGAAGCTAAACTTAGTCAAGAATATCAGGATTATCAGAAAAAACTTGAAAAACAACGAGAAGATTACCGTAGGTAAATGTTTCATTTTTGTTGCAGCATTTTTTGGTTTATAATTTTGTACTTTGTTTTATCCAATATAAACAGGTTTTTTATTTTTACCATAAATACATATTTGATCGAATTACTATGGATCCAAACGTTAATTCATATGTAGTATGTGTCTTGAAGGTTATTAAGGAATTAAGATAGTCAAATTATACCCCTTCCTGAGTTTAGAAATCTGGCTGTAAAAAAAATGTTCATATTTCTTACATATAAATTATATAGTAGGTACTTTATTTATACACACACAAATTCCTACTAAATAAATTATAAATTTCGTCAAACCTCGGGAACTGCTTTTATTTGCCAAATCAATGGGCACTTATTTTGGCTTTTACTGAACAGTGCTCACTAGTACAGATATCTACATTTTTCAAAAAATCTGGGAAATAGGTGTATCCGAGAACTTCATCTGCTTTATTCCTTAAAGTTCTAAAAAGTTCTACGATAGAAAAGATGAAAGTAGAAAGTAATAGCTGTAATTTAAAACTTGTTTCGTTGGAAAATCTTCATATATTTCAAATTTATGTGCAATTCCAAAAAAGTACATAAAATAACGTGCATAATTTTTCCTTATCTAAAAAGTAATCTTTTAGTAATTTTATAAGCATTCTTTAATTTCGTGTAATGTATTCAAAGAATGATAAATTCAAAATTACATTAAGAAATGCAGATTTAATGATATTACTATCACATTAGTTTAAATCCCACACTGAGAGAAAAATAGTAGAATTATTACAAGAACGCTCAGAACAAATTACCAGAGATGAATAGAGGAATTTCCAACGCCCCCGAAAAATGTGAGTCAAGTTATTGTGCACGGCGTGCTCTTGCCTCTCACGGCCAATTCCTCGAACTGCACATATATCTTTTGATTGGCTGTTGTAACATGTGTACGAAGCGAAGCGGGGGAAGTGGGAGAAGAGGACTCGGCGGCTCAGTGCACGTGCACTGAGCGTGCACTGAGCGCTAGCCGGCGCTGTTTAGTTCTCCCAACAGGCCCGACAATGGCCGAGCGGCCTGAAAATCACCGCTCGATCCAACATTTTTACTATACCTACACGCAAATGAACGGAATTGAAAACTATAAACTGTAAAATCCAAGTTCTATGCCACAACTCAAGCCCGAAGGAGGGAAAATAAACATGAACGATTTTACTGTAACATATTGATATTGTAGCGGCGGCTAAGGCGCGCAGCTACTTTTGTTCTAATCTTTTGTAACCGAGTTCGATCCCGCAACTTTTTTTTTTTCTATTGTCACGTTCAAAAACACGACATGACTGGGATGATTAACTCAATCAAGATCTCGATATTGAAGCTAATGACCAGTTTATTACCAATGCAGTGTTTTTTATTTCGAGGTAAAATTAATAAACAAACACCATTTTAACAGTCAGTATCCGACGTTTCGGACATTTATTATGTCCCTCTTGAGGAATAATAAATTATTACAAATGTCGAAGGTGTTACGCGGAAAACAGTCATTGAAGAGTGGACATTACAAGATATGTAAAACCATCAACCGCCGTCGCACATATCACCGATGATTCATTGACGCAAGATTACGAAGTCATCCGATTCGACATCGCAGTTTTCCAGTTCAAGAAGAGGAGGAACAACGCATTTAAATACGCCGAGCGCGCGCAGCTCAGGGCAGATCGACACAAGCTTCACAAGTTTTAAAGACTCTGTACACAAAATCAAACTCTCAAATAAAAAAATATTTTAATTTTTTCAAAATTAAATCTTCAAAATTCATTTTTTCAAAATCTTCTAAAAAACTCAAAAATATATTAAATTCAAAATTATCCAATTATATTCTAAATTACTTCTCTAAACCATAGTTGTTACGACCTTACGAGTAAGCATACTCCTATTAGTTTTGAAAAGGATTAAGTAAACATAACGGCAGTTGTCCGACCTTACGGGTAAACCCTCACTGGTTGTGTTTAAAAAGAATATAATTAATTTATAATAAATTTCATATAACAATTCAAAGGAATTTACATTGCAAAAAATAAATAAAGAACACAAAAATAAGAAGGTAAATAAAATCTTTAATTAGTTATATTCTGCATTTATTCTCTAAACCATAGTTGTTACGACCTTACGGGTAAGCATACTCCTATTCGTTTAGAAAAGGATTAGTAAACATAACGGCAGTTGTACGACCTTACGGGTAAGCCTGACTGGTTGTGTTTACAAAGAATATAATAAATTATAATAAATTAAATTATAATAAATTAAATTATAATAAATTAAATTATAATAAATTAAATTATAATAAAGTTCACATTACATTAAGAAAGTAAATAAAACCTCCAATTAAATATATCCTGAATTACTTCTCTAAACCATAATTGTACGATCTTACGGATAAGCATACTCTTATCGGTTTAGAGAAAAATCAAGTAAACATAACGGCAGTTGTACGATCTTATGGGTAAGCCTTACTGGTTGTGTTTACGAGGAATATTTTAATTTATAAGAAATACCAGTTTAAAACTCTAAAATAATGTATATTTGAAAAATTAGGAATCAAAAGAAAACCATAGAAAAAATTCTAAGGAAAATATCCTATATTAAGATAAAAATTTATTCAAAGAATATTAATTCTAAAAGAATAAGTTTCATAAAATAGAAATTAAATTCACATGCGAGCTCTGCTTTTAATAGGGAAGGGCGAATCTGAGAATAACCTGAGACCGGGAAAAATTATAAAAATCTCAAACCCCAGGTATCCGAAGAAAATCGTGACCTTATTCCTTGTCCATACGGGGATACATGCAGCCAAACGATCTTCACGAGGCGTTCGTGCTATCCACCGTTGGTCCTTATTAAAACCATATCCTAATCCAAAAATTAGTCAAAACTCAGATTTCAAAGGTAACAGTGAATTTGATATTACACTCCTGTCCTCAGCTTGTCCAAGGTTTATTAGCTAGCGCAGCTACGGCCTAAAAGAGCATAACTTTTGATTGAGTTTTGTTGAATGCAGCTAATGGTAGATTTCATGTAAGTTCTCGATATTGAAACTAATGGTCAGTTTACTACCAATGCGGTGTTTTTTATTTCGAGGTAAAATTAATAAACAAACACCATTTTAACAGTCAGTATCAGACGTTTCGGACATTTATTATGTCCCTCCTCAGGAATAATAAATTATTACAAATGTCGAAGGTGTTACGCGGAAAACAGTCATTGAAGAGTGGACTGTTTTCCGCATAACACCTTCGACGAATAGGAGTATGCTTACCCGTAAGGTCGTAACAACTATGGTTTAGAGAATAAATGCAGAATATAACTAATTAAAGATTTTATTTACCTTCTTATTTTTGTGTTCTTTATTTATTTTTTGCAATGTAAATTCCTTTGAATTGTTATATGAAATTTATTATAAATTAATTATATTCTTTTTAAACACAACCAGTGAGGGTTTACCCGTAAGGTCGGACAACTGCCGTTATGTTTACTTAATCCTTTTCAAAACTAATAGGAGTATGCTTACTCGTAAGGTCGTAACAACTATGGTTTAGAGAAGTAATTTAGAATATAATTGGATAATTTTGAATTTAATATATTTTTGAGTTTTTTAGAAGATTTTGAAAAAATGAATTTTGAAGATTTAATTTTGAAAAAATTAAAATATTTTTTTATTTGAGAGTTTGATTTTGTGTACAGAGTCTTTAAAACTTGTGAAGCTTGTGTCGATCTGCCCTGAGCTGCGCGCGCTCGGCGTATTTAAATGCGTTGTTCCTCCTCTTCTTGAACTGGAAAACTGCGATGTCGAATCGGATGACTTCGTAATCTTGCGTCAATGAATCATCGGTGATATGTGCGACGGCGGTTGATGGTTTTACATATCTTGTAATGTTAAATGAGGCGAGCGGTGTGGGAAAGCGGTACCCAATGGTGTGCGGGCGACATTCCTTCCAAACATCGTATTTTTAGCCAAGTAGGGATAGTCCTATGCTTCTACACAGAGAGTGGACGCTCATCCCTTCTCTGTAGTATTCTCCGTCGGCTCGTATCTACCTTAAGGAGTGAGAGAGTACGCTATACGTGCGGCAGAGAAAGGAATATGAGAGAGACAGATGATATGTACTTCTCTCTTTCGAGTCAAAAACGATCAGTTTTTCTATTATTTGTATAAACTATTCTGTATTGACGGTTTAGATTTTGTAAAGTGTTCTATTTTATTGGATTTTTTCCTAAGATGATAGTGCGAATTTGAATGGAAATAATCGGTCTAACGGAAGTTAAACGCATTACAAACTTTGTTAACTTAACTATTCATTTAATTAAAGAAATTCCTTATGCAGACTTTATAAAATCATTCCATTGTTCACTCTAAGAATTTCATTAATTTATTCCATTATTTTATTTATTTTAGTACAAATTTGTGGACTTTAACTAACTGTTTAAAATAATGTTATGTCCAAATAAATACTATTGCTTAGTTAGAATGTTTCTTGATATAGATGTTATAAACTTTGCATGAACAATTGAGATTTCTTATTACTAGTTGAATTATTTAATTATCGCTAGAAAAGCTTACAATTTATAATATTATTTAAATTTTGAAATGTTTTATTATTTGATTTCGAAAAGAAACTTTAATTAAACTTGTAACGGTAGCTCCGCCCCTGCCGGATGCTCAAGAGTATACTAGGATTCAAGTGTGGGGGATAAGGAGGATCAGGTGGCTTATAGTATAATTATAAGACACTTTTTTAGCAAAAATAGCAAGATATAATCTTTATTCGCAAAATAATATAAGAATAACTATTTAAATAAACTATAATAATCTAAAGTTAACAAAAGATAACAGTAGATGCTTGCGAGACGTCTGCCACGCTATAGCTTAAGCCATCTGAAACATAAAAGCCAGATAACGCACTTACTATGGATCGCCTTTCGTATCACATGCTAACGGCCTCTCGCGGTGGGCGGTTGTCGCATGGAGTCGCGTGCTGGGATATGTAACAGGTCTCGATTGGGTATTTGTCTGTTCGTACAGTCTATGTCTCGTACGTCAGCCAGAAAACTCGTTGTTCCTGTTTCGCTTCCGGGACTGTGTCAGTCACCTAAGTACATGTGTGCACGAAACCAAGGTGGCAGTTGACCCCAGGAGTCAGTTTGTCTCTACCTCGTGTGTGCACGATGATAGATCTAGAACTGGTTCCGGTGTTCCGTTGTCTGCGGACCGTGGCAAGCACTCACCTAGACACGTGTGTGCACGAGGCCTGGGTGAGTCTTGATCCGGAAGTTTGTCTGTAGCTGCCTCGTATGTGCACGACGGCACGGACAGTATCCTTGTATCGTATGTCTAACGTCAGTTCGTGTTCCCCTAGTGACGTGTGTGCACGTATACTAGTGGACTACGATGGGCCGAGCCTTTCTTGTCTTACCTCGTGTGTGCACGATGGTAGGTATAGGAAGATCCAGGATTCCTCTTCAGTCCTCGTTCCGTTCCTTTGCTGACTCCGGGTACACGTGTCTGCACGTCGCACCAGGTGTCCGCCCTCCTGTAGTCACCTTATGCCTATCGGCATGTGTGCATGACGATAGTAATAGCGGTAATTCCGGATGGAAGAGGTGAGTCTAGGTTTGTTAGTTAGTTCATGACGAACCGGGATACAAGAAGAGAGACACGTCTTCTACTCGAATAATCAGAGGGATAGGTATCTTGGTATTGGAAGGAATAGCCAATAACCTGTGTGTGCACAGTGCTATTGATCGGTCAGGAGTAGGGACTGGATCGGTAGAACGGTTGGTGGAGGTCTATTTCACAGTCGTATGAGCACGGTTTGTATAGGCTGAATTTGCCGCGCAACGCTGCGCGCGTTGCTGTGACGGTGGAATAGTCGCAGCTACGCACGTCGATACAGTAGCGCGCCTGCGCGCTCCCGGCCGCAAGGCGAGTCTTCATGTGACGGCGTGAGCGCTCGCGCGCAAGTAAATTACTTACCTAAACCGACGCGAATGATTCAGCGAAGTCGTGTGCTACTATCGCCTCGAAGCTAGCTTAACCCGCGATGACTTAGCAACGAAGGAGCGGTGGCTTTGTTGCAAACTAAAGGAGATAAACTATTATAAACAAAAAGATCATTATTCGCTACAAAAATATAAAAACGCAATGATGTTTATTTATTACTAATTTTTATTTTCCATAACCGAACATTTGCTATAAACAAAATAATTTTCCTATTTATAGTTAAGGAGGTATTGAATATTAATCACAAAATAATATTATCATGCTACATAGTATGTCGAGTCCCAAAAGATGCTGGAAAATGTGTCTCCGCGCGGGAAGACTGAGGAAATCTATTTTTAGATATGCCATGTGAATGGGGCTGATCTTAACGATAAAATACCTTCTTTGTCCCGGCTTTTTCTATAGTTAACAATCTGGATATTCTATCATGAATTGAATTATTTATCTTACTAAATAATTCTGTACCAAGATATTAAAAATTTGAATGAAAACGCTATGACTATTTTAACGATAGTTATTCGCAATACAAAATTTTACTAACTTAGTAATCTAATTTACAATAAAATCATACATGATAGATTTATAAAAATAGTCAATTATCTAAAATAAACTAAAACCTAAATATTTTGTTATCATAACTTGTTATCATATTGTTAATTATAAATTTATATTTTTTCGTTTTCTTTTTTTATCAGTTTTTATATTAGAACACAGGAATAAACAAAAGGCTGTGATTTGCGATAGAGTATAAGAATATAAAATTTATTATTTTTCTTAATTGTCGTAATCAACATTTGTTGTTGTCAAAATAATTTTATTACTAATAGTAAAAGTGGTATGGAATAATATTAGAAAATAATACTTCAATCTATAGTATGTCGAGTTTGGAAAACTCTGAAAAGCGTGTCTCTGTTTGGGAAAGCGACCAGATCTATTTTTAGTATGGGTCATGTGTTTTGCAGCATCAGGATAACGCATCCGATCATGCCAAGCGTCTCCTTAAAGCTAATTCCACACATTGAAACAGTATTTTTTTTCAATTACAGCATAGTTGTTTAAACCAAATATATTCATTTATTTATTTAGTATGTTGTTAAAAATTTTATTTATTTATAACAAAAAAATTTATATAAGCCAAATGTTTTGCTATTTGGTGATTTTACTTTTTTCCTTTATATAAGTCAGAAATAGAAATAAATGAAACAAAGAAAATTTTTGGAAGAAGTTTTATTAGTCAGGTAGAGAAAATACTCTTTCAGTAGTATGATTTGAAGTATCTATTATAAACTTAGTTTCATTTAATATAAACGTTACACCCTATAGACCGTTACACTATAATATATGTAAAATTTCTTTGATTATATTATTATACCACACACATTTTTTACTTCAATTTTTATTCTCTTATAGAATCGAAATTTTACTTCTAATAGAGATATTTTTTTCCAGAAAACAAGTAAAATTTTCGTTTTTCAAAATTATTTTACGGCGCGGCTATTTGTACGACAGATTGTATTCGTAGTATATCTATATATACAGATACGACAGAAACGCGTATCATTTGAGTGCGGAAATTTTGATAGAGCAGGTAAGAAAATAGTTACCACACAATAAGGGATATTATTTCTTTAGTCATCTATCAAAGTTTGTCTAATTTTCAAAATTTTCTAGTGTACTCCTTTCGTCTATTGATATATTTTGAGGTTAGAAGATCTGTCGTACAAATAGCATCAGTCATTATTTTATTAAATGCGCTAATTTTATTGAAGTACTATGATACAATATTTTGGATAACATTTGTTTAGTTAAGAATATTTTGTATCCTAAGTAAATTAATTCACCGAGTGTAAATTAATTAAATACATCTACAGTCAAAATTGGCTTTCTTAACGATGAGTAAGGATCAACAATTACCGTTGAGCACGCAAGCTCAGTTTCCGAAATACATATTCCCATTCCCATTCTTTAATCCCTAAAACATAGATAAAGGTGAGTCTCTATTAATATTATTGATTAAATTGTAATCCACAAATATCCCAACAGTAAGAGCAGAGTTTCCAAGTTTCTTACGTTGCAATACAATATAAAAAACATCTTTAATCGAAGAAATATTGGAATATGGCTTAACTGTATACCCAAAACTACGATTTACCATACGAGAATACGATTCGGCGTTGTACAAAAATGCGCTTGTGCTTTAATAGTTTTTTAAGCCTCAAAGAAACTAAAATGAAAACTCAAGTCAAAATCCAAACGGGCTAGGATGATGAGCCGAAACGATTTTATACTTTGCATTTATATTTGTGGTGTAATCGAAACACCATATTCCTTCGAAATATAATCAATTATAGTCTATAACATAAAAGAATGTCATTATATTATACACATTTATTACTCTAGTGGAGTTGAAATTTTAATAATTTCAAAAATCATTTTTTAGTCAATAACAACTCTTCTGTGAAATATATAATTATATACATGTTGTTTTTATATAAATAAATGAAGCCGAGGGTTGACGAATGTGTAAGGTCAAGGAAATGAAACAAATACGTATATCGTACAATAATAATTTTATTGAAATTCTCGAAAGGCTAGTACAGCTTTATTTGTAAATAATAACAATATAGCAAAAAGAAAAATGCCAACACTGATATATCTGAAAATAAAGAAAATTTAATTAAATAAGAAAGCAGTTCACCAGGCGGTTTACTAAGCGGTTTTCCAGGCGGTTCTCACCAAGCGACTGTTTCATTCAACAGAAATCCTAGCTAGGAGGCGATCATCCCAGATACGACCGATGAAGAGAGGGTAACAGGCGATAGCTCCAAGGATCACCAAATCCAGGTGGAGAGAGACGGCCGATGGTACGCGGATCACCACCCGATACTCCGTATATCTTCTCAGAGGGAATAATCTTCCGAGACGGGATGAACTTCTCAAGACCTCCTCGTTGAGAGCGGAAGAATGAATGACTGCCACTCCCGCGCGCCACTTCTCCTCGCCACGCGGTTCGATCACGGCGCCATCTTAACGCGCGCTCTCATGCGCCAGGCGCTTACGCGCAGCCAACGCTCGCGCCGGCGCGAAAAAAAGGAACGAATACGGGCTCGCGTCTCATGACGGACCAATACCCAAATATACCGCCCGCCTTTCGGCTATTGGCGAAATAATATCTCTCTTGCACTAACTATTGGTCATGACTATAAACCGGGATTTTGTTCTGGAAGCGGGCTTCGGTCCACGATCGGCCGTTTTAGTGTTGTAGAGGATATCCGTACGGTGTCTACGCGGACCAAACCGTCTAATCCATGGTGCGTCTCTATGACGCGACCTAGCGGCCACTTAGCCCGTGGATATCTTTTTTCTCGAACAACCACCAGCTACCCAACGACAAAAATTTGGTTGACACCCCGCCAATTCTTTGGCTGCTCCTTGGAAGTTCATTCCTCGATCGCTATAAATAGTTCGGCAAACGCCTCGACGGCCCGCGAAGCTCCTGTAAGCCGCTAAGAATCCTGCTGTGCTCAAATCGCTTACAGCTTCTAAGTGTACAGAGCTGAAGCATATAAACAAAGCAATGTAGCCCTTAAGCGTCGTGCGTCCTTGACTCTTAGATGCCCGGAGTTTGATCGGCCCAGCTTAGTCTAGTCCTGCGATGATAAATGCGCTCTCGGAAGCTGTTACACGACCGACATGCAAATTTCCCATTAGTTGCGTGGCTAATCGAGCTCGTACTGTATGGCACTTCACACAGTTTCTGATGTGATGCTTGACCATTCTGGGAGCTCCGAGAACCCAGACATGGCCGCGAAGGGTACCGAGAGTGGACGCTGTTCCTCCATGGAGTACCTTATGTACGTATTTCACAGAAAGCTTGCTTAGATGAGAGCTCTTGGGTAAAATCGGTGGGTGTTTCGCTGGAAACTCTAGACTTGAATGAGTTAAGCGTCCACTCACTCGTAGCAGGCCGGCCTCATCTAAGAAAAGATAAGTGGTGTCCACTTAGATGTTGGGCTGTCTCATCGTGAAAGTCAGCGCCTTGCTCCAGTCACAGTAGTGCGATACGGGCATTATCAAGCTCTGAAGAAGATAAGAAGGAGGTTTTGACCACCAGCCTTCTTTAATCGACAATTAGTAATAAATTGCAAACATTGAGCCGTGGTTCGAATCAAGTGTGTTAACTCGGAAAAATTCATTATATGATTGTCTGGTTCTTCAAGAAGATTGTCCACTTGCATCTGTCTCATAGCGGCGAAAACTTGAGTGGCAGTATTTTGATCCACTTCGATGTTCTGTGATACAGGCCAGCAATCAATCTCTCGTGGAAGCCACTCTGGCCCATGCCACCAGTGCCTTGAAGACTGTAGTTCCATGAAATTTACTCCCCGAGTGGCTAAATCTGCTGGACTGTCTGTGACAACTTGACTATCTGTTCATGCATAAACCGGCAATTTATTTAAAAATTCGAGCTGCCGCACGTAATTGAGCAATCTAACCTATTGGTTAGATAGTGCAGCTCCGCAAAGTTCAAGGTTCGGGATAGTAACAATCTTCACTGGGGTAACCTTGCATTTCGCCATAAGTAAGAAAACGCGCCAACTACCACTGTCTTCTAGTACTGGGAGATACACTACAGCTGCGTAAGCACGTCTTGAGGCATCGGTTGGTTGAAACTGGTCCGAGCTAACGATTTACGCGAAATTCAGAGAGTAAGGACAACTGGTTGCTATAGTCTGTTCATCGTTGAATTGACATCGTCGGATAGATGTTCATCCCAGCCAATCTTTAGGATCCACAAGTTTTGCATGATGATCTTAGCCGAGGCAGTGATATGACAGACCCATCCAAGTGGAAGGTTTGTGTAATCCGTGATAGTATAGATCGTTTAGTAGGTATTTGTGCAGTACTCACAATATGTAAAATATTTATAGCAAAGCGATCCTCAAATGGTTTCCACAAAAGTTCTAATGTATGGACAACTTGGTCTGGATCAATCACTTTTCCCGCACTAGCGACTGGGAGGTTTCTATGTTGTTCTCGGACAATAGATGAATGAGTAGCCGTCCATTTATCCAATTCAAAGCATCCACAATGTAAAAGGTCGGTTAATTGTTTAGCCATAGTCCTGGCAGTCGTAACATTATCGGAGCCTTTAAAGACGTCGTCGACGGAGGTACAGTTCAGGAGACACTCAGCTCCAAGAGGGTACCGTTCTCCTTCGTCAGTTGCTAATTTCTGTAGGGTTCTAATAACGATGAAGGATGCGCAGCTAGTTCCATAGGTAAAAGTTTTAAGTCTACAATTTACTGGTGGCCCATCAGTTACTAACCTCCATAGGATGCGGTGTAGATCGCGATCCACTCTGTCGACCTGGATCTGCCTGAACATCTTAACAATATCGGCGGTGAATACGATGCGATGCCATCGCTAATCTATCAAGATGAGTGCAAGATCCTTCTGAAATGGTGGTCCCGACAGGACGTGCTTATTTAAGCTCTTCTGATGCATAGTTCGACGGGACCCATCGAATACTACGCGAATTTTTCGTTGGAATTGATTGGGTTGAATTACATCGTCGTGCGGCAAGTACCATGATCCTGGCTTGTCGAGATCTGAGTGAAGAACTCTTTCCATATGTCCCAGATCCTCAAACATCCGCATAAATTCTCGATATGCGCTAGCTATGTCAGGATCACGCTTGAATCTTCTCTTTGTTGATATCAGAGACCGGAGAGCCAATATCCTCGTCTCCTTTGAAACGTCTGAGCAAAGGATGTTTCACCGGAAGACAGACTACGTAACGTCCGTTCGGGAGCCGATAATGCGTGGATTTGAAGATTTCCTCGCATCGTTGATTTTCGGAGCTTAGCGTCGTCGGATCTGTAGGCACATTTTCCAATCCCAGAACTTATGAACAAGGGTACTGAGATCTATACTATTAGCCATTAGTGTCCTCTTGAATGTTGCCAGGTTCACCACTGCCCACTGTGGGGCGTTTCCATGGGCTGATCCAGACAAAATCTATCCTAAAACGGTCTCTTGCGCGACAATTTAGAGCGATGAAAAATGGTACAACCCAGGTCGTAGCAATTTTCCATACACCTCGGCCCCTAAGATGAGGTCTATACTTGCCGGCAAGTAAAAATATGGGTCGGCGAAACGGAATTTAGAAAGTAGATCCGAATCGAGCCCAGGTGTCCTTCTCGACGGTAAGATGTTTGCTAATCGGGGCAAGACCAGAGTATCGAATTCCATCTGGAATTCAGGTTCAATTGGAGACTGTATCTTCACCTGAGATTCTGAGCGCATTGTGCCCATAAATGCCGCTCCAATGCCAGAAAGCGGGATACAAACGCGGCGTCGAGGTAGCTGCAGGAGCTACACAGCACTTTCAATAATAAACAATACTTCAGACCCTTGACCTAAGAGTGCCCTCATAGTGGTCTTACTCTCCTGTGGTCCTACAATATCCACTAGAGTGGTTGCAAGTGGGGTGGCCTTCCTATATAGACTAGCACCATCTCTGCGACATGGAACGGTGCTAGGGGGAGTGACCGCGCCTTCCAGTCATGCTTGTGGTGTTGATGGCACTGGATATGAAGAGAAATCCTTGCCTTCATGAAGCGACGAGTGATGTCTCTCGTTGCACGACATGCATCGTCTTGAAGAATTGCAGACCCTAGCCAAATGACGGCCTAGGCAGTTAAAACAGAGTCCCAATCGTCTTATATCATAACGTCGATCAGGCACGAACTTACATTGAAAGTTCGGGCACTTTCCGACATAATAATCAGCTGAGCATAACTCGCATCTGGGGACGGTTATCAGAGGCTCCTCATCCTGCTGAAAGTGGAATATCTGAAGGGGCATCGCGACAAATCGTGGCTCTCGTTGTCGGGGTCCCTGTCTAGAAAGACCAACCTCTAACGATTCTACAAGGTCTTCAAGGAACATTGTAAGGTCCTTAAAGGTGGGTAGCCTTGCTCCTAGTAGCCCTGCATCTTGCGACGGGTCATCCTCATCTCTTACTGTTTCAGCTCTTGTCCGCTCCTGTTGTTTGAGAAAGGCTTCCCAGAGAACTCGAGTGTCTGCGTCCAAGCAGTTTACTACTCTGTGGACTAGCCAGAAATCCCATCCTTCAATATTCTGTCCGAAGTTCTTCAAAGCGGTGGACTTGTGATTAGCCTTGTCTGAAAGAGCGCGCAGACTTGTAACGGTTGGCTTAGTACACCACGGTAGTTGATAGAGTGTGTCCATGTGGGCGCAAACAGTTCTATAGAGATTGTGGTATCGGGCCTTAACAGCCTCCCAAGTCGACTCGTAGTTTGCCTCTGTTATTTGAATACCCTTTACGAATTCTGCAGCTTGTCTGGTTAAGCAGATCTTTAGGTATTGGAGTTTGGCTGTCTTGGATAAGTGTGGTTCGGTGTGGATGGTGTTCCTGAATATGACTCTGAAAGCAGCCCAGTCCTCTGTACGTCCAGAAAATTTCGGGAGATTAAACTCAGGTAGCTTAATAGAGCGCTGAGGCCATAGGCCTAGACCGAGTATCTGTCCATCAGCAGCCGCAATTGATGACTCCGCATTTTCAGCCAAACGAGACACTATATCAGCTTCGTAGATTTCGACTTCCATCTCAACGCGTCGAACAGTCCTTCGGTCATGTAGGGATTCAGCAGCTGCGTCCTCACATGATGCTATCTTAATGTGAGCCATGCGATACTCGGTCCAGTACGTTTTAAGGTTATCAATACCTGTCCGTACTATTGCTTTAGTGATATCTGCCTGGGATCTAAGGATAGATCTGGAAATCATCCGTCTAATCCCATCGGCACGAACCATTTATTGCGCAATAAGCGCCCGCAGACCTGGTTTCTTTACCGGTGCCATCACACTGCGAAAGATTCGACAAGATAACACCGCAATCGCACAACCAATAAATAACGATTGTATCACATATACTACGTTCACCTTTAGTCAAACATACCTATTTGTCAAACCCGCAAAACTGACCACGCATGTCATCCGGCTCGAAAGACCATGCTTTTATATAAATAAATGAAGCCGAGGATTGACGAACGTGCAAGGTCGAGGAAATGAAACAAATACGTATGATGTCGTACAATAATAATTTTATTGAAATTCTGGAAAGGCCAGTACAGCTTTATTTATAAATAATAACAATATAGAAAAAAGAAAAACGCAAACACTGATATATCTGAAAATAAAGAAAACTTAATTAAATAAGAAAGCGGTTCATCAGACGGTTTACTAGACGAGTTTCCAGGTGGATTTCCAGGTGGTTCCCAAGCGGTCCTCCAGACGGTTTTCCAGGCGGTTCTCCAGGTGGTTCTCCAGGCGGTTCTCACCAAGCTGCAAAAATATGATATTTTTAAAAAAGACTAGAGGTGTGATATATAGCGGAAACCAAACTTTTCTTGGTAAATGTTAAATCAAACGATAGCCATCTAACGGACAAATGTATTAGTACATAAACTCATACAAGTAGGCGCATGTACATGTGTATTACTTATGTACGCACAAAGATAAACATCTTCATATTGACTATTTATGATTGTGATATCACTATGTATAAGCGTTAAACGTGAAAAATTTATTTGTGTCTTATCTCATTAGTGATCGCTATCCCAGCGCAAATCTTCTGAATCTCACAAATAGGTGTTTACGTCGTCTAGTACGACAAAAGAAAATTGAGCAAAAAAAAGGGGGGTTTTGCAGGTATCGTGATTCATAGCGCGCCACGCGACGAAGGAGAGCAAGAAGAAGAAGAAGCCGCCGCGCCGCCACTGGAACGACGCCGCGGTCATGTTGTTGCACGCCATGGTACACGAGAGACGCGATCGAATTTCTCCGCTGATTGTTTGAGTTTGTGCCGGGCCTCCACCGTTGCAACTACCAGAGTTGCCGCGCCGCCACCAACGATGAGAGCGAGACAGGGAGAGAGAGGGAGAGAGAGAGAGATAGAGAAAGAGAGAGAGAGAGAGAGAGAGAGAGAGAGAGAGAGAGAGAGAGAGAGAGAGAGAGAGAGAGAGAGAGAGACTTCGGTGCTGCGTGATGGTTGGCCAGCCCCGCGTAAGTAGGCGTTAAACTTCTGTCGCGACTGATTGTAGGTACACCCTAACCTCGCGTGGAGGTTAGGTCGGCGGCACCGGCCGCCGTATCGTCAAGTCTCGGCCTGCGCGTGCTTGTTTTATCCTTGTACAGGTATCGCACCCGTAGTGCGAATTCTTATTCTATTATGGTTAATAAACCTTGTCATTTTAGAATTTACTTGTCGAGTAACGTGTTATTATTTAGCGTTGCCTAACCTATGCATGACTTCCGAATACCTCCCTCTACCCATTTCAGCAGCTGCAGCTAGTCGCAGGCATTGCCTCCTGGAGGCACATCTGTAGCGGGGGTAAGTATCATCGAAGTCGCCTAGGTTAAAACCTAGCGGCGTTGTCGGGGAGAAACTAGCTGCGCAGGTAAGGCTAGGTATAGCTAGCAGCCGGTACTTCGCAGTTGACAGCGCGCAGCGCCGGCTCTGGTAGAAAGCGGCTGTCCATGGCCGGTGCCACTGCGATTCTAACTGGTCCACAGGGGGATTCTACAACGGCGAGTCACCCGGGCGAATAGTACGCCCGTATATTACCCCGCGAAGCTCAGAGAGGGATTCCTACCCTCTCCTACACGGAAAAGTCATTGAGCACGCCGTAGCCTCTGCGAAGAGCGCCCGGCGCTACCATCACCTCGGTGCTGCATCACGCTCATTTCTGGACTTGCAGCGCGCTAACTCCTCTGCGGGTATACGCGGGCGCGCCGCCGTCTCAATTTTAAGCGCGCTGCATGGTCACATAATCAGTGCATCGAGCCGACGGCTCACTCATTTGCGCAGCGTTTGTATAAGATTTGTATACATAATAACATATGTAAGTCTTGAACTAACAGTAATGCGTGAAGATTCACGAAAAAAAGAGAACGGCGCGATCATTAGCTCCGGCTTGCTGTAACCCCACGAAGCGAGCTGCCGCAGCCTCGGCATCTTTGTGCTGCGGGAGCCTCATACGAGGCGCGCCGCGCGCCCGATGTGAGTGAGCCGTGCGTCTAAAGCATGAGAGCGCTGCGCTCTTATCAATTGGTTATTCCGAAGGCATGTACGAGGCTGCAGCGTGCCGAACGATTTTTCCGTGTAGTTGCACTCCGATACAGTGTTACACGCTTAAAAGCTAAAAAATCTGGTGAAACAGTAACAGTTTAAAAATTACATTGAAAAAATTTTTTTCTAAGTAAGAATTTTCTCGGAATTTTTCGGCATCTTTGAAGGCATGAAATTTTGATGAAACAAAAAAATTAAAAAATACGTGTCAAATAATTTTTGGAAAAGAACATAAGTATTTTAATTTCAAAATGATAGATGACATCGGCATACGCAGACCACCTGATTTGAGATGGTTTCGGCCTTGTATTCTTAATATTTTGGTTATATTTATGATTTGAGAAGTTTAAAATATGAAAATTTCCTTATTTCAAGGTTTCTTACATTTTTTGTGATTTTTACCATTTAAAAATGATTTATTGAAATAAATATCTTTTCCCAGTAACCGGATAATGGATTTTTATGAGGCAAAGCTTACATTCCTTATATTTTAATCGTAGTTCTGGTCTGAAGAGTTGTACTTCAATAAATTACTTCAAAAGTCATTTTTAAATGGTAAAAATCACAATACACCCTAGCGGAAATATTTTTGTTCCAAAAAATTAAAAACTGTTAGTAAGAGTTATAAACTGTTCAAAAATGTTATAAAATGTAGGATTTTGGATGTTAGTAATTGTTTATAACTGTTTGTAAACGTTTTTAACAATTTGTAATAGTTATAATAATAGTTTAATTAATTACAAACTATTAATTAATAATTATTACTATTGTTAATGAGTTAATAATAGTTTAATTTCTTACAAATTATTAATTCTTCTTAAATATCATTCATAAATATAATTCTCAAATATCATTCGTTTAATTAATTACGAATTATTAATTTATTATTATTATTAGTTAATAATAGTTTAATTAATTACAAATTATTAATTCATTTTAAATATCATTCAGAATTATTTGAAACTTGTTCAAAGTATTTATAACTCCTAAAAACTATTTGAAAATAAGTCCAGAATCCTACATTTTGTAACATTTATAAAGGAGTTTTAAACAGTATAACGGAGTTCCAGGATAAAATACGGAGAAAATAAGAATCTCGGTCCTCCGTATTCTATCGAACTCGTTTGACTCTCGTTCCCGCGAATTCACGCATCTCTAGCGTTTGTTGACATGGCTCGAACGATGTATTCGCGATCTGCGCGGGGGGCTGCGCGACTTTGGCGGTTGCAAAGTCGCGCTCGATTCATTTTTGAATCAGATTCTCTCGGGCTGTCAAACCGCGCGTACGCAAGTTAATTTGATCGTCCGCTAAGAAAACGGCATCGTGCGTCCTCACCGGTGCAGAGCAGCGCCCGTACACGAACCGACCACGATGAGCAGCGCACGTGAGCAATCCGAGCCAATCCTGGGGTCCGAAGCGTCTATAGGTGAACGCTGGACGTTAGGACTCGACCTGAACACTCCGAAGTCGACCGGAGGATAAGGCCTGACGCAGGAGCGGATTCGTGAGCGAGCGACGAGAGGAGTGCACTCCTCTCCCGGTAAGCCTCTTTGTACTTCCCGCGCAGCGATTTATTTGTGTATTTTCGACTCGCAGCGGCGAGTGGCCGGTGGTGCGTTCACCGGCCCAGCGAAAATAGATACCTTGATCCGTCCGCGCCGAGCGGCGGATCCCGTCTTCTTGTCGGCGCGCAATGCGACGCGTTTTTGATGTAAAGGATTATTTTGAATAGACCTTGTTATTGTGCTGTGAAATAATTGAGGCTATTCTTCATTTATCGACCTTAACCTAACCTTCTCCCGGATACCGCCGCCTCCGCGGGAAAACGACTCCGCTGGTCGTTTTCATATCTGAGCATAGTGGCCGCGCGCTTTACACTTTGAGCGCGCGCTTTTAACTCAGCGATTCAATTAGTTGGAAAGCGAAGTTCGCGTGCGATCTTCGCGTTGTTTTCGGGATTCCAGGAGTAGATCCCCGGGCAAGTCATTTTAGTCTGACACCCGCGGTACCGTGTTCTATGGCATCGCTGGCCTGTGGCTTTTTGCGATCTTACCCCAGAAGACATCTCGTTAGAACAGTTACAAACAGTTTTAAGTCATTTTTAACAGTTATTAACTGTCATTAATATTTATAATTTATTACTACGGGGATATAAGACAACTTAAAATTAGGAAATTTTCATATTTGAATCTTTTAAAATCATAACTATGATCAAAATACAAAGAATATAAGCTTTGTCTCATGAAAATCTTTTACCTGGTTAGTTATATACCAAAATCAAAATATTGAAAATGCTTTATCGATGCATAAAATTGGTTTCGGACCTTTTGGCTTAGCTTAAATTATCAGTGGTAACGTCTTTATGATAAATTACTTGAAAATAATTCTAATTATATTTTCTTCATTCATGCAGGGGATAATAATTTTATTTGAAACGAATTATTCACTTATCCTATTACTTATCCCAAATCAATTAATTATTGATATTTACGGTATAGATAGAGTAGCGGCATACCTTATCTTCTACTAACATTTCACGTAAAATTTCTACAGATGAACGTAGCTTGGAATTAATCTGTTTATACCGAGTAATAATACAGAAATCAAACAACTCTCTCTCTCTCTCTCTCTCTCTCTCTCTCTCTCTCTCTCTCTCTCTCTCTCTCTCTCTCTCTCTCTCTCTCTCTCTCTCTCTCTCTCTCTCTCTCTCTCTCTCTCTCTCTCTCTCTCTCTCTCTCTCTCTCTCTCTCTCTCTCTCTCTCTCTCTCTCTCTCTCTCTCTCTCCCTCTCTCTCTCTCTCTCTCTCTCTCTCTCTCTCTCTCTCTCTCTCTCTCTCTCTCTCTCTCTCTCTCTCTCTCTCTCTCTCTCTCTCTCTCTCTCTCTCTCTCTCTCTCTCTCTCTCTCTCTCTCTCCCCCTCTCTCTCTCTCTCTCTGGCGCCAGCTGCTCCTGTCAACCGCATGGGAGAAAGAGGCTCGCTCTTGCTCCGGCTACAGCTTGTTCCTGCTGTAGCTCCTGCTGGTTGTCTTCCCCTGGTCAGAGTTGCATCAGGGGAAAGACCTGGAAGGGAGTTGCGTGCGGGGAGAAGGGGCAGCGAAGGGAATGGATGCGCGCATGGGTGTGTGTGCGTCGTTGCCTAATCATCGCTCGCCGCGACCGCCGTGCAACTTACTTTTCCTCTGATCCAGTGACATGCAATTTGCCATGTCACAGCTCTCCCCTCCTAAACTTAGTTCGCTGACTACCTTTGCCGTTTATCAGTATTCTAACTATTAAATCTATCTACAGCTCATTCGCTCTAGCTAATTTACTCTAAGCTAATCGATCTTAGCTACAGCGGTGTGGGTGTAAGTGTTTGTGTCCCTTAACATCTTCTTCTGCAGCTGGGCTTAAGGGTCAGTCTGTGTGAGTGTAACCCCGTGATTGTGTGTCCTAACTATGGCAACCTGGCGCCGGTAACTTTCCGACAACCATTAACACGCAATTACCGAACCCGATCGCAAACTCTTATACCACACTCTAACATCTGTTATTCACTCCCAATTTTAAACATCATACAAAAAAAAGAAAATTGTTGCTGCAACAGCATCTTATCTGGCCGATCCCTTGAATTACTGCTCTTTTTGAGCTGCATTCTGGCAACCTATAAAGAGCAATGAGGAATAAAATTCATCCAAACGATTCATCTGAATTAAAGGTTCACCTTATTGCAATTTGCTTGATGCCTATATTATGGAAGAGCGCGCTCGATTTGCTTGCCGGAAATCAAAGGGAAGAGGAGAGGTAAGATAAATGAAAACTGAGCCGTGGGCTAAAGCTTTATTTAACAATAAAGAACTTTGCTTCTTTTACCGACATCAACAAAACAAAATTTCGGGCCCTGCCCTCTTCCGCTACAGTTCCAGCTACAGCTATAGCTGGTTCTTCCCTAACCGCACCCTCTGATGCTGGTCCCAATCCTGGCAGCAGCTGGCACAGGTAGCTACACTGACGCCTTCCCGGCCGCACATCTAGCATACTTTGCGGCGGGAGTGGGTGTAGTCAGTTCGGCTGTGCCCGAACTCCCCGCAATTCCCACAACCAGGATGCGCATACCCTGCGTCGCACGTTGGCCTCATGCTAGCCTCTGGCCGAGGCTGATCTGCAGCTTGCCGAGGGAAGACCTCCTGGAGTGCGGCTGGTCCCTCCTCGCCGGCTTGTCGCGAATCCACTCTTCCGGCGGCTCCACGAGGTCAATGGCTGTGGTAGGCGGTGCGGTTCTTGGCCCGAAATATTGGCCTCCATCAAACACGGAAGTCTCCTTGTTGGCCACCGTCGAGTGACCTCAGGGATCGTGGGTACCTGCGAGATGGGTGTTACGCTGGTGCAGAGGGACACCAGGGGCGGGACGCGGGGGTGGTGTCGGAGTCCATGCCCTGAAATGTCTACCCCACCCTAATACTCGAGGCCTTCCGAGAACGGCCTCTTCCTCGTCGGACCGGCGGCCGATTTGAGCCGTCGGTTGGAGGGCCCGCTCCCGCGATTAATGCTCCTGCTGCAGGTATTCCTGCAGGGGAAACTTCCTTTTCCTCTGATCCAGTGACATGCAATTTACCATGTCACAGCTTTCGATATATTCAAATTGCTGTATTTTAAATATTACGATAGACGATGTCTTGGAAAATATATATATATTATATATTTTGTGTCAAATTCTTAGAAAAAATTTTTTTCTGATTTTAAAAATTGATGCGAGTGGGTTAAAAAAAATTAAAAACCCTTTTTTTCCCCTATTTTTCGGTATTTTTACTCATTTATGTATATATATCCCTTAATAGAGTGGCTTCTTTAGGAAGTGACCTAATGGTACATTTTTCGCTTAAGCAGCTCGACTTAAATACACGTAAGAATGGGAAAGACACCTAGGTGATAGTGTCGATCCACCGACAGTGGAGCAACTTCAAGCTTTTCTTGGAAGTCAAACTCTCACTCTAGAGGCAATCGAAGCGGGTACTTAATCTTCTTTGAACAATAACTCTAAAGCTCAATCTCCAAATTCAAAATCGCGTAAGTCAGAACAAGATAGTACTTACACTATTTATTCTCATCAAACTTCACCTAAGACCCCACCAAAAAAAAAATGTTCGATTTGTAATCAATCTCATTTTACAAATAAATGTGAACGATTTCTCAATAAAACGATTCCTGAGCGAAAGAAATTGATCAAATCCTCTAATCTTTGTTTCAATTGTTTAGGGAAGCGCAACATTAAAAATTGTACTACCATGTACCGATGTTTTCTTTGTAAAGCTAAGCATCACACTTTGGTGCACACTGACAGCAATCAAGTAATCAGTCCGTCGCGGACTAATCAGATTGACTCAGTGTCCAGCTCATCTAGCCCAATCTGTGGAAATCTCGTCATTACAGAAGACAATCAATCTGCTTCTCAAGCAGTCTCCCTTAATAGTGGTGTAAGTACTAAATGTACAGGAGTACTTTTAGCTACCGCTAGGGTTAAGGCCCTTGGTTCTAACGGAACCAAAATTCATGTTCGTGCCCTGATCGATCCTGGATCTCAAATCTCACTTGCTACACAAGCTTTGTGTAACTTGCTTTCTTTAAATTCTAGAACCAGTCAAACGCATATTCAAGGTATAGGTGAAAAGACAGCTGCCGTGTCTTCTAAGATAGCTTGCTTGTCATACTATACAACCTCATTTTGATCCAACTTATTCTCTAGAAGTGGATACGATAGTCTTGCCAAGATTATCATCATATAAGCCCCCCGTCGTAGGTGGTATTTCTAACCTCGAATACTTAAGAGGGCTGCAACTAGCAGACCCCGCGTATTTCGAACCTTCACGCATCGATATTCTTCTCGGTGCAAGCGCTTACGCGCAATTCATTCAAGGCCAAATCGTTAAAGGTCAAAGTCTTCAACCGACAGCGTTAAGCACTAAACTCGGTTGGCTCTTAACAGGCAATATTTCCAGAGATCGGGCCAGATCCTTTGTCTCTTCATTGCTCAAGCAAATGTGAGCATGAAGCCAAACTTTTGGAGCTCGTACAAGATTTTTGGAGGGCGGAGGAAATAACAGTCGACAAAAGATCTTACTCGCCTGACGAGCAAGCATGCGAAGAGTTTTATCAGAGTACTACTCGTCAAGATGAAACAGGGCAATATATAGTAAGCCTACCCTGGGAAAGTCGAGACCAGTTAAGTTCTGCTCATCTAGAAAATTCTCATTCTGCCGCATTACGCGCACTCAACCGTCTTGAAGCAAACTTCGCTAAGGACGAAAAATTGAAAATAGCTTATGCTGACTTCATAAAAGAGTACATTGACTTAGGTCATATGTCACTCTCTTCGAATTTTGATTCATTATCTAACAAATCTCAAGCCTTCTTATCACATCATCGTGTTTGGAAGGAAACAAGTACGACAACTAAATTACGTACTGTGTTTAATGGCTCAAGCAAAACCAAATCAGGAATTTCGATCAATGATCTTCTTCACATCGGACCTAATCTTCTTCAAAATCCCGTCGCTTTGATCTGTGCCTGGCGTAGGTACAAAATCGCTCTTTCAGCTGACGTGGAAAAAATGTTCAGACAAATTGGTGTCGAACAATTTGATCAACCCTATCAGTCGATTTTGTGGCGTTTGACAAGAGTGAACCCGTTTAAACTTATCGCCTGACTACTGTGACGTATGAATTGGCATGCTCACCATTTCTAGCTATACGCACACTCTTGAAACTTGCTGACGTCTATAGGAAAACGTACCCGATCGCAGCTGAAGCTGTTCGATCAGAAATGCATTCGGATAATGTTCTTTCTGGTGCACATTCGTTAGAAAAAGCTTTGCTGAAGCAGGATGAATTGATTCGATTATTTAAACAAGGTCACTTCAATCTTCTAAAGTGGACTTCAAATAATACTGAAGTGCTTTCTTATCTACCCTCGAATATGTTAGCTGCAGATTCCATTACAGTATTTGTCTCAGAAACATCTGTGCCAATTTTAGATACAGATTGACAACCTAACACAAACTATTTTAGTTTCAACATAGAAGAAACCTCCTTTGACTTGCCATTTACCAAACGTACTGTTCTTTCAAGAATTGCACGTATCTCTGATCCAATGGGATGATTAGCTCCTGTTGTGATCACTGCAAAAATTATTATGCAGTCGCTGTGGATCCTGAAGGTAGGCTGGGATGAGGATCTTTTTTACGAAATCTCTAATCATTGGCAAAATTGGTTGCAAGATCTTTCATCCATCTCTGAGATCAACCCTATTGAAAAAAATCATGTGATAAGTAAGTGGTTATCATATGATAGTCACGTGAGAGTCACGTGATAATCACGTGATAAACCACGTGGCAATCACGTGATATTTTCGAACAATTTATCATGTGATAATCACGTGATTGGCATGAAAATAATTCTTTTTGTTAAGTGTAATCATGTGACTATCACGTGATAATCACGTGAGAGAGCGAGAGAGAGAGCGAGAGAGAGAGAGTTAACAAGGGGAGGGAGAGGGAGCCGAGATGGCGGTGGTGGGAGGGAGAGGGGGAAAGAGAGAAGGGGCTAGGGAGGGTGAACGAGGAGATAAGAATGAAGGGAGAGCGGTGCCTTTCAGGATGTTTTACCCCCTAAATGAGCTCAAAAATGCACGTTTCAAAGTATTTTACACATTATTTCTATTTCTAAAAATTTTGTACATAAGATATCAGCTAAGAACTTAGCTGAAAAATAACATGAAAAATCACCTGAGGTCTCACCGAGAAATCACTGATTTTTCAGCTGATTTCTCAGCTGATATCTCATGTGTAAAATTTGAAAAAATGTGCAAAATGCTTCCAAACGTACATTTTTGAACTCATCTGGGGGGTAAAACATCCTGATAGGCTACTTCCAATACTGAATAAGCTGATATTTTATCTACATAAGCTTTTGGCAGTATCCGGTCAGAATCTCAGGTGACTTTTTGAGATGACAAATCATCTGATTTATCAGCTGATTTTTTTTAGTAGGGATGTGACCTTTAAACAGAAAAATCTCTTATAAAAAGTTACCAGGGAATCCAGATTGCGTGCTGTGTGCTGTGTAGCGTGCGATTTGTGCCATGCCAAAAAGAAGATATTGTGTGACGTCTACAACATTTCTCCCATTACAAAGCTTCGCTCCGCTCGCTAACCCCCGATTAATCTTGCTTATACACGGTGACCCATTTTAATCGCTGCACCCGGATTTCTCGGAACCTAAGCCAGATAGAGAAAATGGTTCAGACAAAAGTTATAGGGGACAAAGGGGGACACATAATGGCGCTAACATCTTTGACCTTGAACTTGACCCTTGAGGTTATTTCAAGGTCAAAGTGGTTTTTTCATATGGAAACACCTAGTTTTGACCCCGGATTCGGAAAGAGCGGGAAATTTTACGTTCAAAATCAGATTGAGAAATTTTTTCCAAGGTCATTTCAAGGTCAAATCTAGGTTAAACTTAGAAAAGTCCGTTTAAAATCGTTTTTTTCCATGATCCACAGGCTAAGCTGGTTCAAATTGACCGTAGGCTTAATACAGGAACCCACGCACCCAAAAGTTACACATCCTAGTAAACAAAACTCAAACTCGCACATCCTAACCCCATACACTTCATGCCCTCACATGCTGAACTGTTACACCACGGTCCCACAACCATACCCACACCCCCCAGTCCCACACATCCCTACCCCAAGTATGCTAATCCCATACAACCCAAACCCACACATCCTGAACCCTGAAAAATTTTTCTCAACGGCAAAATGATTTTTTAACGGAAACTTTAAGAGCGTTGAAGCTTCTGTTATAAATGTATTAACCTTACTTTTTGCGCTACCCAGAAACAACGACGTGGACGTAGTAAGGATTGTTTCCTTTGGGGTGCTTAATTAAAGTGAGTCCCCTTGCCTCTCACTGCTCGGGGTGCTTGATTAAAGTGAGTCCCCTTGCCTCTCACTGTTCGGGGTGCTTGATTATAGTGACTCCCCTCGCCTCTCACTAATGTAAATAAATTTTCATTTAATCTCGAAGCAAGTGTTCGAAATTACGACCATTTGCTTCAAGGCACATAGTCAAACGCCTTTGAAAATGGCGAACTGTGTTCTGCAAAGTTTGTCTCGGAATGGCAGCGTATGCTTGACGAATCCTATCCTGCATATCTGCTCTTGTAGTGGGTTGTTGCTCAAATATAGCATTTTTCAAATACCCCCATAAACAAAAGTCTGATGGTGAAATATGGGATGAAGAAGCAAGCCATTTCACCGGACCTCCTTAACCAATCCATCTAATACTAAAGTGTTTATTAAAAAATGCTGTTATTATGAGCGTGAAATGTGGTGCTCCACTATCCTGCTAGAACCTGAAAAATAAATTTAAAAGAACCATTGACGGAACCTATTTTCTTCGTAGATGTGTTTTTAATGATTACATTATCAAAATTAGTATTTCTGAAATTCGAACGCTACTATTTACATAAAACAAAAAAATAAAAGGAAGTTTTAGTTTTATTTGCAATTAAAATAAGAAATAATGCGTTATTGAATTGAATACCTTTAATGTTTTAACGATTATTTTATTTTAAAATTTAAAATTAAAAAAGTGTGACAAACGAAGTATTTATGGCAATTACTGTTAGCTAATTAAAGTTACGGTAATTTTCCAACGTTTTTCCTTTTTAGGCGCTACCGCATACGGGCGAGCCTCATAGTTATTAATATTTTTGATACCATTTTACTATTTAAATTTAATAGTAATTAATAGCTGGCTCTGAAATGGCTGACTATCCGCCCAACGAAATCGTTGATATGATTTTGGTTTTAGGGGCAAGACAAAATAATTATTGTGGTGCGGCAAGACTTTATGCTGAACGCTATCCTGATAGACGACATCCTGACGATAGAGCTATCAGACGTTTAACTCAAAGAGCTCGTGGTGGACACATGGTTCGCCAACGTAGACGCCATGAGTATGATGAAAATTATAATCGAGTTGTAACTATCCTTGCAATAATTCATCTTGACCCACACATTAGCGCTCGTCGAGTCGAAAGGGAAATTGGTATTCCAAGAAATACTTTTTTAAGAATTATGGAGGTGCTTCAACATCATGCGTATCATATTACTTTGGTTCAAGAGCTACAGTTTCAGCATTTCCAACAGCGTATTGTGTTTTGCCAATGGGCTTTACAAATGATAGAAAATGATCCAGACTTTTTTAACTTTGTTCTTTTGTCTGATGAGGCACAATTTCAAAGTGATGAGGAACTGAATAGGCATAATTGCCATTATTTGTCTGATGCGAATCCTCATTGGGTCAGAACTGTAAACCATCAAAGACGTTGGAGTATTATGGTATGGTGCGGGATTATCAATGGATATTTGATTGGCCCTTATTTTTTGGAAGCAAATGTAAGTCAACATAACCTATTTGACGCTAATAAGAGATGAACTATCTGGATTGATGGAAGATGTTGATTTAGAAACGCGACGAAGAATGTGGCTCCAGCAGAACGGCGCAGCACAATTGTAAGGGCTTTTTTGAATGAGCACTATGGTAACAGATGGATTGGTCGAGGAGGTCCGGTTAACTGGCCTGCTTGCTCACCCGATCTTACATCACCGCATTTCTATTTATGGGGGTATTTAAAAAATGCTGTTTTTGAGCAACGACCCACTACAAGAGCAGATATGCAGGATAGGATTCGTCGAGCATGCGCTGCTATTCCGAGACAAACTTTGCAGAACACAGTTCGCCATTTTCAAAGGCGTTTGACTATGTGCCTTGAAGCAAATGTTCGTCATTTCGAACACTTGCTTCGAGATTAAATAAAAATTTATTTACATTAGTGAGAGGCGAGGGGACTCACTATAATCAAGCACCCCGAACAGCGAGAGGCAATGGGACTCACTATAATCAAGCACCCCGACCAGTGAGAGGTAAGGGGACTCACTTTAATTAAGCACCCCAAAGGAAACAATCCTTACTACGTCCACGTCGTTGTTTCTGGGTAGCGCAAAAAGTAAGGTTAATACATTTATAACAGAAGCTTCAACGATCTTAAAGTTTCCGTTAAAAAATCATTTTGCCCTTGAGAAAAATTTTTCAGGGTTCAGGATGTGTGGGTTTGGGGTGTATGGGATTAGCATGCGTGGGGTAGGGATGTGTGGGACTGGGGGGTGTGGGGTATGGTTGTGGGATCGGGGTGTAACAGTTCAGCATGTGAGGGCATGAAGTGTATGGGGTTAGGATGTGCGAGTTTGAATTTTGTTTACTAGGATGTGTAAGTTTTGGGTGTGTGGGTTTGGGGTGTGTGGGTTCCTCTATTAAGCCTACGATCAATTTGAACCAGCTTAGCCTGTGGTTCATGGAAAAAAACGATTTTAAACGGACTTTTCTGAGTTTGACCTAGATTTGACCTTGCAATGACCTTGGAAAAAATTTCTCAATATGATTTTGAACGTAAAATTTCCCGCTCTTTCCGAATCCGGGGTCAAAACTAGGTGTTTCCATATGAAAAAACCACTTTGACCTTGAAATAACCTCAAAGATCAAGTTCAAGGTTAAAGACGTTAGCGCCATTATGTGGCCCCCTTTGTCCCCTATAACTTTTATTTGAACCATTTTTCTCTATCTGTCTTAGGTTCCGAGATATCCGGGTGCGGCGATTAAAATGGATCACCGTGTATACTATTTTCAACATCCATGTGCCGAAAACATCACATTCTCATCTTTGAGCGGGAGGTGAAAGAGGTACTTCCGGCTAGGATATGCTGAATATAGTTTTTCAGCCTCTGTCCCTATGTCTACGTCTCTGTCTCTACGTCTCTTTCTACATCTCCATCTCTACGTCTCTATCTCTACGCCTCTGTCTCTAAGCGCCTGTCTCTACCTCTCTGTCTCTCTACATCTCTGTCTCCACGTCTCTGTCTCTATGTCGCTCGCTCTACGCGTCTGTCTCTACGACTCTACCTCAACGTCTCTGTCTCTACATCTCTGTCTCTACGTTTCGTTTCTACGTCTCTGTCTCCACATCTTTGTCTCCACGTCTCTGTCTCCACGTCTCTGTCTACACGGCTCTGTCTCCACGTCTCTGTCTACACGACTCTGTCTCCACGTCTCTGCCTCTGTCTCTACGTCTCTACGTCTCTGTCTCTACGTCTCTGTTTCTACGTCTCTGTTTCTATGTCTATGTCTCTACGTCTCTGTCTCTATGCCTACATGTCTACGTCTCTGTCTCTACGTCCCTGGTTATAAGCCTCTCTCTCTCTCTCTCTCTCTCTCTCTCTCTCTCTCTCTCTCTCTCTCTCTCTCTCTCTCTCTCTCTCTCTCTCTCTCTCTCTCTCTCTCTCTCTCTCTCTCTCTCTCTCTCTCTCTCTCTCTCTCTCTCTCTCTCTCTCTCTCTCTCTCTCTCTCTCTCTCTCTCTCTCTCTCTCTCTCTCTCTCTCTCTCTCTCTCTCTCTCTCTCTCTCTCTCTCTCTCTCTCTCTCTCTCTCTCTCTCTCTCTCTCTCTCTCTCTCTCTCTCTCTCTCTCTCTCTCTCTCTCTCTCTCTCTCTCTCTCTCTCTCTCTCTCTCTCTCTCTCTCTCTCTCTCTCTCTCTCTCTCTCTCTCTCTCTCTCTCTCTCTCTCTCTCTCTCTCTCTCTCTCTCTCTCCCCCCTCCTTCTGCGTCCTGTCTTTACGTGTCTGCCTCTACATTTTTGTCTCTACATCTCTGTCTCCATGCCTCCGTATCTACCACTCTCTCTCTACATCCCTGATTATACGTTTCTGTCTCTAATCTCTGTCTCTCTCTCTGCGTCTCTGTCTTTACGTGTCTGTATCGACATTTTTGTCTCTACATCTCTGTCTCTAGGTCTCTGTCTCTACCTCTCCGTCTCTGCGTCTCTGTCTTTACGTGTCTGTCTCTACATCTCTGTCCCTATATCTGTGTCCCTACGTCTCCGTCTCTATTTTTCAAAAATATTAATTTGGATATTTTAAAGTATATATAGACATGTTTAGTGAGAATTTTAAATATATTAAGAACAGGGAAATGAAAAAAAAAATTAGTAGAAATAATATACGATTATATAAATATGTATACAAGGGGAAAAATGTAATTTGAACAAAAATCAAATGAAAATCTTTATCAGTGTTTTGTGTATATTCCTAAAACAAAAATAGATAATTTTTTTGAACTAATTGCGACATATTCTACAAGGGTTTTTTTAGTAAAATATGTAATAAAAAAGAAATGGATTTTTCGTCATTGTAAAGGTGTCCGACCCCCCTAAATAATTTGTACAGAAACTACCTTCGATGTTTTATATTCTTCCATATTAGATCAATTATGAAATGCCTTAACAAATAAAACCATTAAATTGTTTTATGTAGACTGTACAAGAAGAAGATGCTGGTACAAGCGGATAACAATCAAACTGTAGCCAATTTTTAGGCAATAAAGAAACATTAAATGAGGCAATGCTCTCATTATCTTGGGTAACTAAAAATTTATTTTACTTTCAAAAATTGTAAGAAATTTTCATTATTTAATGTTCAATAAATTTTAACCTTTAGCCAAACATTGATGAAGCACTTACCTCAAATGATGATGATTCTTTAGATGTCAAATATAATTTAGATAAAGGACCCAATGCATGTCCCAATATTTGTAATGATGAAAGTGTAAGTATCATGGCCGAATCCATTTCAAATCAGGTGGACCGCGTATGCCTATGTCACCGATCGTTTTGGAATTAAAGTATTCATGTTCTTCTCCAAAAATTATTTGATCCGTATATTTTTATTTTTTTGTTGCATCAAAATTTCATGCGTTCAGCAATGGCAAAAAATTCCGAGAAAAACCTTACTTAGAAAAAAATTTTTTCAATGTAATTTTCAAACCGCTACTGCTTCACCAGTTTTTTAAGCTTTTTAGCGTGTAACACATAATTTCACTAAGGTTTGAGCCCTCTTTCACGTTCTTTATGTTATTTAAAAAAAAAAATAAAAAATGCACGAGTTATGTACTTTTTACTGAAAAATGCACTTTTTAGAAAAGTGCATTTTTCTCAAAAACGCCATTTTTTTTTTTGCTCAATTTTTTTTTGTCCTGATAGAGGACCTAAATACCTATCTAGACGTAATTGTGAAATTCCCGACCCGTGCCCAGGAACCACGCTTAACCCTTACATATATTCAATGGTATAACAGTCAATATAAAGGTTTTTATCTTTGTGCGTAAGTAATATACAAGTACACATAGTATCTGTTGTATTTTTTATTTTTGTCTTTTAGATTTTTTATTTTTATATCTACCTTTCTTTTTCTGCTTCATTGTTCTTACTTCAGTAAGGGGACAATCAGCGGTCTTTGCTGTTAAACAATGTACTTTATCATTGCACGTTTCGTTAATCCATAAATCAGTTTTTTGAATTCCAGGATACTTAGGAGTAGCAAGCCAATCAACATTTTTTACTTTTCTAAACTCTTCTACGTTAACGTCTTGTAAATGTATTATTTTAATTGCATCTGTATATTTTTGAACGTGCTCTACAAAATCATTAGCATTTTGAATGGGTTTTTCATGGGGACCTCGAAGATTATGCGAAGTAGCGTAATTCTTTATAAGTCCACCCACACCATCTACAGCTCCTTTGCCGTGCCCAGTAGCAGAGAACAACCATTTTATATCAAATTGTGCTCGTTTTAATTCATATAATTGAAAGCGATTTTTAAAGTGGCTAGCGGCGCCATCTGATACAATGATAATTTTTTCTATTGAATCACGACAATTGTCTTTCAAGTAGATTATAATGTTTTCTATTGCTAGCAAAGCATACGCTGAATCATGTTTTCGGTCATCACTTATGAGTGCGAAACTTTGTGTCGAATCCCCATGATAAGATACTGCTGTGAAAATAGAAATTTGATCATTAACCCAATGATTTCCTTGAACAGCTTTATTATGAATTACAGCCCAGTTTTCAGCGAAGTCTATTTGAAGAACTAAATGATTTGGGTCTTCTTTAGCATTTTCTCTTTCTGCTTTTATAGCTTTGCGTTGTATATTTTTTACATACATGTGAGTACTAATCTTCATGGTACAAACCGAAAGTTCCTCTTTAAAAGCAGAAATTGGCACTGTTTTTTAATCAAGTTACCATTTTCCCACAAAGTATACGTAATTTCTTCTGCGCTTTCTACATCTTGCAGTTTTAGAACATGAAACGTAATTCCGTTACTGCCTGGACAAATTTTACATTCCTGCAAATAACATAAATCAGATGGCTCAGAACACTTTGTTGCGTTTATTATTTCTGACCGAAGTTCACCCAACTCTGTAATGTTATTCCCTCTGAAATTAATCAAGCTCGTAAGCAATAAATCATAATTTGCGCAATTGATACAGAGACAAACTTCTTTGATGGGGCTAAGTAAAACATATTTTGGTCGCAAACTATAAAACTTCGATTTACCAATTTTTAATTCCGGATAATCATTTTTGAATGCTTTATACGTTGCTTTCAGACTTTGAGTAAGAAAACGTTTAACTTTCTTCTCTTTTTTATCATTTATTTTAACGGTAATAACGTCACTCTTATTAGGACTCTGTCTTGAACAATTAAAATCGTCATTTATATAATATTCCATAACAATTGGATGGCCTGTGTACGCTTCTGTTTCTGAATAAAGTCCCTTTTCTTGTGCAAGTCTTTTCGCTCTTTCTATCATGTACAATGTTATGTCTGGAAATAAAGATAAAATTTCATTTTTCGTTAAGGATGAGGGTAGCAAAGTCAGAATTTTTACTTTTTCTGATACCGTAGAACACTTTTGCAAGGCTAAACCAACATTTTGTACCCATTCTGTACAACGGCATGCAGTTGATTCGTTTGCTTTTATAGAAACGTCATAAACATTATTTAACTTCACATCGAGGGCATTAGACAATGTTGAAAGTATATTTTTCGTTTTCTTTTTTACGTAATTTTCAATTGATTTTTTACGTATAAGATTTTTCCTCTTAAGAGGCGATACACATCCTGAGAAAAATGTACTTATTTTATTATTAAATTCTTTCACGCGTTCTGGAGTACTTGGCAAAAAATCTTCATCTCTATCGATTCCGTTGTCGATAAAATCATCATCCGTTGAAAATTCATTGTCAGTGCTAGTCACCAATTCTAAAGCATGCTCGTAACAACGTCTACACAGATATGTAGAGGGCGTCAAAGGTAAATCACGATAGAGAAGCTTCAATGGATGAGCAAGATTCTCAAGTTGTTTAAAACGCACGGAATTAGGTTCGTAAAAAATTTTTTTGTGCTTATTTAAAAAATCGGCACATTTGATTCTCTTCGTTGAATAATTTTGAGACATTGTAGTTAAGTTAATCAGGTGAAATATATAATAATTTTCAAAAATATGATAGTTTTAAAAAATACTGGAGGTGTACTTATAGCAGAAACCGAACTTTTTTTGGTACATAAACGATTTAACGATAGCCATCTAGCGGACCAATGTATATAGACATGTTTATCGGGGTTTATGAGGCCCAACCCTGCATATTAGTACCTACAGCCGAGAGTTCCCTATGGCAAGTGACTAAAGAAATAATGGACCCTGGGGTTATAGACTCTAGGTCGGGCCGCATAAACCCCTATATTTAGAAATATTGTGAAGCCCGGTCTGCATAATCAAAATCGGGCTCGACAAACCCCTATATATAAAAAACGGGCTTTATAAACCCCTTTAGAGAAATTTAAAAGTACATAAACTAATACGTGTACATATATGTATTACTTACGCTCATGTACATATATGTATTACTTAACTACTGAAAACAAAGGTAGTTATAAAAATAAAAAATCTAGTCGTTGACGTAGAAGAGTTTAGAAAAGTCAAAAATGTTGATTGGCTTGCTACTCCTAAGCTTCCTGGAATTCAAAAAACTCATTTATGGATTAAAGAAACGTGCAATGATAAAGTACATTGTTTAACAGCAGAGACCGCTGATAGTCCCCTTACTGAAGTAAGAATAATGAAGCAGAAAAAGAAAGGTAGATATAAAAATAAAAAATCTTAAAGACAAAAATAAAAAATACAACAGATACTATGTGTACTTGTATATTGCTTACGCACAAAGATAAAAACCTTTATATTGACTGTTATACCATTGACTATATGTAAGGGTTAAGCGTGAAAAATTTGTTTGTGTATTATCTCATTAATGATCGCTATTCCTGAGCACGGGTCGGGAATTTCACAAATACGTGTACATAGGTATTTAGGTCCTCTATCAGGACAAAAAAAAATTGAGCAAAAAAAATGGCGTTTTTGAGAAAAATGCACTTTTCTAAAAAGTGCATTTTTCAGTAAAAAGTGCATAACTCGTGCATTTTTTATTTTTTTTTTTTAAATAACATAAAGAACGTGAAAGAGGGCTCAAACCTTAGTGAAATTATGTGTTACACGCTAAAAAGCTTAAAAAACTGGTGAAGCAGTAGCGGTTTGAAAATTTCATTGAACAAATTTTTTTCTAAGTAAGGTTTTTCTCGGAATTTTTTGCCATTGCTGAACGCATGAAATTTTGATGCAACAAAAAAGTAAAAATATACGGGTCAAATAATTTTTGGAGAAGAACATGAATACTTTAATTCCAAAATGATCGGTGACATAGGCATACTCGGTCCACCTGATTTGAAATGGATTCGGTCTTATACATTTTCTTTCGGTTGATTAGTTTGCTGATGGTTGATTTATACTTAAGGATGATTTATATTCGAAAGATCCTTTTAAAAATGTGAAATTTTCTTAATCACGGAATTATTAAGCTCAATAAGAAAATACATCATTAATTAAGCTCAATAAGAAAATACATCATTAATTAAGCTCAATAAGAAAATACCTAATATTTTTTCTATTTTTTTATGTCTTTAATTATTTTATTAATCATATTACTTCATTGATAAACAGATTACTACAAAGTTTTGATATTAAAAATGTTTCAAATCGCTTATTTTGTAGAATATGTATTTCAATTCAAATATAAAGAAAATTTCAGAATAATGATAAAAATTTATTTTTCATGCAGAATAAAGAGGAAGATTTTATAAATGTAGATACATATAGTAGTGATGAAGAGTTTTTAGAAATTTTAAAAAGAAAACAAAAATCGAATTCTATTGACGAATTCATGAAAGACGAAAATTTGTTTAAGTATTTTGTATGTAATGTAAAGAGAAGTCCAGCTGAATTATTACTTACGGGTTTGAAATTTTCTGAATCGAACAGATTATCCTTTACTGGGACGGCAAATATTTTAAAATTAATAAATCGTGTATGCGGTGACATTATTGTTCCTGAAACACGCTATTACATAGATAAATTATGGTCCTCCGAAAATATTACATTACATGCTGTATGTAGATTATGCTCAAAATATTTAGGAATATTTGAAAATTCAAAACGAACAGCTTCTTGTGATAACTGCAGTACAGAAAATGATGTATTTAACCCTTCAAGTGAATGTTTTTTTGCAATTATTGATTCATCCGAAGCTACGCGTGATTACATTCAACTTCATGAAAGTTATTATAATTTTGTACTAAAAGAAAGAGTTCTCGAACCAGATTACTTAAAAGATATCTATGATGGCAAATTATACATGGATTTTGTCAAAAATTTAAGCCCTGATGATAGACATTCATATGCAACCTACATATTTAATACTGACGGTGCACCAGTTTTCAAATCATCAAATTTTTCAATCTGGCCTATTTAATTACTAATAAATGAAATTCCAGTACAAGAAAGACTTAACAGTATTATTGTAGCAGGGCTGTGGTTTGGGTTAAATAAACCCGAAATGACTGTTTTTTTAGATGTATTTGTAGATAAGATGAATCATCTTTCTACAGTTGGTATATCATGTACACTTGATAAAGAAGAACGATTTATTAAATTATTTCCCACGGTTGCGGTCGTTGACACAATGGCTCGTGCACCTATGAATGGCTCTTGTCAATTTAACGCTTAGTATGGTTGTGATTGGTGTTTGCAACGAGGACAGTATTACGATCGAAGTATGAGGTATCCGTTTACTTTTCCATTTCCAAAATTGAGGGATCACGACTCTACTATACGTCACGGCAGAGAGGCAACTCAAAATGGACGTCCAGTTTTTGGAATAAAACATGCTTCACCACTGCTTAAATTAAATAATTTCAATATCATCGAAGGCTTCACTCCCGACTATATGCACTGCTATGTAATTGGCGTTGTTGAACAATTTACAGAATATATTTTAAAATGTTTAACGCAAACAGACATAAATTGTATAAACGATTATTTACTAAATATTAGATCACCGCACCAATTAGTTCGACTATCGAGACCCCTTAGCGACAAGAAAAAATGGAAAGCTAAGGAATATGAAAATTTTGCCTTATACCGATTTTTAATAAATACTTAAAAAATAAGACATTGCTAAATCACTGGTCATTATTGGTAACCGGTTTACACATATGTCTAAGAAGAGATATAACTTATTCACGATTGAATCGGGATAATGAGTTATTGCATACATTCGTGTCTAAAGTTGAAAATATTTATTCGTTGACAGAAATGACATACAATGTGCACCAATTACTTCATCTTGTAAGGATTATTCATAATTGGGGTCCATTATGGGCACATTCCGCTTATCCTTTTGAAAGTGAAAACCACAAACTGTTAACAGCAATTCATGGCGCTAAAGGTGTAATATTACAAATTAATAGGAACATTAATATGCAACGATTCACACAACTTCTACAGAATGAAGTTTATTCTAAAGATTCGCAGTAGCAGTGGAATATTGCGAAAGTCTTGGAGAACTGCTTGGCAAACATGTTTTCAAATTAAGTAACATAACCTATTTCTGTAGAGCGAAAACATTGGATAACAATACAGCCCAAAAATTTAATATAGAGAAAAATGCTAAATTGTTTTGGAGAATAGTAATAGAAGGATGTTTGTACATGTCATCTGCAAAAATCAATAAACGTTCCTGTGACTACTATGCCCAATTGAAAAATACCGAATTTATTAAAATAAATAGCTTTCTAGTAAATTTTGAGACAGCGAGTGAAAAAACTATTTGTCAAGTTATTCAGACAAGGCTTTATCATCAATCAGAAATAATAATGGAAGTTATCAAGTTATCAGATGAGATATGTATAGAAACAAATAGTATTGATAAAATATGCGTTTATATAGACATGGAAGAAAAACAATTTATTATTCCAGTACCCATCCATACTTTTATTAAAAGTTTAGAATAATAAGTTAAAAAAAATATCAATGAAATTTTGATAAAAATCATAGGATATCTGTACTAATTTTTGTAAAAAGTGTTCATATTTTATTTCAATAAATATATTGTGTAATAAAAATACTCTCCCTCTCTCGCGCTCTTCCTCCCCCTCTCTCTTTCTCTCCCGCCCTCGCTCTCCCTCCCAACCACCCTCTCTTTTTCCCTCTCCCCCTTTCAGCCCCTCCCCCCTCTCTCTCTCTCTCTCGCTCTCTCTATATAAAATAGAGGCTGTCCTTTTGTAGAGTAGTAAGATTTGTTTGTGATGCTATTTATAAAAAAAATAAAATTTTTAAGTGTTATCACGTGATTATCATGTGATAGTCACGTGATTACACTTAACAAAAAAAAATTGTTTTCACGACAATCACGTGATAATCACGTGATAAATTGTTCGAAAATCTCACATGATTGTCACGTGGTTTATCACGTGATTATCACGTGACTCACGTGACTGTCATATGATAACCACTTACTTATCACATGATTTTTTTCAATAGGGAAAATCCTTCGCTGGAGTGGATACACTCCCCAATGTGAACTAATTGAACTACACGGATTCGCAGACGCATCTAAATTTGCGTATGGTGCAGTAGTCTACCTGCACTTAATCCAAACACAAGAAGTGGTTAAAACACGGGTAGCTCCACTTAAGACGCTAAGCATACCTCGTTTAGAACTTTGCGCTGCGCTGCTACTTGCATGACTGGTTCAAACGTTCATCGAATCTTTCCCAATAAAGATTGAGAGTGTTCACCTTTGGTCTGACTCGGCGGAAGTGCTGTTTTGGCTAAAGGACCACCCCTCTCGATGGGGTGTTTTTGTAGCAAATAGATGTTCGGAAATTCATACTCTGTTACCTAACGCATATTGGCATCACGTTCGTTCAAGTGATGACCCTGCTGATGTCATTTCTCGAGCTATTAAGCCCTCTAAACTGGTTTCGCATAGTTTATGGTGGAAAGGTCCCGCCTGGCTCTCTGATAGCCCTGAACCTTGGTCGATGTCTCATGACGAGCTCAATTTCACCGTAAATAGTCTGAATATTCAACCTAACAAAAGCACTCCAAATGCTGTCGAGAATACTCCAGAAATTTGGAGTCTCTTCGATAAGTACTCTACCTTAGATAAATTGTTACGAATGGCTTCGGACTGTTTGAGATTCATTCATAGGATCGGCTCGAAATTAGAGTGTAAGTCGATTTCAAATTCAGTGGTTAGATTTCTTACTGTTCTTCAATCCCTACTATATCATCCCACTCCGACTTCTGAGGAGGTCAGTGCTAGTGAGATTGAAAACACCAAACTTTGTCTCATTTATTTAGTTCAAACCGCTTTTTTTAAGCTTGAACTACAACAGTTAAATAGAAAGTGTAAACTTTCAACAAAAAGTACACTTTTATCGCTAAACCCCATGATACGAAATCATTTACTCAGGGTGGGCGGTCGACTCTCTCACTCTCTTCTCGAAGAAGATGCCAATCATCCTTATATTCTACCTGCTGGTTGTCATTTCACTACGTTGATAATTCAGGATGCACATCAGCGTACTCTTTATGGTGGTGTTCAACTAACACTTGCCACACTTAGACGTCAGTACTGGATAGTCAAAGGACGATCCGCTGTTAAGAAAGTCATCAGAGCTTGCCTCGCATGCTTACGCCACGCTGCTCGAGTGTCAACTCAACTGATAGGTGAGTTATCCAAGGCTCAAGTTACCCTTCCTCGCCATTTGAGCGTTCTGGTGTTGATTACGCCGCCCTATTAACGTTCGGCTTACTAAAACTCGTGGTAAAGGCACCATGAAAGGTTATATTTCTATATTCATTTGCATGGCTACTAGAGCCTTCCACATAGAAGTAGTTGAGGATTATTCCAGTGAAGCAATTATAGCGGCTTTCCATCGATTCACAGCTCGTAGAGGTTATTGCAAAGAGTTATACTCGGAACAAGGCACCAACTTCGTAGGTGCAGATGCTCAACTCAAACAGATGCTCGATGCTTCTTCATCTTTCTCTTCTCAGATTGTAAATTTTCTCGTCCAAGAAGGAACTTCGTGGATTTTCAATCCTCCCAGTGCGTCTCACTTTGGGGGCATTTGGAAGGCCGCAGTTAAATCAGCAAAACATCATATGCGTCGATTCATTGGAGATCAAGTTCTCACTTTCTCAGAACTTGCTACTCTTATGTGTCGTATTGAAGTCTGCCTTAACTCCAGACCATTAACTGCCCTCACCGATGATCCTTCTGACCTTGAATTATCACCTTCACACTTTCTCATTCAACGATCATCATTTTTAGTGCCAGAGGAAAATGTCATCAACGTCAACGCCCCAGCCGGAAAGCGCTAGCTTCTGATCAGCCAACTGGCTCAGCACTTCCAGCAAAGATGGTCAACGGACTACCTGTCTTCGTTGCAGCCCCGCCAAAAATGGAGACAATAACATCCCCCAGTCACCGTGGGTGATCTAGTGATCATTCGCAACGAGTTAACGCCATCAGCCAAGAGGACTCTCACCCGTGTCATCGCCATCCATCCAGGGAGTGATGATAACACCCGCGTGGTGTATCTACGCATGGCCACCACAACTCTCCGTCGTCCCATCATCAAGGTCGTACGCCTCCACCCTGAAGAATGAGGTCCGTTCGCCACTTCGACGAAGGTGAGCGGAATGTTGCGAATTCGGAGTCTCACATTCGACGCCGAAGGCATTTGCTCTCCCACGGCTATCTACGCCACACGTGAGAGCGAGCTGCCAATGAGAGCTCTCCACGCGTCTCTCTCTTACCGCCCCTCCAACCATCAAGACGCCGGCCGACGGCGCACAGTGCGGTATTGCCGAGCGCTATGTGCGTTTTCAATAATCTCTTGACAGGATAAAGATAAAGGAACGTACGATCGCTGAAATCAAAGGTAAATAGGTTTAGAATAACGGGCAAGAGGTCCCATTTAATTACTTTTTACCTTTGTTTTATTAATTGTAGATTTATATGGACGGAAGACATGATCTGTATATATATGTTAGTGCATTACTGATAATTAAATTTTGTGTAATAAATAAGTTTAACGTAATACGATTTTAATATTAATAGTATTTAATTTTAATTGTAATAATAAATAAGTAATTAAATAAGTAAGTATTTAAGTAGTAAATAAGTATATTTCATTTTAATAGCAATAGTATTTTTGGCCAACTATAATCATTTTAGCTTTGATTTATAAATAAATTCATGTTTAATTTTTATAATAATATAAGAAAAATGTGTATAATTAATAAAACAAAGGTAACAAGTAATTAAATGGGACCTCTTCCCGTTATTCTAAACCTATTTACCTTTGATTTCAGCGATCGTACACGGAGAGCTCAATTTAACTATGATAGTACGGGATCTCGTGCTATAGAAGCATCAATTTTTGTTATACTTGACTAGCATAGTAGAGCAGGCTACCGTAGGAGGAGATACCCCCATGCGCCGAAAGCAGAAAGTTTATACCACGAGAGTATGGAATTCGTGCAACGGTGCCAAACGAAACTCCTCGATTGTAAGAATCTCATACCACCGTGGTATGAACCTCTTGCTATTGACGCTCGACAGTTTCCAAGCTACACTGGTATGGTGGCGTTACTCTCCATGCACGCATTGTTTACTTCTGTGGCAGCGAATAGTATGATGTATTAGCACGAAGTAACTTTATGCTGCCGTAGCTAAAATGAGCGCTCCGTGTACGTTCCTTTATCTTTATCCTGTCAAGAGATTATTGAAAACGCACATAGCGCTCGGCAATACCGCACTGTGCGGCGCCTCGTTGTGCCGGCCGGTAGTCAGTACAGTTCAGCACGCGACGGAAGAGAGACAGCAACGGACCGACTGCGCAACTTACGTCACAATAAAGGCTCAAATTTCTCCATACGAAACGCCTTTTCATTTACCGAACCTCTCCAGTCCACGATCCCCATACTTCATCTAAACTACAATGTCTGAAGCAGCAAACATCATATAGAGGTAGATATAGCTACCTGTACATAGGTCCGGGTTTTTTTTTTATTTTGTTATTTATTTAAACCAGAGTAGTACAATATATATATATATATATATATACACACACACATATCTCTAAAGGGGTTTATAAAGCCCGTTTTTTTATATATAGGGGTTTATCGAGCCCGATTTTGATTATGCAGCCCGGGCCTCATAATATTTCTAAATATAGGGGTTTATGCGGTCCGACCTAGAGTCTATAACCCCAGGGTCCATTATTTCTTTAGTCACTTGCCATAGGGAACTCTCGGCTGTAGGTACTAATATACAGGGTTGGGCCTCATAAACCCCGATAAACATGTCTATATATATATATATAATTATCCCCCCATCCGTTTATGGAGCCCATCCCTGTATATTAGTACCTACAGCCCAGAGATCCCTATGGCAAGTGACTAAAGAAATAATGGACCCTGGGGTTGTAGACTCTAGATCGGGCTCCATAAACGCCCGAGAAAAATATTTTATGGGACTCGGGCTCCATAAAAGAAAACGGGCTCCATAAATATGCTCATGTGTATAAAAGGGCTCCATAAATCTGTTAAAACAAATGTACATATATATATATATATATATATATTGTAACGGGGTGCAGTTAGGGAGCGGTTATTAATCCCTTTCAGGGCTCCTCTCGTTGTCACCTACCAGGCGATACGTGTTGGATCCAAGGACATCCGTAACCCAATACGGACCGTTGAACTTCGGCGCTAACTTCGCCGCGATGCCCTTGGCTGCTGAGGAGAGTGTGTGGCTACGCTTCCACACCCGGTCACCCGGTTTGAAGCTCGGTTCCCGCCTGCCAGCGTCGTAGTGCGCTGCTTGGCGGTCTTGAGCAGTCCTTACCTGCGAGGCGGCTCGCTGATGTAGTTCGGGAAGGGCGTCAAGCCGCTCCTTCCAACGAGCCAAGCTTTCCTGTTGAGCCGGGATTTCTGCTGCCACCTCTTGCAACCTCCGCTGCGTGCCAGGGGGTTCAGGCTGCCTCCCATAGAGCAGCAAGGCCGGGCTCATCCCGGTGGAGCTCTGCACAGCCGTGTTCATGGCGAAGAGAAGTTCCGGAAGCTTCTCGTCCCATGTCGTGTGTCGCTCCTTAAGGTAAGACGCGACCATCGTCTTCAGCGTGCGGTTGGCGTGCTCCACCGGAGTAGCCTGGGGGTGGTAGGTTGGAGTGTTCGTGTGATGCACACCTCGCTCCTTCAGGAAGTCTTCCACTACGTGGTTCTTAAAATCTGTGCCGTTATCAGAGAGGAAGACTTCCGGGCAGCCGAACCGGAGGAAGATCTTCCGATTCAGCTCCCCAACCACCGTCTTGGCATTGGCCTTGTGTATTGGGGAGGCCTCCACCCACCTGGTGGAAAGGTCTTGCAGTACAAGGATGTACTCGTAGCCTTTCGAGGTGCGAGGCAGCGGTCCGATAATGTCTCCAGGCACGACCTGCCATGGTCTCTCGACGACTCGGCGTCCCATGAGGCCGGCTGGAGCTCTCTGTTCTATTTTAAAACGCTGGCACGTCTCGCAATTACGCACATACTCCTGCGTTTCCGCATAGTAGCGCGGCCAGCACTAGCGCAGCGTTACTCTGGCAAATGTTTTCTCTGCCGAGATGTCCAGCGGTTGCGTCTTCGTGGCATTCCTGCAACACCTCGCGACGATGCTCTTCTGGCACGACCAGTTTCCAGGCATCTTCGTCATCGCCGAGGGTTGAGTCTACCTCCGGGTTGGGGCGATACCGATAGAGATTGCCCGCGACGAGTTTGTACGTCGGGTACTCGTTGGGCTGCTCTTTGACCTTGGCGCACTATTCTTGATACCACGTGTCCTCGGTGTCAGTGAACCAGGACACCGCGGCCACCTCCGAACCTTCCTCGTCCTCGTACATGAGGCGTTTCGCCTCAACTCTCCCAGCGCGGCGCGCGAGCGTCAAATCATGCTATTTTCAAGTCGTGTTTACGATATCAATATGAATTTCAAAAAATTATGTGATATGGCGTAGGTGGTTTTTCCGAAATTTTCCATTTTCCCCCCCAACAAGTATAAAACATACTATATCTCGAAAAGTATATTTTTAATATTTTTTTTACCCCCTAGATCGAAAGCTGAGCATTTTTTACGTCGGAAAGGATTTTTTTCAGAATTTGCTCGAATGTTTTCTTAGAGAAACAGAACGCGAAAGAGCAGACGCAGCGTCTCCTTCGCGCGCGGTTTTCGGCGCGCTGTACACCGCGTGGACTAGATGCATTTCGCTCTCTAACAACCACTTAAAATTTTGATTTCCTTAATAATAGCAACAATAAACTAGTATTTATATAAATAATTCTTTTTTTTTTAAAGTAGATAATTTTATTTTGTTTTGTTTTACGGGTTTTTTAGGGAAGATTTGATATTCTGAACTCATTGACGTTTTTTTTAGTATTAATGTTGTTTTATTCATTGGAATAACGGCATGGTACTGTAAAGTTTCCGGTATAGATTTAATTTTACTTAACCTTGATTTTAGTTTCAAAACGGCTTTTTCATAGGTCTCTTTAGTGCTGTAAAAAACTTTAGTTTCTTTGCAATTACGTAAAGCCCAGTTGTAAAGGTCTTCTGGTGTTAAAATATGATTACTCGAAGAGAGTTGAAGACTTGCTCTTTTCGCCCCTCCTTTCAAATTTGCGCCTATACCATCGCACGCACCTTTACCGTGCGCTGTTGCATGAAAATGCCATTCAGCAGGAACTCCAAAATCTTTTTGATGAAACAGAAGATTTTGGAAGGTAGACTTGTTCTTAAAATGCTGACCTGCTCCATCAGTTAAGTAATAAATTTTCTTGACTATGAAATTACTTTTTAAATACGATATTATAATTTTTTGATATTCATAAACAGCAACAGTATCGTGATTTAGATTATCAGAAATTATAGCAATGCTTATATGTTTAAGATCTTGATTTTCGTTATAATATACCACTGTTGTAAAAACTGTTGCTTGATTATTGTTCCAGTGGAACGATTGTGTTGAATTTTCCACTATAAACGCATAGTTTTCTGCAAAATCACAACAAACAAGAAATTCTGCTTTTTGAAGGTTTTTTTTCAAATCGCTTAAGAAAAGATATTGTTCTCTCGCAAAGAAGTCATGAGTTTTAAATTTTATTAATTTTTCTCCCAGTATGTTCATGAATTCATAAACATTTACAGTTGTAGATACTATTGTGCAACGATCTGTCTGAAGACATGACTCATACTGTATTTGAAAAATATCATTTCTCTCAAAACATTCAAGCAAATGTTTCCGTAATACAGGCATATTGGGGCAATCTAAACAGTCTCCCAAGTAACATTTCGAACTAGCATTACTACATACGATTGCTTGGATGCAATCGTGGTAGTTTTTAAGAAATAGTCGAGTACCTTCAGTTAAACTCTGTAAATTAATAGCATTTAACATCAGCTTGATATTTTCGTGGTGTACACATACGCATACATTATGCGTACCACTGCTTCCCGCTAGAACACAATGCGGCGGCCTCAATTGAATAAATTTAGTGAAGCCAATATTAACAGATTCATGCTCTTTTTTAAATAAACAATAAATTTCACGTAAATGACCAAGTAGTAACCTTTTCTGTACATGTTCTCTTTTACCATTATCCTGCTTAACAGATATACAATCTTTTAATCCGGGCATTACACGACTAATATCGTCCCTCTCATAAAAACGTTTAACTGAATCTACACTTTCAACTGGAAATATTTTGCCCCTTTTCTTTTCAGGTTTTGAAAAAATTCCACTTTCAGTTACTAACTTTTTCGCTTCTCGAGCTTCCCACTCAGTACAACCGAACTCTGATTAAGTCTCTGCGAGACCAAAAATCAGGAGCAAGCGTGAGTAGCTGAATTTTATCTTCCTTACCCGGTGATTCTAAAAATTTTTTTTTTTAATTGGTTGAGAACTGCCACGCCTGCTTTATGATATTCATCAGTACATTCAATTTTAGCTTTTTTGGCATCGCATGAAGGTAAATCTAACTTATGTTTATAAAGTTGACGTTGACAGTTGGAACAAATTTTCGCGTTTTCTGGTACGAGGGGATACGCACTCCTAAATATTGAAGGAAAATTCGACAAATTTTTACGCACAGAGTGATTAATTTTATTAAAAGGATTTATGCATTTCAGCTTCAAAGCTGGATCCATTTCAGTAGCGAGAAAATAAATGCAATAAATAAACCAAAAATAAATTATGATTTAATCAGCAAACACACGAAGAACACAAATATAACGGAAACAGCGTTAAAATTCTTAAACAATTTCAAGGATAACAAAGATCGAAAATTCATCAGACTTATATAATTGGATACAACAAATTACTCTCGGGCAAAAATTTTCTATACGCTAGCCACCTATCGGGTAAAAAGTAAGTGAGAAGCGTTGCGTCTGCTATTTCAAATTGATTGTAATGTTTTTGCTTCCTCAAAGAGGAAGCTTTGTAACGGTGAAAAAAATTTTCGAAAAAAAAGTCTTCAAAAAGATGTTTTATGGTGGTATATGTGTATATTATTTGATTTTGATGATTTTTGATTTCGTGGATGTATGTATGTGTGTGTGCGTGTGTGTGTGTGTATATTTCAACTCTTAATATCTCCGAAACTAATCAACCGATTTTCGTCGGGTAAAGCTTATTCGCTTCGTCTTGCGGCAAAAGGAAAGTACCCTGATGGATTTGGGATTTTATTGATTTTCTTTTGTTTTATAACCAAAAAACGATTTTGAATTTTTAGTTTTTTTTATTTTTTCGTATCTTATAGTAATTATTACATAAAATAATATACTTCTCTTAAAAGGTATTCAAATTACCTACATTTTCTTTTTTTAAATTTAAAATTTAAAATATCTTCACTCTGTCATTTGTTATTAATGAAAACTTTTTTATATTTAAAAAATTAATATCTCAAAAAATAATTTATTTATCGACTTGAAATTTTAACTGTTACTTATTACACTTGTTGGTGGCAATATTGTGTTGCAATTTTAAGTGATTATCTATATGAATATATATTATACATTTATTTTCGAGAACTATCATTTTAATATTTTTATATAATGTAGTAAATTAAAATATCAAAACGTATTAATAGTGCCATTTTTAGCCCCTTCTTTTATCTCTTTTTAATCTCAATTTTTTTTAAACTTGGTGGTCTGTCAAAGCTTTTTTTAAAATAGGTACGTAATATACTATTTTGCAAGAAACTGGTATAAGACGTATCGGTTCAAAGTATTATTGAAATTCTTTAGCATTCCTTTTTATGAAAAATGTATTTTCAGAATTTCAATTTTTAATTAGGAAACGATGAATTAGTTTGAGGAAGCTAAGTGCCAAAGAATTGGCAGCGGTTTTTTTTTGCGAAATAAGCTATGAAAATGTCAATCGTGCATATAAGTGAAATTCGAAGTGCAAAAAGATATTCCATAAAGAATTAAAAATGATAAATAAAAATAATAAGGTTACTAGAGAGCGAAATACATCTAGTCCACGCGCTGTACAGCGCGCCGCATACCGCGCACGAAGGAGACGCTGCGTCTGCTCTTTCGCGTTCTGTTTCTCTAAGAAAAACATTCGAGCAAATTTTGCAAAAAATCCTTTCCGACGTAAAAAATGCTCAGCTTTCGATCTAGATGATAAAAAAAAATATTAAAAATATACTTTCCGAGATATAGTATGTTTTATACTTTTTGAGGGTGAAAATGGAAAATTTCGGAAAAACCACTTACACCATTGGAAAACTGAGGAAAAAATACGTCGGAAACGCTTATCACATAATTTTTTGAAATTCATATTGATATCGTAAACACGACTTGAAAATAGCATGATTTGACGCTCGCGCGCCGCGCTGGGAGAGTTGAGGCGAAACGCCTCACATACGGAAGAGGGCGTCGGCCACGTGGTTCAAGGCGTCTTTACGATTTTCGATCGTAAACCGGTGGCCTTGCAGCTCCAACGCCCAACGAGCGAGCCGGCTCGTTGGGTTCTTCATTTGACAGTGCCGCAAGCTACTGTGGTCTGTCACGACTTTGAACTCATACCTTTCTATGTAGGGGCGAAACTTCTGTATCGCCCATACGACCGCAAGGCACATTCTCTCTGTCAAGCTGTAATTCCGCTCGGCCGGTGTGAGCACACGGCTCGCGAACTTTATTGCCCGCTCTTGCTCTTCCCGCTCCTGAAGCAGTACGGCCCCTCGGCTCACGTCACTTGCATCCGTCTGCACGATGAACAACCCGTTAGGATCGGAGCAGTGAAGCACCGGCGCGGTTATAATCATCGCCCGGAGCAGATCAAAAGCATTCCGCTGCTCCTCCAGCCACTCGTACCTCTGATTCTTCTTGGTTAGGTTGGTGAGTGGCTCGACGATGGTGGCATAATTCGGTATAAACCTCCCATACCAGGATGACGTGCCTAGGAACCGTCGCAGCGCCTTCAGGTTCAGTGGCACCGGATAATTCTTTATGGGCTCGATCTTGGCCGGGTTCGGCCTTGTGCCGTCCCGGTTGACCAGGAAGCCCAGGTACGCTACCTTGCAAAACACGCACTTCGCGGCGTTCAGCGTCAGTTCAGCGGCTCCGAGCCTTTCTAGCATCATTCGCAAGCACTCCTTGTGCTTCTCTAACGTTACGGCGACGATGATGATGTCATCAAGGTATTCATGTAAGGCTCGATGAGCCGCTGGAAGGTAGCGGGTCGTCAGACCATACGGCATCCGTCGGAACTGGTATAACCCCATTCCCGGCACCGTGAAGGCGGTGATCGGACGCGCCTCTTCCGCTAGCGGTATCTGGTGATACGCGCTCTTGAGGTCCAGCGTGGAGATGAACTTCGACTTCCTCAGCTGCCGCAGAATATCTTGCATATTCGGCAGAGAATAGGTGTCGGGTTGGGTGACTGCGTTCACCTTACGGTCGTCGTTGCAAAACCGTCACGTGCCGTCGCACTTCGGCGTCATCACGACGGGGCTCGACCAACCACTCTTGGAGGGCTCAATTATCCCTTGAGTTGAGCACCTGGCGGTGCATCTCGTCCTGCACCCTATCCGATACCGGATAGTGGCGCTGTTTGATTGGCCAAGAATTTCCCGCATGGATCTCGTGCTCTACGCCTTTGACGCATCCCAACCCTGGCGGAAGCTTGCCCAGGATTTCGTTGATCATGACCTTCAGCTCCTCTCGCTGAAGGTCTGTAGCGTCCTTGAGCCCAATGGTAGACACAGTGCTACGTTCGGCGGTCAAGCTGGCTACCTCCAGCTCGACATAGGCTTCCTCCTCCTTGCAAAATAGCCTATGTGTATCAGGGTCAAGGATGGCCCTAAACGCTCGTACGAAGTTGACCCCTAGGTAGCAGTCTGCGTCGAGCTGGGGCATAATGGCGACTCGTCTGTCCCGCGTTACGCCTGCCACTGTGGTCGACAGGATCAGGTGGCATAACAGGGGGCTGCGGCTTCCGTCCGCTAGCCTTACCCCCTGCTTTTCGGACGCTACAAAGTCCCTTTCGAGCGCTGTCGCCAGTTGGAGCCCGACGGTGCTCATGATCGTCGTAGACGCTTCTGAATTCAACAGCGCTTGGAAATCGAACTCGCCGACCCCGATCCGCAGCCACCAACGTGTTTCTGCGGCGGATGATGGGGTAGTCAAGGCCTCTCCTCGACTATCCTCGGGCGAGCGTGCTTCCTGCTCTAGCGTGCCCGGGCGACTACCGCCCGTGGCCACGGCAATCTCCTCGGTGGGGATCTCTGCCTGAGGGAGAGCGGAAGTGATCCCTTCTACGCGCCTCCATCGGCATTTCCCGAGCCATTTCGGCAAGCGTGGGCGATATGTTCGGGGAGGCCGCACGAGTAGCAACTCAGTGGCGGCCTCGGTTCCTTGGGAGGGCTCGCCCCCGTAACTCGCGGATGGCCGGAGGCTGCCCTGCGCCTTCTCGCCCCGCTTCGGCTCCGGAGGCTTCCCGGACCCGCCCCGACCTGGGGGTCGGTGGCCGCGCCCTCTACTCTAGGGTTCCCCATGTCCGCGAGGCTCTACTTCAGAATCCTCCGAAGCATGTCCTCCAAGCCTTCCTGCTTGGGGCCCCGCGCTTCTTCCACCGCTGCCACCTTGCTCTCCTTGTTCCTTTTCGACTTGTGCGACGTATCACACGGAGGGGAAGGCTTGTATGCCATTTCTGGCAACAAGGTGGCTGCTAGCGGTGGCGGCGGTAGATAGGCCTTGGGAGACTTCAAGGTTTGCTCGGTATCTACCGCCAGGTCGAGCAGCTCCTCGATGGTGCGGAAATCCGATATCCGCACCATCGCTTGCAACCGCGGTTTCAGGTTACGATGGAGCTGGTCCAGCTGATGTTCGAGGTTGGGGGCGGGCGATATTTTCCTCATAATCGCGATGAGGCAAGGGATGTAGTCCCTCACGGCCTCGTCCGCTCCTTGCGTGCGGCTGTTGGCGTCGACCACTAGCCGCTGCTGATACGTTCGGCTCGTGCTGTACCAGCGTCGCGCAGCCGTCACAAATTCTTGCCACGTGGTCCACTGTTCCTTCTCGTTTCTGTACCGCGTGGCGGCCTTGTCGGTTAAGAGTTCCAATAGCGACGATAATACCTCTTCTTCTGTCAGATTGGCCAGGACTCTGCAATCCTCGTGCCTCACCAAGAATACGTCTATACTTTGGCTCTTCGCGCCAGAGAAGCGTATTTGCCACTTCCGCATTATTTGGCCGATGTCTCTCGAGTGGTATAACCCCGACCTCGAGAAATTGGCCGTCGTGCCTGGTGCGGAATAGTTGGGCCAGCTCGTACTTCTCGCCGGATTTCGGCGATAACCCCCCTCCCAGGCTGAGTTTACATCCCTTAAATCAGTCTGATCTCTAGGGCGAGTTGGTGGTAGCGAAGGCTGCCTACGATCCCATGCTTCGTTCTGATCTGGGGTCATGAACGTGTCTTCAAATCGTACGTTCAGTCCTGGCCTGGTGTGCGCTATCTGTGTGGACGCTGTTTGTCGCTGGTGGTCTAGTCTATCCTCCAGCTACCTTACTTTTGTCAACAGCCCTGCTATGTGAATGTTGTACGCTGCTATTCGGTGGTGGTCTGCTGTTAGCTTCTCCTCCAGCGACTTCACTTTTGTTATTAGCTCCACTAATAGCAGGCTGATGTCCTTCGGCATCTGGAACTCTGTTCCGTCTCTTGCTTGGAGACGCAGCATCTCTCCTTGCCGCGGTGATTCATCCGCCCGCGCGTCCTGTGTGTCGTCGTGAAGGTCGTTTTGTTGCGGATCGTCTTCTTGATCTGCATCTTCCTAGTGAAATTGTGCTATATCTTCATGAATGGCGTTCTGGTCGCGCGCCATGGATTCCTGGGGATGTGGGTGTTGGGTTCGCGACGCCGCTTCTGCCGTCGTCTCCCTCAGTATTTTCAATATCGGCTCACTCTTCAGTACCACCTCCAGTGGATAATAATAATAATATAATAATAATCAATTTATTTCGGTAAGTCCAAAAACATATACTACAAGATCATTACATAGTATATATAAATACAAGATATGGATGCACTTCCCACCCGGAGGTTTCTATGAAGGTGCCATCGTCTTCCATTAGGAGTTTGTCCAGGAGGCTTGTTCTCTGTGTCTTTCGCCAGGCGATCGCATCTCCCGGCTCCACAGACTCTTCAAAGTCTTCTGGGAAATACATTGCCAACACCCACTTAGTTAGTCTGTCCAGTTTCCTGAACACCGTACCATGGCGCCTTATCTCCAGTTGCGCCAGGCAGTAATTAATCTCACTCTGCGTGAGAGAGTACCCCAAGTCTTCCACGGCTTTCTGGATGTGATACTCCATCACAGTGTCGTTCACAATATTTGTGTGTGCGCAAAGGAATTTCTTGTTAAACTACACGCCGCTTAGAAGTGCTTTTGCGCTGCCAGTAGTATCCTTCACAAGGTACCTACTGGATTACCACTGGCCAAAAAAGTGTCGATTTTTCAACTGGTGGCTTGGTCTTCGCACGCTAGACCGAGGTAAACTCGCTTTTACCCACTTGCCTGGAGGTTATGTCGCTTTTTACGTATAGTGCAAACGTAATTGTCGTCTGCGCAAACGATTTCACGGAGTATCAACCTCAATTGCTTACTGTAAATGCGCGCGCGAATAAACTTGCCGCACGATCGAACGATTTCGCCCGGAAAAACCGAAATTTCGTCCCTTCGCGCATTGCGCATGCGTAGAATTGAACGTCAGTGTTTGTGCTAATCTACTTGTTCGATGCGCAAACGATTCCGCGGGGAGAAATTTAAAATTTGATTTTCATCCGCTACGCATGCGCAGAACTGAAAATCGCTGTTTGCGCGAATCTACCCATTAGATGCGCAAACGAACCCGCGCGAGTGAAATTTCACTTTTCGATTTTCACCTGCTGCGCATGCGCAGATCCGAAAATCAATTGGTGCGCAAATATACCCCTTAGATGCACAAACGAACCCGCGTGAGTGAAATTTCAATTTCGGTTTTTACCCGTTACGCATGCGCAGAACCGAAAGTTAGTTTTTGCGCCAAGGAACCCGTCCGATGCGCAAACGATTCCGCGGGTGTAAAATTTTAACGTCGAATTTTACCCACTGCGCATGTGCAGAATCGAAAATTACAGTTTGCGCAAGTCTACCCCTTAGATGCGCAAACGAACCCGCGCGACTGAAATTTCACTTTCCGCATTTCACCCGCTGCGCATGCGCAGAACCGAAAATCAATGCGCGCGCAATTGAGGCTATGGCTCGAGCAAACGTTTGCGCGACTTACCCCGCTGATCCGGGATTGTCCACCGATGAACAAATTCACCCTTAGGGACTCATAAAAGTTATTGCGTGACCTTGAAATTCGTTTGTTTCCCTCGCGACGTGCACGTGTGTCGACCAACAAGGAGATAAACGCTAAAAAAAACCTCCTTAACAATTATTAATAATATAATAAATAATTAATAAATAATCAATAACTATTCTCCTTGTTGCCCTCACTAAATATTGCAACAATTTCTCGGCCTTTACATGCAATGTTCCTCACTACGTACGTACAGGCCCGGTTATTACCTCCAAATAAGGTTAGAAACCACCAGTTGGTTACCCTTGTACACACTATACACTTTTATAATAATTATCACCACGATAATTGATTATTTGCAACGCGCGTCTCGACCTGTTCAAAAAAATCTGATTATTCTCTAACCTATGCTTTCCAACACGCTAAGGGCGCCATTTGTAACGGGGTGCAGTTAGGGAGTGTGTATTAATACCTAACAGGGGTTCGCGGGATAATATACGGGCGTACTATACGCCCGGGCGACTCACCGTTGTAGAATTACCTGTATGCCGGCATGAGCCCCTCGACACAGGTTCCGAACAAGCGAGTCCGGCTTCTATTGTAGAAAGCTTAGGCCGCTTTCTACCAGAGCCGGCGCTGTGCTCTGCCGCTGCTGCAAACTGCTGCCCGCGAACTACCGGCTGCTCGCTACGACCTAGTTTTACCACCGCAGCCGGTCTTTCCCGCACAACGCCGATCGGTATAACCTCCAAGCGGCCGATGATATACTTACTCCCGCTACCGATGCTCCTCTACGAGGCAAAGCCTGCGACTAGCCGCAGCGCTGAAAACAATGGTAGAGGGCGGTATTCGGAGAGCATGCATAGGTTAAGGTCTGCGAACAAATACACGTGACTCGACTATTAACATGAAATAAAGAAGTTTATTTAAAACTTTATATAAGGGAAACGCGCAAGCCGAGACTTTACAGATGTAGTGGCGGGGCCTCTCCCTCCGCTCACTCGCTACAAATACACGGTAAACATGGGTGAACTTACCCGGGGCTGGCCAGCCATCGCACGCTATCTCCTTCTCTCTCTCTCTCGCTCGGAGACTCACACTCCGCTGAAAGGGGGGGTCGGGATGAAGCCGGCCTCGCTGTCCCCGTTCTTCCCAATAGCCTCTCGCTCTCTCTCTCTCTCTCTCTCTCTCTCTTCGTTTCCCCCTCTCTCTCTCTCTCTCTCTCTCTCTGCCTCCCTCTCTCTCCCTCTCTCTCTCTCTCTCTCTCTACGTAAGCTTTCCAGCGTTGACCGTGAACTTTTATATTATACATTCGGTCAAAACCTCGACTCACTCATTAGTGCGTCTTTGCGAGCCCAATCACAGCCTGGTCCCTCGGAAGGCCACGTACTTTCGCTCGATTTACTTGCGGAGAACTGCACTTTATCGGTGAATACAATGGCTAATGCCATCTCAACAGCGATTGTTGGCGCATTCGATGTTCTTGCTCCTAAGCGCGAAATCGTTGTCTCTACGCGCCGTAAACCCTGGGTCACGCAGGAGACTCGACTGCTTATGAAACAGCGTGATCTCGCGTATAAACGTGCTTCTGCCTCAGGTACGGCCGAAGACTTCACGCGCTATAAGCGGTTGCGTGATGAAGTCTCAAATCTGCTCAACACTGCTAAAAATAGACATTTTTCAATGAAGCTTGCTGAAGCCCCAGATGCTCGGTCCAAGTGGAAGGAGCTGCGCAAGTTTGGAGTAGTCGGCAAGGGACTCCCCTCGCCTCTCACACGCTTCTCAGCAGACGAGCTGGCCAGACACTATGCGGCTGTTGTCTCGGGTGCGCATGCGCATCCTCTTACGCCTGAGGATCTAAGGAGTGCTGTAAGTGAAGTACCGCAAACTATCAACCTCATGCACTTCAGCAGGGTAACATCAGAAGAAATTGCAGCGGTTATTAATAGTTCTTCGTCTACGTCCACAGGCACTGATGATATTTCGTCGCCCATGCTGAAGCTCCTTTTGCCTGCTGTGCTGAAGCCTGTCGAGGTTACTTTTAATCACTCTCTCACTAATGGCTCTTTTCCCACGATGTGGAAGAATTCACTTCTCCTGCCGCTCGCGAAAAAGAAGGCGATACAATCACCCTCGGACACACGGCCGATTGCAAATCTGTGAGAAATCTCGAAGGTGCTAGAGTGGTTGGTTCATAAGCAACTCTCTGAGTTTTATTGAGCAGAACCAATTGCTTAACTCGCGGCAAGCTGGATTTCATAGAGGTCATAGTACCCAAACTGCCCTCCTTGGTGTCACTGAAGATGTGCGCGTAGCCATAGAACAACGGAAGATCACAGCGCTTATTCTATTTGATTTTTCCGAAGCATTTGACACCGTACCGCACGACTTGCTACTGTATAAGCTTCGCCGTCTGGGCTGCTCTGTTGACATAATCAACTGGTTTTTTTCGTACCTCTCGGAACGATACCAGGCAGTTCGTAATGATGCTGGAAACATCTCGGCGTGGACGCGTGTTACAACTGGTGTGCCCCAGGGGAGCGTTTTGGGTCCGCTCTTGTTCTCCATCTTTATCAACCATCTGCCGTTGTGTTTGGTGAACTCGCGACACATAATTTTTACCGATGACATGCAGATTTATTTCTCGTTTTTACCCACTGACATCAATGAGGGTATCGCTGCGATAAGCCGTGATGCAACCGCCGTCGCCAACTGGGCCATTGTCAACGGGCTTGAGCTGAATATGGATAAAACGAAGGTGATGATCCTTGGTAGCCATATATATATACGTCACGGATAGACCTCAACACCATCCCAAAAGTTTCGATTAACGGGCGAAAACTTCCCTATGAAGTTGAAGTGAAGAGCTTAGGTGTCAGCTTTACTCCGTCATTCAACTGGACCCCCCAGGTTAATCAGTGTGTGCGGAAGATATACGGTTCTCTGTATACGCTGAAGTTCGTTAAGCATGCCTTAACGCGCAGCCTACGAAAAAACCTAGTCTAGAGTCTAGTGATACCTCACTTCGGCTATGCCTGCGTGGTCTACCATGCTATCGATAAAGAGCACGAGCTGAAGCTGAAACGTGCGCTTCATGCTTGCATTCGTTTTATTTACGGCAATATCCCACGCCGCGCTCACGTAACGCCGTATCGTCTCGAGCTCGGCTGGTTGGCTCCGTCTAGTCGCCGTGACTACTTCACGGGCACTCTCGCGTACAACGTTATCTCGCACAGATCTCCCTCCTATCTCTTACCTAGGTTCTCAGTGATCAACACTGATATTAATATCAGAACCTCTAGTCGTCTTCCCACTCCTTCTCTCTATTAACCTCCCTCTCGCACCGAAGCCCGTAACTCCACCTTTGCATTTACAGCTTCAAAACTTATTAACTCCCTTCCTCCAGTTTCCTTTATTCCTTCTCGCCTTAGCAATTTCAAATCCTCACTTTATAATTTTCTCCTTGAGAGAGATCGGAGTGAATGGCTGACTAGAGTCGAAACAGAAGGCATTAGGAACTTTTATGTACCGTCCAATTAAATATTCTCCGCGTGACTCTGTTGCGTGGCTTAAGGTTATGTTTAAGAATAGGAGTAAGAATGCGCCTTTCGTTTTGCAATGTGTCTGCGGCTAATGCCTTTTTATAATGCTTTTGTTTATTTCAATACTGCTTTTTAATCTTTTACATTTTCTTTCGATCTTGTAAGTTTCTCTTATTGTAGTTTCGCGCCAACATGCGTTTGTAGTTCAGCGGTAATTCAGTTATCTTATCTTTAGTTCTGCGCCATCATGCGTTTTTATTTCATTTGTATCTTTATCACTTCGTTTTTATTATTTTTATTATTTTTTATTATTTTATATATATTTTATTATTTTGTATATATTTTATTGTATCTCTCACTTTTGTATATTTTTAGTGCCTGATTGGGTCATACCCAAAGGCCAAATAAACATCTAATCTAATCTAATCTAACCTCTCTCTCCCTCACGTTTTCTCGTGGTTGGTGGAGGCGCTGTGGCGGTTACGGTCGCAGCCGTGGAGGCGCGGCGCGCACACACACTCTCTCTCTCTCTCTCTCTCACTTTACACACGAACGAGAAGGCGCGAATCACTTGCTCCGTCACGGGACGCGCGAAAAATCACACTGGCCGCGGCGTCCCTTTCGCGGCAGCATCGCGGCGTCTTCTCCGTTTACCTCCTTCGCGCGCCGCGGGATGCGCTACTGCTCACGATACGTGCAAGCGCACGAGATTCGGATCTCTCCACGCTGTATCCGTGCTTTACATCGGCGCCCGTTACAATATATATGTATGTATATATACAGGTTGTTAAAAAACAACCGTATTGGGTATATATCACGTGAAAGAGCGGAAAATTCTAAAATAAAAAGTCCAATGAACCAACGGGATCAGATCGATAGATTTTCCGTAATCCATTAATGAAAATTGCTCGATTAGACCAATGAGCGGCAAAAGGCGGCGGAGAGCGCGGAGTGGGGGAAGGTGCCGCGCCGCGCGCTTATTGGTCTACTCAAGCAATTTTCATTAATCGATTACGGAAAATCTATCGATCCAATCGCGTTGGTTCATTGGACTTTTTATCTTAGAATTTTCCGCTCTTTCACGTGATATATACCCAATGCGGTTGTTTTTTAACAACCTGTATATATATATATATATATATATATATATATATATATATATATATATATATATATATATATATATATATATATATATATATATATATATATATATATATATATATATATATATATATGTATACATATGTATGTATATATTTCTCTGACGGGGTTTATAAAGCCCGTTTTTTGATATATAGAGATTTATCGAGTCCGACTTGGATTATGCAGCCCGGGCTTCATAAAATATTTAAATATAGGGGTTTATGGGGCCCGACCTTGAGTCCTGACTTTGAGAATTCAAAAATAAATTTCCGGAAAAATTCGGCGGAAACTAAAGCGGACACCGCAGGCGTCGTAGTGTTAGTCAGTAACCTGAGGGATGTTAGCATTGGAGACAATGGCGGCGCGTAGCGCCGCCCTTACCTCCTTATAGTGCAAAACTCTGGGGCATAGGTACTAATATACAGAGTTGGGCTACATAAACCCCTGCTCACATAACTATATATATATATATATGGGATGCTTCAGGTGAAGTGAGCATGTCAAAATTTTAAAATCGCTCAAAACTCGTTTACTTTTAGTTTTTTGTGAAAAAAAAAAAAAAACATGTTCCTCAAATTTTAGGTCGATATTGGCATAAATAAAAAAGTTATACAACATTGAAAATTCAAAGTTTTTGCAATTTTTGGTTAAAATCCAAGTTTATTCATTTTTTTAAGCAAAATCTAGAAACTTTTTATATAGAATATTGATTTGGAAAAAGTTGGCATTTCATGTGTAGGACATCCCAGTATTTTTTTATGACCCTTTTTGAAAGTCTCTGCTTGGTTGGTTTTTGGTATACCTTCATCGACCAAAAGTAAGAACTACGCCAGTACCAAATTTCTCCACTAAAGTTTTTTTCAATTCTTTGGACAAAATACTTTAATTTAAAAACAAAAAATTTATGGCTGGAGCTAAGTAAAAATTTCGACAGCACATTGAAAATTGATAAAAACCATAAAAATGTTAAATCATGCAACCGTAAGCCATTCTGTGATTGAGTATCATTTGAAGACTTCATGTCACTTATCTTGCTACAGAATTTTGTATTAGCAGTAAATGTATATTAAAAAACTAACTTGATTTGTGGAATACTTCATACAAAGCAACTTATTTGTAAGAATATCTGCAATGTACAGATGTCATAATATGACAAAAACCGAATTTAATTACAATCTTGAGAAATATCTAAAAATTAATAGGATTAAAAATACAAAAAATCATATTCTTGCTGGTGATTTCAACATAGATATTTTGCATAGTAATATTAAGAATAATGAAGCGACTGATAATACAAATAATCAAGAATTTTTCAATAACTTATTAGAAAATGAATATTCTCCATGCTTCACAGGCATTACTAGACCTGGAGATAATAACAGAGGATCTTGCATTGATAATATCTTCATTAAATCTAACACTTTTGAGACTACATCTTACAAACTAACAAACCCTATTACAGATCATTACATACTACTCGTAAATATAGATAATATTACATTATCAACTGATACCTTTCATAATTTGAAACCTATAAATTACAGAAAACTAATACATATTGCAAATAGTACTAACTAGAATGAGATATTGTCTATACAAGATCCTGAACTTGCTGTAGAAAAATTGATTGAACTAATACAGGAATGCACAGATAAAGCTACAACATTCAATAACAAAAAGCGGTACAATAAAAGTCTCGTGCCAAGAAAAAAATGGATCACAAGCTTAATAATGAAATCCTGTCAAACAAAAGAAACATTGTATACTTTATGGAGAAGCAATACTGATAATGTAACGTTAAAAAGTGACTACAAGGCCTATGTCAAATTATTAGATAATGTCATAAAAGATGCTAAAATTAAACATGAAAAAGATCAAGTGGAATCTTGTAGTAACAATCCTAAAAAATTATGGAAATTTATAAACTCTAGCTTATCTAAGAAAAAAAAGAGGTAAATAGTATAAATAGCCTCACAATAAATAATGAAAAATTAGATAACAAGTGTGATATAGCTAATTACATGAACATATATTTCTATGATGTAGGTTTAAATTTAAGTAACAAAATTAAACGTCTTACTAATGCAAATATCAAATTACCTCGAACAAATCCAAAAATTCATCAGTGAAATGAAAGACAAAACAGGAGGGGTAGATGGCATTAATAGTAAGACCTTAAAAACGATCTCCACTTATATATCGCTACCTTTAAAATATATTTTCAATTTATGCATTGTTAATTCCAAATGGCCTCAGGTATTAAAAACTGCAGAAGTGTTTCCCATATTTAAAGCTGGAGACAGGTCATGTGCCTCCAACTACAGACCTATTTCGCTTATTTCAAACATTGCTAAATCTTTGAAAAAATTATATATAATCGATTATATGCCTTCTTAAGGGCATGTAACATAATTTCTGATAAACAATATGGTTTTGTTAAAAACAGGGGAACTACTGACGCTTTAAGCTATCTCACAAACATAATCTATTCTAATCTAGACAAGAGTATACCAATAATCGCGGCCTTTTTCTATCTATTAAAACTAAAAATCAACCAATTAAACGAGTCGAGTGCGTTAAATATTTAGGTGTATATTTTGATTATAATATGAAATGGGATATACATGTTCAACATATCATAAAAAAAAACCAAATATCTCATATTTATTTTTGCTAAAATTAGATATAAAATGAATACCAAAACCCTTCCAATGGTTTACTATGCTTTCTACCATAGTCTCATAAACTATGGGATAATTGCTTGGGGTGCAGCAGGTAAAACCCTTATACGCCTAGTACAAAGAATACAGGATAGAATTATTAAATTAATAAATAGAAATTTTCTAGGCGATAACAATCCTTTAAGTATTAACCAAGTCTATAAGTATACTTGTTTATTATATCATTACGAAACTCTGAAGGAAATATTTATAAAAACAGCGAGAAACACTAGGTACAAAACAATTTAATTACCGACAATGAACAAAACTGTCAGCGATAAGAGAAGCTATGTGGCAGCCATACACGCTTTCAATGATCTTCCAAATGAGTATAAAACTCTATCTAGTAATAAGAATAGTATTAAAATTAAATTAAAAAAATTCATGAGATCTAATTACGATGTTACAAATTATTAAAATTTTTATCAATTTGTTATGTGCGAGTACACATTTTATATGAATTAGAAATTTGTTACTGCGAAATTAAAGATTATTATATTTATTTTTTAGTTTTAAGTATTTAGTTTTGTAAGTATTGTGCCAACCTATGTACAAGTATCTCGTATACTTCTATAGGATTTACCTATGTGAATTTAAGTTTGGTGAAATAAAATAAAAAAAATAAAATATATTTACCAATGTGCTCAACCCTCACTTACTTTGAATTTTCTGAATAGATGTTATAACTGTTTGACATCAGAGTTACCGGTACCTGGATTAAGAATTCATTCTAAACTTGAATCACTACTTTCTTAATATTATATAAGTATTTCTATAATGTTGTAGTTGACTTTATCACTTATGTTCATTCTATTTCTTAAGGAAATCGATGAAATAATGAGTACACAAGATAATTTAATTCATTATGTGCAACGTTTCGGTAATACAATTATTACCTTTATCAAGCACATATTATTTGGTGTAGTCAAGGGTATAAAGTATGGAATAATTATAAGCACAAGTATTGATCTCCAGTCCTTCTTGGTAAAGGTAATAATTGTATTACCGAAACGTTGCACAGAATGAATTAAATTATCTTGTGTACTCATTATTTCATCGATTCCCTTAAGAGATATTTCTATAATATATTACAGTAATACTATATAAGTACTTTTTATAATGATTCAAATTATTTAATTCTGAAAGTCAGACATGTTACGGATAAAGCTTATAGTAAGTTAATCTTTATCGGATATTCACTAAAAATCATGTTTTATACTACTTTAGATGAATTTAAAATTTAAAATTACTATCTTACTAGTAATGAATTAACTCGTCCTGGAATTGTGAAACTGGTGATTAGAATGTGATAGTACAGGTATTTAATTCAGTTATAAGATATCAAAATCGATAATTTTTCATATGTTTCTTTTGTATGAAATATATGAAGTGTTTTTGTCCAATTATTTTTTTTTTAATTTCCAAAATTCATATCAATCACATAAATTACACATCTATTTTAATGTAAGCTTTCCATGTTTTGTTTTGTTACATTATTTTGACCGGCTGCAATTAACAATTATTTTTCAATAGTCTTAGTACAATTATTTTTATGGAATTTATGCAAAGACTTATCCGTAACATGTCTGACTTTCAGTATTAAATAATTTGAATCATTATAAAAAGTACTTATATAGTATTACTGTAGTATATTATAGAAATACTTATATAATATTAAGAAAGTAGTGATTAAGTTTAGAATGAATTCTTGATCCAGGTACCGATAACTTTGATGTCAATCAATTATAATATCTATTCAGGAAATTCAAAGTAAGTGGGTTTGAGCACATTGGTAAATATATTGTATGAAGTATTCGACAAATCAAATTAGTTTTTTAATGTACATTTACTGCTAATACAAAATTTTGTAGCAAGATAAGTGACATGAAGTCTTCAAATGATACTCAATCACAGAATGGCTTACGGTTGCATGATTTAACATTTTTATGGTTTTTATCAATTTTGAATGTGCTGTACAATTTTTGCTTCCTCAAAGAGGAAGCTTTGTAATGGTGAAAAAAATTTTTGGAACAAAAAATGTTTAAAAACATTTTTTAAGACTTTTGGCACCAATATCCGATGTTTTTGAGAACAAAAATTTTCGTGTCTGTATGTATGTGTGTGTGTGTGTGTGTGTGTGTGTGTGTGTGTGTGTGTGTGTGTGTGTGTGTGTGTGTGTGTGTGTGTGTGTGTGTGTGTGTGTGTGTGTGTGTGTGTGTGTGTGTGTGTGTGTGTGTGTGTGTGTGTGTGTGTGTGTGTGTGTGTGTGTGTGTGTGTGTGTGTGTGTGTGTGTGTGTGTGTGTGTGTGTGTGTGTGTGTGTGTGTGTGTGTGTGTGTACCGGCTATAACTTTTGAACGAATTGACCGATTTTTATCTATGAGGGCTTATTCTCTTCGTTTGGACATAGAATAGAGATAGCTTAACCTATTTTTTCATTTTATCGTTTTTCTTTTGTTTTATAACCAAAAAATGATTTTGAATTTTCAGTTTTTTTGATTTTTTCATATCATACAGCCATTATTACATAATATAGTAAACAGTTTTTGAAAGGTCTTCAAATTACCTACAATTTCTTTTTTTAAAAGTTGAATTATCTTTACTCTGTCATTTGTTATTAAGGAAAACATTTTTATATTTCATAAATTAATTTCTCAAAAAATATTTTATTTATCGACTTGAAATTTTAACCACTTATAACAATCATTGAAGACTATATTTGGTTAAAATTTCAAGTGATTATCTTCATTTCTTTTCTAGAAAAAAAATATTTTTGAAAAAAATTGCATTTTTTTTTCGGACGCGATAACAGGAGTAAAAATCAACCAATCGTCTTGAAATTTGGCACAGAGATAGCTTTTTTATATCTTCGAATCGAGTTCGTTGCCCAAAAAAATCGGTCAATTACGATTAAAGATATTTGAGGTTAAAAATTTTTCTTTTTAATTTTCGAATTGCGTTTTTTCAGAGGATTGTTGATTTATCGACCTAAAATTTTAACCACTTATAACACTCATTGAAGACTATATTTGGTTAAAATTTCAAGTGATTATCTTCATTTGTTTCAAAGAAAAAAAATATTTTTGAAAACAAGGGAACTTTCTTTCGGACGCGATAACAGGAGTAAAAATCAACCAATCGTCTTGAAATTTGGCACAGAGATAGCTTTTTTATATCTTCGAACCGAGTTCGTTGCCCAAAAAATCGGTCAATTACGATTAAAGATATTTGAGGTTAAAAATTTTTCTTTTTAATTTTCGAATTGCGTTTTTTCAGAGGATTGTTGATTTATCGACCTAAAATTTTAACCACTTATAACACTCATTGAAGACTATATTTGGTAAAAATTCCAAGTGATTATCTTCATTTGTTTCAGAGAAATAAAATATTTTTGAAAACAAGGGAATTTTCTTTCGGATACGCTAACGGGAGTAAAAGTCAACCAATCGTCTTGAAATTTGGCACAGAGACTGATTTTTTTTTTTTATATCTTCGAACCGAGTTTGTTGCCAAAAAAAATCGATCAATTATGATTAAAGATATTTGAGGCTAAAAATTTTTTTAATTTCCGAATTGCGTTTTTTTCAGAGAATTGTTGATTTATCGACCTAAAATTTGAATCACTTATGACCCCCTCATTGAAGACTATATTTTGTTAAAATTTAGAATGATTATCTTCATTTTATTCATAGAAAAAATATTTTTGAATAGAAGTGAATTTTTTTTTCTTTCGGACACGATAAAAGGAGTAAAAGTCAAACAATCGTCTTGAAATTTCACACATAGACAGCTTTCTTATATCTTCGAACCGAGTTCATTGCTGAAAAAAAATTAGGAAATTAATAAAAAGATATTTGAGGTTAAAATTTTTTTTTTAATTTTCTAATTGTGTTTTCTCAGAAAATTGTTGATTTATTCACCTAAAATTTTAACCATTTATAATACTCATTGAGGATTATATTTGGTTAAAATTTAAAGTGATTATCTTCATTTGTTTTCGAGAAAGAAAAATTTTTGGAAAAAAGTGCTTTTTTCTTTTGGACACGATAACAGGAGTAAAAGTCAACCAATCGTATTGAAATTTGGCACAGAGACATCTTTTTTACATCTTCGAACCGAGTTCGTTGCAAAAAAAAATCGGTCAATTACGATTAAAGATATTTGAAAAAGAGAATTATATGGCTAATAAGAAATACATAAAGCAATACATATTATAAATAAATACATATTGTAATACATATTTAAATACAGTTATTTAATAATATTGAATATATTTACATTATTATTTTAAATAATTATACATTTTTTAGAATATATTTTATATAATTCATGTTACAATACGGTATACTTCATTTAAAATATTTATAATATTTTCATATTAGATCAAAATAACTTGAGCTTAATTTATTGTAACTGTAATAACATTATTTTTGCACGTAAAATTTGCGTAAAATAGTATTAATCATAAATGCTGTACACTATATTCAGATAAACTAAGTGCTGGGCAATTGTAAAAAAGCCAATTTGGAAATCATCAATTATTAATAACAAATAGTTTCTTCTTCAATAAGATAAAATTAAAAAATTATATTAATATAATCTTACAAAAATATTCTATTAATATGAAAATGTATTTTTTAAAAGTCATAAATTTGGGATAATTTAATTTAGAAAATTTTTTATTTTTTTTTGTGAAAAATTTATTATTATAATTTCAATTTAATGAAAGGAATCGATAAATTGTTTTGAGGAAGCTAAGTGCCAAAGAATTGGCAGCGGTTTTTTCTTAGCTCCAGCCATAACATTTTTTTTAAATTAAAGTATTTTGTCCAAAGAATTGAAAAAAACTTTGGTGGAGAAATTTGGTACTGGCGTAGTCCTTACTTTTGGTCGATGAAGGTATACCAAAAACCAACCAATCAGAGACTTTCAAAAAGGGTCATAAAAAAATACTGGGGTATTCTGCACATAAAATTCCAACTTTTTCTCAATCAATATTCTATATAAAAAGTTTCAAGATTTTGAGTAAAAAAACGAATAAACTTGTATTTTAACCAAAAATTGAAAAAACATCTCATATATATATACAGGGTATCCCATTTTAAAACCACCAGGCAAATATTTCCAAAACTAAGAGATATGGAAAAAAACTTTGAATACAAATGTTGTAGATTTCAGAGGGGGCCAACTGATAGTAACCTTGATCATAACCTTGAGGTCTGTGGTTGTCCTTGAGTCAAGGTCATTGTCAAGGTCATGGTCAAAATCCAAATCAATCAACGCATTCAAACATTTCGAACATTACTCATACGAGAAAAAATGTTAAATACAAAAGTTGAAGGGTTCGGTGGGGCTAACTGATGGTGACCTTGATCATGACCTTGGGGTAAAGGATGATGTCATTTGAAGGTTATCCATTTTTTTAAACGGGAACCCCCACTTTTGACCTTGTAAATAGAAAAAGCGGAAAATTTTACATTCAGATATGACCTCTGATCAAGGTCATGGTCAAAGTTATGGTCATTTTCCGGCAAGTTAAGCCAAGGTCGGGGATGACCTGACGAGTCAAGGCAAGGACGGGGATGACCCAGCCAATTAAGCAAGGTTGGTGATGGAAAGAGCGGAAGAATTTGCGTTCAGATATGGGCTTGGGTCAAAGTCATGGTCAAAATCCAAATCAATCAACGCATCCAAACGAATCGATTAACCCATTAACGTCCACGGGGACACTTTTTTCACCTTTTTTTTCAAGATGATTGCATAACGGACAGTTGATAAAAAATAAAAAAAAAATAAAATCTGTTTTTTACACTTAAACTTCATTTTTGAATAATAAAATTTTTTGTTTCTAATTTTGGATGTCACCATTGGAAATATCGATAAAAAATCTATGAATTTCATGTATTCAAAAATTTTTGAGGCCTAAATTTATCCCATTTAGAGAGCTCTGAAGAAGTCGTGAGAAAAGTGTCCCCGTGGGCGTTAATGGGTTAAAATGATATTTTTAACATATATAAAATTATTGACCATAGCTTGAGTCAAAGGTTTTAGACGCATCCCATTAAAATTCACAAATTAGTTTAGTCTGTAGTTTACTACTGGTCATAATAAATTGTAGTTTCCAATAGAGGACTTTAAAGATATAAATAAAAATATTACAATAATAATATATATATCGTATTGCCTTAATGTGTATTATGCTTTACATAATGCCAATTGTTCGGGATTTTAGTACCCGAAGTGCCCGCTAGATGGCAAGCGCCAAACGCGCTACCTTCAATGAAAAACTAACTTACTCTTTGCTTTGCTTATTGCTCATTTCCTATATACATTTGCTTTTGCTGATAATACCAGTTCTCGTATTATCTATTATATTAATTTATTTTGCTTGCTTGCTTGCTAAAAATTCATACTGCTTTTGTCAATAATTCGAGAAGCTCTCGTATTATTTGCAGTTACACTTTGCCTACTTGCTCGAACGCATTATGCCTTCATATTTTCTGCAATCAACTTTCGCTCTCGAGCGGAGTTGGTTGCACAGACTCTTCAAGTCTTTATTTTTCCATTTTAGTTCTTCTCGCTGACAAACCTTAATAATATAAACTCTCGTATACGTTCAGTTGTATACACCAATACTAACAGTGATTTGAAATATTTACTACTCTATGACGAGAACATAATTTAACAAAGTCTATTAATGAAATAATGGATGTATATATAACAATTATTTTATCTTCTTGCGTTTTGTTTTTATGTATTTTTTCAGATTAATCATGAATACTACAAGTGGAACAAAATGTATAAAATGTAGTACGAGCATTAAAAAAATAGGTCGTTCCAAAAAATATATTAATACACATACCGAGGCGGTTGACTTTGAAGAGTATATCAACAAACCTGTAGTAATTGGTGATGTTGTGTTTCCTAAACGTTACACAGCTTTTACTTTTACTTTAGCTAAGAAGAAAAAATCAGAGTCAATTCAAAATCATCCCACTACTTCAACTACCATTCAGTCCGACAGTCAAGATACCCCTGCTTCATTGGCATCGGCACCTTCATCGCAGTCTTCTGGAGATGATCGATCTGTCACGTACACAGAAAGTGACTCAAATATGAAGGAAGTTGTAGAAATGATAGAATTACCGTTAAAGAGACCAGTATCCACGCATAAATATTGCTTCATATGTGGGAAATCGTCCAATATAGTTTCTGTTCCATTTGAAGCCCGTAAACAAGTTTTTATCGAAAAAAGAATTTTTATTCCCACTGGTAATCGTTGTTGTTCTAATCATATGATTAAAAAACGGTTTTTGAGGACGAAATTAATAAGATACGCATTATTTCGAGTTCAAGTTCAATAGATGTGACAGATGTAGTAAAATTGGTAGAAAGTATGAGTTTGAGATCAAACAGAGAACTTACAGACAAGGTTGGAGATTATACACTTCCAGAAAATCGCCTCATTGTTTTTACAGGTTTAAATTGGGAAAACTTGATACAATTACGTGAAATGATGGCATCCATGAGGAATTCTAACTCTCGGAACGTCATCCAAGCACTTGTGGTATTTTTGTTGAGGCTACGTAGAGGTAATTCAAACAACATGATTTCTGCTTTACTTGGACTTGAGTGCCCTCAGCAGGTCTCAGAATTCTCAGATTCGGTTAAGTGTTTCAGAGAAGACGTTTTACCTTCACGTTTTGGTCTAAAAGTTGTTTGTCGGCGAGATTTGATTCAAAATCAGACAGCACCAGTAGCAAAGAAATTGCACAATATTGGGATGATCGACTCGCTTTAGTTTATGACGGGACGTATCTGCGGCATGAAAAGCAACAACAAATATCAGAGGAAATGGTACTCTGGACAAAAGAAGGCATCTTTATGTAAACCGTTTACAATCTGTTCAACAAATGGTTACATTGTTGATATGCTGGGCCCATTTTATGCCAATCAGAATGATGCGTCATTTTTAGAAGCTGTTTTAAAGGAACCAGAAGGTTTGAGCGAATTATTAAAAGAAGGTGATATTTTTGTTGTTGACAGAGGCTTTCGTGACATTGTGCAGAAGTTAGAAGAAAAAAATTATCAAATACTAATGCCTACTTTGAAAGGCAAAAGAAATCAGTTAACTACTGCTGAAGCGAATAGTTCTCGTCGCATAGCCTGTATCCGATGGGTTGTTGACGCGGTACATGGCGAAATAAGTCACAAATACAAGCTCCTTCATAACCAATTCGATAACAAAATGCTTCCTGACGCTGGCCTGTACAGCAAAATAGCATGTTTTCTTGTAAATTCTTGTATTGGAAAGCATTTTATTTCTAATAAATCTGGAACTGATGAAATTATTGAACAGATGAGAAGTCAAGAATTTGTTCAAAATTCCTTAGCGATGGATGCAGAAAATGGAAGACGGAGTCTGCCAACAACTCCTTTTCAAAAATTGAAATCAAATGACATTCTTGACTTTTCTGAATGCACCGAAAAAGATCTAAAAATATTTTTCACCGGAACCTATCAACTGCAACAGTCTATATCCTATTTAGCGGAATTATTAGATGAAGATGGTAATCTAGATTTCCTTTATTTAAAGGAGACTCCTGAAATCATAAAAATCCAAGTACGATCGCGTCATATTAAATCGAAACGCTACAACTGCTACGTACATTACAGTCCAAATTCTATTTGGTATCGAGGTATTTTACGTTACTTTTGTGAATGTGCTAATGGTATGAGAACGGTCGGTAACTGTTCGCACGTGGCAGCAGTAATATACTATCTCTCCCATGCAAAATACCTGTCAAAAATAACGAGACCAGCTGAAAAACTGTCGAAAATATTTGAAAGAGAAGGCGTCACACCTGTTATAAATAATGATAGTGATGAAGACTGATTTGGAATAAATCTTAATTTTTTTCTAATAAAATATAAGTTGGTGCATAACCCTGATAAAAAATTCTGATTTGATTTTATTCAATTAATGTTTGAAAAAACTTACCGACGAACGTATTACTTACTATCCAGTGGCATAAACCGCTTAGAATATATTAAAAATCTATGATATTTGGAGTAATGATATCAGCGGAAGATGGTGTTTCTCTTAAGATTTTGAGTTTTCTAATTACAAACAATATAAAGTAAATCAATTTAATTGTTTTTGTGTTGAATCAGACAATAGAATATGTCCATGACTATTTGCCTGTTCTCCAGCTGAAAAGACCTGTAAAAAATCGCATAAAATATAGTTGTTCTCTCTAAAATCGATATTTAGTTGTTTTAAGTTTTGCAGCATATGTACTGTTATTGCTAGATACAAATAGAGCGAAAAATATGACTGTCACATAAATTCCATGTCATCCGCTGAGATAAACGTTAAAAAAATATAAAAAGCCGCTGCCAATTCATTGGCATCTAGCTTCCTCCAAATTAATGTATTGTTACTATATGTATAGTATATATTTTAAATATCTAATATGTTTATTCATTATAGATTTTTTTTTCAATTATTTAATAATTCATTAATATTTAAAAAATTGCATATTTTTTTCTTATTATTGAAATTATTTGTTAATTATTTGACATTTATTTTATTTTAAAAAAAGTAATATTTGAAAATATAAAATTAAAAAATTGCTATCTACCCTGAGATCAGCTTACTCACATTTTCAAAATCATATATAATAACTCCATTTTTTACATTATAAATATATTATTATTCAATCACTTTAGGGAATTTAAAAAAAAAAAAAATTCGGTATAGTATATTACGAGGGTCATTTGATAAGTACCTAGCCTACAAATGAAAACACCAAAATTTTACAAAAAATAAAATTTATTTTTAATGTAGTCTCCTTTTAGTTGAATACACTTGGTCCAGCGGTGTTCCAATTTTTTTAACCCCGTTGAAAAAAATGTTTTCTCTTGGTTTGCAAAATAGGTCTCCGTGGCGGCGATTATTTCGTTATTGGAGTGGAATCTCTTCCCGGCGAGCGAATTTTTTAGGTTCGGAAACAAAAAAGTCGCACGGAGCCAAATCTGGAGAATACGGTGGATGGGGCAGCAGTTCGTAGCGTAATTCGACCAATTTAGCCGTGGCGAGTGCAGAAGTGTGAGCCGGTGCATTATCGTGGTGGAAAAGCACTTTCTTTTTAGACAAATGGGGCCGTTTTTCTTCTAACACGGCGTCAAATCGGCTCAATAGTTCGGCGTAGTACTGTCCTGTGACCGTTTTGTCCTTCTCCAGATAGTCAATAAAAATCACACCTTGAGAATCCCAGAAAACAGTGGCCATCACCTTTCCGGCCGACGGGACCGTCTTCGCCTTCTTCGGAGCAGGTTCACCGGGTAAGGTCCACTGTTTTGACTGCTCCTTGGTCTCTGGAGTGTAGTAGTGAATCCATGTTTCGTCGACGGTCACGTAACGACGCAAAAACTCTTTTGGATTGCGATTAAACAGCTCCAAACACTGCTCTGAACTGGTCACACGGATCCGCTTGTTGTCTGCAGTCAGCAAACGCGGCACCCACCTTGCTGACAGCTTCCTCATGCCTAAAATCTCATGTAGGATATGCCACACGCGTTCTTCTGAGATGCCTACTATCGCAGCTATCTCGTGCACCTTTAATCGGTGGTCTGACAAAACGATATCGTGTATTTTTGTCACGTTCTCCTCCGTAGTGGCTGTTTTCGGAGCACCTGGGCGTGGATCATCAAAAACCGACGTACGACCACGTTGAAACTCGTTATACCAAAATTTAACGGTCGCCATCGAAGGAGAAGCATCCCCATACACTGCATCCAAGCGTTCTTTAATTTCACTGCGCGATTTCCCTTCCAAAAACAAGAATCGAATCACCGACCGATATTGTTCTTTCTCCATTTTTTCAAAAATCAACGGACACATTTGCTTTCACACGCTCTCAAAAATAAACTACGACTCCGATCCGGCTAAAATTTCGTCTGTAACCGTTTACAGGAAGATACTGCACTGTAGTGTATTTCTGGTGCGATAGTGGCACCATCTGGCGGTGAGGCTAGGTACTTGTCAAATGACCCTCATACGTAACTATGCTGTGAAGTATGATATTACATTCGCGTTTAAGTTTTCCGTCCGAGTCGAAGCTGAGTACGGCAAACACGCGATTATGATATTCTACTTTCCGTCCGATTTGCGTACACTATTTTTTTTTGCCTATCCGTCCGAAAGTACAACTTCCTCTCCCTGCGAAAGATCACGAAGTTGTATTTTCGTACTCGCCATTCAAAAAAATCGTATAATATTAAAAATAGACTATTGACCCCAACTCTCAAGTTAAAATCAGTCGAGTAGATCATGAGATATCCGCGTATGTGGACACACACACACACACACACACACACACACACACACACACACACACACACACACACACAGACACAGACACAAACACACACACACACACACATCCATACTTACATTTCCTAAAAATATTTTATTTTTATTTCAAATGTGCTAAACAACATTCTTAACACATTTTCTCCATTTTTTTATTTTACTATTACAAATCTTCTATTAAGAAGCACTTTTTAATTGTTTATAAAAGATTTAAATCGCTTCGCCACCATAGGCGTTCTCCAAAACATGCTTTCGATGTCAGCTATATCTAATTCATTGTCTGTCAATTAAAAAAATAATAAATAATAATATTGAAATTATACCACTAATAAATATAACAATAGGCAATAAAAATTATAAAATTGTAAGTTCAATTCTTCATCATGGTAATACAATTACTGACGGACATTATACTAATATATTAATGAAGAATGATAAATATATTCAAATAAATGATACAATAATCGACGATTTGAAAGGGATAAATAATGTTACAGAATTTTATGTTATATTTTTAGAAGAAATAGATAATAATTAATGCATAATAATCAAACTTCTTACTTCTAGAATTTGCCCGATATATAATTAAAATAAAATAATCCACACGTAAGAATAATTAAAATATTTAAATTATATATAAAAACAAACCGTTCTCAATAAATTGCAATTTCAAAAAACTGTTTAAAAAATTTTGAAAATTTTCAATCTTAAATATCTTTGAAAATAATCGATCAATCATGATCAAATTTTTCACACATATTGCCTATCTCAAATGCAAATTCATCTATAATTTCAGGATAATTCATCGATCTGTTCTCGAGAAATTACGATTTAAAAAAAAGTTGAAAATATTTCATCCTCAAAAATCTCTGAAATTTATGGATCAATCCTTTTGTTCAAAGAAAGCACTCGATTCGTATACAAAACACGCACGCACGCACACACACACGCGCGCGCGCGCATACACACATCCATACGGACATTTTCTAAAAATAGTGTATTTCGATTCCAAATGTGCTAAACAACATTCCTAACACATTTTCCAAAATTTTTGTTTTACTATCACAAAGCTTCCTCTAGGAGGAAGCAAAATCTCGATTTTACGTGAAAAACCATAGGAAAAATAGATTAATATATGATTTATTTTTCCATATTCCATATTTTATGATTCACTCACGGACAATCGACGGCGAAGAACGAGTTTTATGCATCGCAAGCTGTACGATGACTCAGGCGGAAAGGAATTATTCCGTCACGGAACGCGAATGCCTCGCAGTTTTGTGGGCGTTACGTAAGAGCCGTGTTTATGTCGAAGGCTATCACTTTAAAGTGATAACCGACCATAGTAGTCTAAAATGGTTATGCAATTTGCATAATCCCACCGGACGCTTAGAGCGGTAGGCGCTTGGAATGCAAGTGTACCACTACAACGTCGAGCATCGTAAGGGCTCTTTAAATCACGTGCCTGACGTGCTCTCTCGCATGTTTGAGAACGAGGAAACGCCCGATCTCATGTCAATAGATGTCTTGGAGGAGACAGATGACGCCTGGTTCCAGCGCATGTTCGCCGCCGTCAGACAAAATCCCGGCGGCTACCCGTGGTGGAAGATAGTTCACGAGCGCCTCCATAGCTATCGGCCGAATCACGCCATTGAAACCAGGCCTGGAAAGTAGTGTTGCCAGTAGAGAAACGCGAGAAAGCGATGCAAGAGAGCCACGCAGAACTTACTGCGGGCCATTTAGGCCGAGCGAAAAGGTATGCACGTATCACGCTCTCTTATTATTGGCCTTCGTTGCGCAAAGATGTCGCCGCCTTTGTGCGGAAATGTTTTTATTTGTCAGCAGTGCAAAGTGCAGCAGACAACGCCGGCAGGCCTCATGGGTAGGCCCTCGCGAATTATGCCCGTGGCAGATTGTCGCAGGGGACATTATGGGACCTTTCCCGAGGTCCGCTCGAGGTTTCGAGTACCTGCTGATCTTCCTACACTTATTTACTAATTGGATCGAATGCGTGCTGATTCTCAAGGCGAACGCACGTGCCATCCAAAAGGAACTAGAACAGCGAATCTTCCTGCGCTTTGGAGTACCCGAAGCTTTTCACTCCGACAATGGAACGGAGTTAAAGAACAAGGCTCTTGACTCTTTCCTAAACAAGTGTGGAATCGTGCATACGATGATTCCCCCGTATCAGGCGGAGGCGAATCCTGTGGAGCGAATGAATCACGCGGTGAAAACCATGATCACCGCGTTCCTCGAAGAAAACTATAAGGATTGGGATTTGCATGTTCCCGAACTAACGTTCGTGTAGACTCAGGAGTCGACGGGGTCGTGCCCAGCTTTTCTGAACATGAGCCGGCAACCGACTCCATCCATTTTCTTGAAACGCCTCGAAGAGCACGCAGCGGAAGAGCTGGCAGAAGCAGCTGAGCTCGAGCGCTGGCGCATGCGGTTGCAGAAGTTTCAAGACGTGCAACAATCCTCTACGAAGAACACTTCAGCAGCGCAACAGCGACAGTCGCAATATTATAATGCTTCACGTTACGATGTTCACTTTGAAGTGAAGGACAAGGTGTGGAAGCGAAATCGCATCCTGTCCTCAGCAGCCCAATGCATAGCAGCGAAGTTAGTGCCAGAGTACGCGGGTCCATACATAGTCTGCCGAGTAACGGCAGACGCTGATAAGCTAAAAAGCCGCCACCACTCGCGACAAGCGCAAGCGCAACGCCGCCCCAAACCCGCGGACAGCCTAAAGGCTCTCGGAACGCAGCCACAACTAATCACGTCGCGACACCTTCCTTCCAATGTACGCGCCGAGTATGTCACTAACCCCTTAACCTCACGCCGACGATTTCATGAAAAATAAACGAAAACGCTAATTTTGCTTGAAATTTGAAGCAGGTATATACGTATATACTCGTGCGTGTATAATCAAGGACGTTTACGTTTGGAACATCTGTCTTGTATACTAATGCGATCCGATCCACTCTGTCCCCACTTTCTTCCACTATACCATACTATTGTATATCGTGGACTGAAGCGGTCAAAGAAGAAGAAAGCGACCAACGGTCGCTACCAACGGTCTTTTCAGCTGCTTATTCTACAGTTGCCACCGAGACTCTGCAGCTACTATACCTTTACGAAGCATATTTGATATATGTCTTTATTTTATAAATAGTTACTTAATGTTGGAAGTATGCGCGCTTTCCACGTGTGTGTATACGAGTATCGGTATGTGTGAGTGGGGTGAGCGCCTTCCCCTCCGCACTGCGTGCGGCTGTCTCCGAGAGCGCCACTTCTCTCTGAGCGCTGAACCCAAGCGGACGTGTGTGCGAGAGAGAGAAAGCTTTTCAATAAACTAAACGTGATACTTAAACTGTGTGCGACTGCTTTATTCACCTCGACCTCACCATCATCCTATCACTTAATTATTACTAATATTTTAATTATTTTTAAATTTAAAATTTTTCTTAATTTTAATTCTATTAAATTAATAATAAGTTCAGCGATTTTATTGTGTAATATAAAGTTTCTGGAGTGGGTCAACACCGTACTATACATTTTGAAAATGAGACGTTCGTAGTAATATTTTGTGATTAGGGGAATGGACTTCAACGAACGAGTTATTGTTTAAAAATTGATATATTTTCATCCAACGTTTTGAGGGTTATTTTACTCTCCTCTTCAGGGCTACAATTAAAAGAGAAAATTGTCATAAATCGAATGTAAACGACGAGAACATAATCTTAAAATGTAAAAAACAAATACCGTATGCTATTAAATTTTAACGCATAATAACGTCGTTAAAGTCAATCGCTATTGTAGTTGTTATACAAATATATACATGTATGTAAAAACCGGTTGGACCAAAGTGCTACCAAAAATTTTTTTATTGAAAGCTCAGTGAAAAACAGAACTTAGTAAAAAAAAAAATCAAATAATACTTATAAAGAAACAGAAAACTCACATCCTTCCTTTCGTCTCACTTTCATTGTTGCTACAAGGACGCTTGTAATCGATGGCAACTTGGAGCAACACTGAAGAAACGATATCAAATTCGAAAATTAGCCGATATTTAAAAGATGGCAAAGGAAAGGGGAGGCGTTTAAGTGGGAGAGAACCAGCGAGACTCTCCCACGGTTAGAATAGGGAAGAATGACTGTAGGAAGTCGGCGGGGCTTCGCTATACTGGCACTAAGGCTAGTATAGACAATAGACCAGCGTCGCTTATGCCACCTCTCTATATCATACTACCCGGATACGTGCGGACGAATTTTAGTAGTGTGGAAGGAAAAGTGGAGGCAACCGAACAGATATGTGTGAATGTTAGGAAGCGGTACAATATTTTTTTATTAAATCTATTGTTTTTTTTGTAGGAAGTCTTAAGGAATTACGTGTCTTCTATGTGGTTTAGTGTGTTTTCATGATAGTATATATTAAGCATCTCTGAAAATGACCGTTTGAAGAAATTAGTTTCATTATCTAAAATTTTTACTTTTTCGAAATCTATAGTGTGACCTGTTTTTTCTGCGTGTACGGCTAAATCGGAATTACTTGCGCAATTCTTTACGGCTCTTATGTGTTCGTAGGTCCGTTTTTTGAGTTTTCTCTTACTCATGCCAATGTAAGTCGATAAGCAATCATTACAATCAATTTTGTAAACAATCCCATAAGTATCTGAATTTTTTAGGGGGTCTTTGCATAATCTTATTATGTTACTGAATTTGTTAGTTGTTTTGTTAATCGGGACCAAGGTGTGCCTCAGTAAGATGTTATTGATTTTGGGTGTGAGGTGTTTAATGTACGGAAGAACTACTTTGTCTTTTAGCAGAATGGCGCGTCTGCTAGTTAGGTTAGTTGGTGGATTTTCAAAAGTTTTTAGTCTCTTTTTTATGTAATTATTGATGATATGTATCACGCGCTGAGATTGAGCAAACCAATCTCGCTAGAGCATACGCTTTAGTTAAAATACATAAAGTAGGCAATCCCATACGTATAATCGTTTCGGCCATTGGCAGCCCCACTTACGCCCTTGACAAAAGTTTAGCCTTACTCTTTAATAAACATTTTCTTCGTCCGAGTTCCACAATAAAAAACAGTTTAGATCTCAAAAAAGTCACTGACAACTTAGTTGTTTCCGATGACTTCGAACTCTCTTCGTTCGATGTTGTATCTCTTTTCTCCAATATCCCTTCCAATCTTACCCTCCAAGCTATCACAAAAAAAGGAAGTTCCTTAAAAATAAAATAAACTTGTCAAGAGCGGAGTTCCTAGAAGGTATCAGTTTGTTACTCGATTCAACCTATTTGCAATTTAATAATAGGTTTTACAAGCAAATTATGGGAGCTCCAATGGGTTTCTGCACCAGTCCATGGTTTGTAGATATCACTTTGGAACTTTTAGAATCATCCCGTCTGAGCACACACAAAAATGATATACTACTATTTAAAAGATACGTTGATGATTTTTTTCTAATCACGAAAAAAGATAAAACAGATGAGATTCTTTCCTCTTTTAATAGCTATAACGAACATTTACAATTCACTATAGAACGAGAAAGCAATAATAGCATAAGTTTTTTAGACGTCAAACTCATCAAAACCGAAAATAATAGCATAATAAAAAATTGGTACCGCAAGAACACTGCCTCTGGTCGTTATATCAGTTATCTCTCTCACCACCCCCAATCACAAAAAATAGCCATAATTTATAATTCAGTTGACAAATCCATTAAACTCTCATATCCAAAATTCCACCAGGAAAACCTAAATATTGTTAAACATTTCCTCCGTTGCAATTCCTATCCTGAACGTATCATCAATAATTACATAAAAAAAAGATTAAAAACTTTTGAAAATCCACGAACTAACCTAACTAGCAGACGCGCCATTCTGCTAAAAGGCAAAGTAGTTCTTCCGTACATTAAACACCTCACACCCAAAATCAGTAACATCTTAATGAGGCACAACTTAGCCCCGATTAACAAAACAACATACACATTTAGTAACATAATACGATTATGCAAAGACCCCCTAAAAAATTCAGATACCTATGGGATTGTTTACAATATTGATTGTAATGATTGCTTATCGACTTACATTGGCATGAGTAAGAGAAAACTCAAAAAACGGACCTACGAACACATAAGAGCCGTAAAGAATTGCGCAAGTAATTCCGCTTTAGCCGTACACGCAGAAAAAACTGGTCACACTATAGATTTCGAAAAGTAAAAATTTTAGATGCTTAATATATACTACCATGAAAACACACTAAACCACATAGAAGACACGCAATTCCTTAAGACTTCCTACAAAAAAAAAAATAGATTTAATAAAAACATATTGTACCGCTTCCTAACATTCACACATATCTGTTCGGTTGCCTCCACCTTTCCTTCCACACTACTAAAATTCGTCCGCACGCATCCGGGTAGTATGATGTAGAGAGGTGGCATAAGCGACGCTGGTCTATTGTCTATACTAGCCTTAGTGCCAGTGTAGCGAAGTCCCGCCGACTTCCTACAGTCATGCTTCCCTATTCTAACCGTGTGAGAATCTCGCACGTTCTCTCACACTTAAACGCCTCCCCCTTCCTTTGCCATCTTCCAAATATCGGCTAATTTTCGAATTTGATATCGTTTCTTCAGTGTTGCTCCAAGTGCCATCGATTGCAAGTGTCCTTGTAGCAATAATGAAAGTGAGACGAAAGGAAGGATGTGAGTTTTCTGTTACTTTATAAGTATTATTTGGTTTTTTTTTACTTCGTTCTGTTTTTCACTGAGCTTTCAATAAAAAAATTTTTTTTAGCACTTTGGTCCAACCGGTTTTTACACACATGTATATATTTGTATAACAACTGCAATAGCGATTGACTTTAACGACGTTATTATGCGTTAAAATTTGATAGCATAAGCTATTTGTTTTTTACATTTTAAGATTATGTTCTCGTCGTTTACATTCGATTGTATGACAATTGTCTCCTTTAATTGTAGCCCTGAAGAGGAGGATAAAATAACCCTCGAAACGTTGGATTAAAATATATCAATTTTTAAACAATAACTCGTTCGTTGAAGTCCATTCCCCTAATCACAAAACCGTACTATACATTCATTATACGAGGTGCACACAGAAGTATGTATAATTTTTATTATAGTATATGTAGTATAGGTGAAAGTCTTTGTAACAATCAGAAATCGAAATGGGATAATTTTTTATAAAGCAGTCTATTTTGTCAAATATTTTAGTTTATCAATAGAATGTGAAAATCCGGTTACTTTAGGTTCTTGTTTTTGAAAAATCTTTGTTGAATTGAAAACATTTTTTTTTCTAATTCGTTGCTTTTTTACATGACTTGAAGTTTAAATCAACTTAAATATTATTCAATTGTTATTATTCAACAATTAGAAATATATTATAATGATATTCAATTGTGATTAACAAACTGTTTGAATTTTTTATATGATTTTCTCTTAATTGTAATATAGCTTCATGAACAGAATAAGTTTGAGTATATCAGCGTATAAAAGGAATCTCTATTACCGACATTCTGTATAATGAATCGAGTAGAAAGAGCGAATAGCTGTGTGATGGATAGTTAAGTTTCGTAGATACTTGATTCTCACTCGCGGGGCCGGAGTTCGATCCCCGATACTATCACGGTTCCATTTTTTTCTTTAATTCATAATTGCTTAAATGTATATATGGCGTGTAAGTGTGGCGTATATGTATATATATTTATATATTTCAAAATTTCTTTCCAATAATTGTTTTATTAATTTGTGCCTGTGATTTGAGTTTAAGAAACATTACTTTATAAATTTACATTATAAATAACAATTCAAATTTGATAATAATTTAGATTGTTACTAAGACTTTCAAAATATTTAAAATACTCGATATATGTGGAAAACGTTGTTATACAAATTGTATATAATACTGTTTCTGATTTTCTAAATTTAATGTAAAAGTCGTTAATATTAAGAATATTTTATCAAAATTCCCAGATAATCAGTATACAAGATCAGTATACAAAACATCGTAATGCTTACTGACGAGGCAGAAGCATCTACGTCTGCAAATGTTAGATAAATGTTATTGCAAAAACATCCAAATTAAACTGTTTTATTAAATTTAAATAAAACATTATATACTCGGTCGTGTTTATACTAAATACATTTTCTCATGTATATATATGAATTTTAAAATTTACTTCTTCCATTAATATTTTTTTTATTCAGGCACGATGAAAATACACCAGCTATGGAAGATGATCAGGACTGGCTTGACGTCGATGAAATTTGTTTACTTTGCGACAAGCCTAATGAACCCTCTAAATCCCACACATTAAAAGAATGGGCCATTAACCCTTAGAGGGCCGGGATGACGCCTTGAGGCGTCATGGTCTGACTCGCCAACATCCGACCTTGGTTTGGTTCTAACTTGGGGACCTCAGATCACTTTTCAGTACAAATTATGAGCTTTTAAAATTTTTGAAATCCCGGCCCTCTAAGGGTTAATAATCTCACTCAAGCCAGTCATAAACGGAAAGATAAAAAGTATTTAAAGTTACAAAAATTGAAAGAAATTACAGTACATAAAACTTGTCAAACTGTCCATGCAAGGGAGTCTAATATAAAAAGGGCGTTATCGGCATCCGCATTAATATGGGTAGAAAATCGAACACGTTGTAAACAGGGCCATTTTTTTTTTTTTTGTTCGAATCCATGTTTCAATTCGAAGCAAAACAGTAAATGCATTTTAAAGCAAAGCACTATCGATAATATTGTTGCGCAATTACAAGTTATTTCTAAAACCGAAGAGAATAAAATTATAGCGTCACGCTTACCTCAATTGAAAAAAGAAACGGATAATTATTATATTGATAACACCGTATATTATCACTCAAAATGTTTAAACAAATTTAATAAGTATAGTCCTTGTAATATTAAGGGTAGACCGATAAGCGAAGGTATTATTATCTTTTATAATCAACTATATATTGGAGAATAGTGATCAATGTCAATTTTCTTTAAAAGAAATATTAGAAGCATATATAAATAACTTGTGTGGGACTCTATTGATGTTAATGAGTACAACTGATTTAAATTAAATATACGACGTTTCGATAGCTTGATCGCTATCCTTTTCAAGTCCTAAATTTTATTACAAAGTTAATACTACAAGTCACTTTTTTTTAAAAACATATACAAAAATATACAATTATAAACAATTGCTTGTCTTACCTAATTAACATCAGTATTACACTTCGTCACATTTTTCTAGAAAATAACAGAGCTTTTTTCTTTTTTTTTTTTTTCTAAAATAATAATAAGAACAAAAATGCAATTTGTATAAGTTTTTTGCACGAAGGTCACGTCAAATCAAGTATAACTTTACCTTATTTTTCATTTTATCAAATACGTCAATGTATATTGTTAATAAATTAAGATGTTTAATAAACATAAAAAAACCGACACTAATAATAATTAACATATAAAAACTCTCACAACTAATAAATTAACAAAAAAAACTTAGCAATTAACGTCATATCACGTCAACATATTCATTTTCAATTTTTATATTAAAACTATTATAACTATTATTAAAATTTAATTCTGTCTTAATTTATTAACAAGTTGTCAAATCCTATAAAAAACTGTTGTTAAATTGAATTTTAATTTGAGTTTATATCTTATAAAGTTATCAGAAATCTAATTTTAATTTGAAATTTCACGCTTAATTGCTATTAGGCACTCTGTTTCTGCTCACTCATTACCATTGAAAGTGATGCGCGCGCAGACTCGGAGCGCTCGGGGTGGCAAGTCTCGTGAACTGCCACAGTCAGCGAGAATTACAAATATTTCAAGGTTATGTTCGGCAGTTATACTTTATTAATTTATTTATCTTATTTATTTAATTTCTTTGAGCAATTGCGAATAATGGTTATTTAATTTTTGTGTATCTTCTTTAATATTTATTGGATTCTTTTGTAATTTAATGTTCACCATTTCAGATATTAATCTTTTTTTCCATATTTCTTCTTTGTCCAATATTGTTGTATTTTCAAAGTCAAAAGTATGTTTAAAATCATCCATGTGCTTATTAATGACAAATTTATTTTCATCTTTTTTCTTTGTATTCGCAATGTGCTCTTTAATTCTTGTCCCTAACATCCGCTTACTTTCTCCTACATATGAGGCGTTTCACGTCACCTCTCCAGGCGCGGCGCGCGAGCGCGAAATCATGCTGTTTTCAGCTTGTGTTTGAAGGGCTAAGATGTATCTAAAAAAAATAATCCCCAAGTGATTTCGATGTATTTTTTCCTCAGCTTTCCGATGGTACTATTAGTTTCTCAAAATTTTTCAATTCTAACCTCAGAAAAACATAAAACGTGTTATATCTCAAAAACTATATTTTTAATATTTTTTTTGACCTGCTAGATCGAAAGAGGAGGAAATTTTACATCGATATAGCCTTTTTCTACATAGGGGCTTTTTGATTTTTTCGAGATATTATTCAAGAAATACTTAGAATTGAAAAATTTTGAGAAACTAATAGCACCATCGGAAAGCTGAGGAAAAAATACATCGAAATCACTTGGGGATTATTTCTTTTAGATACATCTTAGCCCTTCAAACACAAGCTGAAAACAGCATGATTTCGCGCTCGCGCGCCGCGCCTGGAGAGCTGACGTGAAACGCCTCGTATGTAGCATCACAATCTTTACAATTAATTTTATAAACTATATTAGTCTGTTCCGTAGTTTCTTGTCTATCCTTTCCTCTTCTTATTACAGTACTGAGATTATTCTTGATTTTTGGAATAGTAGTGATGCTAATTTTTTTCAAACTATGTAAAACCTTTTCAAAAGTATCTGGTATATACGGAAAAGTCAATATTGTATTTCTTTTTTCTCTAGTTTTATTTGTATTGTTATTATTACTAAATTCAATCTTTTTTAATCTTTCTTTCACATAAAAGTCAACAAATCTACTAGGATATTGGTTATTTATTAAAAATTCTTTAACCAGATTGATGTTTTATCCCAAAACTGTCTGTTTGAAAGTAAAACCGCTCTGTCTATTAGATTATATATCATTGCTCTTTTTTGTGATATGGGATGGTTCGATTTGAAATTTAAAAATCTGCCTGAAAACGTAGGTTTGTGATACCAATCTGTAATGATTTTATTATTTTCTCTTATAAGTTGTACCTCTAAAAAACTTATCATACCGTTATGTTCAACTTCGTGTGTAAATTTGAGTCTATTATGGTAAGAGTTAAATATTTCTAAAACTTGTTATATTTTATTTTTAGGTATACTCATAATGGCATCATCTATGTATCGATAATAAAACAGTGGTCTCAAATCTAGATTTTTTATACATTTTTCTTCCATATCTACCATTACCATATCAGCAAATAGAGGACTTATGCGACTCCCCATAGGAGATCCATAAGTCTGTCTATAGTACTTTCCATCGAATTGGAAAAATGTATTATTCATTAATAACTTTGAAGTATTAATTATTTCTGTTAAGGGTACGGCCTGAGTTCTAATATAATGATGCCTTTTTTCTATACTTTTAACTACTAATTCGTGCGGTACATTCGTGAAGAGTGATGTGACGTCTAACGATATTATGACGTGATGATCAGGAATGACAACATCTTTGATTTTATCTATTAAGTCATGACTATTTTTTATGTAAGATTTCGGTTCTGGTATCTTATTACGTATGAGAGTGTCTAGAGTTTTTGATAGTTTGTATGTTGGACTACTTACACACGAGACTATGGGTCTCAAAGGTGCATCTTTTTTGTGAATTTTTGGTAGTCCATAAACTCTAGATAAAGTAGTGTTTGTTAGTGTTAACTCTTTTCTATGGTATTTTTTATTGAAAAAGTTACTATCATTCCAATGATTCAATATATTTTGAGTATCTTTTTGCAATTTATTCAGTGGATTTTTGTTAATTTGTGTATAAGTTTCCTTGTCTGTTAATAATTTATTCATCTTCTGTTTATATTGTTCGTTATCTATCGCAACCGTCATATTACCCTTATCAGCCATGGTGAAAAAAACATCGTTATTTTTTTAAAAAGGTTTTTGTTTTGTTTAACCTTTGTGCAAAAACTCTGTCTTCGTACGATATATGTTTTTTTTGTGTTAATATGGTCTCTTAAACTTTTTATTACTGCATTCCTAATTTTATTATTTTTCTCATCAATGAAATCACAAGTGTCAATTAAATCTTCTACATTTTTTATTGTGTTAATGATTGCTTCTTTATTATTAATCAAGTTAACATTGTTAAATTTTTGTCCTAAGGATACTACATCTATAATATCCTTAGAAATATCTATTTTTGTCAAATTAGAAAACCATTTATTATTTTCACTTGTGTCATTATTATTATTCACACTTGTGATTTCATTGTTGTTCAAATCTACATTTCTGTTCCCATTCTTATTTTTAACAGATTATTAAATTTGCTTATATGTTTCCTACTTAATTTCCTATATTCTATGTCAGATTTATCATTTTGAGTATTAATAAATTTATTTACAATATTATTAGGCAGTATTTCTCTCAATTTATTGTTAATTTGTACTTTTTGTTTTTCTAAAAATTTAATATGAATGTTTATGTCTTCTATTTCTATGTTTCTTATTTTACGAATGTACCGCAGGAATTAGTAGTTAAAAGTATAGAAAAAAGGCATCATTATATTAGAACTCAGGACGTACCCTTAACAGAAATAATTAATACTTCAAAGTTTTTAATGAATAATACATTTTTCCAATTCGATGGAAAGTACTATAGACAGACTTATAGATCTCCTATGGGGAGTCCCATAAGTCCTCTATTTGCTGATATGGTAATGGTAGATTTGGAAGAAGAATGTATAAAAAAGCTAGATTTGAGACCACTGTTTTATTATCGATACGTAGATGATGTCATTATGAGTATACCTAAAAATAAAATACAACAAGTTTTAGAAATATTTAACTCTTACCATAATAAACTCAAATTTACACACGAAGTTGAACATAACGGTATGATAAGTATTTTAGAGGTACAACTTATAAGAGAAAATAATAAAATCATTACAGATTGGTATCACAAACCTACGTTTTCAGGCAGATTTTTAAATTCCAAATCGAACCATCCCATATCACAAAAAAGAGCAATGATATATAATCTAATAGACAGAGCGGTTTTACTTTCAAACAGTATAATAACCAATATCCTAGTAGATTTGTTGACTTTTATGTGAAAGAAAGATTAAAAAAGATTGAATTTAGTAATAATAACAATACAAATAAAACTAGAGAAAAAAGAAATACAATATTGACTTTACCGTATATACCAGATACTTTTGAAAAGGTTTCACATAGTTTGAAAAAAATTAGCATCACTATTATTCCAAAAATCAAGAATAATCTCAGTACTGTAATAAGAAGAGGAAAGGATAGACAAGAAACTACGGAACAGACTAATATAGTTTATAAAATTAATTGTAAAGATTGTGATGCTACATATGTAGGAGAAAGTAAGCGGATGTTAGGGACAAGAATTAAAGAGCACATTGCGAATACAAAGAAAAAAGATGAAAATAAATTTGTCATTAATAAGCACATGGATGATTTTAAACATACTTTTGACTTTGAAAATACAACAATATTGGACAAAGAAGAAATATGGAAAAAAAGATTAATATCTGAAATGGTGAACATTAAATTACAAAAGAATCCAATAAATATTAAAGAAGATACACAAAAATTAAATAACCATTATTCGCAATTGCTCAAAGAAATGAAATAAATAAGATAAATAAATTAATAAAGTATAACTGCCGAACATAACCTTGAAATATTTGAAATTCTCGCTGACTGTGGCAGTTCACGAAACTTGCCACCCCGAGCGCTCCGGGTCTGCGCGCGCATCACTTTCAATGGTGATGAGTGAGCAAAATTAGATTTCTGATAACTTTATAAGATATAAACTCAAATTAAAATTCAATTTAACAACAGTTTTTTATAGGATTTGACAACTTGTTAATAAATTAAGACAGAATTAAATTTTAATAATAGTTATAATAGTTTTAATATAAAAATTGAAAATGAATATGTTGACGTGATATGACGTCAATTGCTAAGTTTATTACGAAGCCAATTTGCGGTATATTAACGTTGTATCAATTCATATATGAGGCGTTTCACGTCAACTGTCCCAGCGCGCGACGCGCGAGCCCCAAATCGTGCTATTTCTAACTCACGTTTATGATACTAAAATGTACAAAAAGAAATTGTTTGATAAGCATTTTCGACGTATTTTTTCCTCAGCATTCCAATGACGTAAACAGTTTTTCCGAAATTTTCCATTTTCACCTTCAAAAAGTACAAAACATGTCATATCTCAAAAAGTGTATTTTTAATATTTTTTTTTACCCTCTAGATTGAAAGCTGAGCATTTTTTACATAGGAAAGGATATTTTCCAAAGAGTGCCCGAGATGTTTTGTGTGAGAAATAAAATGCGTAAGAGTTTTTGAAGATGAAAATGGAAAATTTTGAAAAAACTACCTACATCATTGGAAAGCTGAGGAAAAAATACGTAGAAAATGCTTATCAAACAATTTTTTTAAGTACTTTTTAGTATCATAAACATGAGTTAGAAATAGCAGGATTTGGGGTTCGCGCGCCGCGCGCTGGGACAGTTGACGTGAAACGCCTTATATTCAAACTTATGTTTACATTGTTCTCGTTCTACTGGTTTTATCTGCCTTGACTGCTTTTGCTCATTCTTAGTGTTAATTTATTAATTGTGGGAGTCTTCTTTGTTAATTTATTAGTTGTGAGAGTTTTTATATGTTAATTATTATTAGTGTTGGTTTTTTTATGTTTATTAACCGTCTTAATGTATTAACAATGTACATTGACGTATTTGATAAAATGAAAAATAAGGTAAAGTTATACTTGATTTGACGTGACCTTTGTGCAAAAAACTTATACAAATTGCATTTTTGTTCTTATTATTATTTTAGAAAAAAAAAGAAAAAAGCTCTGTTATTTTCTAGAAAAATGTGACGAAGTGTAATACTGATGTTAATTAGGTAAGACAAGCAATTGTTTATAATTGTATATTTTTGTATATGTTTTTAAAAAAAAGTGACTTGTAGTATTAACTTTGTAATAAAATTTAGGACTTGAAAAGGATAGCGATCAATCGTCGTTTCGAACGTCGTATATTTAATTTAAATCGGTTGTACTCATTAACATCAATAGAGTCCCACACAAGAAATACCAAAAATGAGTGATAGAATCATACAAAGAGATACATATATAAATAAGTTCGGATATGCTGATCTACCACGACTGGATCGAATAGAAAAACTTTTGAAAAATCATTTTGAAGATGAAATAGCCATTTATTCAAGCTCAAATGATCGCTTTATTCGTTTTAAACAAACGTTAGGTAAATGTGTTCAAGATAGCTGGTTTTCGAATCGTAAAGTTAATGAAAAAGAAGCAAGGTTGAGAATAGTTGAATTAGCAAGTCACATTATTCTACAAGATATTAGGGCTATGAAAGTTGACATGGAAAATAATAACACGCCGACGGACTTCTTAAATAATATTAAAGACATTCCGGAAACATTGAGATTATTACTTGAAATTCTGATTAAAACTCATAAACATGAGCCAAAAAATGGATCTTGGAATAAGTGGGAAAATAGAATTAAACCGCACCCCACATTTTAATATCTTCTGTTCGACCACGATCCTTTTCATCGCCTATATTATTAGGACTTTCATGCACGATACACACGAATTGCAGCACGAAGTTTGATTGATTGCCTGTATAACATTGGGCTCTGTGAGTCGTATGCGGAAACAGTGCGATTCCATAACATACATATGACGCATTATAATTGTTACATTTGATTTTGTAAACAACATTCGCATTATTACATTTTTTATTTTTATCCTTTCCTAATATTATAATATTATTTCATTTATTAGTTGTACTAAAAACGACATATGTAGGGCAGACAGGCAGACGACTGAATGTAAGAGTAAAAGAACATCTAAAAAAATATTCGGATGGATCCCAAAATTCGTCATTATACACACTACTGATAATAATCATACAATAAATTTCCAGAACATTCAGATATTAGACACCGGAAGCAACAGAGGAAAACGACTTTTCTCTGAAGCATTATTTACTTATACTCAAAAACAATTTTATTAATAAACAATTTGAAATAAACAGACCGCAAAATGAATATAATACCTTGATAAATTATTGCGAATTTCTGGTCTCTATCTGATATGATGTCAAAGTATCGATGTGAAGAGGTATTAGGAGCGCACGTATGGTGAAAGTGTAACGACGCCTCGCATAGATATACACTACTCATATAGAAGTTCATCAAGACAGTGAACAGACAATTGGTGCCACTTCCTCCAAGACGTGCTTTCCTGCTACCTCTCCCCGCTCTCGGACGTTCCCAATGTGTTTTACCCCACTCCGAATCTGAGGATAGTAGTCTGTGTGATACACTGCTACTCACATACAAATAATTTTAGTATATAAGCGTGAACATTATAATATAGCGTTACTGACGAGCGCATTGTTGCCCGCAAAACAACGTTGACTATAATAATGTATTTATTTGTTTGTCCATCACTTTTAATTTTTAATTTTAATTTGTTTAATTATTGGTTTATTAAGGTAATGTGTACTTACCGACAAATTTTAGAACATATATATCTTTTGCAAATAATAATAGAATTACTAAAAAAAAAAATTGAGTATAGTATTTATATATACGGAGCGCCTGACAGAGCTGTTTTTCCAAAAATCTACTCAGAATTTATTTAATTAAATAAAAGCCGCAATGTCGATAAGTAGGGATCTGTAATACTTCGAATTTTGCCAGTTTTAAAACGAGCGTATCTCATGGAAATGCTGATAGAATCGCACAAAAAAAAATCTGAGCATAGTATTTACATACACGGAGCGCCTGACAGAATTGTTTTTCCAAATAAACGTTCGAATGTTTATTAATTAAATAATGAAATTGGGTTGATTTTGAGGTTCACATCGCCTTAAACGTGTGTATTGTGTTGGCGATCCAACGTCTCGAACATTCGAGACGCTGACGTCATCACGCCATATAAGGCGATATTCGGCTCCCGCAGGTGCGCAGCCAGTCAGCACTCTCCACGCGGTCCTCTCTTACCGCCCCTCCAATTACCAAGGCACGCCGACGACACTTCGCAGCGCTGGTCGGCTCCAGTTCAGCACGCGACGGCAGAGAGAACAGCAACACCTGTACGCTTACAGTGGCGCGACGGCAGATTCAATAAATCACTTTTATCTCTACACGGAACTTTTTCAATTTACGAACCAGCCTAACTCACGATCCATCATCATAAAACATTTGGTCCTTCAAGCCGGATCGTGGGAGAGGACATCGACATGGCCACGCCGAAGAAGCCTCTCTCTATCTTCTATGCTCACTCTCGAGTGGCGTAGAGATAGCTATCTTCTTTTGCAGGTACGCATCAAAGTGTTCGTGGTCGTGAGTGCCGTAAAAGTCACATGTGCCCACATGTTGACATCGCGCGTACGTTGCTGTCTCTCTCTCTTTCGTTAATTCGCCGGCGCGCACTCGGAAGCCAATCTCTAAGGCTTCTTAAGGGAAATAGCACATTCAATTGCTATTTTCCCCATTTCTGAAAGCGCCTTGGAGTGTGCGTTGTTGTCGACTCCAAGACGTCGCCAAGAGCGTGCGCTGTAAAGCCAGCTCTAGAATCACCACGTTCGTACGGTGATCGGCAGCCATCTTGTCGTACTCAAAGCAACAAGTGGCAACTTTCTCATCAGAGCCACGGTTAAGCCAGCTCTAGAATAATCGTGATCGTACGATAATCATTTAATCGTTGCCGACTAGAGTAACGAGTCGAGAAGGGGTTCACGCCTCTCAATTCACGGACCACCCGCGTGGAGCCTACACGCTACGGGGTCCACATCAGTCAAGCCAAGGAGTACCCGCGTGCAGCTTGCGCTACGGGGTCTACACCAGTCCATCCAAGGGCTACCACAGGAAGCGAACGGATACATCGATCGTCCTAATACTTGGACCTAAGTATCGTTCCAATTTATTTGATCTAGTCTTTTCTAATAGGATCTATGATTTAGAACTTTGGCCTATTTTGATTGAACTTGATGTCATTTCACTTGAACTTGGTGAACTTGACCTTATAAAGTTTGAACTTGGTCTTATCTAGTCTGAACTTGGTATTTATTAGTCTGAACTTGGGGTTATCTCACTTGAACTTGGTGAACTTGACCTTATTTAGTTTGAACTTGGAATATTTTTATGTGAACTTGGGAATTACATCACTGCCGAGTTTGAACTTGGGTGCAATTACTTATAATTGCGATTTACTTATGTGACTTGACCTTGCAGTTGTATTGCTGGCTGCCGATACTTCATTTTGACTGCAACAACTTCGACTGCTGGTCAACACCTGGATGCTTTCCTGATTCAGTTGCTGACTATTCTGCAGGGAGTCGCTGAATTCATCGCCTGCAGTTACTTCTCTTCGAGCAGTCAACGTGGTGAATCAGCACCTGATTCGCCGTGGGAGCTTCCGCAGCCACAGTCAATGACACACCTTTCTACGCATAGTAGCATAAGTATTGTAATTTAGCTTAAGTCGTAGCTGTAAGAAATTGCCTTTACTCTAATACTACCATCGGGGAAATAGTAGAGTAACTTACTTGTTCACTCAGATTAAATAATCAAATTTGCTACTAATCTAAATTAACTTGATCTCAAAATGGAGGCGTTTCATGCTAAGCAGACGGCACTCCAAGTTAAAATTGCAAATTCCTTTAAAAATTTCAAATCTAAGGGTAAAGATAACATGACTGAAGGTTATGCGGAATCGCGTCTAACCGGACTGGAAACAAATTATGCGACTTTTCGTTTTAATCATGAGAAACTCATTCAGATTGAGGATCTTGATACAACCCATACCTATTTTACATCTAAACTCTGTGATCTGGTTGAGGATAGCTTTTACGACTGAAGAGGTGATTTTTTGGATTTTTTAAAGGCCTGTAGAACGCGAAATGCTGATGAAGGCCCTGCTACGTCTATTGCCGCTCCAGCGCCACCAAGTCTCCCTCAAGCCACTAAGGTTGCGTTTCAATCGCTACCTAAGATAGACCTACCCAAATTTTCTGGCAAATTCTCGGATTGGAAAAATTTTAGAGACGTCTTTCGTTCAGTCATACATCGTCGCGAAGACTTAACGCCTGTTCTGAAATTGCATTATCTTCGCACTCACCTCACTGGTGAGGCACTTGAGAAAATTAAATCTCTTCCCATTTCTGGTGATAATTATGAACGAGCCTGGACAGCTTTAATCGAATATTACGAAAATCAACGTCGTATTGTTGGTTCTCACATTTCAGAAATCTTCTCAGTCAAACCCATGAAGACAGACTCTTCTTTGGAAATTAAACGTATTTACAGGGAACTTTACAACCCTGTAGCTAGTCTAATATCCCTTAATAGAGCGGATTCTTTAGGTAGTGATCTGATGGTACATTTCTCGCTTAAGCAGCTTGATTTGAATACTCGTAAAGAATGGGAAAGACATCTTGGTGATAGTGTTGATCCACCCACATTGGAACAACTTCAAGCCTTTCTTCGAAGTCAAACCCTCACTCTAGAGGCCATAGAAGCTGGCACTAGAACGTCTTCAACAAATAATTCAAAAGCTCAATCAACAAACTCAAAACCTCGTAAATCAGAGCATGACAATGCTCAGTCGGTTTATTCGCATCAAACCTCATCTTCGAACCCAACAAAAAAGAAATGTTCGATCTGTAATCAACATCATTTTACGAATAGATGTGAACGATTTCTCAATAAAACGAATCCTGAGCGAAAGGAATTGATCCGATCTTCTAATCTTTGTTACAATTGTCTAGGAAAGCACAACGTTAAAATTGTACTTCCACGTATCGATACTTTCTTTGCAAAGCTAAGCATCACACTTTGGTGCACACTGACAGCAATCAAGTAATCAGTTCATCGCAGACTGATCAGATTGATTCTGTGCCCAGCTCCCCTAGCCCAAACTGTGGCAATCTTGTCATTTCAAAAGACATTCAATCTGCTCATCAAGCAGTCTCCCTTAATAGTGGAGAAAGTACTAAATGTACAGGAGTACTTTTAACTACCGCTAGGGTTAACGCCCTTGGTTCTAACGGAACCAAAATTCAAGTTCGTGCGCTCATCGACCCCGGATCTCAAATTTCACTTGTTACACAAGTTTTGTGTAACTTGCTCTCATTAGATTGTAGAACTAGTCATACGCACATTCAAGGTATAGACGAAAAGACAGCTGCCGTGTCTTCGAATGTAGCTTGTCTTACTATACAACCTCATTTTGATTCAACCTTCTCTCTAAAGGTTGACTCGATAATCTTGCCAAAACTCTCGTCGTATAAGCCTCCCGTCGTAGGGGGTAATACAAATTTCGAATACTTAAGAGGGCTGCAACTAGCAGACCCCAAGTATCTCGAACCTTCACGTATCGATATTCTACTCGGTGCTAGCGTTTATGCGCAAATCATTGAAAACCAAATAGTTAAGGGCCAAAGTTTTCAGCCGATAGCACTTAATTCCAAACTTGAATGGCTCTTGACAGGTAATCTCTCTTCTTCATCTTCAGAACTAGGGCTAGAATCAATATCTCTTCATTGTTCGAACAGCTGCGAGCATGAAGCCAAACTTTTGGAGCTCGTACAAGATTTTTGGAGGGCGGAGGAAATACCTGTCGACAAAAAATCTTACTCATCTGACGAACAAGCGTGCGATGATTTTTATCAAAAAACCACTCGACAGGATGAGTCGGGTCGGTACATAGTAAGTCTGCCTTGGAAGGATCGAGAAACTCTGAGCTCTGCTCACCTCGAAGGCTCATATTCTGCCGCTTTACGCGCTCTCAATCGTCTTGAAGCTAACTTCACTAAGGACGAAAAGCTGAAAACAGCGTATATTGAATTCATCAAAGAGTACATTGACTTAGGTCATATGACTCTTACCACTGATTTAGATTCATTTCCTAAGAATCAAGCCTTCTTACCACATTACGGTGTATGGAAGGAAACCAGTACGACGACCAAATTGCGTACTGTGTTTAACGGCTCGAGCAAATTAGGAATTTCGGTTAATGACCTTCTACACATTGGTCCTAATCTTCTTCAAAATCTTGTCGCGTTGATCTGTGCTTGGCGTAGGTACAAGGTCGCTCTTTCAGCCGACGTGGAGAAAATGTTTCGGCAGATTGGTGTCGAACAATTTGATCAATCCTACCAGTCAATCTTATGGCGTTTCAATAAGGATGAACCTGTTCACACTTATCGCCTGACTACCGTGACGTATGGCTTGGCTTGTTCACCTTTTCTAGCCATACGCACGCTTCTGAAACTTGCCGAAGAGTACGGCAAAACTTATCCAATAGCAGCTGAAGCCGTTCGTTCAGAAATGTATTCGGATAATTTACTTTCTGGTGCTCACTCTCTAGAGAAAGCTTCGCAGAAGCAGGAAGAGTTAATTCAACTTTTTAAACGAGGTCACTTGAATCTTCGTAAGTGGACTTCAAACACACCAGAAGTACTTGCTAGCTTGCCCCCGAATATGTTAGCTTCTGATTCGATCTCGCTTTTTGCCTCAGAAACATCAGTACCAATATTAGGTATAGATTGGCACCCTCAAAGTGATTGTTTCAGTTTCTACATCGAGAATACTCCATTTGATTTGTCTGTTACTAAACGCTCTGTTCTTTCTAGAATCGCTCGTCTTTTTGACCCTATGGGTTGGTTAGCTCCCATCGTAGTCACTGCCAAGATTATCCTGCAATCGTTGTGGCTTCTAAAAATTAGTTGGGATGAGGAGCTTCCCTCTGAAATATCTAGTCGTTGGCAGAATTGGTTGCAAGATCTTCATTTGATCAGTCATATTAAAATCCCGCGTTGGAGTGGATTTACACCTAATTGCGAATTAATCGAAATTCACGGGTTTGCTGACGCATCGAAATTTGCATATGGTGCCGTTCTTTATCTTCGAATGATTCAGAATCAAAATACTCTAGTCACACTTCAAGTGGCTAAAACAAAGGTAGCTCCAATTAAGACGCTAACTATACCTCGTTTAGAACTTTGCGCAGCGTTGCTACTTGCTCGCCTCGTTCAAATGTTTATCGAAGCTTTCCCAATAAAGGTTGAGAGTGTTCACCTTTGGTCAGATTGAGCGGATGTGCTTTTTTTGGCTGAAAGACCACCCTTCAAGATGGGGTGTTTTCGTGACTAATAGGTGCTCAGAAATTCACACCCTATTGCCTGACGCATATTGGCATCATGTGCGATCAGCTGACAACCCCGCCGATGTCATATCACGAGGAATTGAGTCCTCGAAACTAGCTTCGCATAGCTTATGGTGGAAAGGTCCCGTTTGCCTTTCTGATAGCCATGAACCTTGGTCAAGGTCTCATGATGAACTCAATTTCTCGGTAAATAGTTTGAATATTCAACCTAGTCATACTCTAGTCGCTAGAAAAGACATGCCAAATTTTGTCGAGAATACACCAGAAATTTGGAGTCTTGTTAACAAATATTCGTCGTTAAATAAGTTATATCGACTAGCGGCGTACTGTTTTAGATTCATCTACAGAATCTGCACGAAAGCTGAACGTGAAGCAACTGCAAGTTCCGTTGTTAGTTTTCGTACTGTTCTTCAATCCCTACTATGCCATCACACTCCGACTTCGGAGGAAATAAGTGCTAGTGAGATTGAGAACACCAGACTTTGTCTGATTTATCTAATTCAAACAGCGTATTTTAAATTTGAGCTCCAACAGTTACAGCGAGAAGGTAAACTTTCAACGAAGAGTACTCTTTTACCATTAAATCCCATGATACAAAATCATTTGCTCAGGGTGGGCGGTCGACTCTCTCACTCTCTTCTCGAGGAAGATGCTAAGCATCCACTAATTTTACCTGCTGATTGTCACTTTACAACGTTGTTAATTAGAGATGCTCATCATCGCACTCTCCATGGTGGCACTCAGTTAACTCTTGCCACACTCAGACGTCAGTACTGGGTAGTGAAAGGTCGATCCGCGGTTAGGAAAGTCATCAGAGCCTGCCTCACATGCTCACGCCAGGCTGCTCGGGTGCCTACTCAATTAATGGGCAAGCTACCCAAGTCACAAGTGAGACCTTCCTCGCCCTTTGAACGTTCTGGTGTCGATTATGCCGGTCCTATCAACGTTCGGCTTACAAAAATGAGAGGTAAAGGCACAATGAAGGGGTATATTGCTATATTCATCTGCATGGCTACTAGAGCCGTCCACATAGAAGTAGTGGAGGATTATTCCAGTGAAGCCTTTATTGCAGCGTTTCATCGATTCACCGCTCATAGAGGTCATTGTAAAGAGCTTTATTCCGATCAAGGAACAAACTTCGTAGGTGCTGACGCTCAGTTAAGAAAAATGGTTGATGAGTCATCTCCTTTTTATTCTCAAGTCAACAAATCGCTTGCTCAAGAAGGTACGACATGGATCTTTAATCTACCCAGTGCACCTCACTTTGGAGGCATTTGGAAAGCAGCAGTTAAATCGGCTAAGCATCACTTACGCCGTGTCGTAGGAGATCAAGTTCTCACATTTTCGGAGCTCGCTACCCTTATGTGCCGAATTGAAGCGTGCTTTAACTCAAGGCCTTTAACTGCTCTCACGCATGATCCTTCTGATCTTGATTTTCTGTCACCGTCACATTTTCTTACACAGCGTTCGTCATTTCTAGTGCCGGAAGAAGACCTCACCAAAGTCAATGTGCCTCCAGGAAAACGCTGGATTTTAATCAGTCTGGGCCAGGTGGTCCACAGAGTACTTGACGACTCTGCAGTCACGTATGAAGTGGAGACAGCCACAACCCTCAGTCACCGTGGGCGAACTCGTTCTCGTTCGCAACGAGCTCACGCCACCATCCAAATGGCCCATAGCTCGCATCACAGCCATCCATCTAGGTAGTGATGGCCTCACCCGTGTCGTCGATCTTCGTACCGCCACCACCACTCTCCGTCGTCCCATCGTCAAGGTCGTAAGCCTCCTTCCAGCGGATTGAGGTCCGTTTGTCAATTTGACGAAGGTGGGCGGAATGTTGGGGATCCAACGCCTCGAACATTCGAGACGCTGACGTCATCACGCTATATAAGGCGATATTCGGCTCCCGCAGGTGCGCAGCCAGTCAGCGCTCTCCACGCGGCCCTCTCTTACCGCCCCTCCAACTACCAAGGCACGCCGACTGCACTTCGCAGCGCCGGCCGGCTCCAGTTCAGCACGCGACGGCAGAGAGAACAGCAACACCTGTACACTTACAGTGGCGCGACGGCAGATTCAATAAACCACTTTTATCTCTACACGGAAGTTTTTCAATTTACGAACCAGCCTAACTCACGATCCATCATCCTTCATTACATCATAAAACATTGAATTGTCATTAGATTCCTGAAGAAGGATATAGCCAAATGTCCGAAACGTTGAAATAAAGATCAAATTAATAAAAAGATGTTTGTTATTGAAATTTATTAAGTAAAATACTTTTTGACCTTGGTAGAAGATTGGCCATAAGCTGCAGACACGTCAAAAATTAGAAGAAAATCTACGATTTGTTGCTATTAACAATTTATTAAACATCTTTAATCGATGCACGGCTGAGAGCAAATGCAAATAATCAAAAGCACTGTTTTGTAACGTTTGATTTGTCTTTATACATAAAAGCTAGCGAAATCGTCGCTTCTATAGAGGCATATAACGAGCTCCATAATATCCGCTTAGTAATCCCACGGTTAGGAGGATTTCATCTTGCGATGTCCTTTCTTGGCGCTATTGGTAATATAATGGCAGGTAGCGGTCTGAAAGAAGCTTTTTCGACGATATACGCCGAATTTCAGCGGATACAACATTAACAGATCATATCTTTTCAAGGTCTGTGCGAGGTCACCTTTTAGTACAAGCTGCACTTGCTACTATTATTTTAGCAAAAATTGAATTTACAGAGGGAGAGAAAACGTATTTAAATAATAATTTAGAAAAAGTATTTTTGCTTATAAATATCATGTTGGATACGTGAAAGAAGTTAATGTAAAATAATTGTATTAAAAATTCATATAACTTAATATTATTTTTGTGAAATTTCAAATCAAGGAGCGCGGGAGCGCTCCGAAGGCAAGTATAGAAGAGCCTTAGGAGTGACCGCGCGATGATATACATTGAAATGGATGTACGAGAAAATCAATGCACTTATATACCTATGGCGTTAGTTTCAACTATATAACATATCCCTCTTAATCGAAAATCATTTCATTACTCTACACAAATCAAAAGATTTTATTTAAAAAGATTATCTCGTTTAAAAGATATAGAGAGCTGAATTTTTTTATGTCCACTTTCCGATTCTAAATTTTCTCCATAGTTTCAGACTCTCATCCGGTGTTGCGACTTCCTGTCACGTGACCTATATATATATATATATATATATATATATATATATACACACGCCCATCATAACGACCTAACCTTACGCATCTCTCAAGATATAATATATATATATATATATATATATATATATATATATATATATATATATATATATATATATGTTTTATGTTAGTTTCCAGGACATTCCAGATGTTTAACGTTGGTTTCGGGGCATTTGTTAGTTTTGAGGACAGTCCCTGAATCTACATATGTTTAACGTCAGTTTTGAGGACATCGGCCCCCATAAGAGACATTATTTCTTTAGTCACGTATAGGTATACAGTAACATGGGGTCCTGGGAACTAACGTTATACAAGTTTATATATATATATACGAGGGTCATTTGACAAGTACCTAGCCTCACCGCCAGATGGTGCCACTATCGCACCAGAAATACACTACAGTGCAGTATCTTCCTGTAAACGGTTACAGACGAAATTTCAGCCGGATCGGAGTTGTAGTTTATTTTTGAGAGCGTGTGAAAGCAAATGTGTCCGTTGATTTTTGAAAAAATGGAGAAAGAACAATATCGGTCGGTGATTCGATTCTTGTTTTTGGAAGGGAAATCGCGCAGTGAAATTAAAGAACGCTTGGATGCAGTGTATGGGGATGCTTCTCCTTCGATGGCGACCGTTAAATTTTGGTATAACGAGTTTCAACGTGGTCGTACGTCGGTTTTTGATGATCCACGCCCAGGTGCTCCGAAAACAGCCACTACGGAGGAGAACGTGACAAAAATACACGATATCATTTTGTCAGACCGCCGATTAAAGGTGCACGAGATAGCTGCGATAGTAGGCATCTCAGAAGAACGCGTGTGGCATAACCTACATGAGATTTTAGGCATGAGGAAGCTGTCAGCAAGGTGGGTGCCGCGTTTGCTGACTGCAGACAACAAGCGCATCCGTGTGACCAGTTCAGAGCAGTGTTTGGAGCTGTTTAATCGCAATCCAAAAGTGTTTTTGCGTCGTT